>CM030365.1:79673632-80273632 GCA_017893485.1 Hemerocallis citrina | reverse complement strand
TAATAATCAAATGTCTAGAAACAAATAATAAAAATTCGGAACATAAGCCCAATACAATAATAATCCAATCACAGATAGATAATAAGTCTCAATACATTAAATTCAATAAAAATAATAAGCAACTAGAAAGCATTAAATCTTCAGAATCTTTGTTCTCCAATTCTAGCAAGTAATTCTCCAGCAACACCTGTGTACACTTCATCTAAAAAGAGAAGAATAATTGTCCTTAGAGCAGCAAGTCATGGACAGCAAGTAAAGTAATCAAGGAACAATGGAATAACGGTATAACAATGAATTCAATGGATCAATAGGAGTCAATAACATGGGACAATAGCAATAATAAATATCATGATAATCGATGCAGTGGCTATAAACAATGATTCATTATTCGGTAACAATATTCAATGAGCAATAACAATAACACTTAGCCAATATTCAATATCAATAGAATAATGATGAATAGTATGCAATGTCGGTGATGTGTCAATCCTTATGTCTATTAATCATTTTAAATCCTGACTAATGCATGTACTAGTGTGTCTCATATGTTCCATACCACAGGATGATACATACATACAATTTCGCTTAGACTATAGTGATAGATTTTATAGTTCATGTACTGCGTATGATGATGATAATGATAATAATACGGGCCATGGTGTAATTTCTTATACGATGACGATAACGGTAATAACATGGGCCATCATCCGAGTGCAGTCTCTATATCTTCAACTACTCTAATAACACGGTGATGTGTCTTCTCCGGCTTATTAATTATTTATCAATACAACAATACAATATCTAATTTGAGACATGAGATGACAAATGATATCAATAGGAGAACAATATGATGGTAACATGAAATAAGACAATTAGAATGATAACAATAATTTATTAGGATCATGCAATGCAACATACATACATTAATTCATGCAATATTACGATATCAGAATAATTAATCTATTAAAACTGGAATAGTGAAATTCTGGACAGTAAGAGTAGTCTGTACAAAAATGCATTTTCCTGTAGTTTCAGAAATAAAAAACTGAATTCGTCAGAAATTCTAGAAACTAGACTTCTACATGGTTCCAACGCATATTTAAAGTTCAAAATTAACAGTAGCTAGGTCAAACACCAAATTCTTTACAGATTTCATGTTCAGGCAGAATTTCGACATCATGTTGTTATAATTTTAGAATCAGTAAAAACTCAATAACAAATTCATTAAAAATATTTTCTAGGCTCCTAAACATGATTACTAACAATCTGGAAATTATCAGAGCAAAATTTTAACATTTGATCAGCCTTTTTACTGTTTAAGCATGAAATGTACAAGAATCTGAAAATCTGAAAGTAAAAACACAGATGTAGTAAAATGGGCATAACTTTTGCTACACAACTCGAAATTTAAAAATTCAAGATTTTCTGGAAACTAGAAAAATAAGGCTACAATTCTTATTTAGAAAATTATTCATTTTAAGATCATTCACTGGTTCAAAAATAGCAGGTAACATACAAGCCCAACAAGCAAGATACAGGCTTTAGGGTAATTTTCATGAAAAAAATTAATTAAATATGATGAGTATCAATTCTACTAGTTGATAAACTTCTCAATCAGTATGAAGGGTATAAAAATATGGTAAATAAGATTAAGAACACATACATACATCAATTTATCATCAATCAACCATTAATCGATCAAACAACATACAACCTAGCAATTCTCTCTACAATAATTCATTTGTGTGATAATTATATAAACAATCCTATTATCAATTCTATATGCACACATGAAGATTCAATCTTTGGATTCAAAGTGGCACGATATCAAAGTAAATTGGGGCTATCTCGTGTAAACCCTCAATATACCTAACGAAAGAGATGAACAATATATAATACGATAAATGAAGGGATCTACTTGCAAGAGTTTTAACAAAACTTGAATTTGATACAATTAATAATTCAAGAGGATAGTGACTTGAAGAATAACGGGATGAGAATCCCGACGACAACGGTGACGATCGCAAACCAGGCAAACATGTGACGATCACGATCGGGTATGGATCTCGATGACGATCGATGATCAAGTATAAGATCAAGCAACCAACGGCCGAGATCGAATATCGAGATCAAGATTCAAGATCAAGCGATCGACGGCTCAGATTGAAAGATCTAGGAAAATGATCAAGGATCACGATCGCGATCAAGGGTCTAGATCGAAGATCAACTCCACATAACGCCAAACAGAGGAGTCGAGCGCGATTGAAGGTGAAGGCGGTGGTCGAGGGCAATGGCAGCTCGACGCAGGCGGGGTGAGGGGAAGGTTGCGGAAGTGGACGATGGGTAATGGCACGAGACTTGCAGTCGGTGGAGCACTGGAGCGGTGTACTCTGTTTCGAGAACGAAACAGAGGAAGGAGGAATGGAAATGGCGGTTCGTTCGTGGCAATGGGCTCGGTTGAACAGGGAGGAGAAGGGCAGTCGAGGGGTGTGCAGTTGTCGAAGCAAGCACAGGGGCAGCGGGGAGATTGGTAGGATGGCGATAGTGATCTGCAGTGGGCTTCGATGGGTGTAGAAGGTTAGGGTAGGGTGACAGTCGGTGGGCGAGCGGTTGGATGATGATGAGGGAGGAAGGCGATGGTGGTAATGGAAATGGAGGAAGAAAAATATCGGGGTGATGGAGGGTGATCGAAGCTTGGGCGATGAGTTAGGGAAAACAGAGGATGAGGGGAGAGAGAGAGCGAGAGGTTGAAGATGAGGGGGGGTCTGTACAGTAGCGGCTAGGGTTAGGGGCTAGGGTAGGTTTAGGTTTGGGTTTTAATTAGGATTAGTATATATAGGGAAAAGTGTGGGTTAATGGGTATTGGGTTTGGGATCCAATAAGAGTGGGTTTAAAGGGTATGGGTTTAAATCCAATAACAAAATGGGCTATAGGGTTTATAAAATATACATATATATATATATATATATATATATATATATATATATATATATATATATATATATATATATATATACATTAATTCAAAAAATGAAATACATATAAAATGGAACATGTTCGGGCTTGAAACAAAATAATAATAATGATAATAATAAGGATAAAAATAATAATACTAATAACAATAGTAATAACAATAATAATAACAAAATAATAATACTGATAACAATGAGAATAACAATAATAATAACAAATATAATAACAATAATAATAATCACAAGGATAAAAATAACAATAACGATAATAATAATAATAATAATAATAATAATAATAATAATAATAATAATAATAATAATAATAATAAGATTATATAACAAAATATAAATTTATTAATATAACTGAAATAGCAATAATACATTTGATTTGGCTCAAATATAAATAGCCGATCAATAAGAAATAGAAGGAAGACTAAAATACATCGTTATTCGAAATGAATATAGTTTTCGATTAGAAAATGCTTTAATAAAAGTTTCGAAACAAATTTAGCACAAAATAAATTTATAAAAATCAAATTACTAAGAAAATACACGGAAAAATGCTTATTGTCGGGAATGGGGGTTACACTGTTGGTAAACACTTTGTGAAGATAAAATGTAGCATATTGTATCTATTTTATCACCCTTTTGACGTCTTTGGATTTCGAGTTATACTTTGTAATCTATCGCTGTTTTAGTACTGATGGGTCAAGAGTTTCAGATTTACAAATTTGTTGTATCTTACTATTTTCCGAATTTATTTGACTATACTATCTATATTGGAATATTATGAAATATTATTTGCTGATACTACACATACTAAGGAATAACCCAGATTTTTCTTGGATTTAAATCAGTAAGTTTAGTGCCATTTTCATGCTTGTGAATACAACTTTGTGATTTCTGGCTGAACATGATTTCTGTATATAATTCTATTTTGAGCCCTGTTTGTGTGATTATTATGTGACTTGTATATATGTGCTGGATTCGGCCGAGAGTCTATTTTCTAGATTTTTTGACGGATCCAGATTTGCATGTTTGTGGCAACGGAAAACTCAGATTTGGTATGTAACCCCTATTCCCGCAGATACGTATTTTCTGAGTATTTTCCTGTATTTCGAGATTTATAAATTCGTTATTTGTTAAAACCGTTTTGAGTTCTTAGTTAAAACATTTTGTGAAAAATAGTTATAATTATTTTGAATGAACTTGTCTCTATTTCTACCTGATCAACTATTTACATTTTAACTCAAATCAAGAATGATTATTACTGATTGGACTATTTCAACAAACTCCTATTTTTATACATATGACACTACTCTGATAATTCCTATTGTTATTGTTAGTATTTTTATTCTTATTGTAATTACTATTATTAATTGTTCTTATCAGTATTATTATTTTACTATTCTTATTGTTAGTATGATTATTTATTATGATTACTTATTATTAGAACAAATCAATCCCTTCTTATTTGATAATTGTGTTTATAGTTGTCTCAAATAATTTATGTAAAATAAATTATACTTTTATCCTATATCTTATTCCTTGTATTCGGATTTGTATTAATCTATTGTATTATATACAATGTATTTTAGTTTATTGGATTTATACCCATACCCAATTACCCAATGTTCTACTTTTCCCCTATATATATACTAATCTAATTTACTAAAACCCTAATCCTATTATAATCCCCTAACCCTAATTAACCCCCGCCGCCTAACCCTCTCTCACCCTATTATACCCCAGCCCCGTTCCTGTTCATCCTCCTTCTCCATCTCTCCCGCTCTCTTTCTCCCTGTTAACCCAATCGCCCATCCCCTCATCAACCTCTCCTTCGACCACCATCCCTGTCTCCATCAACCTACCATCATCATCTTCATCCCTGTGCCTCTCCCCATCCTCGCCCAGTCTTCCGCTCGAGCCGAACCCAACTCACCGAAACCCATTCCCTCACTTCGCCTCGACCTATCCACTCGCCGTCACCACCGTGATCCCTCGCCGCTCACCCCTCACAACCTCTGCTGATCTCCCTAGCCCTCATCGTCGTCAATGTTGTCGTCGAAGTTGCTCAATTTTTTCCGTTGGCGTATTCCTCTGTTTTCGAGCGGGAAACAAAGCCGCCGTCGTTGCGTCGCTTCCCGAACAGCACCGCCGCTCGTCGCCGCCGCTAGTAGTCCCAAGCTCCTTGCCACCAGTCGCCGCCGCATTACGTCGCCGAAGTCTCGCGCCGTTCTCTCTCTATGCCGAAGGTTGAAGAAGATTGCTGATTGGTTGGTTTTGTCGTTTTGTGTTTTGGAACACCGGATCCGAAGTGCTGTTTGGTGTTCGGCAGAAGGGGAGTGGTTGGTTCTCGTGTTTTCTGTTCTGTTGGAGTGGATCTGGGTTTGGAGTTTGCTATTTTGGGCCGATCCAGTGTAGGGAGCTTGGTTGTTGTTGCTGTTGTTTGTTTGCTTGGGTTTCTTTGCACGTGTCTCACATGTGTTTTGGGATTTTTGTCCGGAATTCTAATCCCGTTATTCTTATTAATTGTATCTGCAATATAACAGGCAAGTCTCTTCTTGAATCCCTTTCGTTGTTTGTGTTCAAGATTAATTGATCTTCTGCAAGCAGATCTTTCCATTTTGTTATCAAAAAAACTGTTTTTGACAATTCCGTTAAGATTATCGAGGGTTTACACGAGCTAACCCGATATAATCTTAACATCGTGCTATCTCTTTGGTCTTAGACCCAATCCCCATTGTTTTATGCATATGCACATTTAAATAACTAGATTCATACATAGGACTGCTTAATAAATTGGACATTGAAATCGTATATGCTAAATTGAAGTTGCTTGATGAATTGATACCATGACCGTGATAATTGTATCTTAAACCTTAGAAATTTGCATGTTGACACCTAGGATCACTTTGATTACCAATTTGCATGCTATATGTGATCGTATGATTTATTTGTTACTTTTATGTCAGTTGATTTCTGGTCTGCTGGATGTTTTCACTTTGAATCAGATTTTTATCCATGCTAATGACATAATTCGAAATAACTTGCTGAACATAAATTGTAGCCCTAGATGTCTAGATCATTTTTCCCTGGTCCGGATTTAAATTCCATTTTGTTATCTGCTAGATATCATCTTTTTAGTACAACTGTGTTAGTAATTCCAGATTCATAATTTCATGCGTATCCTGCTGTTCTATATTTTATTTGACCCTGTTAAAAGTAAAAGAAAAATCTGTAATAAATTATACTGGACCTAGACATGTATAGGTACTTTCCTGAATTTTTATAGATTTTATTAGTGAGTTCTCTGACCTGAAATAAATAGTTGAACACAACCTCCTGCATGCTGCCTGAACATAAAACCTGATTAGAAAAGAGTTTTTACCCTAGTTCCTATATCTTTTATATGCTTTAATTATACTCGCTGGAACCGTGTGGAAGTCTACTTTCCAGATCTTCCGGATGATTCATGTTTACTATTTTGTAGTGACGGTAATCAGCATTTTAGTACAGCAAGGTCATACTGTCTTGATTTGGTGATTGGTGTGTAAATGACCTATTTGCTTCATGATTTGTTTGTAACGCATAGAGTTAGACACATTTAGTACTATACAATATTGACACCCTCTTGCATGCTCACATAGGATGAAAATGACTTAATAACAAGCCGGGGTATCATGGGTAGGACTTGGTAGTGAACGATTAGAAAATGTACTCGGCAAGGCCTCATCGTTATATCGTATTGGAAGGAGGAGAAATATTGTATTGGAAGGAAGAGAATATTGATTGGAAGAAGAAGTGTTGATTGTTAATTATTGATTGTAAAACTATCGCTATCGATGCCAAGTACACGATCCGTAAATTCACCATCAGTCTAAAACGTTCACTGTGTGTTTGCGCCGAACCTATGGAATGGGACGTAGTAGTACGTGCACTAGATAGGCTAATAAAATGACTAATAACCTGCATACTTGATCCTGTATTGAAATTGACTTGACATCACGCATTACATGTGTGATTATTGTAACCGTTTGATATTACTGCCTGTCTTTGTTTTGTTATTTGACTTTGACCATATCCCTTTTCTTTGATATTCATACTTTCCTTTATCCTATGTTTTCTCTACCTGCTGCCCACGACTTGCTCTAAGGGCACTCTTTTCTTTCTTTTTAGATCCAGTATTAACAGGTATCGAAGGAGCAATACAGGAAGAAATTGGTGAGCAAACTCTCTGAAGATTCGAGCTGGATTTTAGACTATTTATTTATCTTTTGTTATTTGCTTATTGTATTTCTTTTTATCATACTTTGTATTCTTGGGCTCTATGACCCGAATTTTGTTTCATCCTAGATGTTGGATTATTATTTAGTGAATTTATTTCATAATTATCTTTGAGTTTATTCTTTGTTTATGTGATTATATTCTTTACCTGCGTGGTTGTTTCTCTTGTATATTGTTGAGTTAGACTGGTACAGCTTATGGATGATGCATAATCATTCGCTGGGCTTACCATACGTGCTTGTATTCCTGTATTTTGGAAAGCGGGACGTGACAGTACTGTCTTGTTGTCCATTACTAGAAGTTTCGTTGTCCTAGCCCTTGATGAGTCATTTGTCACCTATTCGTGTCCTTTCTCCAACTTGTACTTGTCCCTTGTTATCTTACCGTGTTTCTTGCCTTACTTGTGAACATCCATGCTTGCCTTAACTAATAATAACAAGAAACCAAGTCGGAGTTGAAGGAAAAGATCTAATAGTGGAAAATATAGAAACATGTACTCGGAAAGGGATCTATAGATCCTACATGATATCTGATACTTGATACTTGATACTTGACACGTGATTACTTGACATTTTCACACTTGACACTTGACATGGGATACTCGATGCATGATACTGGATACTCGATACATGATACTTGAAACTTATCACTGAGTACACTGCCCTCTATGATCCACTATGAAATCTAAAACGCAACTTGCATGAATGTAGCAACCATGTGGTAAAAATTTGGGACGCATGAAGTACTACCTAGTTAGGTATAAATACAAGACTTGAGAATAACATGATCACTTGACACTTATTACTTGTACATGGTACTTGATACTTGAAACTTGTTACTCGTAACACATTTGCATGATACTTGACACTTGTTACATGCAACTTGCACCCGTTTATCTTGCCATGCTATCTGGTTTTGTTCCTGTCACATTCCTTTCATGTTACTAGTATACTTGCTTCCACTGTAAGTCTATTTATTTTTCCTGTTCTTGTTGCCTGCAATACAAGCGGCTCGTAACTTGCATTAACGGACGTTTCTTTTCTCTTTCCTCTTCCTGCAAACTTGTCACTTGCAGACTTTGGTGACCAGCTGTCTGATGGTGTAGATGATCAAAGATTCTAGTTGTATTCTTGCTACATTTATTTATTCTTGTTGCTTATCTTGAATAATTGTAACTTGTTGCTTGGATATTTGTATTGGGCATTTTGTCCCACACTTGTATTTTGTTCCAGACTTGATTATTTGAGATTTAGTATTCTTGTTTCAAATAATCCTGTTGACTATATTAATTCAGTTATCCATACGTGGTTGACTATTCCTCTTGTATATCTCTTGTTTATTCTTGTATATGTTGTAAAGATCCAGATAGCTTAAGAATGGTGAAAGCCATTCGCTGGACTTGTATCGCGTACTCGTATTCCATATTCCTTTTTGGAAAGTGGGGCGTGACAAATACTCCCAACATTTTAATGGCATTCCCGTTCTCCCGAGCTTGTGGATCTACATATTAATGGTAGAGCCTATACTTGGCCCAATATGTGCATGTTTCCTTCGATATCTAAGTTAGATTGTTTCCTGGTCTCCAATGATTGGGTTGCCTTCTTCCATAACTCTTTGTTCAAGCCTTTCCTAATCTGTGTTCTGATCACGTCCCTATTGGATTACATTCCAATTTTAACTTCTCTAAACCTTCTAAATATTGTTTTGAGAAATATAGGTTAGAGGATCAAATCTTCGTTAATCTGATTAATTTTCCTTTCCTTGCCTTTCCTTGGTTGTTGGTTCTCATGGGCTTAGCTGGATTCTGCTTAAAATTCTTGCAGTTAAGCATGGTTGTAAAATTTGGCACAAAGAGAAATTCGGCAACTCTCGTGCTATGCAATAATTTTTTTCTGTCTTCTATGCACCATATTGATCAATTGGAAGAATTGGGTCCCATTTCGGCCAGTGATAGGAAAAAATAAGTGTGTAGAAATGAATTCAATTCCATTCTGCATCTTGATCACATCAAATGAGCCCAACGGGCTAAAGTCAAATGGATTAAAGTTAGCAATTGTAACACTTCTTTCTTCCATAATTTTGCTTCTCATCGTCAGAGATGTAACCGAATCTCTTCCATCATAGAATATGATTCAGAATTACGGTCAATTGAGGAATTCCATAGAGTTTTCCTTGCTTTCCTTAAAAACCTGATGAGCTCCTCTGCTGCGAGCCCTATCAATCTTGATTGGAATTCTCTTTATGGAGTTGAATCACATGATCTTTCTAGTACCGAAGCTCCATTTTCTATGGACGAGATTAAATCAGCGGTTTTCTCCATGTGAAGTGATTCAGCACCTGGACCTGACGGTTTTCCTTCCTTTTTCTTCCAAAAATTCTTGGACCTTCTTAAAGATGATCTATTCGACATGTTCTCTGGCCTTTATCATGGTCATTTTTCCTTTGATAGGATTAACTATGCACACATTGTGCTTATTCCTAGAATGTTGAGGGCCAATAAGGTCTTCGCTTTTAGACCTATCAACCTCCTTAATGCTCTCGTGAAAATAAAGTGCTTGCTAATCACCTCAATTCAGTTGTTTTGCACATGATCTATCGGTCACAATCTAGTTTGGTCAAAAAT
This sequence comes from Hemerocallis citrina, assembly GCA_017893485.1. Classification (NCBI taxonomy): domain Eukaryota; kingdom Viridiplantae; phylum Streptophyta; class Magnoliopsida; order Asparagales; family Asphodelaceae; genus Hemerocallis; species Hemerocallis citrina. Next base: position 80,263,750 of record CM030365.1, on the reverse strand, counting down.
AGATTTATTCTTGATAGTGTTGCTTGCGTCCAAGAAATTATCTCTGGTTGTCATCACTCTAATTTGGAAGGGATCATTTTAAAATTAGATTGCTTATGATAAAGTGAATTGGAAATTCCCCTTTGAGATTCTCTTTTACCATGGCTTTGGTCTCAGATCGATCTCTGGATTAAATCCAGCCTCCTCGCTGGTACTTCTTCTGTTTTAATTAACAGGATTGAAGGTAAGAAATTCTTATGTAAGTGTGGCCTTAGACAAGAAGACTTCATTTCTTCTCTCCTCTTTTCCCCTGGGTCCGATGTATTTAGCAAACTTCCGCTTAATGCTTGGGAAGCCAACATTATTGAAGGGCTTGGTGGTTATTGCGATTTTCAGGGGGATCTTAATCTCCAATACGTGGATGAAAATATTCTTTTTGCCAAACCAAATGGCCGTACCCTTCGCAATCTTAATCTTCTTCTGTATTTCATCAAACAAGCTTCTGGTTTGTTGATTAATTTCAATAAAACCTCAGTTGTCTGGTTGGGTGGCGATGACTCTGCTAACTGTCTACTTGAGATTTTCCAATTTTTTAATTGTGCTTCCGCTACTTTTCTTATCTTTCTGGGCATCCCATTACGATGGGGAAAATTGCAGAAAATGATTGGATTCCGATGATTGAGAAGGTCGAATGGAGACTCAATGCTTGGTCCAGTCGCCTCCTGTCTATAAGCAGTGGACTTATCCTTATCAATTATATTCTTACTTTCATTCCTCTATGCATGATTTCCTTCTTTTATGCACCTTCGTGGGTCATCAAGCGGATTGACTAGATTAGACATAATTTCTTCTTGTCCGGGTCATCCGTTTTGATGGTGGGTAAACATCTTCACAATTGGAAAGTTTTATGCAAATCTAAGAATGAGGGCTACCTGGGTATCATTAATCTCTGTCATCAGAACTTAGATCTCCCTGTTAAATGGTTAAGGAAAATCCTCAAACATGAGGATTTGTCTTAGTGCCATCTTGTTTCCCAAAAGTGTAGTGCCATGAGTTCCATACCCAGGAAACTCGAGACACAAGCCAGAATCTTTACTTCAAATAGTCCAACAACACAGAAAATACAGGAAAATTAAAAAACTGTTCTATTTCGAATGCAATCACAGATTAAATACACAGTGGAAAAATTACAGAAATATTGAAACCTAGCCATGGATCCATTCGAAAACCATAAATCGTGTTGAGGAGTTATACCATAAAGATGGATTTGCTGTTTCTACAGTTGACGATCACACCATTGCAATATTGGGGTGCCTCTACGGTATCCACACGAACAAAACGAAAATTGGCTCTCCCTCAAACCACGGTGCTAGCTACGGAAGGGGATGTTCCTGCTAACGATCTCTCTCTCTCACTTTCTGTGACGGCTAGGGTTTTTCACATGTCACTTTTCAACAAATGCAAATCATATATATAGGTGCATAAAACCAACCCTAAGAGAGTAATGAGGTTATCGGGCTCACATTCGGACCTGGGTCAGATTCGTATGTGGGCCTTTGAACTTTAGTCGGCCCATTTAAGGTAATTAAATGTTCAATTAATGTCAGGAGTCCAAGTTTGTAACCCCTGTTTTCCCAAAAACGTATTTTGTGTATTTTCTGTATTTAAAATTTTTGTAAATTAATTTTTGCTTTCAAATTATTTTTGATAAAATGTATTCTTGGATCTCCTATTAAAGTCCATTTTTTTTTCTATCAATAAATTTATTGGTAACTAGTTTTCAATGACTCTTATATTGTATTACAAATCTTTTTATTATCATTATAATTGCATTGATTATTAAGAAGAATATTTTTCTTATTCTTGTTACTATTGTATTGTATTTTTCTTTGTATTATTATTATCATGATTATTGATATATATATATGTTTTGTTATTGTTATTAATATTATTATATTTGATTGTGGAATTAAACATTATATTTTATTAGTTATTGTATTTTTTTATTGGATTTTATAAACCCTATTTTCCTTATTGGATAGTCTAATACCCTTTAACCTATTCAAACCCTATCCCCAACCTGTTATTTATTAAACCTTTTACCCGTTAACCCATCTATCCCCAGACCCATTAAGGTAGCCCCTAACTCGTTTTACCCTTTAACCCTACCCATCAGCCGTTCTTATAACCCTAATACCCATCCTCTATTTATACCCTTGCACCCGTTTGTCTTCCCCATGCACCTCCAGCCGCCTTATCCTGATCCACCCCTCCAACTACTTCTTTCCCTCTCTAGCGTGCCCCTCAGTCACGCCAGCCCTCGTCCGCTCGCAACCCCACCTCGACATCACCCCATCTCCGCCCTGGTCCTGCCTCTCCCCTGTGCTGCAACACGGCAGCATTCAGTCGCGACCCTCTCCTCTCCACTGCAACACCATGGCGAGCACCTCAGTGCCTCTCCTCTCCCGCAGTCGAGCGCACTACACCCCCGGTGCATCCTTGCAGCGATCTCCTGTCGCTGTGCATCGTCCTCCTCAACTGCAGCCACCTGCAGGGCCGCCACTTAGCCACGCCATCAACCTCGCCTGAGCACTACCTTGTTGCCATCAGCCCTGACTGCTCCCCAGTCGCCAGCCATCGTTTTGTGTCCAGTGGAGTTGTTGTTTATAAGTTGCTCACTTTGATCGTGAGCCGTCCGTTTGATCTTGGTCATCATCGCGATCATGATCATCATGTCCCCTTGGTTGATTGATTGATTCCTAGCCGTTCGTTGATTTGATCTTGATCATCACCATCGGGGTGATCTTGGCTGTCCGTTGGATCTTGATCATCATGCTTGATTGGATGTGGACCGTCGATCTCCTCTCGATCATCCGATTAGATCCTAGCCGTCCAATCTCTTCTTGATCGTCATGATCATGATGATCATCAGCTTCCTTTGATCGCAGCCGTTCGATCTATCGATCTTGATCTTCATCATTATCTGCACCATCAGGAAAATCTGACCATCCGATCTGATCCGATCATCTTGATCTTGATCTTCGATCTCAGCCCGTCCGATCGTGTGTTCGTGATTGGTTCGTGATCCGTTCGTTGTGTTCGTGTTCGTGCCCCGGGATCCGTTCTCGTTATTCTTGTTCTTGCTCCGTTCTCGTCGTCGTCCCTCAGACAAGTAACTTGTATTAAATTTCCTTGCATATACAAGTACTAAATACTGCTTGTAGTGTAGTTGGGTTCTAGAGATAATTTGTTTGTGAATCCCTTTGCTGATATTGTTTCTATAGTGAGAACTTGACCATAGTTGCCTCACGACACATATGACATGAATTAACCTAGGAGTGACCGTTTCTTGATGTGATGTATATGTGAAACAATGATGAGAACTTGTATGCTTGTGAGATCCATGTGATATACTTCTTATGGACATGTCGTATACCATATTTCATGTTATTTGGACACTTAGTAGATTCTAATTCATATTTACTTACGTTTCGATCAAGTTTCGTGTGATTCATGTTGGTTTTGTTCCTAAAGGAAATTCATTGTTTTGTCGATGATCTGTCTTGATCAGTAACTTAGACCATATTAAGGTCAGTATCTTAATTTCAGTATAAAACATGATTTGTAGAGGAATTCATCTTATTTCCAATTTCTCTGACCTTGATCGATTTCGTTTTCATATGCATGAGATATGGTTGTTTTACTACAGAGGTGTATTTCATTTCCAGATTTTATTTCTTGATGATTTTGATGACTAATTTATTTTGATACTAGTTCTAAACATCTTATTTTGATCTGAAGTCTTGGTCAATTTTTCTATACCTATTTAAGGATTACCCAGAATTTTGGTGGATTTTATTGATGAGTTTTATATGCCGTTTCATGCTTATTTATGAAAGCTATACTTGCTGGATTTTGTTCGCTGTTCTGTAAAGATTTGTTTTTTCACCCTGATTCCTTTTACTATATGAAAAATGTTTGTGAAATATGAAGATTAGCATATTTTTTTTATTTTCATCTCCCTTTGGTGGATTTGTATTTCGTTTCACTGTTTGCGAGATATTACAGTTTTCGTACAACAGTGTTGGGAATTTTAGATTTGCCAAACTACCGTTTCTTGATGTTTTCCGAATTTTGATGGCTAAACTAAACTTGCTGGAAAATTGTGAAACTTTAGATTCTGATACTATACATATAGGGAAATATCCCAGATTTTTTCTGAATTTATTTGAGGTGTTTTGATACAGTTTTTCTGACTGAGAATTTGTTTTACTGATTTCTGACTGAACATGTTTTCTGGATTCAAATCAGTTTTGAGTTATAATTTTGTGAAATACTATATGGCTTATTTATAATCGCTGGATTCATGTGGAAGTATATTTTCCAGATTTTTCTACGGATCCAGATTTGCATTTTTGTAGCAACTTGATTTCCTATTTTAGTACTGTACTGTCATGCTGTCCTGAATATGAACATACACTGTTTTGCTCGTTTATGTGACCGTATATCATCTTTGATTATTTATTTGTTTTCCTGAATTAAATGCTGATTATACCATGTTAGTTCGACACTATTTCATGGACTATTATGTCTGTTGATAACCAATATAAAAGTAATCAAGCCGGGGTTTATGGAAAAGATCTAGTAATGGGAAAGCATAGAAATGTGTACTTAGAAGGGGGTCCGTGTTTCACATATGATTATCTGTTATCTGTGATCTGACCCTGTCTACATTACTTCCTATAGGAAGGTGTAGGAAAGAAGAGAACCACTAGGTTCTATCTGTCTGTCTGGATCTGTTATCTGACCCTGTCTACATTACTTCTTATAGGAAGGTGTAGAGAAGAAGAGAACCACTAGGTTCTATCTGTGTGATCTGTTATCTGATATCTGTTTGAACCCTGAGTACACGGCCCTATATGATCCCCTACGAAATCTACAAACAAAACTGCTTGAATGTAGCAACCATGTAAGGTGGGCTGCATGAAGTGCTACCTAGTTAGTAATTAATACAAAACTTATAAAATCTGAATCTGACATCTGTATCTGTATCTGACGTTTGAATCTGAATCTGAATCTGTTATCTGTTTCTATTATCTGATCATCTGATTATCTGTTATCTGTCTGATACTATCACTTGACACCATTATCTGACCTTATCATCTGTATATCTGTCTGCATGCTATTTGACTTTTGACACTTGACACATATTTTTATACCATGCTAGTTGATTCTGTTATGCATATAACGTGCTCTGTTTTGTTTCTGCTATTATTTAGATTTTTTTAGTTTTCCCATGTACTTGTATCCTACATTACAGGCGGCCCGTAACTTGCATTGAAGGGAATCTTGTTTCTTTTTCCTTCTTCCTGCAACTTGTCAAATTGCATATTTTGGTGATCAGCTGCCGATGGAGTATGTGATCTAAAGTTTTACTTGGCTGGAGCTTTTGCTATCTTCATTTATTTCCTATTGCTCATTTTGAACAATGTATCTGTTCTTAAATTCTTTGTGTTTGGGCAGTATGACCCATGATTTTTAACTTGTTCATATCTGATTCATTTGAGATTAATACATTTTGTTTCAAGTAAATTCTGTTGGTATATTGATTCAATATTTCATGTGTGGTTGATTCTCTTGCTTCCGACTCTGATTATTATGTGAGATGTTGTAAAGATTCATGAACAGATTATGGATGATGAAAATCATTCGCTGGGCCAATGTTACGTGCTCGTATTCCGTATTTTTGGGAAACAGGGCGTGACAAAGTCTTACTTGGATCCCTACTTAAATTCATATTATGAATATAAATCCTAATTAGATCCATTCTAATTGTGTGACCCTGTAGGTTCCCATTACGTTGATAGTAATACTAAAATCATAGTCAAGTATTACAAACAGTGAGCGGTATTTAGCAATACATCACTGCTACTCAAGTTACGGGAATGTCCATGATTTGACATAACCTATCTGTAACCAATGTTACCATGTAGTCTAGTCTCTTTGTCCAGATATCTTAATTGACCACAAGGCATAGATCGTGCCACTCTTGTATTGTTCAATCTTTGGTTTCATGATGTCCGAGTAGACTTACTAAAATAAATGAGATCAATATATCATATTGACTCATTTAAGCAGGGCTATGTATTTTGCAGTCTCACTCAATCAAGCGGCCCGTAGATATCACTCTTGTTATGTAAGAGGGACAGATCTTATCTAAGTCACATCCTTCCACATGATTTGTAGTATATCCAAAAGTCGACTTTATAATCACGTTATTATAGGCAATGTTTGACGACATTAAAATATATAACTTCTCATGTAGAGAACCGTAGTGACTTCAAGTCAAAGGAATACACACACCACGGTCACTGTGAGAACCGCTTATGACACTCATGAAATGATCCATGTAGAATTCTCGTGGTTGGTCAGTCCAGTACATTATTACTCTTATATGTACCCATGTGAAGACTTGATTTCACATATCCATGACCTGTGAGAATTGTCATCAGTTTACGAACACACTAGTTTCTATGTATTATTGTTATCTTAATTCTCAATAATACTTGAATAGAGATATTTAAGAACAGTGTTCTGATTTCAGCCAATAGGATCTCACAATCAAGTCATGCACTTGATATCCCATGACATTGAACTTACTATTCTAAGGACTTCATTATGTTCATTTAATTCACAATAAATGAAATGCCTAAATATGAAATAAATATCATGATACAATGTAAACTAGTAATGCCAATACAAAACTGGCCTTTAGAGCATACACCAACAAAAACTTTTATTGCATCCCAGAAAGTTACATTGCTGTAGACACGTATATAAACATGCATAAAAATTTCATCTTACGAATCCTTATAATTGAATTGAATGAATTTCCAAACCGAACACAAAAATTGTCACGCCCCGATTCCCAGAATACGGGAACACAGGCACGTAACTGAGGCCCAGCGAATGATGCAAATACATCATTCATAAGTTATATAATTAACTCAACAACAAGATAACAATATCAACCACGCAAGCATGTAAAATCACAATAGGATAACAAAGTACATGACATAATACAGGACATAACCAACAACTGGAAAAGAAACATAGTTACGGGTCAAACACGCCCGGATTACAACAAATAGTACATGAATAAAACATGAACTAAAATAACATGAAATAAACAGGACTAAAATCTTTGCTCAGTAACACCTTCGGGTAATTCTCCATCTGGACCTGCAAATATATTATTACAAAGGAAGAAATAAAGAGGTACCCGTTAATGCAAGTTACGGGCCGCAAGTGGTACAAGCTAACGAGACAAGTATAAGATGAAAAAAAAACAGGGAAAGAGCAAGGAATCAAGAATCATATAATAGGATAAATACAATATGCAAACAAGAAAACAAAACATCATGGGACAAATGACATGCATGAAAACAAGTAAATAAATCCATAGAAACATGTACATGTAAACGTGTCAACATGAACGCGTAACATGTAAACAAGTAAACGAGTCAACAGGAACATGTAACATGTAATTGGATCATGCAAGTGTACGTGTTCATGTCATGTCTTTTATTAACCTAACTAGGTAGCACTTCATGCGTCCCATACCACATGGTTGCTACTCGCAATCAAGTAAACGTTTAGACTAGTGGTGGATTCTATAGGTTACGTACCCGGGAAAACATATCATGTCAACTGTATCTTGTATCGAGATACGTGCAATGTGGAACATAGTGTAACATGTAGTGTGAAACATATAACATATAATTCTCAAACTTGCAACTTGTAACTTGCAATTTGCATCGAGGAACCACGAGCCTTCGTCCGAGTACGCTCTTCTATATTACCCACTACTAAATCTTTACCCTTAAACCCTGGCTTGTTATCTTTTTATTACAATTAAATATGAACAGTAATTACATGCAACAATAAGAACGGGTAACATGGCAAGATCAAGTATCAAAGACTTATGCAATGCAGGAAACATATTCCAGGGTTTATAAAACATATTGTAACTATGATGTGATCAATGGCATATGCAAGACTTAAACAAGAATAAAGATATTATAATAACATGCAACCGAGTAACAAGCAATTCATGCACAACATCATGTATAGTTCTAAAAGTATATATATGTGTATCATGTTCATGCAATGCATATGGTGACAAAGTATTCGCGATCATGTACGAATACGGGATCGATGGATTATGTATAATACAAATAGAGTCAAGGAATATTCTTGCGGTATTTTGCAAAGAAGCTTATACTAGAACAAACGAATTTGTACAAGAGATACTTTCCTGTTAGTTGACAACGATGAAATTGAAAACAAGAATAACGGGATCAGAATTCTGGACAGCAGAACACGTGCAAGATGTGTGGCAGCCATGCCAAAATAGCAACTCCTAAAATAGCAAACAGCAATAAAGTAATCTCCTTTCTTCAAAGCAGCAACAACTCCTTCACAAACTCCAAGATAGCAACAAACCAACTCCACTTCACAACACCAACCCCAATAAACTCTCCAAAACAGTAGCACTTCCAAAACACCAAATACTAACACAACCCAATACACCAAATAGAGTCCCCCTTCACACAAACACCAACACTAATACAGCACCAAAAATAACTAAACAGCAACCAAATTGAATCCTAAAAACACCCTATCTCTTTCTTCCCAAAAGCAACAGAGGGGGAGAGAGAGAAAGAGAGTGCGGGAGAATTAGGCGGCAGGGGCGAAGACGAGCGAGAGGGTGGCACAGGGTTGTAGACGACGGGAGGAGTTGCCAGTAGGGGGTCGACTGCGCACAGGGAGGGCACTGGAGAGGTGTCGCGGTGGAGAAGATGAGCGGGAGTGTGTCGATGGCGGCTCGAGCAAAGGAAGATGAAGGTGATTCGAGCGGGATCGCTTGATGGCAAAGGCTGAGGCTGATGACTGGCGGAGGGTGCCACGGGGTCGATGACTGGACGGGAGGTGAGCGGCGCACCGATGGGTTGAGCTTGGAGGTTAAAGACGACGCGGCTGAGTGGCAACGAGCGGTGAACAGGGGTGGTCGAGGCTTCGAGCGAAGGCGGAGCTTGACGGGGAGACGAACGGAGGGAGGCGAGGTCGGGGGAATCGACTGGTTGACGAAGTCAAAGGCGCGACGACTGGGCGACGCGACCATGGTGAGGAGGTGGCTAAGTCGAGCGGAAGGAGAAGGAGGAAGAGGGCGAGCGGCGGCAGAAGCTTCGATAATGGCGGCAATGGTAGGAGCTCGTCGATAATGGAACTCCGAGCGGCGAGCGATGAGGGGACGAAAGGAGAGGTGCGAGGTGGTTCTCGGAGCGGTGACGAGGAGCAGGGACCCGGTGAGGTGGAGGATGACGAGGTGCGGGATGGGTTCTCTGCTGCGTCGTGGAGAGGCGAGGAAGATGGGGTCGAGCGGGGGCTCGAGTGGAAGAAGGAGGCAAGTGGAGAAGGTGGAGTTGCGGTGGGTACGGCGCATAAGCGGAGGCTTCGGTATGACGATGGAGATGAGCGACGGCGGTGGATGATTGCCGGCGAGACGCGAGGTTGGGGATGGGTTGCGGTTGTCGACGAGGGAGAAGATGGAGACGATGGAGTTGGGTTTTCCATTTTGGTTGGGAGACAGAGAGGGGAAAAAGATAGAGAACGGGAGATAGTGAGAACGAGAATATGGTTTTAATGAAATAAATAAAGTAATGGGGTGAGAGAGAGTGGGGGGTAGTTACGAGGGGCATGGGGGAATGTGCAGGAACGGGAATTGAAAAGTGGGGAGTTGGAGTACGGGATTAGAAGAGTAGGGGGTGAGTGAAGAAATTGTATACCGGTAGGTGTAGGATAATTCTGCACAATTATATGGGTTCTGGGTTGGGCTTGGTTCATGGGCTCAATGTATTTAAATAAAACAATTAGGGTGTTGGGCTAAACTTTGGGCTCGGATTAATTAAATAAATTTAAAAAAATCAAAATATGGAATTGGGCTTATGATAACAATTGGGCTCACATTAATAGTTAATAAAATCAAAATGCAAACTTGGGCTTATAATAAACAATTGGGCTCCAAAAATAGTTTAAATAATAAAATCAATTAGGAAAAAATAGTTATATGATACTGATGATTTAAATACGGAAAAATACTTTAAAAATACGTATTAATGGAAACAGGGGTTACAAAAATTGTTCAAACGAAACCTAAAATAGTTCAATATTTTCTTACCAGTATAGATGTAGCATTTTCTAAAAATATCAAACATCATCCAATATTTATGATAAAATGGGGAATTGATATAGATATGCATGAGAACCTACAGCAAAAATTTCAACTCTAAATTCTTAATAATAATGGAGATATAATTTTTATAAGTCAAGCAGAAAATTTATCTCACACCAGAAACATGTTAGAATTAATTAAAATATCAAACTATATTCAAAATTCACAAAATATGGTGGAGTTATTAGAGACATGTATGAGAAGATATAGCAAAAGTTTTAGCTCTAAATTCTTTCACAATAAGAAGCTATGATTTTCTAACATATCATACTATGACCTTTCAAAATCACATCTTTTGTTCATGACAAGCTTTCCTAGCTCTAGTTTCTAACTTATGAGTATATCATGCCTACATCCATTACAATATCACTTCCATCACAGCAAATTTAACCAAAAAATTAATCCAACACAAGTTTAGGAGAGACACCCACTAGATGAATTGATTTCCTAGCTTCTCTTTTCTTCAAGCCTTCTCCTCCAAGGTCCTTGCCTCTCCTTCTTGTATGTTTGTTCTCCCAACCTAGAGCCAAGATTGATGAAGAAAGTTTGAAGTGTAGGAAAGCTTAGAATAGGGAAACAAAAGAGATTTGAAGTATGGGGAAAATGTTTGTAGGATTATGGAAAATGAAGAAAAGTTATTGGTTGAAAATTGAATGGGGTATTTATGTGAGGGGAGGGGTTCATGGTGGCTGGCAAGACCAAGGAGGAGGAGGGGGGTGCCACGTGTTCATTCACCAACAATTTGAAACTTGATCAAGCATAGAAACTTGATTTCCATCATGATTTTTTTTATTTTTTGAAACAAATGACTAAATAGGCCCATGGTATTAATGAATGTTTTGCTTTGGGTTAGGATATAGTATAAAGAATTGTACATATATACACATATACATATATTCATCCATACATACATACACATATAAAGGCAAATGCACACACACACACACACACACACACACACACACACACACACACACACACACATATATATATAATCAGCACAAAAGATTATCACAAAAAATAATTGAGACAATATACAGAATTCAATTGAGAAGATATCCCAACTCCGGTTCAATATTATACCTTGTCGGGTTCAAAACATATTAAACAATATGTATTAATATTTTCTCAATTAAAATTTGAGAAAAACCCATTAATACGTGCAACTCTCAATCGTGCACGGACTAATGTACAAAATAGTTATATACTATTTTGCGGATCTTACAATAAGTACTACATGCATCATAAAGTTTGGGAACTCCATTTTCCACTCATCTTTAGCTTTTCCCTTTTGGAAAGGCCTGGAAAGTGATTGAACCCTTCAAATGCAGGTTGTTTAAAGTTTGTGGTATTGGTGTGTCTATCGAATTTTAGACCGACTTTTGGATTGACAACATCAGTATTGCTTCTAATTTTATAATTTATTCCATATAGTTGACAACTGATCTGCTATTGTTGCCGAGTACCTCCTGTCCCAAAACAACATTAGAGATTGACCATCACATTCCGGAGATCTCTCCATGTTGCCTATTTTCCTCAACACTTCAAGTTGCTTATGCTACTTAGATCCAACAATTGGCATCCCAAAGATGATTTTTTTTTTGGCGGTGGACTAACTCAGGATCATATTCGGTTAAGTCCAGTTATAATTCCCTTAATACATGAGGTGTCTATTCTCCGTTCTCCAATATTGTGTGGAATGCATTGCACCTCTTAAGGTAAAAATTCTTTCGTGGTTGGATATTTATAATAAACTTCCCACTGTTGAGATTCTCAACAATAAAAAAATCTAGCTATTGGCCAAAATTGAGTGTTATGCCACACCCATCATGAAGAATGCCCAACACTTATTTATTAATTGTCCTTTCATTTTTCACTTTTGGTCCATTTCCAAGAATGCTTGACATGTACATGGTAAGTCAGGTTCTGTGTCCTCTTGGTGGGGTCATTGGAGATTACATTGCATCAAGCATTCTTTTCTCGCCTCGTGGGATTTAGCTATGATGACACTGATTTGCATTATACGGAAAAAAAAGAAATAATAGGATCTTCTCTAACAATTATCGCTCTATTAATTGTTTGATTGAAGATCTACTTTTCTGCACTAACTTTTGGGCTAGTGTTCTCTTGTATTCCAAAGTTTCTTAGTTACGATTAACCCATCTTCATATTGTTGTTTCTTCTTATTACCAATTCATTTTTTTTTTCTTTTGTGACTATATTCATCGCCTATGCAGATCTGATTCTCAGCATCTTTCGGAGTTAACATATGACATTAGCTTCTTCTCTTTTTTTTATGTGTGCAAGTTGAGCCCCATTGGGTATTTGGGTTCACTACAACAAATATGGCATTTGATAGCATTTTATTAATGATATCATAGGTCTATAATTGCGTTTGGCAAACGCTATCGTTGCCCCCGCTATGGTACGTATATAGCGTTTCCTGGAAACACTGTGTCCGTTATTGCATTTCAGAAATGCTATCGTGTTGATAGTGTTTTGTAGAAATGCTATCGTATTTATAGCATTTCAAAAACGCTATCGTGTCTATAGCGTTTTCAGAAACACTATTGCTTTAATAGCGTTTTCGGAAACACTATCCATTAACAGCGTTTCGATCCATTAACAGCATTTCGAAAACACTGTCAATTGATAGCGTTTTGAAAATGCTATCAAAGCAATAGTGTTTTTGAAAATGCTACCAAACACAATAGCATTTTGGAAAATGCGGTATCTTTTCACAACGTTTGCAAAATGCTATCATTTAAAGAGTGGTGTTTTTTTTACAGCGTTTTAAAAATGCTATTTCGTTTTACCTATATACAAAAAAAATTCTCCAAATGCATATAAAAGTTTTGAAAATTCTCCGGATGCATATATATAAAACATCAATATCACCATTCAACCTATACAAGTTTTGAAAATTTGTGTACACGTATATCAAAACCCAACATCATAAAAAAATTCCGTGCAATGAACTTGAATCCATACAATAAACTCATAAAACGTTACATCTAATACACTTAAAACTGACGAAAAAAACCCTTGAGTGACTAACATCAAAATAATTCGCATTCTTCGTTTCATCCACGACATCTCCAATCTGCAAATGGAGATGAATAAATGTCCAAGTGTGATTAATAATTGAAAAAGAAGTATTAGCTCAATGCAGCTTCTGACACCATGAAGAGGGATCGATCCTACTTCCGCTAGTGAGTCCATCACATTTTCCCTCTGCATGGTGTTAGAAGCTGCATTGATCTAAGAAGCGAACCAGAATTTAGCATTAGTAATAACTTTATCAGCACTGCTATAAGAAGAGCAAAAGTTTATTGCAGGTCATTCCTTTCAGAATAGATACTCCAATACACTACTATAGTAATAAGATTACAAGCAAGAGCACAATTTTGTCTAAATGGAGCAAACACCAAGAACTAAAGCAGCCAAACTAGGAGCCTTGCATAATGTTAATGTATGCATTTTTGTGAAGGAAATGATTCGATGTCATTACCCCTAGCAGCAAATTAAGAAAATCAACACACAATTTTGAACTGCAGGAGTCAAGTAATTACCTTTCAAAATTAACCCATCCAAGGGGACGATTTTTTTTATAAAAACATACAGAAGTATACAAACAGTGAAAAATGTGAATAGAAGAAAAATGACAAGCAAACTTGATCATTACGCATAATTTGAACTGGAATTTTTTTGGTAGCCTTGGTATGGCTGTTGTTACTTATTACTTTATTTTATTAAACATATTTTCAAAAGAATGTAAAGAAAACTGAGACCTAAATTCCATGGTTTAAGTTTTTTTACATTCCATGGTTGATTGTGTATATATTAAGCTGTCTCAGAGCAATCTATGTATACCTAAGCAATAACCTACTCAACGGCCATTGTAATAACCCATAGCAGCAAATTAAGAAAATCAACCCACAATTTTGAACTGCAGGGGTCAAGTAGTTTTCCTACTACCCTAATTGCAAAGTTTATTCAATGTGCGGTTCAGAAAATATGTAACTTCGTAAAACCATGTAATTAAGCCTTCTTTAAAATATCTGACGGAAAAGTCTAATTATGTTGAGCACTCTTATATTACAAGGAAGTTGTACAAATACATATTAACAAATACAATAACGATCATACTTAAAATGGCTTCTTTGACATTTGTTTAGTTTGGTTAATTAAAAATGCCAAAGCATGCATTCATTCTGCAATATCACATAAACAAAGTGAGTAACTCAATGATTTCTTTACAAACAATATGTAAATTCTTGTCTAGGTAGTTTTTATCATCCATACATAGTGTTCCTTTTTTTTTAATAAAACATACATAGTATTATGATCTAAGATTTCAATTTCATGCTTCCACAATAGCAGTAGCACATTGTTCCATGGAGACAAGTTCCAAAAACATGGAATTACAATTAGGACCACGCTACAATGATCTATAAGCTTCATAATACAACTAGCGTACCACATTTTGGCTGTCCGTATAGCTTTTGTAGAGCTCCAAGACACTTTGGGACTAGAGACACAGTTTTAACCTTAAAATTCGTGATTACAAAAGGTAAAACCATGTTGTACCCGTCATTCATTATGGACCACCTTTTCCATCAGATCACAAGCGACCTTTTTTGCTTATGGAGAATCAATTTTGGTGACTCTAAAAACCGAAGTCAAAACAGTTGATCAAAAACTTTTTCTTTGAAATTACCACACACAAACTTACAGTAATTGGGAGGAACTAAGAAAATTAATGAGACTTAGAAGTCCAGCTAATTCAAAATTTTTGATAAATTTCTACAGCCTAAATATCTTTCATCCCTGTATTCATATTTGTCTATTGTCCAACATGAAGCCCATCGAATCTAACAAAACACTGTCAAGATTTGGATTATTCAAGCACGCATTAAAGAATCCACAAGAATATATTTTTTTAGAAGAAAAGTAATATACCTAGTTAGCATCCAACATTTTGATGTGGTCGGTCGGCCATGCAATTGCAAGTCTCATAACCTCATCTAGAATATCTACACCACCACCTCGCCTAAATAACGGTGTTGAAGGTTGTCTAACTTCATCCACCCTAACTTTGGAAGCATTTTTCCCAAGGGGTACACAGTGCACTACCATCTCGAGATCATTTGTCACCCATCGCACAATTGCAACCACTTCAGTCGATGCCTCCTAGTTTAACAATTCACACTTTCTACTTCTACAATTACTACTTCCATTGACTGACTAATATGAAAACATAAAAAGGTTATTACCTGTGGAGTATAGCTAAAAACAAATGTGTTACCTGTGGAGTATATGAGAAATACCAAAACTGTAATGGGTTACCTGTGGAGTATCAGTTGTATTAGTAGGTGATAATGGATCACTGTTACGCTCTTTTGAGCGCTTATCATCGTCGTCATCCTCCTTATCTCTATCATCGTCATTATCGTTTTCACCATCAATATCCATATTATCATCACTATCCCTATCATCTTTTTCATCATCTTCGCTACCCCTCTTGAGCATCACTATCTTTTTCCTCTATATCATCATCATTATCTTCTTCTTCCAGATCATCCTCACTATCCTCTTCTTGTTGAACCACACTCTGTAAAATAACAAACTGAATTATAAATCTATTATGTCTAATCTAATCAGCTGTCAAATGAAAATTAGTATGCTTACCTTCTTATGTTTCTTATGATTTGAGTAAGAGTTTTGACACTTGGTTTGCCTTTTAAGTAGAGCTGTCAACTCCTAAACTGTTTCAGCAAGTGAATCAACCTTTCCTCCAAGCTCAACCACTTCGGCAGAGGTTGCAATCGAGGCACTTAATTTAGATGGGTTGGCTCCTACTCCCTTCGCGGATAAACAACATTGTCGTTCAGGCTTGTTAAATACCCTTGAATATGGTTACCTTCATAACTCAGGCCTACGTGGGATGTCTCGGGTGGCGATGAAGCTAGTTCTTCTTTCACCATTTTTTGAAAATAAAAGAAGCACCAAATTAATTTGAACATATGATTGAACAATTAGAATCTGTATGTAACTAATGGTAAACCATGCAAGAAAACAATTTTAGAACCATACTATGAGTTCAACATCATCTGGCCTTCCTGCTTCACCGTTCTTTTTTGTATATGCTCGATACCGACAATGAAGTCTAACTTTATCTTGACAAATGGGACCCCTTTCTTTCTATATAGTAATATAAAACCATCAACATAAATATCAGATTTATAACCATCACATTTAATAAACACAAGAAAAGTAAGTTATAATTAACTCACTAATATTTCATATTCTATCTGAGCAAATTCCTTTTGACTGCCAAGGTAAGGAATATTTTGTTTATTTCTCATTTCCTTAAACTTTTTGCTTTTTGCCTACAAGACAAATTGCACTATAATATATTTAATTTTATATGAAAGACATGATATAACAAGTTATACAGAATAGTATACATAGTTTTTTACCTTGAATTTTCGGTTGTTTCTTGGTTTTACAAATTCAACCCACTTTCTTTGACTTTTGTAAATTGGTTTCTTGTTTAAGCTTGCCCCCAATTTTGCTTTGCGTGCTCCGGTAGATCTTCTCATCGCTTGTAGGGTGTAAATTTTTGCTTCTCTATCATATCCATTGAATGTGAACTTTTGCTGCAGTAATATGTGTAGTAATATGTGCGAACTTTTGCTGCAGTAATATGTGTAGTAATATGTGTAAACTTTTACTCCAATGATTAATATTTTAATATATCTTTTGGTAAAGCACTAGTATTAATTAAACAACTAGCATCATCAAATGATATATAAAGTCACACTATAAAGATAAAAAAACAATGTTGGGAAGCATATCTAATGTGTATCTTAATCACGAATTTTTTTTTCCCTTTATTGCTTTGCCAATAAAATTCGTCAGTCTCAATAGGTATCTTTCCCCAATCATCATATTTCAGCAGCACCATCTGACGTGCTAAAACGCCTACAAAATAAGACAGGTTTTTTAAGTTTTCCCCAATAGGTTGACCGAGCTCATTTATTGTCACTTCCAACTTTGGTCTGCTGTCACCCGATAAATTACTACATGTTGTGTGTGTGTGAGTCCTGGTCATGCCTTCTAACTGTTGTGATTGATTTGATGTTTCTTCTCTCAAATCATTTAGAGTCGCATCGCCTATGACCTTGGAGTCTACATGTTCTAATATACGGATCACATCATTTGATGCCTTCTCTTTTAGTTTTATTGTTCCCTTTCCTTTTCCTTCTCCTTTTCCCTTCTCTTTTTCTTTCCCTTATCCTTTCTCATTTTCTTTTCCCCATCCATCATTTACCTTTTATTTCCTTGTTTTGAGCACTACAAATGGTCCAAACAAAATCAGGATTTTGAATAATACATAATAAATTTATGTTATTGTATATGTGGATAAGTGGTTGAAAGTAGTTGTTACCTCTTCTCGGGCCATGTTTGAAAGAAAGACACCTCACTAAAATAGATAGCCAAGTACGAAAAAACATGAAAATGTTAGAAAGATTCATGATCATAATTAGAAATTTCAACATGCAAAATATCACTACAGCAAACATATAAAAGATAATGAAGTAAACGAGTGATTATAGAAATTGTGGCAGAATCAGTTAATAAGTTTCACCATGAAGTTATGATAAAGAATATAAATAGTTGTTCAACAAAACAATATAGAAAAATTACACATAGATACCCTCACAGTTCTTTCTAACGTACTCATTATCCTCATCATCAGTATTCTTATCAAGTAAGGATACATCTAATGGTCTTGAATAAACACTCTCATTATCCAAATCCAACTCATTAATACCTCTTGGTGGCGCCATTAGAACAACATAACAATTAGACGAATCACTTTCCTTAGAATAAAACACTTGTTCTGCTTGTGATGCTAGAATAAATGGGTCATTTTTAAATTGTTGTTGTCCTTGGTGCAGGTTAACCGAAGTAAAACCTTCATCAATTTTGACACCACGTTTCGGATTATCCGAATGACCAAATAAAATAGGAATCTGAAAAGTAAAATAGTCTAGTAAAATAATATCTTTGATGACTCCATAATATACAACTGGTTTGGTCTTTTGGTGCTTATCATTTGAGCTCAATCTCCTAATAGTTGTTGCCTCATATGAAACACCACTAATTTGAGTAGACTTGAATGCATCTTTTCTGTGAAAGCGATGGTCATTCACAACAAACCCAGAATAAAAGAGAGTATGCACAGATGGACCATGAGCAAGCCCTCTTAACGTTCTGGATATGTATGATTGGGCACACCATGAGTCTGCCTGTGAATCTGTATATAATCAATGATACACTATTAGAATTATAGTCTAGAATATATACTAAGCCATAAATTCAAGGATTATATATATATAATTGGATCTTTTCCTTTAACTTGTCTGAGAATTCTTCGGAATGTCTATCTTGAAGTAAAGTTTCATTTTTGACCAGACGTTTGTCTAAATGCTTGAACTCCTTCAAGTGTATCCTAAAATAACTAACAGTGGTTACATGACCTTATGTAAAAACATTATCATTGAAAATTACATTTCGTACTACACTTACTCTAAATATGGCTCAACTTCGGCCATATTTAACTGTACACATTGAAGAGCATTTTGTAGCCCTTGATAATCCAAAGTGATCGGTGTTCCTTTGGAAATTGGCTGACCTTCAAGTATCGCATTGTTTGCAAAATCTTGATTTCTGTTTGGACGATTATCCATATCAGCCACTTGACTCATGCATTTACTGAAAGTTTGCATGCACCCATCTAATAAATAGTATTGTTCTATACAACCTTCAGGTCATGCCAAATTTCTAACGCATTGTTTGAATGTCTTCATTTCTTTATAGAAAATAAAATCAATATTTTATGCCAAAAAATACATAAGTACAAATAGAATTACAAAATAATCAATTTGTCACCTTTCAAAAGGATACATCCATCGTTGTTGAACTGGGCCACATAATCAGGCTTCTCGCCCATATGATATGTCAAATGAATTATAATATGGAAAAAAGTAGGATTGAAAACCTTTCAAACATGCACAAAGTCTCAACAACAAATAATCCAGTTTCCTTCATACAATTACCTTTAGGTTCAGGAATACCTTCATTTTCAACGTATGCATCTTCAATTATCGTATCTGGAAATATAGTTTCCTTAGTAGAACTCTTGGCATTCAATTCTTCCCCATGCCAAATTCAATTTGTGTAAGTCATATCCATTCCGCGGTTGAGCAAATGAAGTAAAAGCATATCCTCATTTCCACGACAAAAATTTTGGCAATCTCTGCATGGACATATAATCTAGTTTGGGTTCTCCGCAGTTGACTTTGTAATTTCCACAAATTGATGAACTGCCACTTTATATGTTGTTGTATTTCTATAAATTATAAAATAGTGGTCATAAAAGCATGTAATATCTTAATATCTATTATATATTTAAATATTAATTGGGGACAGATTTCATTACTTGTTCAGATGAACCCAAGCTTTATTCATTGTCATGACACACTTGCTTCTCTGACCTTGAAGAGATGACAACCAAGGAGAAAGTAACAAGATAACACCAAAATTACACACATCAACAATGTGGATCAAACTATAATTAATAAGAACTTTGCACCAATGTTGCCAAGTATAAGCCTTAATCAAGATATATGCATCTAACTTAATTAATGGACATGTTAATTAAGCAGATGACCAAAATGATTTATAGCTAAAAACAAGTGTGTGCGTGCATTCTTGATAAAGTTAATAAATGAATTGCTTAGAATTGGAGTATACACAGAGCATTGCTAATGGAATTCAAATTTAAATTGTTCTAATATTATTTGAGAGAATCCAAAACTATCAAGTGGTGGTAAGCATTCACACTTATAGTCCATGGGTAGTGATGTAAAATTCATTTAAACATAATACTGCATTAAATGAGTACGTAGCTAGTATGGAATTAGTAGTTCGCAAACCAACTTCACATATAAATAAATATACAAATACACAATGCAAGATTAGTATCCCATTAATTTCAGTTGGAATTTGAAAAACAATCAATAAAAAGTTCTGAAAAATATATGATGAAGACCTTTATAAGAAACATAAAATTCAGAAGCTTAATATATCTGAATTTAGTACTGCACAAAGAAAAATTAAAAATATTTATTATGTTCCAACATGAGCAATTATATATTATTAGCATTGTAGTCAATCTTATATAAGATGTGAATATTATTATAAGCAATCTGTGTATTCTTCTGAACTAATAGCTATCATTAAATTTCGACTAGCCTGGATAGGGAACTCCTGATCCTATTCAATCGTTCCTGATTAATATAATTGATCCTTTACCAAGAACGATCTGTGCACCTTGTTTTTCATGTCATTGTATGTAGATGCCTAAAATATCAAGTGGTTTCAAAGCCTATTACTATGTATTGCTTCAAGTGGTTGCTTAAATAATTTGAAGATCTGTACGTGCAACTTTTCTAGTTATGAGAAACGAACGTTTTTTTAACTAATTGTCCATTTTATTGACCATTCTCAACATCAACCGGTGTGGTTCTGTCTAATGCCAAAGGAAATGACATGGTTTTAGGTGATGAAAAAAGGGGATACTCTAAATTTTTAATATATAGAAGGAGAAATGGAACCCTTGAGATGGATTACAACCAAATCTACTTCGAAATGTATTCTCCAAGATAGTAAAAATGTTGAAGAAAAACAATTGCCTACCCTATGCTAGTAACATACAAACGATTGAGAAAAAAACAGTGATACAACTGAGAAGAAACACTCCTAAGTACTAGATTCATTGGTAGATTCCTAATTTCCATGTTGGCGCTTTCTTATTTTATTTCTGAACTGATTCTTATTTTTTCCAAAGTTGGCATGTAATTCATTCGTAGTTGTATAGTGATTTTGTAGGACTTCCTCAATTTAGCAGATCTTTTACATTAACTTATACTCGTTAAGTATTGATCTTTAACTATTTTGATTTGGCACTATAAACAACATCATTCTCATCAATTGTGAGAAATGAGTAAGCTAATTCTTAGTAATCAATGGCAATCCGTCATTTCTTCTTCAGTTCTTGTTTAAACCCGAGGTTATGTTGTAAGTCTTAATTTTTTCAGTTCCACTTTCTACCTTGAAATTTATCCCTTTTCCCTTCACATCAACTAATATATCATTGACAACAACAGAAGCCATAAGGATCTTATCATGAATATTTATGCTAAGTAATGGACAACCAACGATGAAGGATAAACAGAAATTCACACACAGACCTTAATGCAAAACCAACTCAATTTTCCTTAATGCAAACCTTAGAATACTTGGTCACTCACTCCTGCCGGTAGCTGATCTCCAAAATATGTGTATTTATCATTTGAAAGAAATTGAGAAGCAAGAAACAATGTGTCCATTAGTGCAAGTTACGGGCCGCAAGTAGTACGAGCAAAAGGGCACAGGAACAAACACATGAGAATACAAACACAGGAAACTAGAAACAAGAACATAAAACATATCATGGCAAGCAGGGATGGCGAACGGGTCGTTCGGGCCGGGCCGGGCTCAACCCGTACGGGTTGGCGCGAATACGTAGCCGGTCCGGGCCGGGTTGCACCCTTATACGGGCCGGGCCGGGCCGGGCTACGTTTTCGTTTGGGTGGCCCGCCCAACCCGTGAACCCTTTAGGGTGGTCGACCCGCAGGTTGGCCCGTTTAATAATATATATATAGAACCCTTTAGGGTGGTCGACCCGCAGGTTGGCCCGTTTAATAATATATATATATATATATATATATATATATATATATATATATATATATATATATATATATATATATTTTGGTAGCTTAAATTAAAATAATAATAATAATAATTTTACAAATGATGTATACAAACAACCATATCTTTGTTTGATGAATACTACAATTCTTCAAAAATTATAATACTAAGTAAGTAATAATACTAATAAGTAATAATACTACAATTCTTCAAATATCCCCAAATGATGTTTAATTATAATACTAAGTATGTAATTCAGTAATAATACTAATAAGTAATAATACTACAATTCTTCAAATATCCCCAAATGATGTTTAATTATAATACTAAGTTAGTAATAATACTAATAAACCAAAAAAATCGTAATAATAATAATAAGATTGAAAGAATGAAATTGATAACAAATTTTGAAATTTTATTCATATGAATTTAAGTTATAAAATTTGAACAATTTATAACGAAATGAAGAATTCAATTCACAAATAAGTTTTATACAATAACATATTTGTTATATACAATTTTAATTGAGTACAAGTTTTCTAATTTGACATAACAAGCAAAGCTATTGTTGTTGTTGTTGTTGTTGTTGTTGTTCTTCGGACGAGTTGCTCCCACTTGTGGAACTTGATAGTGTTTTCCCTTGCATCCTATCTTCAGCCTTCAGCCAATCTTCTGTGCAAAAGAGCATCTCCAATGCCTCGGGCTTCAACCGATTCCTGTAATCAGATAGAACCCTGCCACTTGTAGAAAATGCACTCTCAGAAGCAACTGTAGAGACAGGAGGAGTTAGCAAATATTTAGCATAATTGACAGAATACTAAAAGTGTGTTCATGTTCTTTCCACCATTGTAAAATATCTAGTGGAGAAAGAGTAGGCTCAGTATCCTGTTGGTTATACCAATTTAATTCATTTGGTTGATTAGTCCTAGGTTTTTTAGATTGAATTTGTTCAAGTAAACTAAATGTTCTATCACCAATTCTACTTTTACCCTTACCTTTAGAAATACCAGAAGAAGAACTAACTACAGAAGTTGTAGAACCCCGTATTTTCAAATATTATTTTAATTATTTGAAAATGAATTTAAATAATTTTTTGAGGATTTAAATAAAT
This sequence comes from Hemerocallis citrina, assembly GCA_017893485.1. NCBI lineage: Eukaryota > Viridiplantae > Streptophyta > Magnoliopsida > Asparagales > Asphodelaceae > Hemerocallis > Hemerocallis citrina. The sequence goes on along the minus strand of CM030365.1, from coordinate 80,240,540 downwards.
ATTTCCTAAGAAATTTATTCTTTTGTACACGTGCAAAACACGTGCAAATGACTTTTTAGAAGTTTGAAAAATTTAGTTTTCTTTATGAAAAATCATTATTTATTATTTGAGAATTATTTAGTATTTTTCCAGAATTTTCTGAAATTAATTAGTACTATTTGCAATTTTTGAGAAAAGAGGGACTTATTTGCAAAACTGACATTTTGAGGGATTAAAATGCAAAATGTATTTGCTGGACATTACGATCAGTATTTTTTGAGGTTTGGAAGTATATTCTTCTATTAGATCCTAATTTAAATGATATTTGATTGAATTTTCAAGACTAAACCTATGTAAGTAAAATTGTATTCTTAAAAGGATTATTTTGCAAAGTGGGAATATAACCCTAATATTTTACCCCGGCATATTTAAAGGAAATTCTTTCCCAGCCGTCATTGAGTATATTCAGAATTTCTTGAGATTATTTTGGAAGAACAAAGGAGGATTCTTAGATCTAGCAAGGAGAAGCTTTTGTGAATCTTTTCTTCAAAACAAAGGTGAGTGGTTTGTTTTGTTTTGTTTTGCTTTGCTTTGTTGTTGTGATTGATGAATGACGTGAGACCTTTGTTATGCTTGTTCGTGACCATTATTCCATTACTTTGTTAGTCTCGTTGTATGTATGGGTATGGATCTTTAATTTGGATATGAATGATGATAACCCTTATTGTTATTTGGATCATGATGAGAGAAATATTAAGAATTGTTGAGGATATGTTGATTGTGAGATCGTATTGTTGGGAGATATGTTAAGAATTGATGGTGTTATGATCAGATGATAAACGTCTAGATCTGATGGTAGTAGTTCAGATTTGATTAAGTTATGAAAGAAGTTTTGTCGAGAAAAACCCTAATCAAAGGATTAAGAGTTTAGATCATGAGGATATGAGATTTGAGTATTTGATTGATTGAGAAACGTATCCTTGATGGTGATTATTGAGAGTCGTTTATTAGCCTGGATACAATTGATTTTATGTTCAGTGAATCTTTAGAATACTCCCGTTTGATTTGTGTTCAGACCTATACTTTTTGTAAACCTGTAACCGACAGTCGACTGGACTGCGAAGCAGTCGACTGGTACGAGCCTACTGTGTATTTTTAGTCTTTGAGATTTGTTCGGGACAGTCGACCTAGACTGAGGTCAGTCGACTGGTCCTCTATTTGTAATTTTGTTCAGTCCTTTCGGGACAGTCGACCTATGACCTTTCAGTCGACTCAAATACATAGAATATTTTTGATGAGAATTATTTGTCTTTGTCTCGGGGAAGTCGACTGATGACTCACCAGTCGACTGATCATGCCGTTGTTATTTTTGAGAAATTTTGGATTATGTCCTCTGGACAGTCGACTGATTAACTATACAGTCGACTGGTCCTGAGAGATCTTTGTATTTGATTATGAGATATTTTGTTTAGTGTTTGATCTTAAGATGTTCAGTTAAGTATTTGTTTTTGAGATGTTCAGTTAAGAACATGATTTTGAGTTATTCAGTGGAGCCACTTGTTTAGTGGGAATTTGTTCAGTTATTTGTTTTTGAGTCTCTAGAGGTATGTGACCCTAGTATACCGGTGTTTGTTCAGTTATTTGTTGAGGCCCATCGAGGCACATTTTTCAGTAATCAGATTTTTAGTCCGGTAGGGTACACTACTCTAGGAGATTTGTTTAGTAACCCAAATTGATAAGGACAGGCATTAGTAGTGTCATGACGAATGAGAACTTGAGTTATGCACCTCAGTATGGCTTTTGATGTAGGATTTTAATCTCCTGAATTATCCAAGTAGTTAACTTGTGATGTGTGATTTATCTCCGGAATTATCCAGGTAGTTAACCTGTGATGCGAGGTATTTCTCCTGAATTATCCAAGTAATTATCTTGAGATGTGAGATTGAACTACGGAATGATCAGAGTCGAGGCGACGCTTTTGGGGTATTATTGTGATAAGGAATCTATGTTTAGATGTGGGATGATCTCCTGAATTATCCAGGGAAAATACCTGTGATGTGGGATCAATCTCCGGAATGATCAAGCATGGGCAAATTATCATAGTTTATCTTCATCTCTTAGTAGTCATCGTTGTCAGCATGTAGTCATGATGTTTTCTTGAATCACTTTTATGCATTTGGATTTCTTGTTTTTTACACACACATGGCTTTTGGTTTTGGTATCACCCATTATTCTTTTGTCGTTCTTCATACTTTAGTGTTTGATTATTATTTGTTGGATATTATGTTTTAAGTTCATTTATGCTATTGGTTTGATTGTTACCACTCACACCATTTATGGCTGACCCCGTAGTTTTGGGGTTAGGGTTCAACTCTAGCCTCACATGTTGCAGGTTATTGCTTAGATTGGAGGTTGGATGCTTGAGTTGGCTTTGAGATAATTGGATTATTTAGTGTTTGGTGTAAAATTGTAAAGACTTATTTGAGATCATTATTGAGTTGTAAATAAAGATTAATTTGTGTTGAGATGTTTAGACTTCCGCTGTAATTGAAAAGTTTGTTGTAATAAAAGAAAGAAAATCTTAGTGATTTTGGTTGTGACTATTGTTGTATTGAAGTGGATTGCTGGGATTTCGCCACTTATTTTCTAAGCTCTCATATTAGAAATTTGGGGCGCTACAGAGATTGGTATCAGAGCCCTGCTTCAATGTAATAATAGACTTAGTATGACAACCAACCTAGGTGTGGACACTAGAGAGTGAGTGCCTAGGTGTGGACATCAGAGTGTGAGTATCACATAGAATTAAATTATGATGTTTGGTTTGAAATTATGGTTTGGGGTATGGTTATGGCTTTGCCATAGGGTAATGATTTGAGTTTGAATTTTATGTGTGCTCTAACTTTACCCTCGTTTTGCAGTAACCACGATGGTTGCACCCAGAGGTAGAAATGGTGGCAACAATGAGGATGGATCGGGTAGTTCTCGAGGAGCGGGAAGTGACCTAGAGGCTGAGTTTGCTAAGGTTTATCAGACCTTGAACACATTGATGGCACTCAATGTGGCACAGCAGCAAGCGCAGCAGCAGAATCCGCCGCCCAATCATGGAGCTGGGCATGGATTGGTGAATGCCGACCCCATCAAGCAGATTGAATCCTTTAAGAGGATGAGGCCGCCAGTCTTTGAGGGGCAAGCTGATCCAACAGCAGCAGACGATTGGATTCGGAAGATGGAGACGATCTTCGAAGTATCGGAGACTCCAGCAGCTAGTAAGGTGAAGTTGGCTTCTATGCAACTTGAAAAAGACGCTGGTGTCTGGTGGGAGTCACTGAAGAGGACTCTGGGAGATCAGCCTTTGACATGGGAAGCTTTTTTGGAGGAATTCAGAGATCGCTTCTTTCCTCTTGATGTTCAGGAGAAGAAGGCAACTGAGTTCATGAACCTTCAGCAGGGGAGCATGACTGTTCGAGAGTATGAGACGAAATTTGCTCAACTTTCAAGGTATGCACCAGAGTTGGTCATGGATGAAGCTAAGAAGGCCAAAAAGTTTGAGCAGGGCTTGAGGCCGAACTTGAGGTCAAGGATGGTTCCGTTGGGTATCAGGAGATTCGAGAAGCTGGTCAGGAGGGCCGCAATGACTGAAGAGGATATGGACTTGTTTCAGAAGAAGCAGGATACATGGAACCGGAACAAGAGGCCAGCATCAGGCCAGAGTGGGAAGGGATTTCCCGCGAAGCAGGCAAAGTTCAGTGGACCGGCGCAGAAGGCATCTGGAGCTCAGGGAGTGACCTGCTACTACTGCAAGGAAGTAGGACACTACAGGTCAGCATGTCCGAAGTTGGCAGAGCATGTTTGTTCTCAGTGTGGGCAGACTGGACACTCAAAGCCCCATTGTCCGCAACTGAAGAAAGATGGTTCGGGTGGAAGCAAAGTCCCGAAGAGGCAAGGGCGAGTATTTGCATTGACCGAGGAGGATGCGAAGAACTCGGAAGATGTAATACAGGGTATGCAGGAATTTTGATTTCTTTCATTTTTGAACCAATGTAATGAATAAAGCTTTTATTTCAGAACAATTTAAGATTGAGTACCATTCTTATTGTAACAGGAGTTGTTTTAATAAATGGAAATAAAGCAAAGGTTTTGTTTGACACTGGTTCATCGCATACATTTGTATCGCCAAGTTTTGCAAGGATCTTAGGTTTGGAACCTAAGTTATTTCCAGGCAGAGTTTTGTCGGTGGCAACGCCGTCAGGTGAAGAGCTTGTAGCGGATCGATATTACGAGGGCTGTGATATCGAGATTGGTGGAAGGATGTTCGGCATCGACTTGATCGAGCTACAAGTGTTGTCAGTGGATGTCATCGTAGGCATCGATTGGATGGCTATTTATGATGCCACAATTGATTGCAAGCAGAAGGAGGTGTTGGTGAAAGCACCAGGTGGACCTGCAGTAACTTTCCAAGGGAAGAAGAAGATCCCGCAGGTGGCTGCGATGGTATCTAAGAAGTCTATTGCAGATGAAGTCAAGGGCATTCCGGTTGTTCGAGATTTTCCTCAGGTGTTCTTGGATGATTTTCCAGGATTACCGCCGCAGAGAGATGTGGAGTTTTGCATCAATGTTCAGCCGGGGAGTGCGCCGATTTCCAAGGCTCCGTACAGGATGGCACCTGTACAGCAAGATGAAGTGAAGAAGCAGATTGAAGAGATTTTGAGCAAAGGGCTTATCAGACCGAGTTCATCTCCGTGGGGAGCGCCAGTGTTGTTGGTCAAGACGAAGGATGGGTCGATGAGGATGTGCATTGACTACAGGGAGTTGAATAGGGTGACTGTTCAAAACAAGTACCCATTGCCGCGGATTGATGATTTGTTCGACAGGCTTCGAGGAGCAGCGGTGTTTTCGAAGATTGACTTGAGGTCAGGATATCATCAGGTGCGAGTCAAGGAGGAAGATGTGAGCAAGACAGCTTTCAGGACTTGTCATGGGTTGTATGAATTTTTGGTGATGCCATTCGGATTGACGAATGCGCCAGCAGTTTTCATGGATATGATGAATCGGGTGTTGAGGCCATTCATTGATTCCTTCGTGGTGGTCTTCATCGATGATATTTTGGTGTATTCGAAGTCGGAGGAGGATCATTCTAAGCACTTGACAGCGGTATTACAGACATTGCAGGAGCACAGCTTGTATGCCAAATTGTCAAAGTGTGAATTTTGGAAGTTTGAGGTAGCTTTCCTTGGTCACATTCTTTCTAAGGAGGGAGTGGCTACTGATCCTCAGAAAGTGGTAGCAGTGAAGGATTGGCCCAGGCTGACGTCAGTGAAGGAAGTCAGAAGCTTCTTGGGATTAGCTGGTTACTACAGGAGGTTTATTCAGGGGTATTCTCAGATTGCAGTTCCATTGACAGGTTTGACCCGGAAGAGTGTGGCATTTGTGTGGACAGATAAGTGCGAGGAGAGTTTCCTTGAGTTAAAGGAAAGGTTGACTACTGCACCTATTTTAGCATTGCCGCAAGCAGGGAAGGATTATGATATCTATAGCGACGCATCTCTCAGAGGTTTGGGATGTGTGTTGATGCAGGAAGGCAAGGTCATCGCGTATGGTTCGAGGCAGTTGCGTCCGCATGAGAAGAATTATCCGACGCATGACTTGGAGTTAGCCGCTATCATATATGCCTTGAAATTATGGAGGCATTATGTCTATGGTGAGAAGGTCAATATGTACACTGACCACAAGAGCCTGAAGTATATCTATCAGCAGAGGGATTTGAATCTTCGTCAGAGAAGATGGTTGGAGGTATTGGAAGACATTCGTCCTGAGATCAAGTATCATCCGGGCAAGGCGAATGTAGTGGCTGATGGACTTAGCAGGAAGAGTAGTTTGTCAAGGTTGATCACTACTCGAAGAGAGTTGGCAGCAGAGATCGATCAGGCAGGTATCGAGGTGGTACTGCGAGGTTTAGGGGCATCTTTGGCTCAGTTGAGACTGCAGCCGTCCTTGAGAGAGAAGATTGTGGAAGGTCAGAGATCAGATTCGGAGATCCAGAAGATGTTGCAGCAGGTTTCAGAAGGCAAGTTATCAGAATTTCGTGTCCAAGATGGAGTTCTTTGGTTGGGTGAGAGGTTGTGTGTTCCAGATGATGCAGAGTTGAGAGAGAGTATCTTGCAGGAGGCACACAGCACATTGTTATCAGTTCATCCAGGAGGTACGAAGATGTACAGGGATATCAGACCCCACTTTTGGTGGTCTGGCATGAAGCGAGATGTAGCAAATTTTGTGGCAAGGTGTCTGACTTGTCAGCAGATCAAGGCAGAGAATCAGATACCTGGAGGTTTGTTGCAGCCTTTACCCATTCCGGAGTGGAAGTGGGAGAATATCAGCATGGACTTTATCACGGGTTTGCCTAGGAGTTCGAAGGGCAATGACTCGATCTGGGTTATTGTGGACCGATTGACTAAGTCGGCACATTTTCTAGCCATGAAGATTACTTGGTCGATGGAGAAATTGGCTGAGTTGTATATTGGGGAGATTGTGAGACTTCATGGAGTTCCTGTGTCAATTGTTTCTGACAGAGATCCGAGGTTTACCTCAAGGTTTTGGAGAAGTTTACAAGCAGCTTTGGGCACCAGAACTGAGTTCAGTACAGCATTTCATCCGCAGACAGATGGTCAGACGGAGAGGGTGAATCGAGTGCTGGAAGATATGTTGAGAGCTTGTGTTATGGACTTCGGTGGTAGTTGAGAGAGATACTTGGCACTGGTTGAGTTTGCTTATAACAATAGTTACCATGCAAGTATTGGGATGGCACTGTATGAGGCTTTGTACGGGCGGAGGTGCAGGACACCTGTATGTTGGTATGAGGTTGGCGAGAGGCAGATGTATGGCCCTGAGATCGTGCAGCAGACGTCAGAGCAGATTGAGCTGATTCGCAAGAGATTGGTTGAAGCTCAGAGTCGGCAGAAGAGTTATGCTGACACTCGACGAAGAGATTTGGAGTTTGAGGTTGGGGATGCAGTTTTTCTCAAGGTTTCTCCGACCAAAGGAGTGATCAGATTTGGTAAGGGTGGCAAGTTGGCGCCGAGGTATATTGGTCCACACAAGATCGTGGAGAGGATTGGAAAGACAGCATACAGATTAAAACTTCCTGAGGAGTTAGCGCAAGTACATGATGTGTTTCATGTGTCGCTATTAAGGAAGTATGTGGCCGATCAGAATCATCAGTTGGTAGAGGTTCCCGAAGATCTACAGGTGAACTTGAGCTACAAGGAACAGCCTGTTGAGATCATTGATCGTAGGGAGAAAGTCCTTAGAAGCAAGGTGATACCTATGGTCAAGGTATTGTGGAGGAATCAACAGTTCGAGGAGGCTACATGGGAGCCAGAGGATCGCATGCAGAAGGATTTTCCTGGATTGTTTGTATGAATGTATTTTCTTGTATGTGATTGAAATTCTTTGAATAATTGAACCATTGATTGATACATGATGTAATCTTTAATTTGATTGTGATGTTATATGAAATTATTTGGATTATGATCTATTTATGAAGTATTGTTTCCTTTTGTTGGTATGTGTTTTGAACTCATTAGTAGTAGTTCTGAGGACAGAACTCTTCTAAGGAGGGAGTGATGTAGAACCCCGTATTTTCAAATATTATTTTAATTATTTGAAAATGAATTTAAATAATTTTTTGAGGATTTAAATAAATATTTCCTAAGAAATTTATTCTTTTGTACACGTGCAAAACACGTGCAAATGACTTTTCAGAAGTTTGAAAAATTTAGTTTTCTTTATGAAAAATCATTATTTATTATTTGAGAATTATTTAGTATTTTTCCAGAATTTTCTGAAATTAATTAGTACTATTTGCAATTTTTGAGAAAAGAGGGACTTATTTGCAAAACTGACATTTTGAGGGATTAAAATGCAAAATGTATTTGCTGGACATTACGATCAGTATTTTTTGAGGTTTGGAAGTATATTCTTCTATTAGATCCTAATTTAAATGATATTTGATTGAATTTTCAAGACTAAACCTATGTATGTAAAATTGTATTCTTAAAAGGATTATTTTGCAAAGTGGGAATATAACCCTAATATTTTACCCCGGCATATTTAAAGGAAATTCTTTTCCAGCCGTCATTGAGTATATTCAGAATTTCTTGAGATTATTTTGGAAGAACAAAGGAGGATTCTTGGATCTAGCAAGGAGAAGCTTTTGTGAATCTTTTCTTCAAAACAAAGGTGAGTGGTTTGTTTTGTTTTGTTTTGCTTTGCTTTGTTGTTGTGATTGATGAATGACGTGAGACCTTTGTTATGCTTGTTCGTGACCATTATTCCATTACTTTGTTAGTCTCGTTGTATGTATGGGTATGGATCTTTAATTTGGATATGGATGATGATAACCCTTATTGTTATTTGGATCATGATGAGAGAAATATTAAGAATTGTTGAGGATATGTTGATTGTGAGATCGTATTGTTGGGAGATATGTTAAGAATTGATGGTGTTATGATTAGATGATAAACGTCTAGATCTGATGGTAGTAGTTCAGATTTGATTAAGTTATGAAAGAAGTTTTGTCGAGAAAAACCCTAATCAAAGGATTAAGAGTTTAGATCATGATGATATGAGATTTGAGTATTTGATTGATTGAGAAACGTATCCTTGATGGTGATTATTGAGAGTCGTTTATTAGCCTGGATACAATTGATTTTATGTTCAGTGAATCTTTAGAATACTCCCGTTTGATTTGTGTTCAGACCTATACTTTTTGTAAACCTGTAGCCGACAGTCGACTGGACTGCGAAGCAGTCGACTGGTACGAGCCTACTGTGTATTTTTAGTCTTTGAGATTTGTTCGGGACAGTCGACCTAGACTGAGGTCAGTCGACTGGTCCTCTGTTTGTAATTTTGTTCAGTCCTTTCGGGACAGTCGACCTATGACCTTTCAGTCGACTCAAATACTTAGAATATTTTTGATGAGAATTATTTGTCTTTGTCTCGGGGAAGTCGACTGATGACTCACCAGTCGACTGATCATGCCGTTGTTATTTTTGAGAAATTTTGGATTATGTCCTCTGGACAGTCGACTGATTAACTATACAGTCGACTGGTCCTGAGAGATCTTTGTATTTGATTATGAGATATTTTGTTTAGTGTTTGATCTTAAGATGTTCAGTTAAGTATTTGTTTTTGAGATGTTCAGTTAAGAACATGATTTTGAGTTATTCAGTGGAGCCACTTGTTTAGTGGGAATTTGTTCAGTTATTTGTTTTTGAGTCTCTAGAGGTATGTGACCCTAGTATACCGGTGTTTGTTCAGTTATTTGTTGAGGCCCATCGAGGCACATTTTTCAGTAATCAGATTTTTAGTCCGGTAGGGTACACTACTCTAGGAGATTTGTTTAGTAACCCAAATTGATAAGGACAGGCATTAGTAGTGTCATGACGAATGAGAACTTGAGTTATGCACCTCAGTATGGCTTTTGATGTAGGATTTTAATCTCCTGAATTATCCAAGTAGTTAATTTGTGATGTGTGATTTATCTCCGGAATTATCCAGGTAGTTAACCTGTGATGCGAGGTATTTCTCCTGAATTATCCAAGTAATTATCTTGAGATGTGAGATTGAACTACGGAATGATCAGAGTCGAGGCGACGCTTTTGGGGTATTATTGTGATAAGGAATCTATGTTTAGATGTGGGATGATCTCCTGAATTATCCAGGGAAAATACCTGTGATGTGGGATCAATCTCCGGAATGATCAAGCATGGGCAAATTATCATAGTTTATCTTCATCTCTTAGTAGTCATCGTTGTCAGCATGTAGTCATGATGTTTTCTTGAATCACTTTTATGCATTTGGATTTCCTGTTTTTTACACACACTTGGCTTTTGGTTTTGGTATCACCCATTATTCTTTTGTCGTTCTTCATACTTTAGTGTTTGATTATTATTTGTTGGATATTATGTTTTAAGTTCATTTATGCTATTGGTTTGATTGTTACCACTCACACCATTTATGGCTGACCCCGTAGTTTTGGGGTTAGGGTTCAACTCTAGCCTCACATGTTGCAGGTTATTGCTTAGATTGGAGGTTGGATGCTTGAGTTGGCTTTGAGATAATTGGATTATTTAGTGTTTGGTGTAAAATTGTAAAGACTTATTTGAGATCATTATTGAGTTGTAAATAAAGATTAATTTGTGTTGAGATGTTTAGACTTCCGCTGTAATTGAAAAGTTTGTTGTAATAAAAGAAAGAAAATCTTAGTGATTTTGGTTGTGACTATTGTTGTATTGAAGTGGATTGCTGGGATTTCGCCACTTATTTTCTAAGCTCTCATATTAGAAATTTGGGGCGCTACAGAAGTTGTACTACTAGAAGCAAAACGTCTATCATAATAATCATACAAGTTATTTAACGTAGATTAAAACTGAACTAAAAAAGTAGCGCAATCAATTGTTAATTCTACATTGTCCTCTAAATATCCAAAAAACATTTGTATCAAATTCTTCGTACCTTCTAATTTGATACGGGGACCCATAACAGTAGCAACACAAATCGACATAGGAGGAGGAAAATAATACTTCAAAAATTTTTGAAATGCAGGTATTACAATGTAACTAATATAGGCATCATTTAACATTTCGTTAAATATTTGCATCATGCTAACTAATTCAATAAAAATGCTACTAGAAGTAGATTCATATGCTTTTGAAAACTTTAAAGTTGCGGTTTTAAAAGGTTCTAGAAATTTCAACAAAGATTCGGCAAAAAACCAATCGTTGGGAGTCATTTCAAAATTGTGCATATTTTTTGCGATACAAAAATCATTTACAACTGCTTTATAATCGGTGACAACATTTAGTAAATCAAAAGTAGAATTTCATCGGTGTCTAACATCCTTTGGAAATTTTCTAAAAGGAACATTTCTAACCCTACACCAAGCTTTCCATTCTTGTAAAATGCTTGGACTTAATGCAATGAAATGTACACAATTTCTAATTTTATGTATATCTGGATCAGCTATTCTTAATGCATCTTGAACACATAAATTTATAATATGACATGCACATCTAACATGAAAAATATTGTCAGATGGAGGGCTTAATACAGATTTTAAAGTAGTAATTGCTAGATTGTTGTTAGATGCATTATCAAAACTAATAGCCATAATTTTATCGCGAATATGAAAAACATCACAAATTTCTATAATATGGTTTGCTATTTTAGCGCCACTATGGGGATACGGCAACGCCGCAAGTGGTATGATTCTTTTTTGAAGAATCCAATCATTGTCGATCCAATGACAGGTTATTTCCATCGTTGGAATATTGTTGACACCCGTCCAACAATCCGAAGTTAAACTAACCCTACAAGTTAAACTCCATAAAATTGCAATCAACGCGTCCTTCATTTCAACATACATTTTAAAACAATCCGATTTGCAAGTATTTCTCGGAATTCTTTTAAAATGAGGGTTTAAGGCCGTTTGATTAAAATTTTCCAAGTTCCTACTTTCGGGATAGGAAAATGGCAACTCTTCCTTGATGACTAATCGGGCCATTTCCCGACGAACAAGTTCGGGATCATAAGGGTGGCTATCTACTTGACCGGTCCTAGGGTTGATTTTTTGTTGGCCTTGTATTTGATCAAGAAGTTTTTTATGATTATGTTGTATGTGCCTACTAATTGTACCGGTGTCGTCACCCCTCTTGAATTTGTATGTTTTACTACATGTTTTACACACTTTCAAACCTATACCCGTAGTATGTTCGTCCGGGATATACTCATAAAACTTATGCCAATCGCTAGTTTCTCCTCTACTTTTCCTACTACTACGCGGTTGTGTGGTTTCGGGTTGTTGTTGTTGTTCTTCTTCTTCTAATTGTATGTCACCTACAACATCCATATCGTGTGTACCCCATTGTTCCATAGTAGGATCAATGTAATCTTGGGCGGGCTCACTAGTTGGGACAATTGGTGGCCTACGTGAAGAGGAGGAGGAATCTTGTCCGCTACGACCGCTACCGCGTGATCTAGACATAATGTAGTAATGTGCTAAAGTAAAGTATGTAAAAAAAAAAAATACAATGTAGGAGCGGTGAATTAGACAAAAAAAATCTAAAAAACAAGAGGGTTGAGATAGAGAAGTTCAAAAAAACAAACAATAATTTTAACTACAACGCAAAAAAAAAATTAACGAGAGAGATAGAAATATTTTGATACCGTTCACCGTGTAATACGCGTATGTAAAAAAACCGTTAAAATAAGAATAGAATAGAAAAGATGGAGGAGCGCTTTGCCGATTCCGCAATTGAAGAGTTGAGAAGATGTTGAAGTAGATTTGACGAGGGTTGAAGAGAGTTGAAGACGTTGAATTTTGATTCCGATACGACCAAAATTTGATCGTGTATACGCCTCCTTGTACACTTGTTTGATGAATACTACAATTGTTCAAAAATTCTTTACAAATGATGTATAATAGTAGAGAGAGTAAGAGAGTGAGGAGTGATTTTTTTTGGAAATTTTTGGGGATATTTATAGGTTAAATATGGGGTGAAAAACAAAAAAAAATCTCACCAACGGCTCAAAGAGCCGTTCTGTCCATCAGCAGCGGCAGCAACAGTATTTTCGACCGTTCGACCCGTACAGGTCGAACGGGTCGAAACCCGCGGGTCGACCCGCGGGTTGGCAGGTCCAATTCGTGGGTTAGACCGGGTTCGTGGGCCGGGTTTCGCGGATTTAATTCGCCTAAATTGCAACCCGGGTTGACCTGGTACTGTTCACCGGGTTCGACCCGAACCCGCCAAGACGCTAAGCGGGCAGGGTCGCGGGTGGGTCGCCGGTTGACCCGGCCCAGTTGCCATACCTAATGGCAAGAATGCAATAGGTAATAGAGTCTAATGAAGCTAGCAGGCAAGTAAACTGGGTCAGGTAACAGGATCATGCGACAAGTGAACTTGTAATTTGCAGCAGATATCGAGTAGCATGCAAGACAGGTAACATGTGTGTACAGGTAAACATGTGACTCTTAAGTCTATTATTTAATCCTATCTAATGCACCACTCATGCGTTCCATTCCACATAGTTGTAGCATACAAACAATTTACGTTTAGGTCTAGTGGTGGATTCTATAGGGCCATGTACTCAAGCATCTTGTAAACATGCAAGCAGGTTCATGAATCAGGTATTCATATAAACAGGTTCATGAATCGAGTAGTAATATAATAGGTTCATGAATCAATAGTAATATAGCAGGTTCTTGAATCAATAGTAATATAATAGAAGTAATAATATAACAGGTTCATGAATCAAATAATAATATAAAAAGTTCATGAATCAAGTAATAATATAACATGTTCATGAATCAAATAATAATGTAATAGGTTCATGAATCAAATAACAGGTGGGAAACACGGCCCCCCTTCCGAGTACACTTCCCTATATTGTCCACTACCAAACCTTTCCCTTAAACCCCGGCTTGTTACTTATTATTATCAAAACATGCATGAAAGTGCACAAACAGGGGCAAGTAAACATGATAGGTAACAGGAAACAGGTTCGGGGTGGGTATAAAACATATTCGTATGTCAAAACAACTTATAATTATTAGAAACAACAAGAACTCCAATTTTGGACAGCAAGACGTTGCTGCGCCAAAACTGGAATTTCTGTAGCTACAGGAATGCAAATCTTGATCCGTCAGAAGTTCTAGAAACTAGACTCTCTACCTGTTCCAGCTCATATACACACGATATACAAAAGTTACAGCAACTGGGTTCAAATTTTCATTCTTTACAGACTTTCATGTACAGACGGAATCTTAAAGTTATGTTTGCATACATGTATCAAGTCTGAAAACTCATCAATTATAAATTCATGAAAATTTAGGGTGATTCCCTAGCATGTCTAGTCTTAGCAAGATAAATTTCACATTTTTATTTTACTAATAGCATGTTCAACTTAATTAACAAAGCTTGGAGAAACATGTGTAATTATGAATCTGGAAATCCAGACACAGCAGCACTAAAATAACAATATCTCACAGATTATAGCTCGGAATTTGATTCCGTCAATTGTTCTGGAAAGTAGACATATGGGGCTACAATTCATATTCAAAAAATTACTCAATATTTTGACATTAACAGGGTCTAAATCATCAAGCCAAATCAGGACAACAGTATTTTGAGATTTTTTTGCATGTAATATAGCATTATTAGTAACTACGACGGATCCAAGTTGGTGTATAATGCAAATCAGGAACAAATGGGCATTCAAAACAACATGGCATGGTAATTTTAGTTCCATTAAGAGAAAAACATTATTAACAAGTATAACATACAACAAACATCTATAAGTCACGCATTCATATAGGAATATATCAAGATCTAATTTATATTTGTGTGATGAGTGTGGCAACAAAAGTTTGTGATCTCTACGAATACGAAATTGATAGAACGAATCAATGGTATAGTCAAGGTCATCAATGGGCAAATATAAAGAATGAGTCACAACAAAGAATCTCCTTATGGTATTTCAAAAAAATGCTTGTACGGGAAAAAAGAAAATTCGTACAAGATACTTGCCTTGATATGATGACGTTCCCAATAAAAATATTAGAATAACAGGACTGGATCCTGGGCGGCAAAACATGTGCGAGTTACGTGCAACCACAACACGTGCGACGATACGAGCGGCACACGAGACAGCAGCAAACACAACAGCAAGGAGACACAGTTACGATAGTGAAAATGCGATGATAGCAATGAGAAGGGTAGTAGGGGGTGCTGGTGGCCTCGGTGGTCGGGCTGGCATTGGCTTGCTGTTGAAGGAGGGAGGTGTGGTCGACGGATGGTGGTCGACTGGTAGGGGTGTTGGGTGGTCGACGAGCCCAGCAAAACGGCAAGGCAAGGTCCACGTTGGTGCAAGGTACAATGGGGTGCTGCCGATGGGTTCACGAAAGAACACGGAGCGACGGGAAGGCGAGGAGATGGGACTACGGTGGCTAGCGGTGAGTGGCTCTGTTTTGGAAGGAACAGAGGAAGAGGAGGGGATGGGTTGCGGTGGTGAAGTGCAGAGGAGAAGGTGACGGGTGGCAAAGGTGACAGGGTTCGACTGGATGGTGGTGGAGAATGATAGGATCGAGGATGAAGACGGAGGTGATGGAGGCCGAGATTGGAGGAGAGAGCGGGATGGGTGCTGTGAAGGGGGGAGACAGAGGGGCGACGATGAACAAGGCGGTGCACAGGGGAGGCGACGGGGTTGGATCGGGCGATGGCGCTCAGGGTGAGGAGGAAGAAGGTAGGGAGTCAAGAGGCAATGTAGGCCGAGGACGAGGGCGGTTAAGGGCGGTTGGGATCGAAACAGGGGAGAGAGTGTAACCCCCGTTTCCACCTATTCATATTTTTTTGTGTATTATCTGGGTTTGGATTCTTTATAAAATTTTCTGTTTCTTAAATTCATTTTGTTTCAAATTTATTTTGTATCTCCTGTTAAAATCCATTTCTTTTCATTAATTATATTTATTGTTATTTTCAAACGATTTTTTATATTGTAATAAAAATCCTATTATTGTTATTATTATTATTATTATTATTATTATTATTATTATTATTATTATTATTATTATTATTATTATTATTATTATTATTATTATTATTTTGAGGTACAAACCAAGTATATTATTTATATATGACTATTCTAATTATTTGTGAAATGTTAAATGTTAATATAATTGTATTCTTTCAAAAAAAAATTATTTTCAATTAAACCCTATAAAATTTTTGGGTGCAACCTATGAAAAATTTGTGCATTGTATAATCTATTATTAATCCTACTTTATTATCTATCTACTCTTTTATTTTGCTATTGGATTCCAACCCGATAACCCATTACCCTCAAACCCATTAACCTAATCCCCTATTTGAACCCCTGTTTTACCCCCGCCGCCCCGTTCATCTCTCTCCCCCTTTCTTCTCTTCTTCCTAGCAAACCCATCCACTCACCACCTTCAACCCATCTCGCCTGCACTCAGCCTCGCCCTCCATCCCTGTCGTCCACCACCGTCGAGCGCTTCCACAACCATCTTCATTGCTAGCGATCCTCCACAGTCGACCACCTCCTGGCCATGGCCTTCCTCCAATACTGACTGCATCTCCATCCTCGACCTCCGGAACTCCTCGTCGACCACCCTGTTGGCTGCACCCTCTCGCTCGACCACCGACCCATCGCCAGTCATCCCCTACCTTCTCCCCTCGCCAATTCTGTCAAAGCCCCCTTCGTTGCTCCGCGATCCACCTCCGAGTAGCAGATTCCCTAACATCAGTCGTCATCCTCCGCAACCCCCGCAGTCTCATCACCTCTCCCACCGACTACCATTCGTTGACAGTCCCCCGTTCAGCCACCCTACTCCACAGCTCCTCCCCTGTTTCCTCTCCAAAACAGAGCAGCCGCCCTCCTCTTCCTCCAATCGCCGCTCGAGTTCCTTGAGCGCCATCTCCTCACCCCACCGAGCTCCCCTCTCGCTGCGATCGCCGCCCTCCTGCACACCCCGAGCGCCATTACCCATCCTCGCCACCTGTAGATCCCAAAACCCCCTGCCTCCTCCTTTTCCACTGCAAAATGCCAACCGAACACCACCTCCCTCTATGTCGATCACCCATCGCCGAAGCCCTGCCACCGTCGATCCGAAGTTGCAGGGAGCCATTGGGTCCTTGCTGCTTGTGCATGTGATTTGATCAGGAGCTCATCTTGGCCCTTGATCTTTTGATCATAAGATCTGGACCTTTGATCTAGATCGTGATCGTGATCTTTGATCTTGATCTTTTGACCTCTTAATCTCGGCCGTTGATTGCTTGATCTTGCACTCGATCGTAGATCATCATTAACATCCGTGCCGATCGTGATCATCACAACAAGATCCATTTTGTTCACGACCTCCGCCGTTGCAGCGGAGATCCTCATCCCGTTATTCTATCACTTTCGGAGTTAACCATCATCTTCTATCAAGGCAAGTAACTTGTATGAATTTTCGTGTTCCTCATAAAAGCATAAATACCGCAAGTAGATCTTCACTATAACTTGATCTTCATGTTCTTACTCATTGATGATCTTGATTCTATTCGTTGATTGGCTTCTATCAACCCCATAGTCAAAAATAGTTCCCAAACAATCCATTATTATATCCGTCACACAAACACTATGTAGATCGAGGAGATTTATCCATATGAATGCATATTATAGATGTTTGGTTGTGTGTTGAGCATGTGAATGATGTCTTCTTTGTTAATGAGTTGAAAAATCACGTGGCTTGCTAATTAGATACTTGTTACACTCTGATTTACACCATATATCAAAGCGAATCCATCATTAACACTAATCATGTTATAATCCATGCAAAAAGTAATTTTATATATTGATGTCCTGATTTTGTGTGATTATTTCGACCCTGTTAATGAATTTTTTTTTGAATTAGTTTCTAAATATGAATTGTAGCTCCATGTGTCTAGTTTTTAGACCTTTTGACAAAATCAAATTCCAAATTATATTTTGTGAGTTATGGCTGTTTTAGTGCTGCTGGGTTTGGATTTCCAGATTCTTAATTTCCCTGTGTCACTCTGTTTTTCAATTTAATTTGAACATGCTATCAGTAATATAATCAAATGAAATTTACCTTGCTAATTAAAAAGAAGAATTTATGTCCTCGTGTAACACCCCGCAAAATTGGAAATTACAATTTTGCCCTCGTGTGTTATGCACGTGTATTTTGTAACGTGTTTTCATCCCGTATTTTGATTATCGACTATTTATTTATTTTCAATATTGATTTTTCCCTATTTTGAATCAACAAAAATATAATATTTCAATCTTCATATTCTACGTGCTTTTTACATGTTTTGATGCACGTGTTTCCATCACTACGTACGATGTTTCTATGGATTTAAATTATTTATTTTATGTATTTAAATCTATTTTATAAAACGAAAATTTATTTTCCCCTTATTTTGATTAAAATGCATTTTTCGATTTTTTGCACGTATGGTGCACGTGCAAATTTTTATTCTCATTTTGCTACTCTCATTTTACTATTTTTAGCATGCATTAGTTTTATTTAGCCTTTCTTTTGATCCATGGACCTATAAACTAAAATGTAGCCCATTAGGAGAGGAGCCCACTAGATAATTAAATAAATTAATTAGTAATGAGCCCATGTAGCAAGCCCACTATTAAAATCACATTTTTAGTTAAACATGTACTAATACATGACAAGTTACACATATTAGTACACATTTAGAGTTATAGAAATGTGTTCATATTTGTTTATGCATGTGTGCATGCATACACAAATGTATTTGGACCATTTTTTGGGCAAGGGGAGGAGAAGAGTTGGTAGGTTGAGTTAGTGGAGAGTGGGGAGATGAAGAGATGGAGGTTTTAGGAGTTAGGAAAGTGGAGAGTTGTAAATAAATTTAAAGAGTTATTAGGGTGAGATTTTTGCACTTTAAACCCTTCCAAAATCCTATAAATAGAGTCTCATTTCCTACATTTCTCTTGCACCAAAAACAATATCAAAATAAGTGTAAGAAAAAGAAAGAAAGGAAGAAAAAGAAAGAGAGTAAGAAAGTTATTGTGCTTGGAGGATCTCTTGCTTGGAAAGGAGAAATTGCTAGGAGGAGAAGCCTTACTAGGAGCTAGGAATCTTTGGAGCTAGAAGTGGTGTTCTCTTTTCTTTTCAAGCTTCACAAAAGGTGGGTGTCTCCTACTTTCTAATATTTTTTTTGAATGTGCATGTTAATAGAAATGAATGAGTAATATCGAATTTGATTTGATAAAATAGGACAAACCTATGCATTGGATGTAATGAAATATTGCTTTATTGAGTAAATAAACCCAACTTAGGTTAATTAGTAATGAGAAAGAAATGTTGATTTGTTTTGTCATGAATTAGTATGCATGAATGAAGATATAATTGATTGTATGAAAAATGTTGGGAATACATTCTTTTGCAAAAATATTTTTTTGTAAAGTTAATTGAATACCATAAACTTGTTTTGATTGTTGCCATGCTAGTTGAAAAGAAGAGTGCAACTAAAGGATTAATTCTATGAACCATATTAGAGTGTTTGCAAATTTGTGATTTGTCAAATGTGTGATATGTAGGAGAATTGTTAAAGAATGCTATATTTTGACATATGATTAGAGATATGATGAAAAAGAAAAAAGAAGGAAATAAATTCTTTTTTATGAAGTATGTTGACATATGTCAAAAATACAATTTTTGTATGAAAGGAATTTCTTTGAGACACCCATAATCGATTAAAAAATATGTTTGATTCTTAACACAAATTTTTATTTGTAAGATGTTGGGCATAAACTAGTTTTTTAGAAAATCATGATTTTAATTTTCAAGTTTGAAAAGAAGTGTAAATTTTGTAAAGAAAGGAAAATCTTTTTTTTTAAAAAATGAGATATACGCTTGGACTTGTTGATTACTATTTAAGATTTCCTTTTAGTCCAAAGAGAAGTTTATTCCAATATCCTAAAGGATTGGATTATTGGGTAAACAAGTTTTATTAAAAAGAAACAATTTCGGAAAAGTGTGAACAAAAGTGTATGAATACAACTTCTAAACAAAAAGCACACTAGGACTTACTGGTTAGTCAATGAGCACCTCTTATAAGAGATCTTTGGTTCAAATCTTGATAGCCATCTTTTATTTTTTTTGATTTGGTTTTAATAGAATAAGATGTTTTTTTTTGTATGAATAAATTCCTATTATGGTTATAAGATAAAATGGAAGCTATTAGAGATTGTTATGGAAATTTTATTGTCTATTTTAAGAAAGTAAAAATGAGACTTTAAAAAGGGGGCTTTTGATTAAAACTCATACTTTCTTCATATAAAATGAAGTAATAAATATTAAAGTTAATCATAACTTTATTGCATATTTTGAGGAAAATGAAATGGGAAATATTAAGATTGTTTTCTTGTATATTTTGAGATATAAAGAGAGATGAAATTGTGAGTATGAAACTTTGTAGTGAACAAAAACAAAGTATTATTTTTGTGAAGTGATTTTTTTTAAGAGAATTATACTTTGATTTTGTTTAAGAAATATTTTAAAGGGAATTGAGATATTGTGATAGTTTGAATTGGTTATAAAATTTCATGTGATGAAATTGTGTTCTTAAAAAGGGAATCCTTTTTGCTTATAAAGACTATGAGTGAATAACTAGATTATGAATAGTGTAAAGACTAAGAAATGATTGCTTTATGGATAAGTGCTAATACAAGACATTAATTATTGTGAATAAGTAGAAGATGAAAATTATATAAGTTTAAGACATGATTAAGAAAGGGTGTGAATACCCATGTTTCTTGTACATGAAAGTTTATGATTTAGAGTTAGTACGGCCTCGGTACCAGCATTATTGAAAGAAAGGATTTGAGAAATGATTTGGAGATATGGCCGTGGAGCTATCTCGTATTTGTTGATTAAGTCCGGTGGGAGGTAAGACTAATTCTTTGAATGGAAATTATTCATGTCTTGAATTTAAGAAAATTTAGGCACATAAGTGAAGATGTAGTAAACTTAGGGAAACGTAAGTGGGGTGCTCTATATAGTCGGCGGTGGACTCCAAGACTATAGACCCAGTTGGTGGACTGAGGTTGCCCTGTGGGAAACAGATTATTATATTTTAATCCGGGACTATGAGGACGGGTCGGCGGTGGACTCCAAGATCTTGAGTAGTCGGACGGATGAGTTTTTGTGTTTACCGTCTCCAATGTATATATATATATATATATACTGGGCTAGAGGGTCACATACGGGACGATTCGCACAATGTGGAATCTGTTATAACAGCCGGCGGTGGACTCCAAGGTTGGGATTCACATTCGTGGAATAGTCTGAACTTTGTTTTGCTACCGGGTAGTTTTCATGGCGAGGGATCGAGCCCTGTATTGTGAAGAACGTAGGCGCTTGCCCTCGGACCTATGTAGTATGGGATGTATAGAATCCGAACAAGTGTGCATTAGTGTCATCCTAGCGTAGAATGGTATGCATTAGGCATTAAGACATGACATACACTTATGTTTAGAATAATCACTTTTGACACTTTATATGTTCATTCAATCTTTTTGTGATTTGTTAAAGTATGAGATCGCTATACTATTCCCGGCATAGAGAGGATAGCCGTGTATAACATTTCGTCAGTTGTAAGTAACTGACGTGCCCACAGATTGACATGCAGGTAAAGGACCATTCATGGAGTTATAAAGTGGATATGCTGTTGCTGTTTAGAAGTTAAAGATGTTGCAAATGATGTTGAAATCGTACAAGTTATATTTTTGTTTACTTTCAATTGTTTTAGTCTTCCGCTGTGTAAAAACCAAGTGTAAAGGAACTCTGATGTATTGTGAATAAAAAGTTTTAAATTCCTTGTAAAATTGTACGAAGTGAAGTAAAGATCCTGTGGAAATCTCGAATTTATCCGTATTTAAAATTCGGGGCGTTACACGTAGAAAACACAATTAGGAAATTTTTCCACACCACTGTCCTAAAATAGACGTAACTCACAAACCGTAAATCAAAACTGAGATCCATCAAAAGAGTTAGAAAATAGACTTAATTCTCTACAAACCGTGTTCACAAAATATTTTCAAATACTCCCGTCAATTCAAGTTACGGGCCGCTTGTAGTGCAGGATAAATGTACATGGGAAAATCTAACTATTAACATGGAATAGGCATGATAACAAAATATTACAACTAGCATGGCAAGATAACCAAGTGTAAGTGGCATGTGTCAAGTAAACAAGTATCATGTAAACAAGCAACAAGTATCAAGTGTCTAGTATCATGTAAACAAGTATCAAGCATCAAAGAAACATGTAGCAAGTGTTATGTATCATGCAATCGAGTAAACATGTAGCAAGTGTCATATATTATGTAATCAAGTATCACGTAGTCAAGTTCAAGTATCATGTTCACGTGTCATGTATCAAGTATTGTAGTTATTACTATCTAGATAGCACTTCATGCATCTCGGTTTTTACTACATGGTTGCTACATTTAAACAATTTCGCTTTAGATTTCATAGTGGATAATAAAGGGTAGTGTACTCAGGGACAAGCTCTCAAGTAATCAAGTATCAAGCTCCAAGTAAAAAGATAACAAGCTCCAAATAACCAAATAATCAGCTCCAAACAAGCTCCACATAACCAGTTAACAAGCTCCAAATACCAAAAATAGCAAGCTCTATGTCAAGTGTGCAAGTGTCAAGTTATCACGTGTCAAGCTCCAAGTAACCTGATATCAAGCTCCAAATTTCACGTTGGATCAATAGATCCCCTTCCGAGTACACGTTTCTGTATTTTCCACTATTAGATCTTTCCCTTTAAACCCAGACTTGATTATTTGTTATTATTAATGTCAACAAGCATGTATGTGTCACAAATAGGGCAAGTATATAATGGTACAAACAAGTAACAAGTTCAGGTTGCAAGATAAATATGTTCGAGTGTAAGATAACGCATAAAAGGATAAAACAACGAGATTGCTAGTTCAGGACAACAAGACAGTACTGCTAAAACTGAATTTACCGTTGCTACAAACATGCAAATATGAATCCGTCAAATGGCCTAGAAAATAGACACCCGGCCGAATCCAACAAACATATATAAGTCATATAGTATGTTATAAAATCATAACTCAAAACTGATTTGAAACCAGAAAACACGTTTAGCCAGAAATCAGAAGATTGTATTCAAGAACAGAAAAACAACATGCAAACTCACAAATTAAATCCACGAAAAATCTGGGATATTTCCTTATAAGTATACTAACAAAAAATCAAGTTTCATAATTTTTCAACAAAAATAGAGTAGTCAAGTAAAATAAGAAAACATCAAGATGCGGTAGTTTTGTAAATCTGAAATCACAAACACTGCAGTACAAAAACAACAATATCTCACAAACCATAAATCCAAATCCAAATCCGCCAAGAGGATGATAAAATAAGTACAGTACGCTAACTTTCATATTCACAAATATTTTACAAACAACAAGTAGAAATAGGGAGAAAATCAAGTTCTTTACTGAACAGCAAGAAAAATCTGCTAGTATAGTAATTGTTTGAAAACATAGAACGATTGGTAAAACTCATCAAATAAATCCACAAAAATTCTGAGTAAACCCCAATCAAGTCTAGAAGTACTGAGCAAAATTTCAGATCAAAATAATAATTTTAATACTAAAATAAAAATAGATTACTCTTTAGAATTCATAGAAAATACAATCTGGAAATCTTTCGGCACCACTGTAGTAAAATAGACATAACTCACAAACCGTAAATCGAAACTAAGATTCGTCAAAAGGTTCAGAAAATAGACATAATTCTCTACAAACCATTATTTGAACAAAATAATAATAAAAGATCCAAAACAATTTCAAAACAAAATGAATTTATAATTAGTTCAAATACAGAAAATATTCAGAAAATATGTCTTTGGGAAAATAGGGGTTTCAAATCCGACCCACCTTACAATAAATTTTCATCCTCAAAATTTGCTTAGGCGGTACATAGGGCAAGGCAAAAGCAAACTGGGGGAAGGGTAACAAAACAGAGGATTAAAGGGGAAGGAACAAAGTAGTAGCAACACCAGAAAAAGAAGGAAGTAGAATACAAGGAGAACCAATGGAATGCATGAAAGAGAATAAGCAGTATCAAAAGGAAAAACAACACAAGATAACAAAGCAAGATAGGGAGCATAACTGAAATCAAAGAGAGAATGAACAGGGAAGAATTGAATCAAATAATGAATTGGTGTGTGATGGCAAAATGGAATGCACCAAAGAAGTAACCGGTATCAAAAATAAAGAAGAAACAACACAAGACTAGCAAAATAACAAAGCAAAGAAATGAAGAAATAGATAGAGCTGGAATCGGAGGAAGAATGGACAGGGAAGAGATGAGCCAAGCAAATGAATCAATGGATGAAGACGAGTACAAGGGATGGAAAGAAGCAAACAATACAAGGAAGGGAAACAACAATAGAATCCTGGGACCTGTGGGTTATGGGCCTACCACGCTTCTGCTGCGCCACTCTGATCGGGGAGACTCTACTAATAGCATCCCACAATGCCGACTGACGGACCAAGTAGAAAGAAAAGAATGGATAGCACCAAAAATCAGAAAGATATGGGTACGGAAGGAATGAATTCATACCTTAAAAAAAATAATCAAAGAGGAGGATGAAAAACGACAGAAGAATCAAGGAATCAACGAATTGAATAAGAAGGGATCAAAAAGAATGGAATAAGACTTGTATCCAGATCATTGTTGATAATAATTCTTTTTTGCAAGCATGGTTGGTGAAATGTTGAGCCGATCCCAGTTCGAGCCAAGCTTGTCTAATATATCAGTCAAACTAATACATTAGCTAAACCTGGTGCTCTGATACCACTAAAAATCTTGTCACGCCCCGCTTTCAAAAAAGAGAATAGGGAATACGGATACGTGACTAAACCAAGTGAATGATTTTTATCATCCATAAGCTGTCAGGATCTTTACAATATTTCACAAGAATAATCAGAGTCAGAAGCAAGAAAAGTCAACCAAGCATGCACATATGAATCAAAATACCAACAAGAATACATGAAACCAAAATATATATTAATCTCAAATAAATTAAATCTGAATATGTCAATAATCCTGGGTCACATTGTTTAAATACAAATAATCCAAGTACAAGATACATTATTCAAATAGCAACAGGATATAATAATAATAGCAGGAAAATCATGATAGCAAAACTCCAGCATCTAGTATCTCATTTCGCTTATTCCATCTGGCAGCTGATCTCCAAAATCTGAAATTTAATAAATTGCAGGAAGAAGAAAAAGAAACAAACTCTCGTCAATGCAAGTTATGGGCCGCTTGTAGTGCATGATACAAGTACATGAAAAAACCTAACTAATAACATGGAATAGGCATAATAACAAAATATAACAACTAGCATGGAAAGATAACCAAGTGTAAGTGGCATGTGTCAAGTGTCAAGTAAACAAGTATCCGTAAACAAGCAAAAAGTATCAAGTGTCGAGTATCATGTAAACAAGTATCAAGCATCAAGTAAACATGTAGCAAGTGTCATGTATCATGCAATCAAGTAAACATGTAGCAAGTGTCATGTATCATGTAATCAAGTATCATGTTCACGTGTCATGTATCAAGTTTTGTAGTTATTACTATCTAGGTAGTACTTCATGCATCCCGATTTTTACTACATGGTTGCAGCATTCAAACAATTTCGCGTTAGATTTCATAGTGGATCATAGAGGGCAATGTACTTAGGGAAAATCTCTCAAGCAATCAAGTATCAAGCTCCAAGTAAACAGAAAACAAGCTCCAAATAACCAAATAACAAGCTCCAAACAAGCTCCACATAACCAATTAACAAGCTCCAAATACCCAAAATATCAAGCTCTGTGTCAAGTGTGCACGTGTCAAGTAATCACGTTTCAAGCTCCAAGTAACCAGATATCAAGCTCCAAATATCACGTAGGATCAATAGATCCCCTTCCGAGTACACGTTTCTGTAATTTCCACGATTAGATCTTTCCCTTTAAACACCGGCATGATTATTTGTTATTATTAATGTCAACAAGCATGTATGTGTCACAAACAGAGCAAGTATATAATGGTAAACAAGTAACAAGTTCAGCTTGCAAGATAAACATGTACGAGTATAAGATAACACATAAAAGGATAAAACAATGAGATTCCTAGTTCAGGATAGCAAGACAGAACTGCACTAAAACTGGGATCCCCGTTGCTACAAACTTACAAATCTGAATCTGTCGAAAGTCCTAGAAAATAGACTCCTGGCCGAATCCAGCAAACATATGTAAGTCATATAGTATTTCACAAAATCATAACTCAAAACTGATTTGAAACCAGAAACACGATCAGCCAGAAATCAGAAGATCGTATTCAAGAATAGGAAAACAGCATGAAAACTCCCAAATTAAATCCACGAAAAATCCGGGATATTTCCCTATATGTATAGTAATAGAAAATCAAGTTTCATAATTTTTTCCAAAAAAATTAGAGTAGTCAAGTAAAATCAGAAAATATCAAGATGCAGTGTTTTGTAAATCTGGAATAACAAACACTGCAGTACGAAAACAGAAATATCTCACAAACCATAAATCGAAATCCAAATCCACCAAAAGGATGATAAAATAGATACAGTAGTCTAACTTTTATATTCACAAATATTTTACAAATAGCAAGTAGAAATAGGTCGAAAATCAAGTTCTTTACTGAACAACAAGAAAAATCTGCTAGTATAGTAATTGTTTAAAAACATAGAACGGTTGGTGAAACTCATCAAATAAATCCACAATAATTATGGGTAAACCCCAATCAAGTCTAGATGTACTGAGAAAAATTTCAGACAAAAGTAATAATTTTAATACCGGAGTAAAAATAGATTACTCATCAGAATTCATAGAAAACACAATCAAGAAATTTTTCCACACCACTGTCCTAAAATAGACGTAACTCACAAACCGTAAATCGAAACTGAGATCCATCAAAAGAGTTAGAAAATAGACAGAATTCTCTACAAACCGTGTTCACAAAATATTTTTAAATACTGACCTTAATAGGGTCTAAAATACTGATCAAAACTGAAAAGCCAGCAAAACTGAAAATATTGCAAATGCACAAAATCCATTAGTTCACATAGAACTCATCCAAAACACAACCAAACATGAGACAGAGTATACTAGATGTTCAAGCAACATGTTATAGGGTATTTCATAAGTCCACAACAAGTCTACCACGTATAACACGAACGAGCATAAGATAACACATGAACAACATGCATATATGCAACAAGATGTGGTCAATCTTAGGTTATATCATGTCATGCATGTCGTGAGGCAACTATGGTCAAAACATCATTATAGGGACAATATGAACAAGGGGATTCACACACAAATTGTCTCTATAACCCAACTACACTACAAACGGTATTTAATACTTGTATTATACAAAGAAAAGAATACAAGTTACTTGCCTGAGAGACGACAATGAAAATGGCACAAGAGCAAGAATAACGGGAAAAGATTCTCAAGCACGAACACAATGAACGAATCACAAACCAAACACGAACACAAACCAACAAATGAGATGATTACGAACAAGATCACGAATCCAAAGATCAAATAACCCACAAACACAATCGGACGACTGTGATCAAATATCAAGATCAAGATCAAAATGATCGGATCCGATTAGAAGGCCAGATCTCCTTGATGATGAAGATGATGATGATGATCAAGATCGATTGATCGAACGGCTGCGATCAAAAGAAATTGATGATCATCATGATCTTGATGATCAAGAGGAGATCGGATGGTCCAGGATTAAATCGGATGATCAAGAGGAGATCGACGGCCCACATCCAATCAAGCATGATGATCAAGATCCAATGGACGGCCAGAATCAAAACCAAGGGGACATGATCATGATGATCAAGATGATCACGATGATTGACGGTTCATATTCAAAGTGATCAACTCACCTTATCAAACAGCATGTCAATGGCACATGGTGCACTGGTGGACGGCGGTGATGCGAGGACTGGCTGGCGTCAGCCAAGGGACCCGGCTGCGGCGGTAGAGTGCAGTGGTCAAGGTTGCTGGCTACTGCGGCGAGGGTAACACAGCACAGAGTGTTGTGCTGCTGTTGCGAGGCAACGTCGGGATGGAGGTGTTGTAGGGGGATCGCGACATTGTAGGGACGTCAGAACTGGGGTCATCGCAGCGTCGGAGGGCAGGGCATGCACCGGGGAAGAGCTGCGGGCTGGTGCAGTCGTGGTGCGACTGGGGGCTGCCGCAGGCTGAGTTGCGATGCAGAGAGAAGGCAGGGTGGAGGAGAACGGGGGGCTAGGAGGTATGGAAAGAGCTAGACGACTAGGGTTTTCTAGAGGAAGGTGAAGAGGTAGGGGCGGATGCATGGGTTAATATTTATAAGGGTAGTTTAGGGTTGGGCTGAGATGGTAGCGACGGCTGAAATAGTGGGTTTCGAGTGTAGGAGGTAGCAACGGGTTTTTGGGTTTGGGTAACAGGCTGAACGGGTTTGGGTTTATAGGGTATTAGGTTAGAATGCATTTGGTTTCGAGTAGGAGGGTTTTGGGTGGGGAATGTTAACGGGTTATAGGGTTTTGTTTAAAAGATCCAATAAGAACTTAAAATGGGTTTTAAAAAATATACATATAAATATACATCAAATTGAATAATAAAATACAATTAAATAAGTATATTCGGGCTTTACAAAAAAAATAATACTAATAATAACAATAATAACAATAATAACAATAATAACAATGGTAAAAATCACAAGGATAAAATAACAATAACGATAATAATAATAATAATAAGAATATATAACAAAATATATATTTATGAAAATAACCCAAACAACAATAATACATTTAAATTTAAATTGAGTAAAATACAAATAACCGGTTAATTAGGTACAAAAATTAAATTATAACATTATTCGGAAAAAATATAGTTTTCGATTAGAAAACGCTTTAATAAAAGATCCGAAACAATTTCAAAACAAAATGAATTTATAATTAGTGAAAATACAGAAAATATGTATTTGGGAAAACAGGAGTTACAATACTGCTATTTGGAAATCCGTTAAGTCTATTGAGGGTTTACACGTGCTAACCCGAGATATTCTTAACATCGTGCCACTATCTTTGATCTAAAACCTGGTCCCCCTTGAGCATTGCGTATGCACAATCACATAAAAATAACTAGATCCATGTTGTAGACCCGTTGATGAATTGTATACATGTTAGATTGAATATGATTAAATGAATTGATTACCATGCTGTGAAATTTGCATCTTAGAACTAGAATTATGCATGTTAAACAACTAAGAACACTTTGATTATTAAATTGCATGGAATATATGGTTGTATGATTTAATTATTGCCTATTCATGTCAAAATATATTCTGGACTGCTAGTTGTTTCTTTTTGAATTAGATTTTAGACCATGTTGCTGTCGTATTTTGAAATAACTTTATGAACATGAAATTTAGCCTCAGATGTCTAGTTTACTACCCTTTTTGTAGATCTGAATTCCGATGTGTAATCTGTTAGATATAATCAATTTAGTACAGCTGTGTCAGAATTTTTAGCTTCACAAATGCATGCGTACCTTGCTGTTTCATAATTTATTTGACCATGATAACAGTAAAATTAAAATCTGAAATAAATTTGGTTGAACCCAGACATGTGTAGGAACTACCCAGAATTTTTATAGATTTATTTGAGGAATTTTTTGATCTGAAACAAATAGGTGAACACAATTTACAACTTGCTGCCGGAACATAAAATCTTAAAAGAATAAGATTTTCACCCTAGTTCCCTTACCTTTCATATGTCATATATATATTTGCTGGAATTGGTAGAGAGTCTACTTTATAGAGTTTCTGACGGATCCATATTTGCTTTTCTGTAGCATTGGTAATCTGTGTTTTTGTACAGCAAGGTCATGCTTTCCAGATTATGTGATCGTGCTAATTTAATATGTTTGCTTCATGATTTGTCTATAACGAGTAGAATTAGTCACACTTTGTATCATACAACATTGACACTATCTTGCATGCTCACATAGGATGAAAATAAACTATTAACAAGCCAGGGTAATATGGGTAGACTTGGTAGTGAACGATCGAAAAATGTACTCGGTAAAGGCCTTCTTGCTCGCATGAACACTTGACATGGAAAGAGGAGAAATATTGATTGGAAGGAGAAGTATTGATTGCAAATTATTGATTGTTTATTATTGATTGTAAATTATCGTCATCTCGACGCTGAGTAAACGATCCGTGAATTCACTATCAGCCTAAAACGTTCACTGTGTGCTTGCACCCAACCTGTGGAATTTGGGATTGAGTGAAAGAGAGATAGATCGAGGGGGGCAGGGTCTGGGTCATAAGAAAGGGATATAATTTCCCAACTCTACCCTGGCATTTTTACAAAACTCCGGACTAGAAGGGGTGGATTATACCCCGTTTATGGCCTGGGCTATACACCGGCGTTTTTACCAAAACACCGGAGTAAAGTCGCCGGTGTAAAATCATTTTGTTGTAGTGCTAGCCGCCCTCGTCACCTCCGACCATCCCCATCGTCATCTCATCCCCCATCGTCACCCCTTGTTCCTATCGCCATCCACCGAGTCACCTTGCCGCCATTACCCATCTCCACGCTGCCGTCTCGTCTTCGCCCCTCCTTGCACCCCCGCATCCACTACAGGTGCCCTCGTCGTCGTCGTCATCCAAGCCCAAGCACCTCGCCGTTCCTGTTCCCCTATTTTGTCGAGATACAGAGTTCGCTGTCGAGAGTCGAAGCCTAGTTGTTGCATCGGTTCCCGACCGCATCACTGCCGTCGCCACCCTCGCCGTGGTCGTTGCTGCCATCGCTTCCTGACCACCACTGCCGCTGTGGTCATCGTCCCCTCTCCTGCTCTCTCTCTCTCTGTCGAGTTGTGGAAGGAAGAGAACAACGGACTTGGTGTTTTCTGTGTTGGTATAGGCGATCCGGTTTTGCCATTTGGTGTGTTGCCTTGGATCCGCTGTTTGTGTGCTCTGAGTTACTATTTGCTGTTTCGGATTTTGCACGTATCTCGCCTGTGTTTTGGTTCATCGCCCGGGATTCTAATCTCGTTATTCTATTTATTCGAATCTACTATATAACAGGTAAGTCTCTTCTTGAACTAGTATTTTGTTTTGTTCAAGATCTCTTGACCTCTGCAAGTAGATCCAGTCCTTTTCTTTATCATACTGATATTTGGAATTCCGTTAAGTCTATTGATGGTTTACACCAGCTAACCAGAGATATTCTTAACATCGTGCCGCTATCTTTGATCTAAAACCTAATCCCCCTTGTACATTGCATATGCAAAATTTCAAGAAAAATAACTAGATCCATGTTGTAGACACGTTGATGAATTGTATACATGTTAGATTGAATATGATTAAATGAACTGATTACCATGCTGTGAAATTTGCATCTTAGAACTGGAATTATGCATGTTAAACTCCTAAGAACACTTCGATTATTAAATTGCATAAAATATGTGGTTGTATGATTTAATTATTGCCTATTTCTGTCAAAATATATTCTGGACTACTAGTTGTTTCTTTTTTAATCAAATTTTCAACCATGTTGCTATCGTATTTTGAAATAACTTTATGAACATGAAATTTAGCCTCAGATGACTAGTTTACTACCCTTTTTACGGATCTGAATTCCAATATATAATCTGTTAGAGATCATCATTTTAGTACAACTGTGTCAGAATTCTCAGATTCACAAATGCATGCGCACCTTGTTGTTTCATAATTTATTTGACCATGCTAACAGTAAAATAAAAATCTGAAATAAATTTGGCTGAACCTGGACATGCGTCAGAACTACCTTGAATTTTTATAGTTTTATTTGAGGATTTTTCTGATCTGAAACCAATAGATGAACACAATTTACAACTTGCTGCCTGAACATAAAATCTGAAAAGAATAAGATTTTCACTCTAGTTCCCGTAGCTTTCATATGTCATATATATATTCGCTAGAACCGGTAGAGAGTCTAATTTCTAGAAAATATGACTGATCTAGATTTGTTTTTTTGTAGCAGTTCTACTTTCTAGAAAATATGACTGATCTAGATTTGCTTTTCTGTAGCAGCTGTAATCTGTGTTTTTGTACAGCAAGGTCATGCTGTACAGATTATGTGATCGTGCTAATTTAATATGTTTGCTTCATGATTTTGTCTATAACGAGTAGAATTAGTCATACTTAGTATCATACAACAATGACACCTTCTTGCATGCTCACATAGGATGAAAATAAACTATTAACAAGCCGGGGTATTATAGGTAGACTTGGTAGTGAACGATCGGAAAATGTACTTGGTAAAGGCCTTCTTGCTCACATGAACACTTGACATGGAAGGAGGAGAAATATTGATTGGAAGGAGATGTATTGATTGCAAATTATTGATTGTTAATTATTGATTGTAAATTATCGTAATCTCGATGCCAAGTACACGATCCGTGAATTCACCATCAGTCTAAAATGTTCACAGTGTGCTTGCACCGAACCTATGGAATGGGATGCAGTAGTACGTGCACTAGATAGACTAATAAAATAATTAATATCCTGCATTTATCATCTCATGCTTGATCCTGTATTGAACTTGACTTGACATCACTCATTACATGTGTGATTAATTATAAACCTTTGATATTATTGCCTGCTCTTTGCTTTGTTCTTTGACTTTGATCCTATCCATTTTCGTTGATATACATGCTTCCTTCATGCTCTATTTTTCTCTACTTGCTGTCCACGACTTGCTCTAAGGACATTCTTTTCTTTCTTTTTAGATCAAGTATTCACTAGTACCGAACGATCTTTACCAGAAGGAATTGGTGAGCAACGATTCTAGAGATGGAGTCCAAGATTGTGCTGCTTAATTTATTTATTGCTAGATTATTTCTCTGAACATTGTTATGACTTTGTACTTTGTTTTGGGCTTATATTCCTGGAGTTTGTTTTATTCCCAGATGTTGGATATTGTGTTGGATATTATTATTGTTGGATTATTTCATTTATTATTGAAGTTATCTTTGATTCATGTGATTATATCTCCTTGCGTGGTTGTGTTTGTTGTTGCATATTGTTGAGTTAGTCCGGTATAGCTTATAGATGGTGTTTACATCATTCGCTGGGCCTACATTACGTACTCGTATTCCGTATTTTGGGAAGCGAGGCGTGACAGGTCGTATTGAACTAAGTGCCATGTAGAACTAAGTGCCATGTCATGGGTGACGAGGGCCAGCTCTAGCCTCTACGGGGGTTCCCTCTAGCGTCCATTACATGAGTACCGGATTCCCGAGTACACGGCTCTATAGTGTAACGCCCCGATTTTCGGTAACTGGGAAACTGTGACATAAGCCAGAATCTTTTCTTTAATTAGCCACAATACACAGAAAAACAGAAAAAATTTTAACTTTTTGTTCGACACAAATGTATTACAAGTCCGAATATTATAAAATTGCAATACATTATAACAGTGTTACAATAATACCTTTACAATCCAATGTGTTACAACTTTCAACAAATTACATCAGAGTACAATGAATAAAGAACAACTCTTGGTAGTTCACTTGGATGCTTCCCCAACAATAAACAAATTAAAATAATGAATAAATTACAATAATTGTTACAAATGAAATTACAACATATATTACACCGGAAACTTAAATAAAGTTGACTCCTTGCTTCTCTAGCCTCGAGTCCCCCTGAATCATATACCTGTACTTCTGCAATCCAGTATATGTACTTCTGCAATCCAATACCTATTGAAGTGGGGACGTCAGTACATATACTGACGCTTTAAGGCTGATAACTAGCAGTGAATCTCAACTATAGCAAACAGATTGATGAAAAAAGAAACGTGTATATATATTTGATGTGTCAGTGTATGTTATGACTTAGACTCTAATGTAAGATTACTAATGCAAGGATGCTCTTATTCTAATGCAAGCAAGTCTCTGAAACAGTATGCAACCCATATTACATACGCCCCATAACAAGCCGTTTCTTCATTTATTGGGATTTGAACCCACGTTATGAATTCTACTTTGCACACAACCTGTCCTGACAATACAACATGATTGGTGAGGTTGCAAAAGGGGTCAAGTCCCCATCAATGCAGTACACTCATAGTGTCTCCGTTTGCCACTGCTACCCGGAGTACCGGACCTCACTCAAAACGAGGTTGCAGGTACAGTCTAGTTCCGTTACTACAGTCACTATAGTGGTGATCGTGTTTGCCACTATTGCCCGGCGAACCGGACCACATTCAAAAACCAAATGAACATAGGGTCTCGCAAGCGTAGGAAAGCGCAAAGCCTACCTTGTGGCACCCATAACTCACGGTATTTCATGAATTAATGGTGCGAGATACGCAACCCTTGCTCCCAACTCGTGAGAAAGCACCGTACGTATTCCTTTGACAGAAAGGTACAACCCAATAACACCGCCTAGTGCAGGCCTATAGGATAGGTCGAATCATAAGGAACACCCTTAACCCCAACTCTTTCCCTTCGGCGAATAATGATAATAAGTAATGGTTAAGTAGTAATAGCCATAAGTTACTACCCTAACAATGCCACTAACCCTGAACAATCCTAGGGATGACAATAGTATAAACACAACATGCTAGATCTTAAGTTAGACTTCGCAAGATAACTATACTAGGCTACTCAATCTAGACTTACCAGAATCCCTAAGGATCTGGTTCATGGCCTATCGATCCAAGACATTGGCAATATGAACATATTCGCATGCTACTACCCTGAACTTGAATTTTGTCATACTCCGGTTCGCGATTAACCAACACTGAATAAGATCCGACGGTACACAAGGAGTAACTCATCCACAGTCCCTTAGGGGGGCAATTGGTATAAGGTTTTTTTTTGTTTCCTGGGAATCTTAACTTGGGAATTTAGTTTTCCATGTTTGGTATGCTAATTTTTAATTTCAAATTCCCTGGAACTAAGATTCCTAGGAAATTTTTTTGCCACAATTCCTACAAAAAATTTCCTTGGAGGGGGTGGAATTCTTAGATTCCCATGGACTTAGGAAAATGTTACTTCTTTAAAATTACAAATTTAAACCCAATCCCAGCCTCTCTTTTTCTTCTTCTTCTTCTCTATCAAAAAAAGGAAAATCGTTGTCGACATCTGCAGTTCCAATGGACGACTCCAACGAGGAAGACGACCAGCTCGCCAACATGACCAACAACGATGTCGTCAGAGCCTCTCATCTCCTCGACACCGAGGTCCGCATACTGTAGGTTCAAAACCCCCAAACCCTTGGTTGGGGTTAGCATTTTTCTAGATCCGATCCGATATCGTTCTGTTGTTTCATTTCTAAGATTTGTGTCCATTTTAAACCAGGATGAGTTGCAAAGATTGAGCATTAAGATCGATTCGTACAAGGATAAGATCAAGGAGAACCAGGAAAATATCAAGCTCAACAAGCAGCTGCCATACCTCGTTGGGAATATCGTTGAGGTTGATTACTTGTTCTTGTTTGATTTGGTTGATTTGTGAATTGGTTGGAATAAGGAAGGTGCAAATGTAGATCTTGACTCGGTAAATGTAAATCTTCCCTTATTTTCTGAAGATCTTGACTCACTAATGAAGGGCTCTGAAGAAGAAGAAGATGAGGAGGAGTTCGAACATGTTTGATGTAAATGAGGGAAGATGAGTTGGGTTGAATTGTGATGAACAGAGAGGAAGAAGGAAGGCATTTGAATTATAGTTAGAAGCAAAGGAGAAACTTTGAGCTCTGTTTTAACATGGTATTTTCTTGAGTTAAAAATTTGAGAACATAATAGTTTGTTTTGTTATTTGATGATGAGAAGGGTATTTTGGATAATAAGATTAACATTCCCATATGTAGCTCAACCAAATATAGGAAATTAAGTTTCCAACTAACATTCCTAGAGATGTTTAAGACATACCAAACATGTTTTATGATTCCTAAGAATCATAAATCTATTCCTGGGAATTAAAAAAAGTCCTTGTACCAAACGCCCCCTAGGAGTAAGGTAAACACACATCTTGATGGTCGATAGCCCTAGGGCAATGATATCTCCCTAGATGAGCACAACAAACTCCGTATTAGCTAAGAAGCTACATACGAGTAACCAAAAAAAATACATACGAGCTAAACAAGCTATGTATGGGACCAACAACTACATACGAGCCAGGCGAGCTGCGTATGAGACAACAACATACATACGAGACAAATAAGCTACGTATGAGACCAACAGCTACATACAGGCTAGGTGAGCCACGTATGAGACAACAACATACATATGAGCCAAATAAGCTACGTATGAGACCAACAGCAACATACGGGCCAGACGAGCCACGTATGAGACAAAAACATACATACGAGCCAAATAAGCTACGTATGAGACCAACAGCTACATACGGGCCAGTCGAGCCACGTATGAGACAACAACATACTGATGTGAATACTTGTAAGTGTACAAAATCGCAACAAGTAGTATAGTTAAGTGAAAAGAGTGTCGAACCCATAGGGACTAATTATTTTATTGAGTACCGATATTACTAGATGAATCACTATTTGGAAGATCGAAATTAATAAAGAACGCAACTAAATTAAGTTAATCTAATGAAAACTAACTAAATTAATTAAGAGATACGGAATATGAATTTATAATGTTTATGAATTGCAAAATCAATTCTAGGACTTTTGATTTCACATAGTTTATCTCACACAATTTATAATTCCATATGAATAAAAAGATTATTTTTCCAAGTTGTAGACCAAAATCCCCAAATTATTCAATGCTTTCTCTCGAACAACACCAAAAATATTACAAACTAATAGTTTGTCATATCTTTATGCAAATTTAATTAATCGAAAACTCATTAAGTTCTGTGGATTTCTTAACGGTCACATCAATCGCGGTAAATCATCTCTAATTTTGCTCAATCAATGGTGTTTAATTTTATAGTTCTAAATCACAAATTACCTCTCGGTCTCTCCATGATCCAATAAATCATACAAATGTCTGTCCACCAATTGTACGAATTAAGATAAAAAATTAAACACACAACCATGAAAAAATAAAAAAAATAATATGGAATTAAAATTGTGTTCTCAAAACTAGGCTACATCGAAGCCCTAGAAAAATAAAATTTAGTTCATAATGAATTTGCAACTAACAAATATTGTCTTAGATTGCATAATGAAAAAGTAGAAAGAAGAAAGAACTCGTTTATTGTTGTAGTTGCTTGAAGCCATCAAGATCCCTCTTCTTCTTTAGCCTCCAAGATGTTCTCTAAAGTTCGCATTCGCCTCTATATATAGCCCTTGAAGAAATCCCTAAAAGGAGATATAGAAATACACCCATTGGACCCGAAACCCGTACTCATAATAGATCATCAGCACCGACGCGATCGACCGCAATTTTGGACGGTCGACCGTCACTTTTACGGAATCTGTGCAGAGAGGGGATCGGTCGACTGCGTTAAGCTATTTTTCTGCGCGTAGGCTGTAGAAAAATTGACTTTTTCGGAGCTACAAAACTCCGTTTTTGACGCAAGAATACTCGTTTTGAAGAAGACTCGACGGCCAACAACTTTCATTTAGATCCCTAGTTCAGTTTCGTCCATCTTCAGGTTCAAAATAGCCGAACAAGATTTAGGTGATGTTCTTGCTGCATTTTTACCTTTCTTTATTCTCCAACCCCAAGCTCCATAACTTCATGTATTTGAGTCCATAATCATAACTTTGTGTATTTGAGTCTATTGTTTCTCTGTTTCTCTGTTTCTGGCTTCCTTGCGACTCCGATCCTATGCTGACATCGTGGAGGCTGCCAGAAGCCAGGATCAGACTAGTAGGCGGAGGCGCGCCATTCAGCGGTCCGTTCCTAATCCTGTCGCCGCTAGGCCTTCTAGAGGGCCTATCAGGAGGCCAGTTCTGACCCTTCCTGCCAATCGCCAGTGCCTCCTGTGTGGTAGTAGCGACCACATGGTTCGTGAATGCCCAAGGTCCAGGGCCCTTGCACCGGTTGGAGGTTCTGCTCCGTATGGAGCGCTTTCTCATGGTCAGGGCGGACCACCACTCCCACATCAGAGGCAGGATTTTGGTCAGAGGAGAGCCGCTCCTCAAGGAGGTCCATCTAGAGGTCGTGGTCAGGCCTACAACTTGACTGTTGAGGACGCTGAGACCGTTATGGGAGTTGTTGCAAGTATATCTTTAGTTGTGTTTTATTTCGTTTTTCTTGCTATCTTGTTATTTTATTCTGTTGCTCTATCATATTATTCTTTCATCCATGTCTGTTCTTGCATTTTGCCTTCTGCATATTGTGTTCTCATCTTTGAATTCTTCCTAGGCATTATTCTTGTTCACTCCTTTCCCGCCGATGTCTTATTTGATTCCGGGCCAACTCATTCTTTTGTTTCCTCCCACCTCGTTAGCTTGCACAGTTTGGTCTATAGTGAAAGGTCAGCGGCTTGGAACATCAATCCAGGTGGAGGTACCATTGTGTGCTCTCAGATTTGTGAGCAGAGCCCTTTGGTTATTGGAGGAGTTGATTTTGTAGCCGACCTTATTGTCATCAGTAATTCGGGTTTTGATGTGATCTTGGGCAGGACTGGCTCGGTATTACTCATGCTATGGTTGACTTCCGTAAGAAAAAGGTGGTGTTCCAAATACCAGACCGTCAGGAATTTTAATTCCACGCTGGTGAAACACCGCTTGGCCGTGTTGGGAAGTCGGCGAGTCTTGAAACTAAAGTAATGCAGGAAGTGGATGCTGATGGTGTTGTCGCACCTTTGATTGTGCGAGATTTTCTTGATGTGTTTCTGGATGATTTGCCAGGGCTGCCGCCAGACCGAGAAGTTGTGTTCGGGAATGATGTCCAGCCGGTACAAATCCTATTTCTAAGAGCCCGTACCGGATGGCGCCAGTTGAGTTGGTGGAGTTAACGGAGCACATTCAAGAGTTACTGAATAAGGGTTTTATCAGGCCGAGCATCTCGCCTTAGGGAGCTCATGTACTGTTTGCCAACAAGAATGATGGTATTCACAGGTTGTGCATCGACTAACGTATGCTAAACAATGTCACAGTAAAGAACCGGTATCCGTTGTCGAGAATTGATGACTTGTTCGACCAATTGGGAGGTGCTTCTCTGTTCTCGAAACTGGATCTTCGTTCTGGGTACCATCAGGTCAAGGTGAAAGCTAACGATGTATGGAAGAGTGCCTTCCGCACTCGATATGGTCACTATGAGTTCTTGGTGATGCCTTTCGGGATTACGAATGCTCCAACCGTGTTCATGAGCCTGGTGAATCGAGTTTTCTCTCCCTTCCTGGAAAAGTTCGTTGTGGTGTTCATCGACGATATCCTCGTCTATTCTCGGAGTCGTGATGAGCATGCTGAGCACTTATGGATTGTCTTGCAGACACTGAGGGAACATTAGCTGTATGGGAAGCTTAGTAAGTGCGGGTTTTGGTTGGACTGGGTTGCCTTCCTGGGGCATATTATCTCTGCTGATGGAGTTTCTGTCGATCCGTCTAAGATCTCTGTAGTTATGGATTGGCCGACACCGAAATCTGTATCTGAAGTTCGTAGTTTCCTTGGGCTAGCAGATTACTACAGAAAGTTTGTTCGAGATTTTTCAAAGATTGCCGGGACTTTTACCAAGTTGACTGGGAAAGAGCACAAATTCGTGTGGAATGAGTCCTGTAATGAAGCCTTCGCTAAGCTGAAAAATCGGTTGAAATCAGCACCTGTGTTGACGATACCGGATGGACCAGGAGGTTTCGTAATTCATTGTGATGCCTCAGGTAGAGGTTTGGGTGCTGTTTTGATGCAACAAGACAAGGTCGTCGCATATGCTTCTAGGCAATTAAGGCCACATGAGGAGAATTATCCTACACATGACTTAGAGCTTGCTGCTGTGATTTTTGCCCTGAAGCTTTGGAGGCACTACCTACTTGGAGACCGAATGGAGACTTTTCAGTGACCACAAAAGTCTCAAGTACGTGTTTACTCAGAAGGAACTGAATATGAGGCAGAGACAATGGCTGGAACTGATGGCAGATTTTGATATTAATTTGCAGTACCGTCCCAGTAAGGTCAACTTCGTACCTGATGCTCTGAGCAGAAGACCGATTGCGATGGTTCTTACTAAGCAGAAGGAGCTTTTCGAAGATATGAGAAGATTGGAGTTGGAAGTGATTTTGCCTGGTACCGACCAGAGCTGTATGATGCTTCAACTGTAGTCGTCGTTGGTGGAAGAATTAAAGAAGCGCAGTCAGGTGATGAGCAGTTGCAGGAGTTTCGAGCTGAAGTGAAGCAGGGTCGAGGACTGACATGGTTATTCATGAGGATGGATCTCTCCGCTTTGGGACTTGTCTATGTGTTTCGAAGGGGGAAGTCAGGCAAAAGTTGCTCGAAAAAGCTCATCGTTCGCCGTATTCTATCCATCCTGATGGTACAAAGATGTATCGGGACCTGAAATTGCACTTTTAGTGGCATGGTATGAAGAGAGCCGTGGTGAGATATGTTTCACAGTGTTTGATCTGCCAGCAGGTGAAGGCAGAACATCAGAAGACTGCTGGACTTCTTCAACCTCTTCCTATTCCGGAGTAGAAATAGGAGAACATTACCATGGACTTTGTGACTGCTTTGCCAAGAAGTCCCAAGGGTCATATTGCCATCTGGGTACTTGTGGATCACTTGACGAAGAGTGCCCATTTTATTCCCTTCAGAGTGGGCCAGTCTACAGAGAGCCTTGCAGAGAAGTACATGTAAGAGATTATTAGATTGCATGGGGTCCCTGTCAGCATCGTATCAGACAGAGACACTCGATTCTGATTGCAGTTCTGGGAGAGTCTTCAAGGCAGTCTTGGGAGCAAGCTGAACTACAGTTCTGCGTTCCATCCGCAAACAGTGTAGATTCTTGGATGACTATAACACAATACACAATTGTTCTATCTTACATATCTTTTGCAGTGTGTACCAAAAGTGTTCAAGACAACAATACAATGAAGGCTTCTAAAGTTCCATATCAAGCCACAAAGACAAGATCAAGACTCAAGGTCAAGACACAAGTCAAAGACTTCTCAAGAGCTTCAAAAGTGTTTTATTAAATGAACATGTGTCTTCTAATTGTGTTTGTGATATTTGTGTCTTAGAATTCTTGTAAAAGCCTTGTCACACACATTCACACATCCCCTAAATAAAAGTAAAGTTTTTCGAAATCAAAATGTCAAAATGAAGCTTGTATAAGTTCAGCTGTTGAGTACCAGTCAACTTACTATTGAGATCAGTCGACTGTTCTATTATGAAACTGACTGAACTCACTCAAGCTCTGACCAGTCGACTCATATGGCAACATAGTCGATTGTTCAAGCAGTTTTTTTTACAATTTTCTGAAATTTAATTTTTTTTTTTCAAACTTAAATTCTTACTGCCGTTGTATGGCAGTTGTGGATCTGTTTCTCAACGTCCAGGAGATTCTTACCCTATAAATAGAGTATAAAATCCAATTGGAAAAGGTTACTTAACCTTATATCAATTCATTTTGCTTTTGAGAGAAAAAAAAACAAGTTTACAAAACACTTACTTTCTTTAAGACTTGGTTCTCTGATTTCAGTCTTGTAAAACAAAGAATTCGTTCTAGACTGAAGTTAGAAGTTGACCTTTAGCCACTAAACAAAAAGCACAATCAAAACAAGGCTTTATGTCATTGTAATCTTCACTTTTATTGTTGTTTCACTCTCGGGTTGTGAGAGTAGCCCTCTCGGTTGGGGAGTAAGACTCTTGGTGTAGAGTCGGTTTCACTCTAGGTTGTAGAGGGGGTTTTGCTCTCTCTAATGGTGAGAGAGGTCTACGGATTTGACATAGTTGTCGTCAAAGGTCGTAGAGTATTCTAGTAATTTTTCAAGAATATTGAAAAATCTCAATTGGGTTTCTTGGGGACTGGATGTAGGTCGGGAGGACCGAACCAGGATATATCGTGGTGTTTGCTGTGTTGACTCTGTGTGGTTTGATTTCTCCATCTTGAAATTTCAATTTTGCTGAGTTATATTGAAAATTGAGTGTGTGCAGTCGACTAGTTTCCGCTTTAAGTCGACTTAACAGATTGGTTTCTATTCAGTTCATTTACTCTCATATTTGTGCTGACAGTCGACAGATTTCTCCGATACAGTCGACTTAACAGTTGCGAAAAATTCAATTTATTGTTTAATTTTTATACAACACTATTCATCCCCCCTCTAGTGTTCTTTGTCTTGCATAGAGGATCCAACACTTG
Source organism: Hemerocallis citrina (assembly GCA_017893485.1). NCBI lineage: Eukaryota > Viridiplantae > Streptophyta > Magnoliopsida > Asparagales > Asphodelaceae > Hemerocallis > Hemerocallis citrina. The sequence goes on along the minus strand of CM030365.1, from coordinate 80,198,601 downwards.
GTATCAGAGCCTAGTTGAGTGCAATGACATCTACTTCAAATGCAAGTCAATATCATGAAGGCCAATCCACACAAAGGCCACTTCTCTTTAATGGAACAAACTACAACAATTTGGAACATGACCGAGACAGAGTACACCATGCCTCCTTTCCCTATGCACAATTGAATGATGACATGAAGAGCAACACTACGAACAATGCAAAGGTGATGAATGCTCTCTTTTGTGAACTTACCAAAGAAGAGTTCAATCGTGTGTCAAACGCAACAATGGCATATCAAATATGGCTTACTCTTGAGGAAACACATGAAGGTACAAATAAGGTCAAAGAATCTAAAGTTTTTGTTCTTGTTCACAGGTTCGAGATGTTCCGCATGAAGGAGAATGAAAATGTATCGGACATGATAACAAGATAAACCGACATCACAAACTCTCTTGTGGCCCTCGGCAAAACCTATACACAAGCAGAGATGGTGAGTAAAGTTCTTCGTGTCATAAACCCCGAATGGGAAAAGAAAACCACCGCTATAGAAGAAGCCAACAATTTAACACAACTTTCTCTTGAGAATCTTGTGGAAAATCTAATGGCATACGAAGTACAATTGGAGGAATGTAAGAAGGATTTAGAACCTCAACAAGCCAGGAAGAAAACTCTTGCTTTCAAGGCCATGTCCGATTCAGAAGATGAAGAAGAAGATGAAGAAGAAGAAAATTTAAGAAATTTCTTCGCAAAGGTAAATTCAATTCTATGTTTAAGGATACTAATGAACTTCCTACTTGTTTCAAGTGTAACAAAATAGGTCACATGAAGAAGGGCTGTTCGTTAGAGAATTCAAAATCAAAAGGGAAAATTTCTAACTTCAAGAAGGACCAGTACACTATGAAAAGTACATGAAGAACAAGAAGGCCTACCAAGCAACTTGGGATGATAGCGACTCATCATCGAAAGAAGAGTATGAAGAGTCAAATGAAGTCGCAAATGTGTGCTTCATGGCTACTCAAAACGATGTAAGTGACAATATTGACTCTTATGATTTATTAGAAGCGTTTAATGAAGTTTTCAAGAACTAAAAAAGGAGGAGTTAAAAATTTAGAGAAAGTTAATCAAACGCTTTCTCAAGAAAATCTTGACTTAAATGTTGAAGTCAAGTCTTTAAATTCTCATCTTTCAAACTTGGATATAGATCTTATATCTCTAAAGAAAATTTTGAAAAGATATCTAAAAATGTATCTAAGTTCAATAAAGGAAAAGAAAATTTAAATGAAGTTCTCCAAAATCAAGTTCAATCTAATAAAAGATTTGGACTTGGTTTTCCAAAACTCTTGAAAAACATCATTCTTCTAATAACACTAGTAGTAATAAGATTGATTTTGTTTCTAATGTGAAAAACATGTTAGATGATTTTTTTAAAAAACCAAAAATTATTTTTAATCATGAAAATAGTAATTCTTCAGATCAGACCAGTCGACTGACCCATAAAATCAGTCGTCTGTCCAGAGGTATGGAGACTTATTCAAAGAGACGACAACCTCATATAAGTCGACTAGTTTCACCTCCCAGTCGACTGATGTATACAACAAAGTCGACTGGACAGAGCAAAAATATTTGGGTTCCAGTCAACCTGAGTCTTAATGATATGATTACTTATATAAATTCTTTTGTTCATAATGTTTGTAATTCTATAAATTATATGCCTACATATGGTGGTAAATCAAACTCACTTTGGGTTTGGTTTCCTAAACACTAATCTCTTTCGGACCAAATGAAAATGGCAGCATGTTCACAATTAATATTTTATAGGTACCTAAAAGGGAATGGTATCTATAGATGGAGGGACTGTTACATTTGGTGACAATAACAAAGGAAAGATCATCGGAATAGGCATGGTCGGTAAGAACACTACCCCTACTATTGAAGAGGTATTCCTAGTTAGTGGTTTAAAGCATAACTTGTTAAGTATTGGTCAATTATGTGATAAGGGTTATAAGATAGTATTTGAAAAAGATGCATGCTTAATTTATGATTCATCCAAGAAAAATGTAATTTTTCAAGGTTTTAGAAAAAACAATATATATTAATTATGTTTAAAAACAACTGAGTTTTCGAGTGATTTTTGTTTAGTTGCTTCAAACAACGACTCTTGGCTTTGGCATAAGAGATTTGGACAGGTAAATATGAAAAAGCTAAATTATCTAAAAATAACCTAGTTAAAGGACTGCAAAAATTATCTTTTAAGAAAGATAAAATGTGTGATGCATGTCAACTAGGAAAACAAGTAAAATCTACCTTTAAGACAAAAGAAATGATTTCTACTAGTAGGTCTCTCGAATTAATCCATATGGATTTATTTGGTCCTACTAGAGTCGCTTCTTTAAATAAAAGTAGATATGTATTTGTTTTAGTAGATGATTTTTCAAGATTTACATGGGTATTCTTTTTAAAACATAAAAATGAAGCCTTTAAAGAATTTGCAAATTTCTGTAAACGTATTCAAAATTAAAAATCTCTAACCATAGTCACTATTAGAAGTGATCAAGATGGAGAATTTGATAATGAAACTTTTTCAGAATATTCCAACAAGAATGGTATAACATATTCATTTGTATTTCCTAGAGCTTCACCACAAAATGGAATGGTTGAAAGAAATAACAGGACATTGCAAGAATGTGCACGTACTATGCTTGTTAAAAGTAATTTGCCTAAATACTTCTGGGTTGAAGCTGTTTCTACAGCATGCTATGTTTTAAATGGAATACTAATTAGGCTAAAGCTTAATAAAACTTGGTTTGAATTATTTTATAATCGAATTCCTAAAGTATCTTATTTTAAAGTATTTGGTTGTAAGTGTTTCATATAAAACACAAAAGATAATCTAGATAAATTTGATGCTAGATCTAATGAATGTATATTCATTGGATACTCAAATAGGAGTAAAGCATATAGAATTTTCAATAAGTCATCTTTGACTATTGAAGAATCTATGCATGTTTCATTTGATGAATCTTTACCTTCAACTAATGTTACTGAAGATGATGAAATTGAATCATCACCACTAGATAACATTATTAAATCACTAGAGCAAACTACCCTAGATAAGTCGACTGATGTGAATCAGTCGGCTGATGAGTTTGTTAAGTCGACTGATCCTGTAGTGATAACACAAACTTTACCAAAATCATTTGTTGAAGTTCGAGATCATCCTCATGACTTAAATATTTGTGACATCTCACATGGTATTCAAACAAGATCTCATTTTAATATGATTTCTCATACTGCTTTCTGAACGGATTCTGAACCGAAAAATATTCAAGAAACATGTGAGAATGAATTTTGGTTGAATGCTATGTAAGATGAACTTAACCAATTTTGTAAGAAATGATGTATGAGATTTAGTTCCACGACCTCCTGATCATACTATTATTGGTACCAAATGGGTATTTAAAAATAGTTAGATGAATCAGGACAAGTCGTTAGGAGCAAAGCTAGATTAGTTGCTCATGGATATAATCAAGAAGAAGGAATTGATTTTAATGAAATATATGCTCCTGTTGCTAGACTAGAATCAATTAGAATTTTATTATCTTTTGCGCATTTTATGAATTTCATATTTTCCAAATGGATGTTAAAAGTGCTTTTTAAAATGGTTTCATTAAGGAAGATATTTATGTTAAGAAACCATCCAGTTTCGAACATGAATAATTCCCAAACCATGTTTTTAAATTGAAAAAGGCTTTATATGGTCTAAAACAAGCACCTCGTGCTTGGTATGATCGTTTAAAAACTTTTCTTTTAGAAACTGATTTTAAAATTGGTAAAGTAGATACTACTATGTTTATTAGGAAAATAAAGACAGATATACTAATCATACAATTTTATGTAGATAACATAATTTTTAGATCAACTAACGGTAATCTATGTCAAGAGTTTGCTAATACTGTTGCTACTAAAATCGGTGTGGGGGCAAACAGATAGATTTGTGGATTCGAGGAATGTTGAATAGTCAAACCTGAATGACTTCACCGGAGTTTGACTGAGATCTCCTCGCCGTTGACCTGCAAAAGTTGCAGGACACTGGGGTTGATTCCGGCGACGCACCCTCCAATGCTCTTGTCAGTAATCTGGATGATTAAGAAAGAACTTTGATTGGCAAAAGATTGATTACCTGGTAATAGTGGGAGATGGGGGGTATTTATAGCCACCTTAGGAATCAGTTTCAGGATAAGGATAAATCCCTACTTCCCGATGTAGATGGATAGAAGCGGTTAAGATTGCTGATTAAGGATAATCATAAATCTGAATCCTCTCCTATCCAGTTGGACTGGGTTTCTTACGGGTTGGGACCTGTACCCATTAAGACAGATCTGTTTATGGATTATTGGGGCTTTGAAGAAAATCCCAGTTACCATTTCAGACCCGTTTATAGGTGAAATTACCATTTTACCCTTGAGCTTTAAGATTCGGGCCTAATTTGAATGGTTTCGATTTAACCTTATTTTTAGCCATATCACGAGCCCCCCACTCCCAAAGACCGAGTTTGATCAGCCTTTGAGGAGTAGTTTTATTGTTTTAATGGCTTCCGGAGTTATATCAAAGTCCAAATGAAGGGTTTCGGATCTTAAACGATGCATTATGGTGTTTTTCTGAGTGGGTAGTGCACCCAAGATTGTTCTTGAGTTCTCCTAGATTTTTGGCGAATTTCCTTGATTTTTTAATTTTTTTTCGGATCATTTATTCAATTTTGCGGAGAGGTGATTCATTTTTCGAGGGCACTAATTAATCATTCTAAGCAATAATTATTTACCCAGGGGCTTAAAAATATTTTCCTGAATTTATGATTATTTTTTAGAATTTTTAATTATTTTTTCTGAATTTTTAATCATTTTTTCGTAATTTTTAAATAAACAATTCGAATTAAATAAATAAAAATAGATTTTTTAATTCCACGATGACGTGGCGTGATCCGGGCTCTCCATCAGCATTGGGCACGAATTTTGAGGAGATCTAAGGTCTGTGGTTGCCCAAAGGTGGATTTTCCCTTTATTTAGGGGTCTGTGACAAGTGGCTTCGGCAATGTTGTCGACCCCCTACCAATCACCTCGAGGAGCTGACACGTGTCAGGAAGAAGGTCGAAGTCGAGGGAGGTTCGGGGTCCCTTGCCAAGGTGCAGAGATACTTTGGCGTGGCAACACGTGTCCAAAGTTGTTCGGCGAGGGTTGCCGAAGCCACTTTTCTCACGTTTGAGCGTCGGTGCCAAGAACGCTCGGCAAGGCGTGCCGAAGTCCAAAGTGAGAGTTTTTCTCACGTTTGAGCGTCGATGCCAAGAACGCTCGGCAAGGCGTGCCGAAATCTAAGGTAAGAGTTTTTTCTCACGTTTGAGTGTCGGTGCCAAGAACGCTCGGCAAGGCATGCCGAAGTCCAAGGTGAGAGTTTTTTTCTCACGTTTGAGCGTCGGTGCCAAGAACGCTTGGCAAGGCGTGCCGAAGTCCAAAGTGAGAGATTTTTCTCATGTTTGAGCGTCGGTGCCAAGAACGCTCGGCAAGGCGTGCCGATGTCCAAAGTGAGTTTTTCTCACGTTTGAGTTTCAGTGCCAAGAACACTCGGCAAGGTGTGTCAAAGTCCAAAGTGAGAGTTTTTTATAACGTTTGAGCGTCGATGTCAAGAACGCTCGGCAAGGCATGCCGAAGTCCAAAGTGAGAGTTTTTTCTCACATTTGAGCGTCGGTGCCAAGAACGCTCGGCAAGGCATGCCGATGTCCAAAGTGAGTTTTTCTCACGTTTGAGTTTTAGTGCCAAGAACACTCGGCAAGGTGTGTCAAAGTCCAAAGTGAGAGTTTTTTATCACGTTTGAGCGTCGGTGTCAAGAACGCTCGGCAAGGCATGCCGAAGTCCAAAGTGAGATTTTTTTCTCACGTTTGAGCGTCGGTGCCAAGAACGCTCGGCAAGGCGTGCCGAAGTCCAAGGTGAGAGTTTTTTCTCACGTTTGAGCGTCGGTGCCAAGAACGCTCGGCAAGGTATGCCGAAGTGCAAGGTGAGAGTTTTTTCTCACGTTTGAGCGTCGGTGCCAAGAACGCTCGGCAAGGTATGCCGAAGTGCAAAGTGATTTTTTTCTCACGTTTGAGCATCGGTGCCAAGAATGCTCAGTAAGGCGTGCCGAAGTCCAAAGTGAGAGTTTTTTCTCACGTTTGAGCGTCGGTGCCAAGAACGCTCGGCAAGGCATGCCGAAGTCCAAGGTGAGATTTTTTCTCACGTTTGAACGTCGGTGCCAAGAAGGCTCGGCAAGGCATGCCGAAGTCCAAGGTGAGATTTTTTCTCACGTTTGAACGTCGGTGCCAAGAAGGCTCGGCAAGGCATGCCGAAGTCCAAAGTGAGTTGTTGATAGCTGGCCTTTTGACTGTTGATCTTCTGACAGTTTTAATCATCAGTCATTAATGGGACGGTACAACTTTTTGTCGTTTTGTGTAAATGGGCCTGACTGTTGGGTTTTTGAAGCCCAATATCCTCGTTTTGTGTGCCAACCTCTATACGACTCACCCCCCTTCATTTTTTCACTTCTCCATATTTTCACTCAGGCGTAATTTTCACTAGCGAGAGCTTCCAGCGATCGTCGACTGTTTTCCGATGAATTTTTCGACCATGCGTATCACTTCAAGGTAAATTATACTTAGTTTATTTTAAGTCAAAAAAGTCTCTTTCCCCTAATTCGGAGCCCTCCACCTCTGCTGGCGAAGTGCCGTCTCCGAGTCAGGTGCCTCGCGTCGACAGGGGCAAGAGAGTCGACGGTCGGGATACCATAGTGGAGGATCCAAAGCGAATTGGGGAGTTCAGGAGGCTGCCAGGTGTCTTGACGGGGCTCCATAGGGTTTGGGAGCTTCTGGAGGAGCACGCCGAATGTATCATATACGGGAGGTGTCGGAGCTTCGAGGAGAACACTGCGAGGCAGACTTCAGAAGCAGACGACACCATCTCGATCCTCAACGAGGCAGACCTAGTGGCGATCTGGGAGTGCTTCATATCCCGGAAGAGTTCGAGCTGATGCTGCCGGGTCCCGAGGTCAGGGCCAACTCGCTGATGCCAGTAAACTTGTATTTCTGGCCGGTCGACGCCTTCATCGCCGAAGCACGTCTGCCACTCCACCCTTTTGCCGTCCAAGTGCTGAGGTGGTTCGGGGTCAGCCAGATCCAGCTTATCCCGAACGCATGGAGGGTTATCAATGGGTTCACGCTCCACTGTCAGGCAGCCGAGATCGAGCCGGACTTGAGGGTGCTTCGGACACTGTATCAGCTTCATCAGTAGCACAAGTCCGAGTTCAGATACTACTTGGCTCCGAGGCACGGTGCTCGGCTCGTCAGTTACCCCGACTCGATAAAGTATTGGCGAGATAAGTACTTCATCGTTCGGACCCGCGAGCCGTGGTGCATACTCTCGGATTGGGTTGAAGAAGTGACAAAGAGGGTAAGGGAGCTCCCGGTGCTTTATCCAAACAAAGAAGAGATGGTTCAGATCCTCCTCAATCGGCCGAAGTTCGACTGGAGAGACCTGACGGAGGAGGAGCTCTTCAGGGGAAGGCTCTGCCGTATAGATCCTAGTATGCAGTTTTCTTTGTTTGTTTTTCTTTTTCTCATTCGATTTTAACTTGTCTTTTAACCAAACCTTTTTTTTGTTGCAAAAGTGATGGACTACGATGCAATTTTGGCACAGAGAGCGGCACTCGGCAGCAAGGCACCTCAGAAGCAAAAGAGGGTTGCCACGAAGGTGTCCACTCCAAAGCACAAGACGGTCGACAACGCCGTTCAGGAGGCAGCAGCCTCGGCTGCGGTGACCCCGAGGGTGGCAAAGGCAGCGACCTCGGCATCGGCTGAGGGTGGCGAGTTCCCGATGGCGGCTACTCCGGGATGGAGGCGGCCCCGTTGACGGCGGAGGCCGAGGTGTTCCTGACCGAGGAACACAAAAACATTTTCATTCCGGACTGGCAAGTTCGGAAGTTAGACGGCTTCCTCGGCGATTTGTCATCGAGCATGCAAGTGGTGAAGAACTTGGCGATGCTGAAGGACCGAGCTGCCATGGATGCCGGAGGCGTGGGGGACGACGCCCTTGAGATCGCTCGCTCGGCGGTGTCAGTGAGTATTTTGATTTTGCAGTTTTAGACAACTTACATATTTATTTTTGTAACTTTTACAACTTTGTATTTTGGTTGCAGATAACCATCCACTTTGGTCATCTCATGGAGAAGATCACTGATCTCGAGAAGGACCTAAAGAAGGAGGTTGACCGAGCTCGAGCCGAGAAAGCTCGGATCGCCAACGAGTTCGACAAGTTGAAGGTCGAGGCAGATGGGAAGACGACGAGGTTGGAGTACCCCGAAGACCTCGCCAAGAAGCTCGATGGCGATCTGCTTCGACAGAAGGAGGAAGCGGCAAAGCAGCAGGTCGAGGCCGTGGAAGCTGCTAAGGTTGCGGTGGCGAAGGAAGCCGAAGCTGCGACTATGGAGAAGGCTCAAGGCATCCTTGCAGCCAACATGGAAAAGGCGTACGCTCGCACAATCGAGCAAGTTAGCGAGCGCTTCCCCGAGGTCGACTGCTCCAGGTGGCGACTCTTCCCCAACCACGTTAACGGTTTTGATGACGAGCCCGAGGGGGAAGTTAGGGATGAAGAAACAGATGCCGAGGTCGAGATCGTTGGCTAGCGATGGTCGGGCCTTCGGGGGAGTCCGACCCCGTCCCTTCCCGACGCCCTAGGAAAGAGGTCGCCCCCTGACTTCAGCATTTTTTTTCTTTTACTTTTGTGTTTTTTGATGTATCGCCTAACTGCAGACTGGCCACCGCACTTTTGGAATGAATGAAGTCTCTTTTTGAATTCGACTAAGTGTTTCTAAATCTGAGTTTACAAAAATTTTCTTGAAATTTGGCTAAGTGTTCACGTCACTTCCCTAAAGCTTCGGCTATGTGCTCACAAATTTTTTTTTGAAATTTTGCTGTGTTCACGTCGCCTTGTTCAGAAGTTTTGGCTATGTGTTAACCAAATTTGCTAATTTTTGCTAAGTGTTCTCGTCGTCTGCTTTGGAATTTTCAGCTCGTCGAGGTGACACAGCTCTTCGAAGCACCATATGTGGCTAAGGAGATACGTCCCGAGGCTGTCCTAAGGGCGACGAAGTTATGCCTTGCTAGGTGCCGAGTGCGCCTTTACAAAGTTGAGTTGTGGCTTCGCAGAGCCGAACTTGAGTGAAAACATCTGCAACTAATTGTAGGTCATCAAGATATCGAGATTCGGAGGCTAGAAGAGAGGCTTGGGGAGATGACCCCCGAAGGCGATGATGATGGTTCGTCAACAGCCTTTAATCTCGACCTGAGGCTTAGGCATCTCCGCCACTCCTTGACGAAGATGACAACGGAGAGAGATGAACTACTGGCTGAGATATACGAGTTGACGATAGCAGGAGACGAGCTTTTGGCAGGGAGAGAAGAACTAACAGCAGAGATGGGCAAGTTGACGGTGTAGCGAGATGAGTTGTTAGCAACAATGAGCAAGGTGACGGCGGAGGTTGACGAGCTGAAAAGGGTTATGGTCGACAAGAGCATCGAGGTTACTCATCTCCGTCGAATTATTGCCGACAGTCCTGGTGCTACAGGTTCAGCTCGGCTTCCTCGCTTAAAGATAGTTGTGAAGGACGACTCTCTGAAGGAACGAATCGTCGAACTTGAGGTGGAGGTCGCTCGCCTCAAACCCCAACCTGAACGGGTCAATGTCAGAAGCACGTCATGTACTTGTGAAGAGAGCGAGAGAGGAATTTCCTTTTACGAGCTTGCGACTCGCTCGCCCGTTGCTCGGCGAAGCCCCGGTGACGCACAAAGTGGGGTGGCTGCTTCGTCGAGCGGAGCGTCCGTTGGGGCCACTGCCAGAGGCAGTGCTGAAGATGCATCTCAGTTTGTCGGTCTAGGGACAAGCTCTGAGGTTAGGCGTCGGTCATACAGCATTCGCCGTCCCCGAGTGTCTTTAAACCGGAACATCCCTGCCCCGAGGAGGCATTGAAAGAGTTGTCCATGTTTTTGTTCTTTTTGTATCTTGTCATAAGTACGAGAAGTTTGTCTTGTAAATGGAGTTGTCCCTCGATTTTTAATGCAATGATATTTGTTTTGTGAACTTGCGCGTATTGTTGGCACTTGTTATTTGTTTGGCACATACTTGGAGCGGGGTCGAACCATGTGTTGTGCCCCAGGCTTGTGGTTTTGCGAGTGTTAATGGTTGCGTGATTGGTTCCAAATGGCGAACCGCTTCTAACTTGCTTAAGAGCAAGTTTGGGAAACGGAGTCGAGCCAAGTTTTGGACTCCAAACACGTCATTTTAGCAAGTTTCAACGGTTGTGGGAGCAATTCCGAATGGCGAACCACTTCTGACTCTCTTAAGAGCAAGTTTGCGAAGCGGAATCGAGCCAAGTTTTGGACTCCGAACTCGTCGTTTGAGTGAGTTTCAACGGTTGTGGGAGCAGTTCCGAATGGTGAACTACTTCTAACTCGCTTAAGAGCAAGTTTGCGAAGCAGAATCGAGCCAAGTTTTGGACTCCGAACTTGTCATTTGAGTGAGTTTCAATGGTTGTGGGAGCAGTTCCGAATGGCAAACCACTTCTAACTCGCTTAAGAGCAAGTTTGCGAAGCAGAATCGAGCCAAGTTTTGGACTCTGAACTCGTCGTTTGAGTGAGTTTCAACGGTTGTGGGAGCAGTTCCGAATGGTGAACCACTTCTATCTCGCTTAAGAGCAAGTTTACGAAGTGGAATCGAGCCAAGTTTTGGACTCCGAACTCGTCGTTTGAGTGAGTTTCAACAGTTGTGGGAGCAGTTCCGAATGGCAAACCACTTCTAACTCGCTTAAGAGTAAGTTTGCGAAGCAGAATCGAGCCAAGTTTTGGACTCCGAACTCATCGTTTTTTGAAAACACAATTAGGGTATTAAACTGAGAGATAAAACGATCATGAGAGAATTATTATGCAAAAGAAGTTTTTTATTAATAATTGCTTAATCGGTCGCTTCTAAGTTGCAGGCCGTTATTACAATGGGAGAATAAAGAAATAAATACAAATAAAAGAAGGTAGAAGTGGCCAAACATTTGATGGTACTCGGAGAGGCCTTCAAACACCCTCTTGTTACTTCAGTAAATGGTCGGCGTTCCATGTTCTTGGTATCTCCCTGCCTTCGAGGTCTTCAAGATGATATGCTCCTGGCCGAACTACCTTGGAGACCTTGTATGGTCCTTCCCAATTCGGGGCTAGCTTGCTCTTTTTGCTAGGGAACGAGATGACTAGCTTCTTGAGGACTAAGTCCCCGTCCTTAAGATCTGTGGGACGGACCCTTCTGTTGTTGGACTGTTCGATTCTTCGTCGATAATTCTCTTGGCAAATGGAAGCTTTTTCACAGAGCTCATTAGTAAGGTCCAGATTGGCTCGGAGCTCTTTGGTGTTCTGCTCTTCATTATATGCAACTAGGCGGGGGGATGGCAAACCACCTTCTAAGGGGATTACGGCCTCGAAACCGTAGGTGAGGTTGAAGGGCGACTCTCCTGTGGGAGTCTTTTTGTAGTGTGGTAGTTCCACAATACGTTAGGAAGTTGTTCTGCCCACAATCCTTTAGCCGACTTATCCAGTCTCTTCTTGATGCCCGAGAGAATTTGCCTATTGGCGTTCTCTACTTGGCCATTAGATTGAGGGTGGGAGACGGAGGAGAACCGCTGCTGAATGTCGATGTTTTCACATATGGAGCGGAATGCTGTGCCCATAAATTGTGTCCCGTTATCCGTTACCAAGACTCGAGGTATGCTGAACCTGCAGATCACATTCTTCCAGAAGAACTGTTGCACTTTGTTCTCAGTAATAGTTGCTAGCGGTTCGGCCTCGATCCATTTAGAGAAATAGTCGATTGCCACGACTAGGAACTTGAGCTGGCCCAGAGCTGGTGGGAACGGCCCTAGCAGGTCCATCCCCCACATTGTGAAGGGAATTGGGCTTGAGAGAGATGTGAGTTGGGCTTGCGGTAGGTGGCGGATAGTGGAGAATTGCTTATAGGGACTGTACTGCCGGACATGTTGCTTGGCGTTCCGAAGTAAGGTAGGCCAGAAGTACCCGTAGTTCAAGTCTTTTCTGGCGAGGGACCTTGATCCCGAATGGGCTCTGCCTATTCCTTCGTGGAGTTCTTTCAAGGCATATAAGGCTTCTTCTGGAGAGAGACATCTCAAGTAGGGTCGGCCATCTACTTGGGTGTAGGAGCGTTTGTACAAGACTCCCTCAACGCGGGTGTACCGCTTCGCTCTCGTTCGGATTCGGCAAGCTTCTTTATGATCTTGGGGAATGCTCCCATCTTTGAGGAACTCAATCAAAGGCCTCATCCAGTTATCCTTGAGTTGGACAGGTAGCAACTCCATTGAGTCGGGGGCTTCTTCTTCGATGCTAGGCCTTAGTAGAACTTTGATTAGGACGGTCTGCTCGAGGCCTTGGAGGGAGGAGGAGGCCAGTTTAGAGAGGACATCTGCTTGGGCGTTCTCCTCTCTAGGGATTCGCTGGAGTTGTGCCTCTTCGAACGAAGCCATGAGACTTTTGACCTTGGCTAGGTACTTGGCCATTCGGTCGTCTCGCGCCTCATATTCTCCTAAAACCTGATTCACCACGAGCTGCGAGTCACTGAATATTCGGACACATTGCGCTCCTGCCTTGCGAGCCATGCCCAAGTCTGCTATTAGGGCTTCGTACTCAGCTTCGTTGTTGGAAGCTTCGAAATTGATGCGGAGGGAGTATTAGAGAATGAAGTCATCTGGGCCTACCAGAATAACTCTGGCTCCACTCCCTTCAGCGCATGAAGACCCATCTACATACACCATCCAGATGGGTGGCCCATTTGCCGCTTGACTTACTTCCGGGATCATGCTTTCCACTATAAACTTGGCTAGGGCTTGAGATTTGATAGTAGTCCGAGGCTGATAAGATATGTCATGTTGACTTAGCTCGATTGACCACTTCATTAGATGTCCAAAGGTCTCGGGCTTATACAGAGCCTGTTTGAGCAGCTGGTCGGTAAGGACGACCATCGAATGGGATTGAAAATAGGGACGAAGCTTCCTGACTGCCATAACCAAGGCGTAGGCTTATTTTTTCCAATCTCGGATAGCAGAGCTCGGCGTCTCTAAGGACCTTGCTCACATAATAGATAGGCTTTTGTGCCTTGTCTTCTTCCCTCACTAGGACAGCATTGAGGGTTTGTTCGGAGGCAGCGAGGTAGAGGTAGAGGATTTCCCCGGGAGTAGGCTTGCTGAGGAGTGGGGGGTTGACCAAGTAGGCTTTGAGTTGGTCGAACGACTCTTGCTGCTGCTAGCCCCACTCGAAGACCTTAGCCCCCCTGAGGGCTTTGAAGAAGGGGAGACACTTTTCCCCGGACTTGGAGAGGAAGCGCCATATCACCGCAAGGCGCCCTGTGAGCCTTTGCACTTCTTTCACATTTATAGGAGGAGCCATATTGAGTATGACCTTTATCTTCTCAGGGTTGGCTTCAATCCCCCTCTGACTAACCACAAAGCCCAGGAATTTTCCCGATGAGACCCCGAATGCACATTTATTTGGGTTTAGTCTCATGTTATGCTTTCTTAAGACGTCGAAGGCTTCTTGGAGGTCAGTGACATGGTCGGACCCATGGATGCTTTTTACTAGCATATCATCGACGTAAACCTCCATGTTCCACCCGATCTGATTGTTGAAGACGTTATTGACGAGGCGTTGGTAGGTGGCGCAAGCATTTTTTAGCTTGAAGGGCATTACCCTGTAGTAATAGAGGCCTTGATATGTGACGAAGGACGTCTTCGGGATATCTGGGGGGAATATTCGAATTTGGTTGTATCCAAAGAAGGCATCCAAGAAGCTCAGCAGCTCATGGCCCAAAGTGGCGTCGATCAATGTGTCGATACTGGGAAGTGGGAAAGGATCCTTGGGGCATGCTTTGTTTAAATCTATGAAGTCGATGCAAATCCTCCAACTTCCATTGGCTTTTTTGACCATTAAGACATTGGAAAGCCACACCGGATAGTTGACTTCTTGTATGAACCGGGCTTTTAGGAGCTTCTCCACCTCTTCCTTTATGGCCTGCTGGCATTCGGGGGCGAACTTTCGCCTCTTCTGCTGAACCGGTTTGGACCCCGGAGCGACACTTAGATGGTGGACGAGGAGCTCTTCGAAAATCCCCGACAAGTCGGCAGCTGTCCATGCGAAGAGGTTGTGGTTCTTCTTTATGCACTGGACTTTGGAACAGAGGGCAGAGGGAAGGGTTTTGCTGATGAAGAATTTGCGAGTCGGATCTTGCTCCGAGAAGAGCACTTCCTCCAGCTCTTCTACCGGTTCTGACATAGGCTGGGTGTTTCCCTGGGGAATTTTAAGGGTCTCGAGGGAAAGGACGGGTCCTCCGGTCGAGGTCATATAGCATTTGTGAGCCGTTTCCTGACTTCCCCTTACTTCCCCTACGCCTACCTTTGTGGGGAACTTCATTTTTAGATGATAAGCTGATGGGACGGATTCTAAAGCAGTTAGGCCAGGTCGACCTAGGATCACATTGTAGGTGGCTGGGACGTCAACAACCATGATATCCATTGGCTCCGTTCGGATAGTAGGAGTTTTGCCAGCAGTTACATCGAGGGTTATAACACCTACGATCGTCACTGACACTCCCGTGAACCCATGGAGGGTATAACCGGTGGGCTTGAGCCTGTTCTGTGATAATTTGAGCCCTCGGAAGGCCTCTAGGAAGAGGATGTTGACAGAACTACCATTATCCACTAGAATCCTTTCCACTTTGAAGTTAGCCATGTGGAGGTTAATCACCAGTGCATCACAATGAGGGGTTCGGACACCCTCTAGATCTTCATTCGAGAAAGTCACCGGGACTCCAAGACCTTTGGGAGGGGGTAGGCTGTGCACCAAATTGACTTCTCTAATGAAGCCTTTTGAGATGAGTTAGAGGTTCCCCCCATTGGACCTCCGTGGATAAGGTGCAAGATGCGCTCTTCTTTGAATTCAGGAGTCTCGTCACACCTCTCGAGGCGCTTGTTAGCCCCCCTGGGGGGTGGAGGAGGATCGACCTGGTCCTTCCTTATAAACTTGGCCAGCTGCCCTCTCTGAATGAGGGCTTCGATCTCATTCTTCAGAGCCGGACAGTCATTGGTGTCGTGGCCGTGGTCTCGATGATAGCAGCACCACTTTTCCTTATCCCTCTTCTTCCAAGGAGTATTCATCTTTGGAGCAAGAGGTAGGATCCCTTCTTTCTCTACCTCCATTAGAATGGTTGAAACATTGGCGTTGAGAAGGGTAAACTTTTCAAATCTGGAAGGTGGACGATGCTGACCCCCGTTGTCCTTCTGGAGCTTTTTAGATCCCTCGTCTTCAGCGGCTTTCCTCTTATTTCCAGAAGAGGATCCCTCGAAAGTGCGGCGATGTTTAGCTTCCTCCGCCTGGATGTACTTCTCACTTCTGAGAAGAAGGTCGGAGATGTCTCGCGGGGGCTTTTTGGCTAGGGAGGACCGAAGGTTCGAGTTGAGGACATTGGAATGGAAGGCGGCTGCAGCGACCGATTGACCGAGGGAGGCGATGGACCTGGCTTCCGCGGTAAACCTCTTAACATAGTCTCCTCGTTTCTCGCCCTTCTTCTGATTAAGGAAGAGAGTGAAATACTTGTTTTTTTGGAGCGGTAGCTTCTCACGAAATGGGTTATGAAGAGGGTCTCGAACTGTTCAAAGGAGAAGATAGAAGACGGGGCGAGGCGGGAGTACCATTTCCGAGCCGGGCGTTTGAGAGTGGCTGGGAAAGTCTTGCATAGGAGGGCATCAGAGGCCTGATGGATCATCATGAGAGTTTTGAAACTCTCGATGTGATCCATGGGATCTGATTCTCCCGTGTATGTCTCGAACTGTGGGGGCTTGAAATTTGCTGGAACTGGGGCCTCCATGATGGTTCGGGAGAACGGAGGTCTACTTGGACGGAGTGTCCTCCCTCTCAGCTCCTCATCCCTACCTAGTTGACCGAGGCGCCTCTCCACCTTGTGGAGATGGCGGTAGACCGCATCATCCCTTCGACGGTATCCTGCTGAGCCTCTGGACTCGTCTTCGTACGAAGGGGAGCGTGGACTACGGTGACGGTAGCTTGGGGACTGGTGAGGACTAGGGATGTGATGGCGGTGGCTCGGAGCTTGAGGAGGATTTAGGGACCGATGGCGAGGGCTTCGAACCGGATCAGGAGTGGGGACCCTCTGAACAATATTTTTGTTGTTTGGCGGTATATTGAGGGCCTGCAAGATTGTTGCCTGGAACTCTTGGAATTCTGCTCGGGTAATGGGTCCGCTCTGATCCCTTGGGGCCTGCCGACCAGCAGGGGAACGGTTCCTCCTTCGACGGTACTCGGGGGACTCCCTCCGCCTCCTATGAAGAGGCGACCTCCTACGATCGCAGCAGCGAGGAGATCGTGCATTTGGACGTTCTGAGCGGGAGGCTCCCTCTCGGGCCCGTCTCTCATCCAAACGGTGGCAAAGGTCTTCCTCTTTCTGCTGGTTGATTATGATGTTGTGGAGATCTTCCGAAGGCCGAGGGTTATGGGATGCCATCGAGTCGGTAGAAGGATTATGTACCGAGATATGATCGCGGTGAAGAGGTTGCTTCTGAGGATTAGGACGAGAGGTCCCTATACCAACCTTTTGGGGCCCGAGTGGAGCCTGCTGGGGTTGAAGAATTTGGAGAGGAGGCTACCACTGCTGCGGCGGCGGATCAGGTTGAGGAGGGAGCTGTTCATATTGCTGGACGGGTTGGAGGGGAGCCCCCGGTTGTTGTTGTTGAGGAGGAATGGAGTGGGTCCATGGTTGGACCCTCTGGATCTTATTTTCCTTGGTGGCATGGCTGGAGGCGGTACTAACCAGTGGAAGATGCTAGACTTCGTTTTCCCACAGATGGCACCAATCTGTTGCTGCTGAAATCGGTGTGGGGGCAAACAGATAGATTTGTGGATTCGAGGAAAGTTGAATAGTCAAACCTGAACGACTTCACCGGAGTTTGACCGAGATCTCCTCGCCGTTGACCTGCAAAATGTGCGAGACACCAGGGTTGATTCTAGCGACGCACCCTCCGACGCTCTTGTCAGTAATCTGAATGATTAAGAAAGAGCTTTGATAGGCGAAAGATTGATTACCTGGTAACAGTAGGGGGCTGGGGGGTATTGATAGCCACCTTAGGAATCAGTTTCAGGATAAGGATAAATCCCTACTTCCCGATGTAGATGGATAGAAGCGGTTAAGATTGCTGATTAAGGATAATCATAAATCTGAATCCTCTCCTATCCAGTTGGACTGGGTTTCTTACGTGTTGGGACCCGTACCCATTAAGTCAGATCCGTTTATGGATTATTAGGGCTTTGAAGAAAAGCCCAGTTACCATTTCAGACCCGTTTATAGGTGAAATTACCATTTTACCCCTGAGCCTTAAGATTCGCGCCTGATTTGAACAGTTCCGATTTTACCCTATTTTTAAACATATCAAATACCATGAAAAATGAGTTTGAGATGAGTCACATTGGTGAACTCAATTATTTTCTTGGACTACAAATAAAACAGTCTCAAAATGACATATTTATTAATCAAGGGAAATATGCTAAGGAATTACTCAAACAATTTGGCATGGATAGCACTAGTAGTAAGACCACACCTATGGCTACTACTACTACACTTGACAAAGACGAATTAGGTAAGAGTGTCGATCAAAAACTCTATCGAGGTATGATTGGCTCACTCCTATATATAACTGCTAGTAGACCAGATATTATGTTTAGCGTATGTTTGTGTGCTAAATATCAGTCTAATCCAAAAGAATCTCACTTAAAAGTAGTGAAACGTATTTTAAGATATATTAAAGGCACATCTGAATATGGTTTATTTTATCCACACACCAATAACTTTCAACTCTTGTCGTATAGTGATGCTGATTTTGCTGGTAGTAAAACTGATCGTAAAAGTACTAGTGGAACTTGTCACTTTTTGGAACATTTACTAGTATCTTGGTGCAGTAAAAAGCAAAATTCGGTATCCCTATCTACTACAGAAGCCTGAATATATTGCTGCAAGTTTGGCTTGTGCTCAAATTTCAAGGATGAAACAAACTTTATTAGATTATGGTATCTTTTTTTCAAGACCCTCTATAATGTGTGATAATATCAGTGCTATTAATTTATCTAAAAATCCGGTTCAACATTCACGTATGAAACATATTGATATTTGACATCATTTTCTACGTGATCATGTCTTCAAAGGAGATATACTAATGGATTTTATTTCCACTGATAAACAAGTAGCAGATATATTTACCAAACCACTTAAAGAAGATACTTTTATCAACTTCAGAAGAGAACTAGGCATTTGCTCATTTCATGACATTTTAAAAAAATTTCTATATATCTCAATCGACTTATAATTGATTATCGGTCGACTTATACAGTTTTCTCTTTGTCTATTTTTCTGACTAAATTTCGTCTTCTGCACAGTTGAGTGTCTTCAATTTACAATCGAATGACAGTAGCTCTATTAAATTTTTTTTTTTTGGTTCTATTTTGCCTTCGACTTAGTCGACTGATTTAGAACCCAGTCGACTGTCGTGATAATATTTCAATTTTCTGATTCTAAATCATCATAGGATGAGGTATCTCTCTCATTTCATCTCGAAGACGATGAAGATTGATGTTCTTTTCAGTTTTTTTTGTGCTTTTGACATATGTTGTCTGCTTTCACAATGTTCTCTTTAACAATCTATTTGACTGATCATGTATAAATTTCCATTCATGCTATTTATGCTATGTTGGTTTTTATCTATGGTTGGTTCTTATCTCTTTACTTATGTTTTTTTTTGTGGATGACAAAGGGGGGGAAATTTGTGCATGTTGTGTTGTGCATGTTTAAAATTTTGTGCATGTTGTGCATGTTTAAAAAAATATGTGTGCATATTGTATTTTATTCAGGGGAAGCTTATTTACATTGTATATCTTTCAATTATGTGTGACATCATGATATGTAAATTGTTATTCTTTACTATTTTTAAGTTATTGTGTTGTCATCATCAAAAGGGGGGAGAATTCAGATTCTTGATTTCGATGACTACAACACAATACATAATTGTTCTATCTTACATATCTTTTGCAATGTGTACCAAGAGTGTTCAAGGCAACAATACAATGAAGGCTTCTGAAAGTTCCATATCAAGCCACAATGACAAGATCAAGACTCAAGATCACGACACAACTCAAAGACTTCTCAAGAGCTTCAAATATGTTTTATTAAATGAACATGTCTGGTGTAATTGTGTTTGCAATATTTGTGTCTTAGAATTCTTGTAAAAGCCTTGTCACACACACACTCACACATCCCCTAAATAAAAATAAAGTTTTCCAAAATAAAAATGTCAAAATGAAGCTTGTATAAGTTCAGCTGTTGAGTACCAGTCGACTTACTCTTGAGAACAGTCGACTGTTCTAGTACGAAACTGACTGAACTCATTCAAGCTCTGACCAGTCGACTCATATTGCAACTCAGTCATCTGTTCAAGCAGTTTTTGACAGTTTTTTGAAATTTAAATTTATTTTTTCAAATTTAAATTTTTACTGCCATTGTATGGTAGTTGGGGATCTGTTTCTCAACGTCCAGGAGATTCTTACCCTATAAATAAAGTATAGAATCCAATAGGAAAAGGATACTTAACTTTTTATCAAGTCATTTTACCTTTGAGAGAAAAAGAACAAGTTTACAAATCACTTACTTTCTTTAAGACTTGGTTTCTCTGATTTCAGTCTTGTATAACAAAGAATTCGTTCTAGAGTGAAGTTAGAAGTTGACCTTTAGCCACTAAACAAAATGCACAATTAAAACAAGGCTTTAGATCATTGTAATCTTCAATTTTATTGTTGTTTCACTCTCGGATTGTGAGAGCGGTCCTCTCGGTTGGAGAGTAGGACTCTTGGTGTAGAGTCAGTTTCACTCTAGGTTGTAGAGTGGATTTTTCTCTCTCTAGTGGTGAGAGAGGTCACGGATTTGACATAGTTGTTGTCAAAGGTCGTAGAGTATTCTTGTAATTTTTCAAGGAAAATCTCAAATGGGTTGCTTAGGGACTGGATATAGGTCGGGAGGACTGAATCAGGATGTATCGTGGTGTTTGCTGTGTTGATTCTGTGTGGTTTGATTTCTCCATCTTGAAATTTCATTTCCCTGAGTTATATTGAAAATCGAGTCTGTACAGTTGGCTGGTTTCCTCTTTAAGTCGACTTAACAGACTGGTTGCTAGTCAGTTCATTTACTCTTATATTTGCACTGACAGTCGACTGATTTCTCCGATACAGTCGACTTAACAGTTGCGAAAAATTCAATTTATTGTTTATTTTTTATACAAAACTATTCACCCCCGCTACTGTTCTTTGCCTTGCATATAGGATCCAACAGACAGATGGGCAATCGAAGAGGACCATTCAAACATTGAAAGATATGTTGAGATCCTGTGTTCTGTAGTTTGGAGGATCTTGGGAAGATCATCTACACTTGGTAGAGTTTTCGTAGAACGATAGCTACCAAGCAAGTCTTAAGGCAACTCCATATGAAGCCTTGTATGGTTGGAAGTGTAGATCGCAGTGTGCTGGGATGACATTGATGAGAGAAAACTTTTGGGACGTAAGCTGATCACGAAGACTGTTGATGCAGTGGCCCAGATCAGGAAGCACCTACAAGTAGCTCAGGACAGATAGAGGAAATGGGCAGATGTTCACAGGAGACCATTAAAGTTGTAACCCCTGTTTTCCCTAAATACGTATTTTGAGTGTATTCTCTGTATATAAAATTTTTCTAAATTAGTTTTTCCACTTTCAAATTCTTTTGTCAAAATGTATTTCTGAATCTTCTATTAATAATCTATTTTTGATAAATAATCTTATTAGTAACTATTTTCCATTATTTTTATACAAATCTTATTATTGATATTATTACTATTAATTTTGGCCGGTTATTGAAAATTCATTTTTATGTGCCAATTGTATTTGTATCTATTTTAAATAAATTCTATGTTTTAAATGCAAACTACATTTTGTTATAAATATTATTTTATGTTATTGAAGGTTTATTTTCCTATTGGATTTTAAAACGAACCACAGAATGCCTCCGTAGTCCAACAGCATCGCAATGCCACCTCGGCAGCAGGCTAGCACCCTCCCGACGCAACCGCGCTGCACAGCACATCGCCGACAGTCCCCGCGGCGCACAGCTCCACTACAGCATCCTCCCTACCCTCGTCCTCCTATCTCGGCAACTCAGTCAGCCTGTGCTGCTGCCCTTTCCCTCCGGTGCAGCCAGGCAGCAACTGCACCGTCCCTCGCTGCGCTGCCTTGCCCCAGGCCGCCACTTCCTCACCTGCAGCAACTGCGGCCGCCACTTCTGACCGCCGCGTACTCCTCATGCCATCGCGGTCCGCCGATGTCCTTCTCGCAGTGCACACTTTCCCCATGCTTCGTTTTGTTGATGAGTGTGATGGTTTGAATGTGGGCTGTCCATTTGATCGTGATCTTAATCGTCTTGATCATGGAGTTTTGTTCTTATTAATTCTCGGCCGTCCTATCTTCTTCATCATCACCTTTGTTGTTGACCGTCGGATGTTCACCATCTCACCTTGATCATCTTGATCTTGATTGATTGATTTCTAGCCGTCCGTTGTGTTCGGGATCTTGTTTGTGGTTGATCGTCGTTCGTTGCTGTTAAGTTCGTGCCCCGGGATCCATTCCCATTATTCTCTTTCTCTCGTTGGATTCGTCATCTTCCAGGCAAGTAACTTGTACTCCAATTCATTTGTTTGATACAAGTCAAAAAGTTCACTTATAGTGTAGCTGGGTCTAGAGACAACCGTAGATTGTGTTTTCCTTGATGGGTTTTGTCTCTATTGTGATAATTTGGCCATAGATGACTCACGACACAAATCTTGATATGAAGTAACGTAGGATTCGCCTAAATTCTTGATTTTGAACACCTATGTGAGACTTGTGTGCAAACTTATGTTTTGATTGAAACCCATATGAAATAATAGGTGTGGACATGTTAATAACCCTAATTTATGATTTTTAGATGCTTGGTAGGATGTATTTCAAGTTTGGATGTGTTTGGATTAAAAATCTTGAAGTTATGATGTTTTTGTTTTGAAGTGTGAAATCTGTATTTTCTGGATATTCTGTTTTGTTTGCTATTTTCGCCTATGCTACATCCAGTATCTTGATTCTAGTATAAAATATGAATTTTAGATAATTTTCTATATTTTCAAACCCCACTGGTTTTGCTTGATTTGGATTTCATATGACTGAGTTATGACTGTTTTAGTACAGAGGTGTCGATCTATTCCAGATTCAGTTTTGGGTTAATTTTGTTAACAAACTATTTTCAAGAACTATTCTATACATATTATCTTGATCCAATATTTTGGTTAGTGTTTCTTTATTGAGTTAGGGATTACCCAGAATTTGGGTGAATTTTATTGATAAGTTTTATGTGGTGTTTCATGTTCGTTTCTAAAATCTATGCATGTTGTATTTTGCTCGTTGTTCTGTAAAGAACTCTATTTTCACTATGATTCGTTTTACTGTATGAAAATTCTTTGTGAAATGTGAAAATTTAGTAAATTATATCTATTTTCATATCCCTTTGGCAGAATTGGATTTCGTTTCACTGGTTGCGAGATATCTTAGTTTTTGTACAACAGTGTTGGGATTTCCAGATTCGCTAAACTATATTTTCATGATGCTTTCTTGTTTTTGATGACTTATCTATTTTTACTGGAAAAATCTAAAACTTTATATTTTGATTTTGGACATATAGGGGAATACCCCAGAACTTTCGTGGAATTATTTAATGTGTTTTCATGCTGCTTTCATGCTTTTGAATTTGTTTTCTTGATTTCTGGCTGAACCTAAATTATGTATTCAAATCAGTTTTGAGCTGTGTTGTTGTGAACTAGTATATGACTTAATTATACTCGCTGGATTTGTGTGGATATCTATTTTCCAGATTTTTCGACGGATCTAGATTTTCTTATTTGTAACTCTTGGAATCACTGTTTTACTACAACATGGTCTTGTTGTCCTAAACTTGAGATGTGTTTATTTTGTTCTTTTATGAGATATCTTGCACACGTACATGTTTAGTTTGCTACTTGAACTTATCACATGATCATGCCATATTATTCTTGATATGTTTCGCACATTTACATGCTTGTATGACATTAATAATAAAATAACCAAGCCGGGGTTAAGGGTAAGATCTAGTAGTGGATAATACAGAAACGTGTACTCGGAAGAACCTAGTGGTTATTGGAGCTTGTTTATATGTGGAGCTTGACATGATATACATGACACGTACACATATGACACTGGAGCTTGTTTGGGTTTTGGAACTTGTTTACATGATACATGATTACATGATACTTGGAGCTTGTCCCTAAGTATACTGCCCTGTATGGTCCCCTACAAAATCTAAAGCGAAACTGTTTGTTGTAGCAACCATGTAGTAAAAATCGGGATACATGAAGTGCTACCTAGATAGTAAATCACTACAATAATTGATACATGATAATTGAATATGATACTTGAACATGGTACATGCTTGCTTGATACTTGACTACATGATACATGAGACATGATACATGAGACTTGATACATGAGATTTGAAACATGACATTTGATACATGATTGCATGACACGTGACACTTGATGCATGTTTATAAGATACTTGTTTACTTGACACTTGATTTATGCCATGTACACTTGTTCACTTTTACCATGTTAGTAGTTTACTTTGGTCATCATGATTATACCATGCCAGGTTTGTTACTTAGAATTCACCCCATTCCATGCACTTGTATCCTATACTATTTGTGACCCGCGACTTGCAATTGACGGGTACTTGTGTTTTCTCTTTCCATCTTTCCTGCATTCGTTGAATTGCAGATTTTGGAGAACAGGTTCCAAATGGTATCGGTGACATGAAGTATTAGTGCTGGAATTTGTTATTATTATTTTTTGTAGCTTGCTTGAACAATAATTGTATTTATTTGTTTGTATTTATTTTTATATTTGGGCAATGTGTCCCAGGATATTTGTTTTATTCAGATCATTAATATTTGAGATTAATATATTTTATTTCAAGTATTCTCGTTGGTATTTTGTTCATATGTGCATGTGGTTGACTTTTCTAGCTTTCGACTGTGATTATATTGTGATATGTTGTAAATATTCTTGAACAGTTTATGGATGATGAAAATTATTTGTTGGGCTTTTGTTACGTGCTCGTATTCCGCATTTTTGGGAAGCGGGGCGTGACAAGAGTTCGAAGTGGGTGATCATGTGTTCCTCAAAGTATCACCATGGAAGGAAGTTATCTGGTTTGGAGGCGGGGGCAAGCTAAGCCCTAGATTCATTGGGCCTGTTTGATGTTATGGAGCGAGTAGGCAAAGTGGCCTCTAGACTCGCGTTGCCGCCGGCTCTATCTGGAGTGCATGATATCTTTCATGTCTCCCAACTCAGTAAATATGTCAGAGATGATAGTCATGTCATCGACTACTCAGAATTGTCTATTCGACCAAGTTTGTCCTGTGAGATCCGTCCGGTTTTGATCTTGGACCGACAGGAGAAGATTTTGAAGAATAAGGTCATCAGGTTGGTTCGACTTGCTTGGAATCCTCATCCGCCGGGTGAGTTGACTTGGGAGCTTGAGGGTGAGATCCAGTAGAAGTTTCCCCACCTTTTTGTGTGATTCTTTTTTCTTTTTCTTTGCGGTGATCCTATTGCCACTAGAATAAATTTTGAGAACGAAATTTTATTGTAAGGTGGGTAGGATTGTAACTCCCGTTTTCATTTTTTTCCCTTTTTATTATTGATCTCCATTGTAATCTTTTTTCTAATTCTATAACATTGCATTTTGTTTAATTATTGTATCGAATGATATCAGTTCCAATATTATTTATGATTTATCCTTGATCTCAGTTTGATTATTTGAATCTTACTCATTCTTTTCCTAATTTAAGATTTATTTCATGAATTTGTCTTTTATCTTGTTGGGTTGAGAATTGTCCTCCTATTTGACCCATATTCTACCTAAACCCTATAACCCACCTCCTACTGGATCTTGACCCAAAAACCCACTAACCCAAAATAACCCCCATATCTCCACTAACAGCCAATCTCCAAAAATCAGTCCTAACCACATCACATCCTGTAACCCCCCCAAAATTAAATCCCTTGCAATCAGCCCTACAATCCTCCCCATTATTGTGCTTATTATAATACTATTATTATATTTAACCTAACCCTAAATTCAATCCTGTAGCTGCCTTCAATTCCCCCCAAACCTTATACTGTGCAAACCTACTTCCTATTGTTCATCCTCCGAAACCCTCCCTTCACCTTCCCACTCATCTCTGTCGCTCGAGCTCTCCCTCCTCCACTGCACTAAAACCCAATCTTCATCTCCACCTCACCCTCCGTCATCCTCTCCCTCGGCCTCACGTCACCCCATCACCGAGCCACAGCCTCTCCCCATCGCGACTTCCCCTTTCACCATTGCCAAGCTTCGAAGCTCCGAGCCCTCGTCTTCCTCCTCCACTCGAAGCACCTCGAGCCTACCGCTCGCCTCCCTGTTCTTGTCCTCCTCCATTTTGTCGACCCACCGTCGACCACCCAAGCCACCACGGTGCCCCCACCTCGTCTTCAACCTCAGTCGCCATTATCAAACCGATCGCCATTGCCAAGAACTCAAGCTCATCTGCTTCTTCACCGCCATCTTCGCCTTCCCTTTCACCCTGCAACCACCGAAGTCCCCCTCGCCTCGTCGTCGTCGTCCAAAGCCCTACCCCTGCCATTCTCGCCTCCCATGTTTCGGAGCGAAACAGAGTTCACTTGTTCCGCCGTTCCTTGGTCGCTGCGTCGCTTCCTGATCACAGCACTGCCGTCACCAGTCCTCACCACCCTCACTGTAGGAGTCACCGTCGTCACCTAGTGCCACCATCGCCTTCCGCCGTCGCCTTCCGCTGTCTTTCTCTCCTTCTGTTGTTGTGGTGAAGATGGGCGGGAAAAGGGTGGCTGTTTGCTGTGTTGGAGCAGGGGATCCCGATCGGTGTTTAGTGTTTGGGTTGATCCGCCGGTCGGTGTTTTGGTGTGTTGCTGTTTTGATTTAGTGTGTTGCTATTTTAGATCGGGTGTTTTTCTGTTTTGATCTTGGTGTTTGGGTTGCACGTGGCTCACACGTGTTAGTGCTTCGTGCTTGTGATTTGTCGCCCGGGATCCTCATCCCATTATTCCCTATATCGGATCTGACGTCATCCTAAAGGCAAGTCATCTCACTCTCGAATTGTATTGTATCGTATTCGAGATTGTTTATTGAATCCTGCAAGTACATCCATATTGATTAGCGTATATTGTTTATTGTTGTTCATCGTTGGGAAGCTACGGATTTACACAAGCGAATCCAAGTAGTAGTCTTGACTTCATGCTGTTTTTTTCCTCCAATGTATAGAGATCTTGCATGCATTCATGTAGTTAATTATTGAGTATAGGAATAGGGATTATTATTGTATTTCATGTCATGACATTATACAACTATTATAGAATGTATACTAGTATTGATTGTTTATATGATTGATGTCGGAGTGTTAGTTGATTGTGATTAGTATGATTATGGACATTATACATCTTAATACCATGTTCACATAGATATAACTTGTTGTGATTTATAATTGTTAGCCTAACTCATCGTTCGTAGCATTTTAATCTTTTTGTCCATGAAGAATATGTTGAAACCTTGAAATTTATTGCCAACCTGAACATTACCATATTGTTTCGACCTAGATAATATCACCAAAATCAATTACTTCCTAAATATGAAATGTAGCCCAATGTTTCTAGTTTCCAGAATATCCAGAATTTTCGAATTCCAACTTATATTGCATGAGTTATGACCATTTTACTGCTGATGCGCTGTATTTTCAGATTTATGCACATACCATGTTAAGATGATGAATTAGGAGAACTAATGACCAAATATTACCATGATAATTTTCAGATTGATGGTTTACATGCTTAGGGTAATAAAAATTACTTTTACTGATTTTTACAATGAATATTTACTGCTATTAGAACTCAAACTAGTTAATACTGATAACCAGCCAGAAACGGTAACCTATAAAGAACATGGAAATTCACCTAGCTACTGTTGTCGGAATTTGGACTTTAAATATGCGTTGGAACTGGGCAGGAGTTTAGTTTCTAGACCTTCTGACGGATCCACATTTGCTATCCAGTAGCAACAGGAATTCTGATTTTTTTACTGCAACCTACTGCTGTCCAGAATTAGGTTTCTATGTTTAATAATATATAATTGAATCTGTAATGTTGAATTTGGTATATTTGATTGTATAGAGTACATTTCATGATCTAAGGGTTGTGTTATCATCATTCTAGTGTCCCTTATTAATTGTAGTATCGTTTCCCATTGATATTTCTATCCCTAATGTTTCTTATTAGTATTGCATATTAATTGAATAAAGAATGTTAATCAAGCCGGGGTTAAGGGTTGACTAGGGTAGTTGATAATATAGTGATTGTACTCGGAAATGTGGATCTCGTTCCCAAAATATCATTATCTTCATTGTGCAAGAAATTGCAAATTGCCAGTGTTATCGTTATTGTGCAAGAAATTGCAAATGGCCAATGTTATCGTCATTGCGCAAGAAATTGCAAATGACCAGTGATATCGTTATTGTGCAAGAAATTGCTCAATAGCCAGTGTTATTATTGAAATGTTATATCATACCGAGTACATGACCTATAGAATCTACCACCTTAGTCTAAACGAAATTGATTGTATGCATCGAACCTATAGTATGGGATGCAGTAGTACGTGTATTAGTTAGGATTAAAATGAATAATAGACTTAAGATTTTTATCGTATCATCATTGCATATTGTCATCATTATTGAACAACATTATCGTTATTGTTTACCGTTATTGTTATCGTTTATTGTCATCATTATCAATCATCGTTATTGTACAATGCATTGTTATCATTTTTTCATTGTTCATTACCATAGACTCTATTGTTTATTGAATTCATTGTTATACCGTAAATGTCATTTTTTCTCTGTTTCTCTACTTGCTTTCCGCGACTTGCTCTAAGGACATATTTTTCTCTCTTTTAGATGAACAGCTTATAGGTAATCAAGGAGAATTGCCTGACGAACTAGGAGAACAGCAATGGTAAAAGAATTGTTTTGTTGTGCCGCTTAAATAATTATTTTTTCATTTTGAGAACTTTAATAATTGAACAATGTTGTTTTCTTTGTATTGTGGGCTTTTGACCCGAATATTGTTACTGCGGATTCCAGATGTTGGATTGATATTTTGTTGGTTATTTCATGCTTAAAATTCAAGGATTATTATTCTTGTGTTTACTCTTTTATTTCTTGCGTGGTTGTATTACTAAATGTTTATATTGTTGCGTTGAATCGATAACAGTTCATGGATGACGCAAGTAATTCGCTGGGCCATGTCACGTGCTTGCATTCCGTATTTTTAGGAAGCGGGGTGTGACAATTCCTATCAATCCTCCTTCTTATCCTGGTGTTACCATCATTTCATTTCTCTTCCCTCTAATTCTCTGTTTCGTTATCCCATAAGTTTGCTTTTTATTTGTCTTACTTCTGCCCAAACAAATTTCGATGACGAAATTTTGTTGTAAGGTGGGTAGATTGTAACCCCCGTTTCCACCTATTCATATTTTTCTATGTATTATCTGGGTTTGGATTCTTTATAAAATTTTCCGTTTCTTAAATTCATTTTGTTTCAAATTTATTTTGTATCTCCTGTTAAAATCCATTTCTTTTCATTAATTGTATTTATTGCTATTTTCAAACGATTTTTATATTGTAATACAAATCCTATTAGTGTTGTTGTTATTATTATTATTATTCTTTTGAAGTTCAAACCAAGTATATTATTTACATATGACTATTTTAATTATTTGCGAAAGGTTAAAACTTAATCTAATTGAATTCTTTCAAATAAATTTTAATTTCAATTAAACCCTGTAAAATTTTTGGGTGCAACCGATGAAAAATTTGTGCATTGTATAGTCTATTATTAATCCTATTTTTATTATCTATCTACCGTATTATTATCCTATTGGATTCCAACCCGATAACCCTATTATCCTCAAACCCGTTAACCTAATCCCCTATTTAAACTGCTGTTAACCTCTACCCTAACCGTAGCCACTATTTTACCCCCGTCGCGCTGTTCATCTCTCTCTCCATTTCTTCTCTTCTTCCTAGCAAACCCATCCACTCACCACCTTCAACACATCTCGCCTGCACTCAGCCTTGCCCTCCATCCCTGCCGTCCACCACCGTCGAGCGCTTCCGCAACCACCTTCATCACCAGCGATCCTCCACAGTCGACCACCTCCTTGCCAAGGCCTTCTGCCATTGCCGGCCGCATCTCCGTCCTCGACCTTCGGAACTCCTCGTCAACCACCAGTGTTGGCTGCACCCTCCCTGCGTGACCACCAACAGATCGTCAGTCATCCCCTACCTTCTCTCCTTGCCATTGCTATCGAAGCCCTCGTCGCTGCTCCACAATCCACCTCTGAGTAGCAAATTCCCCAATTCTAGTCGTTAACCTCTGCAACCCCCGCAGTCTCGTCGCCTCTTCTGCCGACTACTATCCGTTGACAGTCCCCCGCTCGTGCCACCCTACTCCACCACACCTCCCTTGTTTCCTCTCGAAAATCGAGCAGCCGTCCTCCACGTCATCCTATTTCCGCTCGTGTTCCCTGAGAGCCATCTCCTCACCCCGTCGAGCTTCCCTCTCATTGCGATCCTCGATCGCCATCCTCCTACACACCCCGTGCGCCATTACCCATCCTCGCTACCTCCAGATCCCAAACCCCCCTGCCTCCGCCTTCTCCACTGCAAAATGCCAACTGACCACCGCCTCCTCCTGTGTCGATCGCCCGTCACCGAAGCCCTGTCGCAGTTAAGTAAAGTCACAGAGCACCATTGGGTCCTTGCTGCATGTGCATGTGATTTGATCAGGAGCTCATCTTGGCCCTTTATCTTTTGATCATAAGATCTGGACCTTTGATCTAGATTGTGATAGTGATCTTTGATCTTGATCTTTTGATCTCTTGATCTTGGCCATTGGTTGCTTGATCTTGCACTCGATCGTCGATCATCATCAAGATCTGTGCCGATCGTGATCATCACATCAAGATCTGTTTTGTTCGCGACCGCCGCCGTTGCCGCCGGGATCCTCATCCCGTTATTCTATCACTTTCGGAGTTAACCATCATCTTCTATCAAGGCAAGTAACTTGTATGAATTTTATTGTTCCTCGTAAAAGCATAAATACCACAAGTAGATCTTCACTATAACTTGTTCTTCATGTTCTTACTTATTGATGATCTATATTATATTCATTGATTGGATTCTATCAACCACATAATTAAAAAGAGTTCCGAAACAATCCATTATTATATCCGTCACACAAACACGATGTAGATCTATGAGATTTATCCATATGAATACATGTTATAGATGTTTTGTTGTGTGTTGAGCATCTGAATGATGTCTCCTTTGTTAATGAGTTGAAAATACACATGGCTTGTTGATTAGATACTTGTTACACTCTGATTTACAACATACGTCAACCCGAATCGATCATTAATACTAATCATGTTATAATCCATGCAAAAAGTAACTTTATATACTGTTGTCCTGATTTTTTCTGATGATTTTGACCCTGTTAATGAAATTTTTTTGAATTAGTTTCTGAATATGAATTGTAGCCCCATGTGTCTAGTTTTCAAAGCTTTTGACGAAATCGAATTCCAAATTATATTTTGTGAATTATGGCTATTTTAGTGCTGCTGGGTCTGGATTTCCAAACTCTTAATTTTCCTATGTCACCCTGTTTTTCAATTAAATTTGAACATGCTATTAGTAATATAATCATATGAAATTTACCTTGCTGAGACTAGACATGCTAGGGAACCTTCCTAATTTTTTTTGGATCTATTTAATGAGTTTTCAGACCTATTTCATGCATGTGAACACAACTTTAGGAATTCTGGCTGAACACAAAATCTGTGTAAAATGCTGTTTTGAACCCAGTCGGTGTAGCTTTTATATATCATGTGTATATGCACTAGAACCAACAGAGAGTCTAGTTTCTAGAACTTCTGACGGATCCAAATTTGCATTCTTGCAGCAATAGGAATCTCAGTTTTGGTGCAGTAACGTCTTGCTGTCTAGTATTGAAATTCTCATTGTTTCTAATAATTATAACTTAATTTGACATCCGAATATGTGTTCTACTCAACCTGAACTTGTTTTCTGTTTCTTATAATGTTTACTTGCCCTGTTTGTACACTTTCATGCCTGTTTTTATAACAATAATAAGTAACAAGCCGGGGATTAAGGAAAAGACCTAGTAGTGGAATATGTAGGAAATTGTACTCGGCAGGGGGTCTGTGTTTCCCGAGATGATGATATATGATTACAAGTCATATTAAACTAAATACCACGTAGAACTAAGTGCCACATCATGGGTGATGGGGGCCACCTCTAGCCTCTGCGGGGCCACCTTTAACCTCCATAACATGAACACAAGATTACAAGTCGTATGGAACCAATTGCCACGTAGAACTACGTGCCATGTCATGGGTGACGGGGGCCACCTCTAGCCTTCATTACATGAGTACAAGATTCCCGAGTACACGGCCCTATAGAATCCACCACTAAGTCTAAACGCAACTTGTTTGTATGTAGCAACCATTTGGTAAATGAATTGAACGCATGAAGTGCTACATTAGATAGGATTAAACAACAGACTTAAGTACAATATGTTTACTTGTACACACCTGTTACTTGTATCGCATGCTACTTGATACCTTTTACAAATTACATGTTCACTTGTTACATGATCCTGTAACTTGACTCGATTTACTTGCCTACTAGTTTCAATAGACCCCATTACTTGTTGCATCCCTACCATGATATGTTGTATATACTTGATTCTGAATCTCTGTATCATACTTTCTTGTACTTGTTCCTGTACCCATTTGTCTGTACTACTTGCGGCCCGTAGCTTGCACTAACGGGCATCTTGTCTTTTGTTTCTCTATTTTCTTCTAAATGTTATATATACAGGTTTTGGAGATCAATTACCTGAGGGAGTAAGTGACCAAGTATTTTGAGCTTGGACTGGATCATTTTATGTTTTAGTTTACTTTTGTTTTGAGTTCATAAATTCCTTGTTGCTACTTGAAACTTTGTATTGGGTATGTTGTCCCGAAGTTTTATTTTTTTGTTCCATATCTTGTTTTATTTGAGGATTTTGTATTTATTTTCAAATAATTCTGTTGATTGTGAGATTTGTTTCATGCATGCATGGTTGTATATTTCTTGTATATTCCTGTTGTGATGTTGAGTTGATCCTTACAGCTTATGAATGGTGAAAAATATTCGCTGGGCTTTGTCACGTACTCGTATTCCATATTCTTTTGAGAAGCGGGGCATAACAGAGAGGATGCAGGGGAGAAGATGAACAGTGGATGGAGGGGTTTGGCGGCTGAGGGTGTGATGTGAATATTTGCAAGTGTACAAAATCGCAACAAGTAATATAGTAGTGAATAGAGTGTCGAACCCACAGAGACTAGATATTTTATTGAGTACCGAATTTACTAGATGAATCACTATTTGGATAATCGAAATTTAATAAATAAAGAAAACTAAATTAAACTAATCTAAACTAACTAAATTAATGGAGAGGGAGCGGAGTCTGAAAATTATAATTTGTTAATGACAAAATTAATTCTAGGGCTTTTGACTTCACCTAGTTCATCCCACACAATTTATAATTCCTAAAAATATTATTTTTCCAAGTTGTAGGCCGAAATCCCCAAATTATTTAATGCTTTCTCTCGAACAACACCAAAAATATCTCCAACTAACAGTTTGACACATCTCTATGCAAATTTAATTAATCGAAGACTCATTAAGTTCTGTGGATTTCTTAACGGCCACATCAATCGCGGTAAACTATCTCTAATTTCGCTCAATCAATGGTGTTCAATTTTTATTGTTCTAAATCATAAATTACCTCTCGGTCTCTCTATGATCCAATAATCATACAAAAATCGGCCAAATAATTGTAAGCATTAAACACAAAAATTAAACACACAACCAAGGAGAAATAGAAATAATATGGAATTGTGTTCTCAAAACTAGGCTACATCTAAACCCTAGAACAATAAATTTAGTTCATAATAAAAATATTGCAATTAACAAATTTATTCATGGATTGCATAATGAAATTAGAGAGAGAAAAGAGATACAAAAATAGACTGTTTTGTAATACAAATTGCAAACCGAACGGTCTTGAAAATTATGTCCAAACAATAATCAAATCGTCTCTCTCTCCGTCTGCTGAGTTGAAGCCCGAGCTGTCGCCGTCGAGGAACGCGCCGAAGTTTGCGTCCACGTCAGATCGCCCAGGTCAGCAGCTCTGGGTTCCGTGCCTTGGATCGCATGCAAGAAGAAGAAGAAGCCCAGTCACTTACTCCTAAATAATCCCTCTTCTTTTAATTCTCTTCTGATCCTTCTTTGATTTCCACGCCGACTCATCCCTTCCAAATTCCAATCCAGCACCTGTAATGTATTATATAGGATTAAAAGTTAGGATTAGATTAGTATAAAAATTAGGTTTAGTTTTAAATTTAAAATAATTAGGATAATTATTAACATTAAATAGATAACTATTTAGAATTTTAAGATTATTATTAATCCTAATTTAAACAAAACCTATGAATATTTTATTATTATTATTATTATTATTTTTTAATACAAAATTTTATTCTAATCCTTACTTGATAATAATATTTCTATTTTGCTCTTCACATGGCCGAATTGTAAAATTCAAACTTCAACAAAACAATAAAAATTAATAAATCAATAGTTTTGCTTTGTTTGTTGATTTTCTCCAAAAAATAAACACTTTTTGCATCAAAAATCTTATTTCTTCAAAATAATTAATTAATTGAAATCTTATAGAAATAAGCCAAATTATAAACAATATAAATGAAAACAAACAATTTTTAATGGGTAATTGAATACAAATATTTATATAAAAATTAAACACATCAGGGTGTTTGCACAGTATAGGGAGCTAGGGTTAGGTTAGGTTATAAAATAGTATATATAGGGTAGAGATGGATATTGGGTTATTGGGCACTGCGCTTCTCTGGCCTTGAGTCCTCCTGAATCCTGTACTTGTAGTC
Organism: Hemerocallis citrina; assembly: GCA_017893485.1. Lineage (NCBI taxonomy): Eukaryota > Viridiplantae > Streptophyta > Magnoliopsida > Asparagales > Asphodelaceae > Hemerocallis > Hemerocallis citrina. Next base: position 80,164,212 of record CM030365.1, on the reverse strand, counting down.
CTGTAATCCAGTACCTATTTGAGTGGGGAGGTTAGTACATATTCTGGCGCAAAATGCTGATTACAAGCAGCAGAATCTCAACTTAAAACGACAGATTAATGAAAAGAGAAATATGTATATATAATTTGATGTGTCAGTGTATGTTATGACTTATACTATAATGCAAGGTTAACTAATGCAAAGATGCACTTATTCTAATGCAAGTGAGACTCTGGACAGTCAGGAGCCCATAAATACATACGCCCATATCAAGCCATTTCTCCATACTTAGGGATTTGAACCCGCATCATGAATTCTACTCTTATACTCAACCTGTTCCTAATAGATACAACGTGACTGATGAGGTTACCTTGGACGGTCAAATTTCTCCAATGCAGTACCATAGTGGTGTCCCTATTTTCCCCTATCATCCAGTGACCACACTCAAAAGCCAGATTAACCCAAAGTTACCGCTGCATAGGATAGCTCGAAGCATCCTCTGTGGCACCCTTGACTCATAGAAAGTAGTCTTTGGCTGGTTCGTTTCTGCTTGACATAGAACCTGGCGGAATTCCGGGGTGCATCCCCTAGTTCCGATAGGATAACTTATTCTGTTCTTATCATGCACTTCAGAAATTAATAGCCGAGATACGGCTCCCGTGCTCCCGACTAGTGAAAAGGCACAGACCGTATCCCTTTGAAGGAAGGTACAACCGAATAACACCACCTAGTGTCAGCCTATAGGACAAGTCAGATCATTAGGTGTCACCCCTAATACCAACTCTTCCCTTCGGCAAAATAATAGATATAAATGGTTATGTAACAATAGTTACAAGTTACTACCCTAACGATGTCACTAACCCGAAACAATTCGAGGGATGACAACAATGTTAATACAACATGTTAGGTCTCAAACCAGACTTTGCAAGATAACCTTGCTAGGTGTTCAACCTAGACTTCCCAATGTTCACCATGGATCTCGCTCACAGCCTATCAATCCAAGACCCCGACAATGTGAATTTACTTGCTTTATACTACCCTAGACTTGGATTTCGTCCACGTTCCAGGCCCGCGATCATCCTACACCGGTTAAGATCTGACAGCACACGATGAGTGACTTGTCCACAGTCCTCGATGAGTAAAATAAATACACGTCTTGATGGTCGATGGCCTCTAGGGTAACGATATCACCCTAGACGAGCTCAACAAGATTCACACGAGCTAACGAGCTACATACGAGCCCAACAAATCACATACGAGTAAGCTATGTAGGAACCAACAAACTACATATGAGCCAACAAGCTACGCATGAGTCAAACGAATTACATACGAGCCAACTAGCTACGTATGCAACAACAAACTGCTAGTAATTAGCACAAACCATTTTCCAAGATGAAACACGAATAATGAGCACATAGAAATACATCTAGATTCTAAACGAGTGATTTAATATGGAAGAACAGAAAAAACAACTCAACCGCGAATCAGCCCGATCAGTTGAGCGGTTGCTGAAATCATGTAAAATTCATTATAATTTCTACGCTTACCGAAATCTTATAAAATTAGACTCAATGAAAAATTAGAAACCTCTACTACAATTCCCTAGTTGACAACATTCTCAAATTCAACCAACAAATGGTTGAAAAAATCTCATAACATCTCAACAGTGAGCTCAGCCAAAAGGCAGACTACTATCAAAACTTGTAAAATTCATAACTGATGATACACTTATCAGAATCTAAAAAAATTAGACTTTTTAGAAAGGTGGGAACTTCTACTACAATTTTCTAGTTGACAACCTTCTCAAATTTAGTCAAAAAAGGGTTGGAAAATCCCCAAACATCTCAACAGTGAACTCAGCCAAAAGGCAAACTACTACTGAATCTAGAAAAATTCATAACTGATGCTACGTGTATCGGAATCTAACAAAATTAGACTTTTTAGAAATATAAGAACTTCTACTACAACTCTCTAGCTGACAACTTTCTCAAATTCAGTGGATAAGAGCTACAAAAACTCCTAACACCCTAAACAGTGAGCTTAGCCCAAAAGGCTAGCTGTTGTTAAACTTCTAAAAATCATAACTGATGCTACATGTATCGGAATCTAGCAAAAATAGACTTTATAGATATCTAAGAACTTTTACTACAACTCTATAGTTGACAACTTTCTCAAATTCAGTGGATAAGTGCTACAAAAACTCCTAACACCCTAAACAGTGAGCTCAGCCAAAAAGGCCAGCTGCTGTTCGACTTGTAAAATTCATAACCGATGCAACACATATTGGAATACAACAAAATTGGACTTTTTGGAAAGGTGAAAACATATACTACAACTCCCTAGTTGACAACTTCACCCAGTTCTAAGTGTACAAGAAGTTGTACTAATTTAAAGTTCAACCTTTTACTTAAAACAGAGCAGCTTTTAAAGAAGCTACAAATCTGAACTTGTAAAATTCATAACCGATTCTACACTTATCGGAATCTAACAAAAATAGATTTTTTGAAAGGTGAGAACCTCTACTAAAATTCTCTATTTGATAACTTTTCCAAATTCAGTCAATAAGAGGTCAGAAAAATTCCTAACTCTTACGCAGTAAGTTCTGCCAAAAAGAAAGGCAATTGTCCTGAACTTGTAAAATTCATATCTGATGCTACGCTTATCGGAATCTAAAAAATTTAAAATTCTTTCAAAGATATAACCATCTACTATGATTCTCTAGTTGACAAGTTTCACAAATTTTCTATAGAACTCAAGTCATGCATTTCTAACCATCAATGTATCAACAGTAAACTTAAAAACTGGATTTTTATCATTTTTGTTAAGTTCTTTCTCTTCAAATTTGTATGCAAATTATTCTAGTCCACAATCAACCATTTGCACATGAAATTAGTCCAAGTTGTTCAATTATTAACATTAATAGCAACAATAACAACAATAAACAACAACAACAAATCAAGATTGACAAACTCCCACCCAAAATTTGTAGGAAGAACTAGCATGCTTCCTTCTCCTTTCTTCTTCGTGCTCCTCTTCAAGAACACTCTATGAATACTTAACCCATTAATTTTCTTTGATTTGATCTTTTTTTTTTCTCTTTTTCTTTTCTTTTCTTCTCAATTTAAAGCAAAACAAGTTAAAGAAGAAGAAGAAGCATATTAATAAAAGAGAGTGAGATGAGAGAATGAGATGAGGGAAAGTGAAGTAGGGCTCTTTCCCTAGAAATGGCCAGCCAAGGAGGTCTTTTTATAGGAGGAGGAGGGGTGAGCTTGTGGTGGAGAGAGAGCTAAGTGCCTCTCTTTTTGTGAATCAACAATTAAATGTTTTGTTTGCAAATCAATATATTGCAATCAACACCCTAATCCAATGCTAACCCTCCATTTGATCATGATTGATCAAAAATAATAATTATTTTCCAAAATCACATATTACATGATTTTTTACAAACGTACGAAATTGATACAATATATATATATATATATATATATATATATATATATATATATAATGATTGTTTATATATGTTAAACTAAACAATCATTACAAAAAATATTTTAATTCCGGAATAATAAAAGAAATAATAACTTTTTATATCGGACCGGGGTATTACAGATGTTTTCTTTAAAACGCATATTACATGATTTTGTACAAGTGCATAAAATCAATACGATACATATATACACATACTAGTGTATATATATATATATATATATATATAACTTTTAGTAGTTAAGACTAAGTAATTTCCATAAGAAATATTTTAATTTTAAAATAAAAAAAAAAAAAATATGATTTTGTACAAAAGTAAGAAATTGATACATATATATATATATATATATATATATATATATATATATATATATATATACACGGATAATTTTTATATGTTAAACCAACCAATCAATACCAAAAATATTTTAATTACAGAATAATGTTAAAAATAATAATTTTTAATATCAGACCGGGGTACTACAGATATTTTCTCAAAAAAACATATTACATAATTTTGTACAAGTGCACAAAATCAATACGACACATATATATACATACTAGTATATATATAGATAACTTTTATTAGTTAAAACTAAGTAATTTCCATAAGAAACATTTTAATTTTAAAATAAAAATAAAAATAAAAATATAATATCCGACCGGGATATTACATTTTGACTCCACAACATCCACTTGCAATTTGCCTCCATTGATGTCTAGTTGCAGATTTTCCCTCTCGACATCAGGTTGTACCAAAACAGTGAATGAAATGATGTAATCTTCCATATGTACTTGGATATTGGATGTTTAATTTAAGTATGATGTTATGTTTTTGAAATTTGTGATATAAAGATAGGAGTAAAAGTGGGGAATGAAGTAGGAAATTACAGTGATAAAATATTAAAATAGAAGTATAGATTTTAAATATCAAATATATTAAATTAGTAGTAATGAAAAGGATTTATAACATTAAGACAAAAAATAGAATAAAATATATGCATGAGCTTAAATACTAATGTGAATGAGAACAATAATTATGTAGTGTAGTAAATTAGGATAATAAACATAAATAATTATATATATAAAAATATATGTATAGTAATGTAGTAATTGGATAAGAGTAAAATGATATTTATAGTAAGTATGTTGAAATACATAATAAATATATAGAAATAAGTGGAATGTATATGTAGTAACCAAGAATATAAAAATATAAATAGTGAGTGTACATAGTACGTTAGAGAAGTATAAAGCGACAAAATTAATAAGTAGCTATTAATAGTGAAAAGTAAATATAACAAAACAAACTAGCAAATAATATGTAATACAATAGTATCGAATATAGGCTATAAAAAAATACTAGGAAAAAAACATTTATAGTGTGTAGAAGTATGTCGTATTTATACAAGTAAAACATTACAATCTTGTTAAAAATATACTAAAATGATTAAGATAATGAAAAATAATGAAAAAATTATAGCATTGTAAAATCAAAGCATATATAAAATGAAAGTAAATATGAAAAAATCGAATATAATAGAAATAATGAAAGAAAATAGTAGTAGCAATAATAACTTAATACGTAGTAATTTAAAACTTAATGTAATATGTAAAATTGATAGCAAAATAAATGAGTAACGTAAAAGGCTTGAAAGTAAGAAGGATGAAAACATCAAGGAAGAAAAATGAGTAAGTCAAACTTAAAAGATTAAGACTAAGGAAGATAGATAGAATAATAAACATCCAAGTGAATTAATAGTATAAGAAAATAATTCTTTGGAAAAAATATTAAATGTTAAAGATGAAAAAACAATACGAGGAAAATACACTAAGAAAAAGTAAAAGAGAAAATTTAGTCTACGCATAAGGCATCTTGAATGTAGGTTCAAACCAACCATAACACTCGTGACATAAAAGTAGACATGCACGCATACAATATCGCATCAATGTATACGAGGGAAGTATCATGAATGCAAGTTCACAAGTTCAATAACTACATCATTCATTACTCCAAACTGACACTCACACTCTAATGTCCACCCTAATTGTGTTTTCCTTATAATTTTTTACTAGTTATTAAAGTTGGCTCTGATACAACTTTTTAGCGCCCCGAATTCTGAACAAAGATAATTCATAGCAAATATAGGATCTTTTACTTCGGTTCGTACAAATTTACAAGAATTTAAAACTTTTTCATTTACAACATTGTTCATTACATAAACACAGCAGAAAGAATAAATACAATATAACATATGATAAAGGAACTCTTCAATCTCATGTCAACCCATCATAGTGACTTCAAGTCCATGTTAAATCCAATCCTGCTACTAGAAAACTGTGGGCACGTCAGCTGTATACAACTGACGCAATGGTATAATACAGCGATTTTACCATCTTAACAATCACAAACTTGAATGCACAAAGATAATAGAAAAGTGAATATCCTAATTATATTAGTGTATGAAATGAACTTAATGCCGACATTTTCTACTTACGATGACACCAATGCATACTTGTTCGGATTCTATGCATCTCATACCACATAGGTTTGAGGGCAAGCCTTTATCATACTCCTCCTTATAGGGTTCAATCCCACGCTATGCAACCTAACTCGATGACTGTACTCCAATGTGTAATCACGTGTGAACCGCACCCCTAGGACCGTGAACTTTACCGACCTATTCCTAGCCCACACATGTAGATTTACTGAGCGTATCCTCAGTCGTGAACATTCCTAGGAGCCACAGCTCTTTACCGGCCACTTCATCAACCTCGCCGGCCTACCGCTAGCCCACAGATGTAGATTTACCGGGTGTATCTTAGGTCCCGAGCCCAGCGAGTCGATCACCCGTAATTACGAACCAGGCCAACCCTAGACCACCATCTGTGGATTTACCGGGCGTATCATGTCCGTCCCGAACATTCTTAGAACTGCAGGTTCTTTACCGGCCTTTTCATGATAGACAGATATACCCCTAGCCCACATACCATGGATTTACCGGGCATATTCCTCAATCCTGAATCTATAGGAACTGCAAGTTCTTTACCAGACATATTCGTCATTGTTTTCAGCCATAACTCCACCTAGTGCATGTCCTTAAGGTTAAATTGAAATCATCACAACCTATAGCTAGCTTACCCCACCGAACTTAAATCAACACAGGGAGAAAATATTAGCCTACACTGGCTGCTTATCAAATTTTATTTATCATAACTTGCCAGTTTCTACGGGTCTCTCTCAGCCTATAGATTCCAACATCTCAAACCGAGATCATATAGGTTACCTCAACCTTAATTACACAATTCCTCATTCATAATTCATTTGATTTGTTCGTAAATTCACTTTTAATTGTCAATTTCAACATATAATTTCTTATTCCCTCACAATACCTCTCAAGAGAGCATTTCAACTTGATAAAAAATTCCGTACGAATATCATACATTTATTCTCCCAAATTCATTCTTTCTTTATCTTTAACTTATCATATAAATCACCCCTTTTTTCCCCATAAATCTACGATGAAATCTCTTTTCATATGATACGCAAACTTCATCACACTTCAATCTTTCACCAAAAAAAATGTTTATCATGAACTCACTTCTTAAAGTAGATATTGTATATTGTAATTTTTCATCCAAATGAATTTTCCCAAATTTATATTAGATTATTTCAATCATCAAAAGTTATCTCATTTTAACAGAAACAACACCCCCCCCTTCAAATTTAGACTAAAAACTAGACTCATCTAGTACATTGTCTAGTGTAACTTTTAAATGTCCAAAATATATCTTAAAATAGTGTAGAATTATTTTCAAATGTTCTAATAATATTCTAAAATATTTCTACATTTTTTCCCCAATTTTTAAAATCAAGAAAAGATCATTAAATTAAAATAAAAACGAAATGTGTATCCCCAGGGTCGAACCCAAGCCACTCAGTGACCCAATCCGCAACCCAAACTAGTGAGCCACTCACGGTTTGTTATGAAAGATCAATTCGGTTATTTATAAACCTCATCTACTGTTACTACATAAAAATCAAAATCTAAAAATTGACAGAGTCTTCCAAGAGTCGAACCCACAACCTTTAGAATTGTACATAGTGATTTAAACACAACGCCAAGACCATGCAATCGCGCCTACCCATCTGATATTATTACTTTGGTAATTCTTTTATTTCAACTCTCTGTTTCTAAATTTCTTTAAAATAAACTTTGATTTTGCATTCGCTATGCATTATCATTTCTACTCATTTCCAGAGAATAAGTTACTTCAACATTTGTGTATTAGCCCGAAATAAATTCTATAGCCATCTATTCTAAAATATGTGAGGAAATTATTACCCAACTTGTATGAATTGTTAATAGTTCTACAATCTGAACTATATAAATTATTGTTCTTCATACCACTACATTTTTGGAGTTTTTACATTACTACATTGTATATAGAGAAATTCGATTCCATGATTTTTTTTATATAAATTCTCTACTAGGAAGGCATTCCATAAAATTCCTATTAATTCAATTTTCTACTACATGTTTGAAAATACTAAGGTTGGCCAAGGCAAAAAACTCTCCGATGTGCAAGTCAGAACTTAGAGATATATGAGAGTTTTTAGTGACAAAATAATGATTACCTTGTTTCTGGGGATGTCATGGGGTCCTTGTAGTCGCTTTGGGGACCAGTTTCAAAATATTGATTTATCTCTCCTCCCCGCTATTTTGATAGAGTTTGTTATTCTCTTTTTCATGAAGAGATAGGGTCGATTACCCATTTCTTGATAAAGAGATAAGGTTAGTTGACTTTCTTCTTCATGGAGAGATAGAATTGGTTGTGGAGATAGAGTTAGGACTCTTCTTTTGTAAAGAGATATGATTTTCGAACCGTCTCTTACGAAAAATTATGAGTTTAAAATGATATTTTAGATAATCAGGAACTCATTTGTGTTGGGATATTATGACAACCCAGTTTGACAAGCCTTTTTTTTGGATGTTGGGCTTGGAAGAGGCACAACTCTCGTTTATGAGTCCGTTCCTAGTGAAATTCACCGTTTTACCCTTGACAACTTTAAAATTCGTGCTTGATTTGAATGCTCCCGATTTGGTTCTATTCTTACCCATATCAAGAACATTAATAGCAAAGGGCCTAAAATGAATTTACTCTTTTCTTTATTCATATTTGACCTTGGATGGTGATAATGGTAAAAGTCGCAGCAAATCAGGGTCGTATGATTCCAGCACATATCCTAAAGCTTCTACAGGCAGATTAATCATAATGGGCCTCTTTAAAATGTTCGGGCCTTCTTCAAGCTCATCTATAGGACATGGGCTACTTTCAAGCCACTTAAAAGTGACGAATTAGGCTCACTAGGAGAGACAACCAGCCTATGAGGGCTGTAAGTCAAATCTTTTATCCCAAGACAAAAGAGTTTTATCTCTTAAGGGGGAGAATCAACCTGAGATAAGGGATTCATATTAATCTAACAGATACATATCAATCTCCTGAACTGTTCCTCGGGCCAATAAATACCCTCCCCCTCCTCAGTCAGAAGGTAATCTGTTATTGACAATTTCGCTCTCAAACTCTCTTTCTCTCTAGTTCTAACTTGAGAGTAGGAGGTTCTATTGCCGGGGCCACCCTCGAATGTTTCAGACTTTTTGCAGGACCATAGGTCACTTCAGCAACCGTCGAATTCAGATCACGGTGTTCAATCAATGATCCAAATCTACCATCGGGAGATCTACTTACTTTTTACGGTGACGACCAAATGTTAGATCTTTAGTAGTTTCGTTCAAATATATACTCAGTATATGTTTGCTCCCTACACCAAAAATAAGCAGCAACAGATTGGCGTCGTCGGTGGAAAATACATAGCTCAGACTTGCAACCATGCCACCAAGACTAAAGGCAGAGCGGCGGCCTCAAGCCGTCACACCAACTCTCTTCGTTAACCAGCTCTTCCATTGGAGGAGCCAATTCTTCATCAATCGGATCTGCCCCAACAGCCTAATCAAGCTTTTGTCAACGGAGAGGCACCGGGGGGCTCCCGACAAAGCCGTCATGAACAACATCCTTTACACGACCATATCTCCATCCATAATCCTTTCAGCGACTCAATTGCCTCACGAGGTGCTGGGGGTCAAGAGATCTCTGTCCAATCATTAATGCTAGGCAGCAAGGGACCGATCTACGAACCCGTTTGGAAGAAATACATACTAGGACCGAGGCCTCCCGCTTAGAATGTCAAGTGAACCAGAGAATCAACTCTCCCCTACAGCAGAGATCAAGACACTCCTTCTCTCATAGGGGCCGCACTGCAGAAAGAAGCCTAGCTAGTGGGAGTTGAAAGCATATTGAGAGAAACAAGGAGGGAGAGGCCCCAGTCACTAGGGCCGAACTGAAGAAATTCAAGTTAGACATCACCCGAGCTATCCAAGGAAGTCAAGATTAGGGTCAACCCTCTAGAAAAGAAAAATCAGGCGAATCAATCTATTCCGAGGGGAAAGACGACCAAGTCCTTCGCTGTATCTGAGAGGTAGAAGATCGCGTAGAACAGATGAAGAATGAAGGAAACCGCTCCAGCAGGGCCTACGACCCCAGTCGACCTCCTTTTAGCAACACCATCCTCGATGCACCCATCCTGAAGAACTTCAAAGCCCATCAATTCAAATCATACGAACGAGAATCAGACCTGGCCGACCATATTGAGAGTTTCAAGACTCTCATGATGGTCTACGACGCCACCGATGTGCTCATGTGCCAAACATTCCCCACAACTTTGAAAGGATCAACCAGGGTATGGTACTCCTGCCTCACTCCAGAGTCAATATTCTCCTTCGACCAGCTCGAGGAGATCTTTATAGTGCACTTCATTACTAGCCGTAAGGCAGAAAAAATAAGTGCCTCCCTGTTAGAACTGAAGCAAAAGGATGGAGAATTGCTGACGAACATTGTCAAGCGCTTCACATTCGAAGCAAGATCCATCTCATCCCTAGACTCATCAGTGGTGGCTGCTGCTTCCCGCTACAATGTAACTCATAAAGAACTAAAGGCCTCCCTCACCAAGAATCCTCCAAGTGATTTCATTGAGCTTCTGGAGATGAGCGATAAGTACATCATGGTCGTGGAAGACCTTTATCCACAAGGCAAGAAAGAGTCATCTTCCGGGAACAAACGAAAGAACACAAGCGAGGAAAGTCCCAAGAAGTTTCAGAAAGATAGCGCAGGCCAACGCCGTCCTCCTCCAGCACCACGCTTCGACCAGTTCACTCCTCTGAATGCCAGTGTGTCTGCCATTCTCATGGCAGTTGAAAAAGACAAATTTTCCATCATCCCCCAATGATGACCATGACCTAATAGAAGAAAAGATAGGAACAAGTGGTGCGCATTTCACAAGGACCATAAACACTCCACTGACAACTGCCGACCCCTCAATGGAGAATTAGAATGTCTGATTTGTATGGGCTACCTCTCCAAATTTGTTCAGAAATATAACAACACTAAAAGGCCCCTACCCGGGGTGTAACATCCTGAATTTCCATTTATAATTAAATAAGTGTTTGTTGTTTTTTTTTACTTTTTTTGCACGTACAAATTCTTGTGCAATTTTCCTTAACAAAATTATTTCTTTTCATAACATAAAAAAGTATTTTTAAATCCTTCTCTTCTATTTTGAAAGCTTAGGCCTAATTGTCTAATCTAGCCTACCCTAATTAATTAATTATTTTTATTATTAACCCATGGGTTCTAAGGCCCACTAATTTTAAGCCCACTAGTTAATTTATCTTTTACATGGCATAACATGTAGTGGAGACTAATTTAGTAGACAATTAATTAATTAATCTTGTACAACTAGTAACTAGGGGTACTATTGGAGACATGTGCATTGCACTAGCACGTGCCTTGTGTGCATGGGGGTGTTGGCCGGATGGAGGCAAGAGAGATGGAGAGAGTGGTGTAGTGGATGGGGTGGTTATGTGTTCATGGGTGGTTGCTACAACTCCCGAATACATCCTAGCCCTCTATCTTTAACCTATCTAGATCCGTCCTAGCCATATATTTTGCTTTCAAAAAAGTATAAATACCCCCTAGTTCTATTCATATAGTACATTAAAAAATTGTTAAAGAAAGAAAGAAAAAGAATTAGTGTAAGAAAAGATTGAGAGCATGTTGTGAGTAAAAGATTGAGATATTTTGTGGGTGTGTTCATTCAAGAGGAGGTCGGCCTACATCTTGGAGCAAGGAGCTCGGGTTCCATCTAGCACAAGGATGAGGAGGCTTTTGGTGCCACAATCTAGGAGTAGAATGATCCGTTCATGTGTTCTAGGAACTTTCTATTCGTTATTCTCCAAATAGGTGGGTGATTTCTCATGCTTCTACTTTAGACATCATGCTAGGGTTTGGATTGATAAAATTGCTAAGAAAAACTAATTAGATTGGCCACATGTTTGTGTAAATAGAGATAAATGCTTGGTAAATTGATTGCTAGTTGATAAAACTGTGATTACTATGCTAGAATTTATCATGTTGCCATGAAATATATGTTTGAGCCATGCTAAATTGAGAAAATTGTGCTTAGGAAATGAGTAGTTGATTAAGTGCACCATTGAAATCATATTGTCTAAATTAATGTAATACTAGTGTGGAAAAGGGAATTTTTGTTCTAGAAATGTTGTAGAATAACAAGTAAGAAAGTAGTCTTTTGTGAGATTTGTGGTTATAAATTATCTAGAATTCATGATTGCTCTTAATGTCGAAATTATGGACGTAGAACATAAAATAGAACTAAGAATTCATGTTTTTCAAGTTGAATAATGATTATTAAAATACTGTTTTACTGTAAATCTCTATTGTTTATAATCTAGAAATTTTCGATACAAATAGAGAAGAAAAGAACTAAAAAAGATTTGAATTATGAAAAAATAGTAATAAACAAAGGATTGGATCATAGACAACCCAACTCGTTTTCATGACGGGTGAGTCACTTGGACTTAGTGGTCTTCGGGTGCACACAGAGCGTTACTGTAGCTCTGGGTTGGTCTTTGGTTGCAGGTTCGAAACTGGGCAGAAAGCCCTTTTATTTCTTTTTCTTTTAAAAATCCAAAATACACAGTGTCGACCTATACGGACTTTAGCCCATTTCATATCACTTCGGCGCTTGGACTTATTGGTCTTCGGTGGCACCACAGAGCGCTATTGTAGCGCTGACATCAGCATCAGGTTGGGGGTTCGAAACCTGACCTTGGCTTTTATTAAAAATATATGACTTTTTTGGGGTTTAATTATTTTTAAAAGTTTCTAAAGTGAAATAAAATTGAGGAAAAATACTAGAAATACTTTTTAAAATGCCTATGCTTCATGAGTATTTTGCTATAACTTTTGGCTTATTATAAGAATTGAAGACTATTTCAAGAAAGAAATTGGTACAAATTATTAGATTGAATTATTGATTAGATAAAGAAAATTGAATATTTTTGTTTAAACGATTTTTAATAAAGAGTGGAAATGAGATTTGTGTAATGGAAAATTTGTAAGTAAAGTTAAGTGTGATTTTTGGGCTTAATAATGAAAGAATGATACTATGAGAATAAGAGAAATTATGTGAAAGATAAATTATGAATGTGATAAGTTGAAAATTGAATTTTATCGTTTTATGCATGAAATTGCACATGAAAATGAAATAGAAGATCATGTTGAATTATGAGAAAGATTTTTACGAGTATGAATACTCAATTCTATGAACATGAAATGAGATTAAAGACTAGAGTGTAGCTAAGCCTTATACCGGCATTGAATAAATTCTTTTGAGATAAGATGTTGAAATGAAAAGACCAAGTTTGGGTCATATTGTTGAATTGATGGTTAAGACCGGTATAGAGGGAGTACTAACTCTAGACTGTTGATTTTATTCATGATTCAAATAACGAAGGATTAGATACATAGTGAAGATTTGATGAAAGTAAGAGAAAAATACGAGTATGGGGGCCATCGGATTGGCGGTGTGAGAGTGATTCATAGGTTTCCTGCTTGATGCGTCATGTCATGGCGTGAACACTACTCCGGAATTATCGTCCCGGTGGCGACGCTTGTGGGGTGTTTGGTGACTACGGGAGGTGCCATCGTTCCATGACGGAGGCTGAATTGTCCATAGGCTCTGCATGATGCATTATGTCATGACGTGGGATTTCCCTCCAGGCTGTCTGGAAATGGGCTCGTAACTCATAGAACATCTAGGATACTTACTGTAGTTACCGTAGTAGTTTAAGTCATAGCGAGGGATTGAACCCTACAAGATGAAGAACGGTTAAGGGCTTTCCCTCGGACCTATGTAGTATCGGATGCATAGAATCCAAACAAGTGCGTATTAGTGTCATGTAACATAAATAATTGCATTAAGGACTAAGTGCACATTCACACATGACATCAATAGGATAGTCCCCATAGCTTTATTTTGTGACAAGTGTGTGCTTTCTAAGTAAGAGAAATTGATGTATTATATCCTTGCATCAGTTGAATGATCTGACGTGCCCATAGTTTATATGCAGGATAAAGTGAATGAAAAAGACTAAGGAGGAATTAATGCTTAATGAATTATTCAAGTTTTGTTTTATTTCATTCATGTAATTGTTATAATTTTGCTTCCACTATTTAAAATGTAACTCTGATGTAATAAAAGTTTTTTTTAATTCCTTGTAAAATTGTATGAAGTGAAGTGTAAAGATTATGTGGAACTTCGAATTCAGTCTTGTTTGGAATTCGGGGTGTTACAGAGTGGTAACAGAGTCACGCTTCCATGTAGTACAAATTTGTAAGGAACGACACCCTAGAGTGGAAATTAGATCGTGTGTTGATTAAAGAGATTTAAATGTAAGCTTACATTTGTGTTTCTCTATGATTTATGCTTCATCTTCTCCTTTTCCCTAAGATGACAAACCACTTCGACCCTGCCGGCGGTGATGATTGGCACATTATCGAGGTGGACTACTACCCTGGACAAGCCTGATTCCGATGAAGAAGACCCCGAGGAATTTGAGTAGGAATGGCCTGAGTCCTGAGAGATCACTCCGCCTCCGGACTTATCTGATGATTCCTCCGACGAGGAAGCGCCAGTTCCCAGCAGTCTCATTGTGTCTCTTCAGAGGCAGGTGGAGACTCAGAGGGAGAGAGCAGAGCTACTGTAGGCATAGTGAGCGAAGTGCAAGGAGGATATTGCAACTCTTAGTCATCGTATTTGGGATCTCGATAAGAGAAAGAACATGTACGATGCACTGAAGGAAGAAGTGGCGGAACTACGGGAAGAACTTCGAGAAGTCAAGAGGAACTGTAAGAACTAGAATGTTGTATCTTCTTACTGCTTTCATTTGATGTCAGAAATATTTTAAATTTGAATGTACAAAGTTTGAATTCAATGAAATGAAGGGTTGACTTAAATTCATATTTTTTACTTCGGATTTAATGAATCTTTTGAATCAGAATATGGCTGGAAGAAGAGCTAGAACTAGAGAAGGGCTAGGACTTGGAAATAGAGTTAGCGAGAGTCTATCAGACCCTCAATACCGTTGCTATGAACCAGAACCAAGGGAGGATGCCTGCAAATCAATTACCTGAGGCAATCAAACTCCTGTAATCATTCAAGAGGATGAAACCACCCGTGTTTGAAGGGAAGTCAGACCCAGATGCGGCTGACAATTGGATCAGGCAGGTCGAGACTATTTTCGAAGTCTTGGAAACTCCGGAAGCCAGCAAGGTGAAGTTGGCTGCACTACAGTTCGAGAAGGATGTAGCTGTTTGGTGGCAGTCCATGAAGCGGACGATGGGAAATGTTGTTCTTGGGTAGGAGGAATTCTTGGAGGAGTTCTGCAGTTACTATTTTCCATCTGATGTCCAGGAGAAGAAGGCTATGGAATTCCTGGCACTGCAGCAGGGCGGCATATCGGTTAGGGAGTATGAGACAAGGTTTACTCAGCTCTCGAGGTATGCGCCCGAACTGGTGATGGACAAGGCAAAGAAAGCTTGGAAGTTCGAGTACGGATTGAGGCCAAGTCTGAGATCCAAGATGATACCCTTTCGTATCAGGAGGTTTGACAAGTTGGTTAAGAGAGATGCAGCTACAGAGGAAGATATGGAGCAGTTTCATGCCGCTCATAACCAGAAGGAGAAATTGGCATGTTGGAAGAGGCTCGTATTTTCTGGAAATGTTAAAGGACAGCCGCCGGCTCAAAGGTTCAAACCTACTGGAGCGAATGCTGTCAATGTGGCTGGGAGACCCAGAAATGGTTGGGTGAGACCTCCTGTGGTGACTTGTTTCAATTGTAGGGAGACAGTTTATTACCGATCTCACTGTCATAAGCTACGAGATGTCGTCCGTAATGGGCCAATGCAGCAGGTGGGAAAGAAGCCGTACCAGCAAGGGCGAGTATTCGCTTTGACCTGAAGCTGACACTGATGAAGTGGATCATGTCATCACTGGTACAATGGGGGATGTTTAGAAGTGTTTTCTTTCTGTTGTTCTCTTTTTCCTATTTATTTAGTGCAGCTGTTATGTAACGAGTGTGTGTTATGTAACAGGAGAACTTTATTTGAATGGAAAGAAAGCTGTTGTTTTGTTCGATACTGGATCCTCTCATACTTTTTGTACCTCCAAAATTTCCTAAAGTCTTGGGAGTCGAACCGAAGATCTTTCCAGGCAAGATCCTAGTAGTATCTACTCCATCAGGGGAGAGTTTAACCACTGATCGGTACTATACGGACTACGAGATCGAGATTGGAGACAGGATTTTTGGGATTGATCTAATCGAGCTGAATATCCTCTAGGTCATTGTTATCATTGGCATTGATTGGATGTCGGTGTACTGTGCGAACATCGAGTGCAAGACCGAGGAAGTAACAGTGAAGGCTCCAGGTGGTCCTGAAGTCACTTTCCAGGGGAAGAAGAGATGTTCAGTTTTGGTGGCAGCTATCAGCAAGAAGGGAGGTTCCTGTGGAGGTGCAGCAGATTCCTGTGGTTCAGGACTATCCGACTGTATTCTTGAATATTTGCCTAGGTTACTCCCGCATCGTGATGTAGAGTTCAGGATCACTGTTCAGCCAGGGAGTGCACCCATTTCTAAGGCACTGTATAGGATGGCGCCGGTGGAGCAGGATGAAGTTAAACGACAGATTGAGGAACTGTGGAGAAAAGCTTTATTCAACCGAGTGCGTCACCCTGGGGAGCACCGATGCTGTTGGTAAAGAAGAAGGATGGATTGATGAGGATGTGCATCGATTACCGAGAGCTGAATAAGGTCACTATCCAGAATAAGTATCCTATTCCACGAAATGATGACTTGTTCGATCGTCTACAAGGAGCAGCTATTTTTTCCAAAATAGATCTTTAATCAGGATACCATCAGGTTCGAGTGAAGACTGAAGATGTGCATAAGACTGCATTCAAAACTCGACATGGGCATTACGAATTCTTAGTTATGCCATTTGGAGTGACGAATGAACCTACGATCTGCATGGACATGATGAACAGAGTTCTGAGGCCGTTTATTAATTCGTTCGTCGTGGTGTTTATCGACGATACCCTTGTGTACTCTAAGTTAGAGGAGGAGCAGACAGAGCATCTGGCTGCAGTTTTAAAGAAGCTGCAAGAGAAGGAGTTGTATGCTAAGTTGCCCAAGTGCGATTTCTGAAATCTGAAGTGGCATTCCTGGGTCACATCCTTTCTAAGGAGGAAGTGGCAACTAATCCGCAGAAGATAAAGGCAGTGAAGGATTGGGCAAGGCCTACTACAGTGAAGGAAATCAGAAGTTTCCTTGGGCTAACTGGATACTACAGGAGGTTCATTTAGGGCTATGCTCAGATAACAATGCTGCTCACTAATCTGACCAAGAAGAATGTGAACTTCAAGTGGACTGAGCAGTGTGAGGCAAGCTTTCAGGGGTTGAAAGAGAAGCTGACTACTGCTCCCATTTTGGCTTTGCCTAGAGCAGGTATTGAGTATGATGTTTACAGCGATGCTTCACATCGTGGGCTTGGTTGTGTCTTAATGCAAGAAGGCAAAGTGATCGCATATGGGTCTAGGCAACTAAGACCGGATGAGAAGAATTATCCGACTCATGATCTGGAGTTGGCTGCGATTATCTTCGTTGTGAGGCAATGGAGACATTATGTGTATGGTGAGAAATTGAACATGTACACGGACCATAAGAGCTTGAAGTACAGCTATCAGCAGAAGGACCTGAATCTGAGGCAACGGAGGTGGTAGGAAGTACTTGAGGACAATCGTCCTGAGATTAAGTACCATCCTGGGAAGGCTAATGTTGTTGCTGATGCACTTAGCCGTAAGAGCGGTCTGGCTAGTTGGATTACAACTCAGAGGCGTCTTACAGAGGAGTTGTATCGGGCTGGTATTGAAGTTGTTCTGCAAGGTATGGGAGCATCCTTAGCTCAGTTGAGGGTTCAGCCCATGCTGAACGAAAGGATTATAGCAAGTCAGAGGGAAGATGCAGAGATTCAGAAGATGAAGGAACAGGTTGGTGCAGGCATGTTGTCAGAGTTTCAGATCAGGGATGGAGATTTGTGGTTTAGAAAGAGGCTGTGTGTTCCGAATCAGTCGGACTTGAAGGAGGGTATTCTTTAGGAGGCACATGCTACTCTTTTGTCGGTACATCCCGGGAGTACTATGATGTACAAGGACATTAAGCAACATTTCTGGTGGTCAGGTTTGAAGCGAGATGTGGCTGAATTTGTGGCGAGGTGGGAGATTTGTCAGCAGGTGAAAGCCGAGAATCAGAAGCCCAGAGGTTTACTGTAATCTTTACCTATTCCGGAGTGGAAGTGGGATAACATCAGTATGGATTTCATCACGGGTTTGCCCAAGAGTTCAAAGGACAATGATGCAATTTGGGTTATAGTCGATCAACTAACCAAGTCTTTTCACTTCTTGGCAATGAAACTCACTTCGTCTATAGACAAGTTAGCTGAGCTGTATGTTGGAGAGATCATCAGGCTTCATAGTATTTAGTTGACCATTGTATCTGATCGAGATGCGCGGTTTACTTCGCATTTCTAGAGGAGTCTTCAGAAAGCTTTCAGCAACAAGATAGATTTCAGCAATGCTTTTGATCCTCGGACCGATGGGCAAACTGAGAGAGTCAAGCTGAGGATATGCTTGGTGTTGTGTGCTAGATTTTGGAGGCAGTCGGGAAAGGCATCTAGCTCTGGTAGGGTTTGCCTACAACAACAGTTTTCAGACTATTATTCGGATGACACCGTACGAAGCTCTGTATGGCAGGAAGTGCAGAACACCTATTTGTTGGTTTGAAGTGGGGGAGCGACAGGTTTTGGGCCTGTGATCATGCAGCAGACCTCTGAAAAGATTGACCTGATCAGGAAGATGTTGGTGGATGCTCAGAGTAGGCAGAAGAGCTATGCAGGCAACCGGAGGATGGACCCTTGAGTTCGAGGTTGGTGACTTTGTCTTTATGAAGGTATCACCCAGTAAAGGTGTGATTCGCTTTGGCAGAGGTGGAAAGTTATCCCCAAGGTTCATAGGCCCGTACAAGATATTGAAGCAGATTGAGAAAACTGCTTACTAGTTGGAGTTACCAGAAGAGTTCTCTCATGTGCACAATGTCTTCAATGTGTTTATACTGAGAGGTTACATTCTAGATCCGAGTCACCATTTGCCCAATGTGCCGGAGGGTTTGCAGTTGGATCTGAGTTACATTGAGCTACCGGTTGAGATTGTAGATCATCGGGAGAAAGTCTTGAGGAACAAGACGATATTGATGGTCAAAGTAGTCTGGAGAAACCAGTTGGTTAAGGAGGCTACTTGGGAATATGAGGAGAGGATGATGAAGGATCATCCTGAGCTCTTTGCTTGATTTGTATTTTCTTTTCTTATCTTTTATTCTGCTTTTCTCACTCTTTAAGCGTAATTCCGGGGACGGAACTATTCTAAGGAGGGAGTGTTGTAACATCCTGAATTTTCATTTATAATTAAATAAGAGTTTGTGGAATTTTTTTACGGGTTTTCCACGTACAAATTCTTGTGCACTTTTCCTTAGAAAAATTATTTCTTTTCATAACATGAACAGGTATTTTAAAATCCTTCTCTTTTATTTTAAAATCCTAGGCCTAATTGTCTAATCTAGCCCACACTAATTAATTAATTATATTTATTAATAACCCAGGGGTTCTAAGGATGACTAATTTTGAGCCCACTAGTTAATTTATCTTTTAATTGGCATAGCATTTAGTGTAGACTAATTTGATGGACAATTAATTAATTAATCTTGTACAACTAGTAACTAGGGGTACTATGGGAGACACGTGCATTGCACTAGCACATGCCTTGTGTGCATGGGGGTGTTGGCCGGATGGAGGCAAGAGAGATGGAGAGAGTGGTGTAGTGGATGGGATGGTTATGTGTTCATAGGTGGTTGCTACAACTCCCTAATACATCATAGCTCTCTATCTTTAACCATCTAGATCAATCATAAATCTATTTTGCTTTCAAAAAAGTATAAATACCCCTAGTCGTATTCATGTAGTACATTAAAAAAATTGATAAAGAAAGAAAAAGAATTAGTGTGAGAAAAGATTGAAAGCATTTTGTGAGTAAAAGATTGAGAGATTTGGTGTGTGTGTTCATTCAAGAGGAGGCCGGCCTACATCTTGGAGCATGCAGCTTGGGTTCCCATCTAGCACAAGGAGGAGGAGGCTTTTGGTGGCACAATCTAGGAAGAGAAGGATCCGTTCGTGTGTTCTAGGAGATTTCTAGGAGCTTTCTATTTGTTTTCTCCGAATAGGTGGGTGATTTCTCATGCTTCTACTTTAGACATCATGCTAGGGTTTGGATTGATAAAATTGCTCAGAAAAACTAATTAGCTTGGCCACATGTTTGTGTAAATAGAGATAAATTGTAGATAAAGTGAATACTTGGTAAATTGATTGCTAGTTGATAAAATTGTGATTACTATGCTAGAATCTATCATGTTGCCATGAAATATATGTTTGACCATGCTAAATTGAGAAAATTGTGCTTAGGAAATGAGTAGTTGATTAAGTGCACCATTGAAATCATATTGTCTAAATTAATGTAATACTAGCGTGGAAAAAGGAAATTTTGGTTCTAGAAATGTTGTAGAATAACAAGTAAGAAAGTAGTCTTTTGTGAGATTTGTGGTTATAAATTATGTAGGATTCATGATTGCTCTTAATGTCGAAATTGTGGACATAGAACATAAAATAGAACTAAGAATTCATGTTTTTCAAGTCAAATAATGATTATTAATATACTGTTTTACTATAAAATTTCTATTGTTTATAATCTGGAAATTTTTGATACAAATAGAGAAGAAAAGAACCAAAAAAATTTCAATTATGAAAAACTGGTAATAAACAAAGGACTGGATCATAGACAACCCAACTCGTTTTCATGACGGGTTAGTCAATTGGACTTATTGTTCTTTGGGTGCACACAGAGCGTTACTGTAGCTCTGGGTTGGTCATTGGTTGCGGGTTTGAAACTGGGCAGAGAGCCTTTTTATTTCTTTTTCTTTTAAAATTCCGAAATGCACAGTGTCAACCTATATGGACTTTAGCCCCTTTCAAATCACTTCGGCGCTTGGATTTATTGGTCTTCGGTGGAACCACAGAGTGCTACAGTAGTGCTGACGTCAGCCTCGGGTTGGGGGTTCCAAACCTGACCTTGGCTTTTATTAAAAATATATGATTTTTTTGGGGTTTAATTATTTTTAAGAGTTTCTAAAGTGAAAAAATTGAGGAAAAATACTAGAAATACTTTTAAAATGCCTAGGCTTCATGTAAATTTTTCTATAACTTTGGCTTATTATAAGTAAGAATTGAAGACAACTTCAAGAAAGAAATTGATACAAATTATTAGATTGAATTATTGATTAGATAAAGAAAAAAGAATATTTTTGTTTAAAGGATTTTTAATAAAGAGTTGAAATGAGATTTTTGTAATGGAAAATTTGTAAGTTAAGTGTGATTTATGGGCTTAATAATGAAAGAATGATACTATGAGAATAAGAGAAATTATGTGAACGATAAATTTAAATTATGAATGTGATAAGTTGAAAATTGAATTTTATCCTTTTATGCATAAAATTGCACATGAAAATGAAATAGAAGATCATGTTGAATTATGAGAAAGACTTTTATGAGTATGAATACTCAATTCTATGAACATGAAATGAGATTAAAGACTAGAGTGTAGCTAAGCCTTATATCGGCATTGAAAAGATTCTTTTGAGGTAAGATGTTGAAATGAAAAGACCAAGTTTGGGTCATATTGTTGAATTGATGGTTAAGACCGGTATAAAAGGAGTGCTAACTCTAGAGTGTTGATTTTATTCATGATTCAAATAACTAAGAATTTTATACATAGTGAAGATGTAATGAAAGTAAGAGAAAAACACGAGTATGAGGCCCATCGGATTGGCGGTGTGAGAGTGATTCATTGGTTTTCTGCTTGATGCGTCATGTCATGGCGTGAACAATACTTCGGAATTATCGTCCTGGTGGCGATGCTTGTGGGGTTTTTGGTGACTACGGGTGGTGCCATCGTTCCATGATAGAGGCTGAATTGTCATAGGCTCTGCATGATGCATCATGTCACGACGTGGGGTTCCTCTCCAGGCTGTCTGCACTTGGGCTCGTAGCTCATAGAACATCTAGGATACTTACTGTAGTTACCGGAGTAGTTTAACTCATGGCGAGGGATTGAACCCTACAAGATGAAGAACGGTTAAGGGCTTGCCCTGGGACCTATGTAGTATGGGATGCATAGAATCCGAACAGGTGTGCATTAGTGTCATGTAACATAAATAATTGCATTAAGGACTAAGTGCACATTCACACATGACATCAATAGGATAGTGCTCGTAGCTTTTTTTGTGACAAGTGTGTGCTTTCTAAGTAAGAGAAATTGATGTATTATATAGTTGAGTTAGTTAAATGAATGGACGTGCCCACAGTTTCTATGCAGGATAAAGTGAATGAAAAAGACTAAGGAGGAATTGATGTTTAAAGAATTATTCAAGTGCTATTTTATTTCATTCATGTAATTGTTGTAATTTTACTTCCGCTGTTTAAAATGTAACTCTGATGTGTTAAAAGTTTTTTTTTAATTCCTTTTAAAATTGTATGAAGTGAAGTGTAAAGATCCTGTGGAACTTCGAATTCAGCCTTCTTTGGAATTCGGGGTGTTACAGAGTGGTATCAGAGCCACGCTTCCAAGTAGTACAAATTTATAAGGGACGACACCCTAGAGTGGACATTAGAGCGTGTGTTGAGTATAGAGACATTCAAATCATATTCAATCGAAACATTCAAATCATCAATCAACCCTATAACATGCTTCTAATTTGTATTCACATATTACGTGCATATGCAATTGTATAATAGGGTATGAGTCTGAGTCTACGATAACGGCATGAAAAGAGAATTATTACGTGGTTTCGCCGATGAGCCGATGAATCTGTGATAACCTCTTCAACAAATATCAAGCAAAGATTTATAGGATGATTGGATTATGAACTACTTGCGGGGATCAATGAAATTCTTGAACGTGAATAATAAAGGGGTTCAAGAAGACTTGCCTTTATAACTACAATTAATCCGAATAATTAGAGAATAACGGGACGAGCGTCCCGACGGCAACACGTGCAATTTACGTGCAAGACGACAGTAAGAACACGTGCAACAACAGCAACACAGCAAGACCTGCAAACAGCAAGACACCGGCAGCAACAGCAATAGAAGCACAGCACAGTAACACCACGTGTAATGTACGTAGTAGCAACACAACAGCAAGAGTAGCAAACGACAACGGCATTGGCACCTGAACGGGTGTTGGATGTCGGTAGCATGGTTGGTGATCGACGAAGGCCGCATGCAGTGGTGGAGTCGACGGTGGATGGGTTTCAGAGGTAGGTCGAGTTAAGCGGTGATAGGTTTCAGCGCTGAACATAGGAGGAAGGAGATCGGCGGTACGGGTGAGGCAGTCGGCAATGGTGGTGGTGATCGAGGTGGCGGTAGTAATGGCAGGTGCGACGGGGTGCAGGACACGGGATTCGGGTTGCAGGTGGCGGTGATAATGGCGATGTGAGGGATTCGGGATCGAAACAGGGAAAAGAAGATGGTAGGGTTGCACAGTAGAAGGGTTGGGGTTTGATTGTAGGTTAAGAAGAAGGAGGAAGAGAAAGAAACTGGGGAATTAATCAGGTAGTTAGGAGATACTAGGGACCATGGGGAGATAATCTAGGGATAGGCTGTTAATGGAAATTAGGGTAACGGGTTAGAGGGTTTGTGGGTTGAAATCCAATAAGAATGGGCTATAGGCTTTTGGGTTAGGGTTTAGAATAAATAGGGTAAATAAATAGGATTTCAATATATTTAATTGGAGTATTCAACACACAAATTATTTAAATAGGTTGTACCACAAATTTCCAGTGTTCAACAGAATAGAAAATTGATTGGAAGAATACATTGTGTTGAACACGAATAACAAATTTTTATTATCAGTTAACAAAATCACGGCAGGGGGGGGGGGGGGTCAGAAAAGAAAGATAAAGCAAAAAAAATAATACAAGGAAACCGAAATTGGGAACAGGGGTTACAAATCCTACCCACCTTACATGAATAATTTCGTCCTCGAAATTTATACCAGTGGTAACCCCGAAAAGAAAAGAAAACAAAAGAAGCTACTCGAACAGGTGAGGGAACTTCACCCGGATTTCCTCCTCCAACTCCCAAGTCGACTCACCCGGCGAGTGAGGATCCCAAGAAACTTGAACTAGTTTGATGACTCTATTTTTCAACACCTTCTTTCGTCGGTCCAAGATAAAGGCTGGTCAAATCTCGGAGGATATGTCCGGCCTCACGGACAACTCCGAGTAGTCAAACACATGACTGTCATCCCTGATGTACTTCCTGAGTTGGGAGAATGGAATACATCATGGACTCCAGACAGTGCCAGTGGTAGATAGAGCTTGTAAGCCACCTTGCCTACTCACTCCACAACATCAAACGGGCCAATAAATCGCGGACTTAGCTTGCCCCCGCCACCAAAGCGGATGATGCCTCTCCATGGCGACACTTTGAGGAACGCATGGTCCCCCGCTTCGAACTCCAAAGGCCATTGACGACAATCTACCCACTTCCTCTGTCTATCCTGGGCAGCCTGCAAGTGCTTCCTGATCTGAGCCACTGCATCAACAGTCTTCGTGATCAACTCAGGTCCAAAAAGTTTCCTCGCACCGATGCCATCCCAACAGGCCAGCAATCTACACTTGCGACCATACAATGCCTCAAATGGTGCTGCTTTGAGACTTGCTGATAACTGTTGTTGTATGAGAACTCGGCTAAGTGCAGGTGATCTTCCCACGAACCTCCAAATTGAAGAACACAAGATCTCAACATCTCTTCCAGTGTCTGAATCGTCCTTTCCGACTGTCCATTTGCCTATGGATGGAACGTTGTGTTATAGTTCAACTTAGTACCCAAGCTCCTCTGAAGAGTTTCCCAAAACTGGGACCTAAATCTCGTATCTCTATCCGATATGGTGCTGAGAGGAACTCCATACAGTCTCACAACCTCCTGAATGTACTTCCCAGCCAAATTCTCAGTGGACTGACCCACTCTTAAAGGAATGAAGTGGTCACTCTTCGTCAACCGGACTACTATCACCCAGATAGCATTATGACCCTTGGGACTCCTTGTCAATGTTGTCACAAAATCTATCATGATGTTCTCCCATTTCCACTCTGGGATTGGAAGAGGCTGAAGGAGTCCAACTGTCCTCTGATGCACCACCTTCACTTGCTGACAAATCAAACACTGTGACATAAACCTAGCCACAGCTTTCTTCATACCATGCCACCAAAAATGCTGCTTCAGATCCCTATACATCTTAGTGCCTTCTAGGTGAATAGAATAGGGCGAGTGATGGGCTTCTGCAAGTAGCTTCTGCCTGACTTTCCCTCTAGGTACACACAACCTAGCTCCAAAACGAAGAGACCCATCTGAATGAATGATCAAGTCAGTTCTCGAGCCTGCTTCCACTTCGCTTCGGAATTTCTACAACTGTTGAGCAGCAACCTGGGCTTCCTTAATCTGCTCCACTAGTGAATATCGCAATTGTTACATCATGCACTGCTATGCTATATCGGGAAGAATCACTTCCAATTCCAGTCTTCTCATATCCTCCACTATTTCCTTCTGCTTGGTAAGGAACATAGCAGCAAGTCTCCTGCTCGAGGCATCAGGTACCAGGTTCACTTTGCTCGGGCGATACTACAAGTTGATGTCATAATCTGCCATCATCTCCAACCATCTTCTTTGCCTCATGTTCAACTCCTTTTGTGTGAACACGTACTTGAGATTCTTGTGATCTATGAAAAGCTCCACTCTATCCCCAAGCAGATAATACCTCCATAACTTCAAAGTGAAAATTACGGTTGCAAGCTCCAGGTCATGTGTAGGGTAGTTCTTATCATGAGGCCTCAATTGCCTGGATTCATAAGCGAAAACTCGGCCTTGTTACATCAACACTGCTCCCAGACCTCTACCTGAAGCATCACAGTGGATCACAAAACTGCCCGAACTGCCAGGTATAGTCTGTATAGGTGCTGGCGTCAACTGACTCTTCAACTCCACAAAAGGTTCATCACAAGCTCCATCCCAAACAATCTTCTGCTCTTTGCTCGTCAAATTGGTTAAGGATCCAGCTATCTTCGAGAAATCATGAACGAATTTCCGATAATACCCTGCCAAACCAAGAAACTCTACACTTCCGATGATGACTTTGGAACCGGCCAATCCTTGACTGCAGATATCTTTGACGGATCAACTGAAACACCATCATCAAAGATAATATGACCCAGAAAGGCAACACAGTCGAACCAAAACTCACACTTGCTGAGCTTCTCATACAGCTGGTTGTCCCTCAAAGTCTGCAAGACAACCCTCAAATGTTTAGCATGATCTTCCCTATTCAACGAATACACCAGGATGTCATCATTGAACACCACCATAAATTGATCGAAATACGGTGAGAAAACCCGGTTCATCAGACTCATGAATACCCCCGGTGCATTGGTAACTCCAAATGGCATTACTAAGAACTCGTATTGCCCATATCTCGTGCTGAACGCCATCTTCTAAATATCCTCTATCTTCACTTTCACTTGATGATAACCACAACGGAGATCTAACTTCGAGAAAATTGAAGCACCCCCCAGCTTGTCAAATAGGTTGTCAATCCTCGGCAGTGGGTACCGATTGTTCTTATTGACATTATTCAGTTCTCGATAGTCAATGCAGAGTCGGCTACTTCCATACTTCTTGTTGACCAACAAAACTGGGGCTTCCTAAGGCAAAACACTTGGCCTGATAAAACCCTTATCCAATAACTCTTGGACTTGTACCTTCAGTTCTGCCAATTCAACTGGTGTCATGTGGTACGGACTCTTCGAGATTGGTGTCGTACCCAGCTGAACATCGATACTAAACTCCACATCTCGGTCTGGCAGTAATGCAAGCAATTCCTCTGGAAAGACATCTAGGAAGTCCCGCACAACCAAGGATGCAACATCTCCAGCAGTGCACAATGACTCAAGTGTAGTAGCTTTTGGGTTCATCGAGTTCTTGACACATCCAAGCGGCGTCTCACCCGCACGAAACTCTAACTCTTGGTACTCTGCAATCCTGAAAGTCACCTTCTTCTCTCGGCAGTCAATCACGGCATGAGTAACACCCAGCCAGTCCATCCCCAGAATGACATCAAAGCCAGAATTGGGGATCACAATAAGATTATCCTTGAAGTCCACACCACTTATCAGCAAAGGGCTTTACTTGCACACCCTTTAACATACAATGATACCTCCACCTTTGGTGATGTCCCAAGCTACGGGCACGGCATCGTTTGCCAAATGATGCTGATCAATGAAGCGGGAAGAGACAAAGGAGTGGGTAGCACCGGAGTCAAACAGAACATGAGCAGGAAGAGAGAAAACTAAGATGACACCTAAGAATGATCAAAGAATGTGAATGAGGTCCAAGCAGGATATATGCATGAATAATTGTACCAAAAACAAGGAAATGAACAAGTAGTCACAAGTTTGAATGGTCCTCGGGGCAACAGTATGATACGGCCGTGCCCTCGCGGGAGGGGTCGGAACTGGCCTCCGAATGGGCCCTCTAGTAGGCCGAACTGTAATAGGGTGCTGCATTGCCCACTAAGTAATACCCAACCTCCTGAGAGTCTGACTCCTGGATCCTAGCCGCATCCAAAAAATCAGCATAGGTGTGATGCCGATGGGCAGGCAAATTGTCTTGGATGTGGAAGTGCAATCCCATTAGGAACATGCGACCCCTGTCCTCGTCAGTGGCCACCATGGCAGCAGCGAAACGGCTAAGCCGAGTAAACTCCACAGCAAACTCATCCACAGAACAATTCCCCTGAGTCATGGTAATATTTAAATAAATACTGTCACATGTGAAGTCAACATAAACAAATGACATTAAATAACATTACTTACTGACCTAAGTTAACGAAACGAACTGTCGCTCCATCTTAACCTTGGTAACACTGTGGAAGAACGTCACCATGAAGTTCTCAGTGAAAGTGAACCAAGTGATGGGTCTCTCAAGTCTCTCCGTCTCGGCTCGCCACTAGATATGGGCGAGATCCACCAACTATATGCTTATCACATCCACACGATCCACTTCGAAGATCCAAGCTACAATCAACAACTGCTCTGTCCGGATAAGCCATTGCTCAGCCTCCAGCAGCGTCTTCGTACTCGAAAACTTATTCGGGTGCAGCCTCATGAAGTCTGCCACTGTGTCGGGCCTTGGTGGCAATAGCCCCAGTGCAGGTCCAGCGGCAGTTCAGTTGGCCACCTCCAACGTAGCCCTCATTAACTCGTTGTGCTATTGTTGAAGGGCCATCAGTTGTTGCATCGTCTGGAGGATAGCAGCATTGTCCGGGTACTCATCCCTCGGTCACGAAGTGGAAGAACCTCCGCAAGCCGTAGCCTGCAAAACCATCAAATTGGGGAGTACCGAGATATACGTTGGTTATTACATGTTCATGTGATCAACATGGTGTGCATATTATTGAGTTAACCTGGCTATAGCCAACCTCACTAACATGTTAGCCAAACATGACTAACACATTGGCCAAACCAGGATCTGATACCCCTAAAAATTTATCATGCCCCGCTTCCCAAAATACGAGAATATGAGCACGTAACAAAGTTCCAGCGAATGATTTAAGCATCATCCATAACCTATACTAGTCTAACTTAACAATATGACTATAATCACAACCACGCATGAGTAGATAATTACATAAATGAAGAATGACTTCAATAATCAATGAAATAATCCATAACATAATATCCAACATCTGGGATAAAAACAAACTTCGTGTCAACAAGGTCCGAAAACAAAGTACAATAATAATAGAAATGTTCAAAATGAAATAGCATAAATAGTTAAACAATGCAGTTTATTCCTTGAGCTCCAATCTCTAAAAGTGTTGCACACCAAGTCCTTCTGGTATTATTCCTTGAGTACCTACAAACTCATGATCTAAATTAGAAAAATAATGTCCGTTAGAGCAGGTCACGGACAGCAAGTAGTGCAAAACAAAGAACAAGAAAAGCATGATATATCAAGAATAAGGGACTAGATCAAAGTCAAGGTGCAAGAACAAGGTTCGTGATAAAGTCAAGGGTCCATAATTAATTATGCAATAATTACTAGTTACAATTAATGATCATGACAAATTGTGGATCAAGCATGCAATTGCCAATCTAGGGTCACTATTCATTAAATTATCTAATGTACATAATACTGTGTCCCATACCACAGGTTTCGGTGTATACAAACAGTGATCGTTTAGACTGTGATGGTGAACTCTACAGATCGTGTACTCGGCACAATAACAATAATTTAGAATCAATAATTGACAATCGATACTCTACCTTCCATAACAATAATCAATGTAAACAATTAGGGACCCTTACCGAGTACTATCTCCGATTGTTCACTACCAAGTCAACCCTTAATATCCCGGCTTGTTAATGTTTTATTACATCCTAATGTAAGCATGAAAGAAGGTGTCAAGGTTTTTTAATGCAAGGTGTAGATAATTCTACTAATTACATGCAAAGCAAAAGTGTTTACACAAAATCAATAAAACAAAAAATACGCTATGGACTGCTAGATGTTGCTATACAAAAACAGGTGTTCCCATTGTTACAGGGCAGCAAATACGGATCCGTCAGAGGTTCTAGAAACTAGACTCTCTGTCAGTTCTAACGCATATATACATGGCATATTGAAATCAAAGAAACTAGGTGAAAGATCTTATTCTTTATTGATTTTATGTTTAGTCAGTAGGTTAGAGGTCATGTTCAGATATATATATCGGGTCTAAAAATTATCAATTAATTTCACAAAAATTCAGGGTTACTCCTAGTCATGTCTAGTCCCCATCAAATCAATTCAATTTTTATTCTCCTGTTAACATTTTCTTTTAATTAACAATTCCTGGTGATACATATATAACGGCGAATCTGAAAACCTAGACCTGGCAGCATTAAAAATATGATATCCTTCACACTATAACTCGGAATTTAGATCCGTCGAATGTTCTAAAATGTAGACTCACAGAGCTACAATTGTTGTTTACAAAGTTCAATTAAATTCCTACAGCAACAGGTTCGAAAGTGTAATGCAATATGTGACAGAGAGCAGGCCAGCAAATAGATTAATATGAACTCGCAAGCATGTGATTTCATGGAAATTAATCAATTGCAAATTCCACTTAATTATCAGCATGAAATTTTAACATTTAAGAGGTATTTCATGGAAATTAACTCACGAAAATCATATTCAATCGAAACATTCAAATCATCAATCAACCCTATAACATGGTTCTAATTTGTATTTATATATTACGTGCATATGCAATTGTATAATAGGGCATGGGTTTGAGTCAAAGATAACGACACGAAAAGTGAATTATCACTTGATTTTGCCGATGAATCCGTGATAACCTCTTGAACAAATATCAAGCAAAGATTTATACGATGATTGGATTATGAACTACTTGCGGGGATCAACAAAATTCTTGAATGCAAATAATAAAGGTATTCAACAAGACTTGCCTTTATAACTACGATTAATCCGAATAATTAGAGAAAAACGGGACAAGCATCCCTAAGGCAACACGTGCAATTTACGTGCACGGCAACAGAAAGAACACGTGCAACAGCAGCAACATAGCAAGACACCTACAACAACAGCAAGAGATGCAAAACACTATAACAGCACGTGCAATGCACATAGTAGCAACACAACAGCAAGAGCAATAAACGACAACGGCATCGGTGCCTGCATGGGCGTTGGACGTCGGCAGCGAGGTTGGTGATTGACGAAGGCAATAGGCAGTGGTGGAGTTGACTGTGGATTGGTTTCAGAGGTAGGGCGAGTTGAGTGGTGATAGGGTTCGGCGCTGAAAAGAGGAGGAAGGAGATCGGGGGTAGGAAATTAGGCAAGCGGCAATGGTGGTGGTGATCGAGGTGGTGGTGGCAATGGCGGTGCGACGGGGTGCAGATACGCGGGGTTCAGGTAATGGTGGCCGGCGGTAATGGCGGTGTGAGGGCTTCGGGATCGAAACAGGGGGAAGAAGAAGGTAGGATTGCACAATAGAAGGGTTGTGGTTTGTTTGTAGGTTAAGAAGAAGAATGAGGGAGAGAATGAAATAGGGGGATTAATCAGGTAGTTAGGAGATACTGCGGATCATAGGGAGATAAACTGGGGATTGGTTGTGTAATGCCCCGATTTCCAAACACTGGGAAAACCGTGACATAAGCCAGAATCTTTTCATTCAATTAGCCATAATACACAGAAAAATAGGAAAATTTAAAACTTTTTATTCAACATAAATGTATTACAAGTCTGAATATTATAAAATTGCAATACATTACATCAGTGTTATAATAATGCCATACAAGCCCAAGTGTTACAAACTTTTAATAAAAATTACATCATAGTACAATGAATAATATATAACTGTAACCCCTGTTTCCTATATTTGTATTTTTCTACTGTATTTCCATTTCTTGTACTCTATCCATCAATTTGAGATCTGTATTTTTGTTCCAGTTCTAATAAAGTCATCTATTTTGTTTCGACTCAATTTTGTGCCAATATTTATTGCAATTGCATTGTCCTTGTCAGCTCTGATTTGCTGTTCTTCATGAGATTTGACTGTTGCATCTCATCTACTTCTTTTTCGTAAATTATGGTGAATTTTGACTCAATCTCCTGTTGGATCCTACTCAAACCCGCTATCCAATAACCCACAACCCAAAACCCTACTATTTAAACATCTAAACCTAAATTAAACCTAACTCTAACCTAATTATCCACTGTTTAACACCCAACCTATAGCCGCCAACCCCCAATTACACCACTGTTCCTCTTCTTCCTGGCGCTCCTGCCCGTTCAACTCTCATCGACGCCTCGCCTTCGCTTCCGTCGCCGCCTTTTCGTCTACTCGACACCCCCAGTGTTGAGTTTCCTCCACCACACCATCGATCCACAGCGAACCTTGTCTTCATCCCCTACTCCCTCGCAGTCACCCTACTCTCGAACCCATCACCTCCATCGGAACCCATCATCGCCTCACCATCTCCTCCTTCGCCACCTCGCTCCACTGCTGAAACCCATCGTCATCCTCGAAGCTTTCCCCCCCTACCATCGCTCTGTTTTTCCACAAGAACAGAGCACCGCTCAGCGCCCTCGTCACGGTGTCGCTCCTCGACCGTGAACATCGCCACCCTCATCGCTATTGCCCCCCTGTCGGAGCCCCGTAATCTTCTTCATCCTCTGGGTTTTCGTCGGACCCATCGAAGCAGAGCTTTGTCGCCATCAACCCAATCGCCGTCTGTCTCGAATGTCGCCGCCTCCTGCATCAAGCTTCCCTCGACGCCGTCGCCGTCTGCTGTCGTCACCTACCGCTGCCTCGCAGATTCTGCTGCCCATAGTCACCGCCGGAGTCGCTCTCCCTCTCTCTGTCGCTGTGAAAAAGGAAAGGAAGAGGGGTATTGATCAAATCAATCTTGGCCATTAGATCTCCTCAAGATCTTGACAGATCTTGATCATTACATCTGATCGGATCTCAGCCCTCCATCATCAGATCTGATCAAGATCCTATCTGAGCCGTCCGTTGGCCTGATCTTGATTGCCATCAAGATCCATGTCGGGATCCGTTCCCGTTATTCCTTCGTCGGATTCATCGTCAACACCCTAAGGTAAGTATCTTCTTATACATTTCGTTTTCTAGTAAAAGCTTTTCCTTGAAAATACTGCAAGTAGATTGTAAATGTGACTCCTCATTATTTATCATTGATGATCTCCTGTTTCTCCTTATCTATCACATGATCTAAGAGTCACAAAACTTCGTTGATACACTTGTTCACAACTAGGATAATTTTGATACATTTCATGTAAAAAGTGTCTTATTTGGTTTCTATCCTGTCTTGGCGTGCTGTTTCGACCCCGATAAAACTAGAATCTGAACTTGAGTCCTGAATATGAAACTTAGGCCCAGACATCTAGTTTACCACCCTTTTGATTGAATTGAATTCCAAGTTACAATTTAGGAGATATCGCAATTTTACTGCTGCTGTGTCTGTAATCGCAAATTCATAAAAACTACTGCACCACTTTAATTTACAATTATTTTAACTATTCTACCAGTAAGTAAATGACTTAGAATTTTGCATGTAGATACTGGACACCCTAGAGAACATTCCCTAATTTTCTTGGAATTAATTTATGATGTTTCAATCCTGTTTCATTTGTATAAACTCAGTTTTACAAATTCTGGCTGAACACAATTGCTGTATAGTTTGCTGTTTTGACATCAATTGCCACAACTTTTATGTGTCTTAACTATACGCATTGGAACCGGGAAGGAGTTTAGTTTCTAGGCCTTCTAGCTGATCCACTTTTTCTATCTTGTAGCAACGAGAATCGTAGTTTTGGTGCAGCAACGTCATGCTGTCCAGAACTGCAATTCTCGTAGTTCTTGATAATCTTAATTTGTGTTGACCTTCGATTATGCTTTATAATCATCTTAAACTTGTTCCATGTTCTTGAACATGTTTACTTGACCTGTTTTCGCACACTTTCATGCTTGGTTAATAATAATAATAAATAACAAGTTGGGGTTTAAGGGAAAGACCATAGTAGTGGACAATATAGGTAAGTGTACTCAAAAGGGGCCCCGTGTTTTCCAGTACTTGGTTCATGAACTTATTATATCTTGATCGTATTCATGAACCCATTACTTGGCTCATGAACTTTTTGGGCATTCATGAATCCACGGTTGGTTCTTCAACTTGTCAGCGTATTCACGAACTTGGTTCGTGAACTTGTTACATTATTTTCGTATTCATGAACCATGCTTGCTTGATACTTGATGGCTGAGTACACCGCCCTATAAAATCTACCACTATGCCTAAACATAACAGATTGTATCTAGCAATCATGTAGTAAAAGTATGGATGCATGAAGTGCTACCTAGATAGAATTAAACATTAGACTTAAGATTAACTTGTCACTTGTACACACTTGATACCCTACTTGATGCTCGTTACTTGAGACTTGTTACTTGAGACTTGTTACTTGTTACTTGATACTTGTACGTGATACTTATTACTTGATACTTGATACAACTACATGCTCACTTGTTACTTGTTCCACTACTTGTACTTGTTACCGAATCTTGTCACTTGAGTTATCTTTCTTGCCAGCTAATTTCTTGAATCTCACTACTTGTTGCATCCCTATTATATTATATTATACATTCTTGATTCCAATTCTTGTTCCATATTTCTTGCACTTGTTTTCATACTCTTGCTTGTACTATTTGCGACCCTAACTTGCACTAAGGGCGTTCGTCTTGTTTTCTCTATCTTTCTTTTTTATATATTTATATATACAGACTTCAGAAATGAATTGCCTGCTGGAATTGGTGAGCAGATGTTTTAGGCTTGGCTTGGAGAAAAGACTTTCTTTAAATATTTTGTTTTTGACTTATTAATTTCTTTTACTACTTGAATCTTGTAACGGGCTTATAGTCCCGAGTTTTATCTTTTGATCCAAATTTGGGAACTATTGGGATATTATTATCTTGTTTCAATTGAATCTGTTGATTAATAAATTATTCATGGATGCGTGGTTGTGTATATCTTGTTATATTCTTTTTATGAAGCTGAGTCGTTCGTAAAGCTTATGAATGATGAAAATCATTTGCTGGGCTTCGTCACGCGCTCGTATTTTGTATTTTTGGAATGCGGGGCGTGATAAAGTTTTTAGTGGTATCAGAGCTCAGGTTTGGCTAATGTGTTAGTTTGGCTAATATATTAGATAGGCTTGACTCAGTCAGGATTAACTCAACATTAAATAGGCCATGCAATCACATGAACAATTTGATAATCAACTTGATCTGGACACTAGCCTTATCCCATTGATTTTGATCCCTTCATATTCAATTCTTTGATTCCTTGTTTCCTTCCATCTCTTACAGTCGTCCTAATTTGTTGGTTCCATATTGGGTATAAGTTTATTCTTTCCGTGCACATGTTCTTTTGGGTTCGGTGCATGCGATCTCTTATTTCTGCTTGCCTCGTTGATCCCTTCTTATTTCAGCTCATGTGTCATTCATTGCGTTCTGTGCCTTACATTCATCTTCGTTGTTGATTCATATTGTGTATCATACTAGTTGTTTCTCCCCTATCTTATTCTCCTTAAATTCCGGTGCTATCAATTCTTTTCTTCTCGCTTGGTTCTTCGATCGGCATCAGTTGACCTTCGACAACATGTTAGAGGCTTGTTTAATTCCTACGTCACTGTATATTTTTATGATAATTTATTGTGTAAATTTGCTTCACTGCATATTTATTTTCTCATTCACATTTGCATTGTGCTTATGCATGTATTTCATTCCATTTTTCTCCCTACTTTTATAAATCATTTTCACTACTACTATTTTGTACTATTGTGTTTGATATATATAATCTATACATCTACCTTAATATTCCATTGTGTGACTTCCAACTCCATTTCTTACTTTTCTACTATTTTTATGTCACAAATTTCAAAACATAACATCATACTTAAATTAAATATCCTATATCGCTGTGCATATGGAAGGTTACATCTTCCATTTCACCATTTCGGTGAAACCTAATGTTGAGATGGCAAATATGCAACTCGATGTCAGTGGAGGCAAATTGCAACTCGATGTCAGAGAGGCAAAATGTGCAACCGAATATCCAGACGGCAACCTGCAACCTGATGTCGTGAAGGTAAACATGCAACTTGATGTTAAGGATGTAAGATTTTCTACCTGTTTGCTAATTGATATTTCAAGACTTTTTATTTATATAATGAAACTAATGGTAAAGAAATATCTTCTTTATGACATTTTGGTTTATACAATTACACTTTATGTTTCCATACAATTTGAACTAGTACAGTTGACTTTACTCTATTGTGTGTTTACAATTTTTTTTCTTTTTACATTTATGTTAAGATTGAGTACATCAACCATGGTCTATGTTTTCATTCTTTTGTGAATTTCTATTTATTGCCACCGTTTTCCAATTCTTTAACATTTTAGATTTCTCACTTACTTTTGTTTCCACGTCCTAATTAATGATTTGATGCTTATTTTTGTAATATTTAATGAACTCCTTTTAAGTCTTCTTGTTATATATATTTTGGACTATTTTGCTCGTTACCCTTTAATGTGTTTTTCGAGTATTGATTATAATGTCAACATTCACTAATTATTATGTCTTTTACATTCATTGTTATTAATATTTTCTTTACTTAGCAAAATTTGTTCATATTTCTGTGTATCTTGACTGGTTATTTTCGCAAAACTATTTTTATATATAACCTTTAAAGTCTGTGTTCCTTTGTTGTTTGTATGGTTATCAACCATTTATATTTGAGTTTTATCTCTTCATTTTTGACTTGTTATTATTATTGTTATTATTATTTTGTGATTGTTATTATTATTCTATTGTTATTGATATTATTATTTTTATTGTTAATATTTGTTTTTATTATTATTTTGTTAAAGCCAATTAGTTTTGATCTATAGCATATCTTTTAATTATTTAAATTGAAGCCAAACTTTATATTCATTTTGCATTATTTATTTATATCTATCTTGAGCCCATACTCTCCTTGATCGTGGTGTCTCAGTCTAGTCTTCCTGCTCAGTTCGTCGATTGGTGTCATGTGGCCTACAGTGACATGTATGTTGCTTGGGACATCACCATCGGAGTAGCGCAGCGAAGCGTGGTGACCCCATAACCTACAGGTCCCAGGATCCTGTTGTCGCTTCTCCTCGTGTTTATTGTTTGCTTCCCTCTATCCCTTGCATTTGTTCTCATCCGTTGACTCATCATTTGATTCAATTCTTCCCCGTCAGTTCTCTCCTTGATTCGAGTTCTACTTACTCCCTTATCTTACTCTGTTACCTTGTGTTGTTCCTTCCTTTTGATACTGTTTTTTCTCTTTCATGCACTCCATTTGATATCACCGCCATTCACTTCCTTCTCATTTTGGTGTTGCCAGCTATTTCATTTCCCTCCCTCAAACTCTTTGTTTTGTTATCCCCCATAAGCTTGTTTTTGCCCTCTTATGTACCACCTAAGCAAATTTCGAGGACGAAATTTTGTTGTAAGGTGAGTAGG
The DNA here is from genome assembly GCA_017893485.1 of Hemerocallis citrina. NCBI lineage: Eukaryota > Viridiplantae > Streptophyta > Magnoliopsida > Asparagales > Asphodelaceae > Hemerocallis > Hemerocallis citrina. The sequence goes on along the minus strand of CM030365.1, from coordinate 80,126,929 downwards.
ATTTGTAACCCCTATTTCCTGTATTTGTATTTTTCTACTGTATTTCCATTCCTTGTACTCTATCCATCAATTTGAGACTGTTTTTTTAATCCAGTTCTAATAAAGTCATCTATTTTGTTTCGACTCAATTTTGTGCCAATATTTGTTGCAATTGTATAATCCTTGTCAGCTCTGATTTGCTGTTCTTCATGGACATTTGACTGTTCCATCTCATCTACTTCTTTTCCCTAAATTATGGTGAATTTTGACTCAATCTCTGGTGCAATCCTACTTAAACCCGCTATCCAATAACCCACAACCCAAAACCCTACTATTTAAACCCCTAAACCTAAACTAGCCCTAACCTAATTATCTACTATTTAACCCCCAACCTGTAGCCGCCAACCCCTAATTACACCATTGTTCCTCTTCTTCCTGCGCTCCAGACCCATCGACTCCCATCGATGCCTCGCCTTCGCTTCCGTCGCCGCCTCATCGTCTCCTCGACACCCCCTAGCATTGAGTCGCCTCCACCGCACCATCAAGCCCTGGTGAACCTCGTCTTCATCCCCTACTCCCTCGCGTCACCCTACTCCCGAACCCTATCACCTCCATCGGAACCCATCATCGCCTCACCATATCCTCCTCGCCACCTCGCTCCACTGCCGAAACCCATCGTCATCCCCGAAGCTCCCCCCCCCTCCGCCATCGTTCTGTTTTCCCCAAGAATAGAGCATCGCTCAGCGCCCTCATCGTGGTGTCTCTCCTCGACCGTGAGTGTCGCCACCCCGTCGGAGCCCCGTCATCTTCTTCTTCCTCTGGGTTCTCGTTGAACCCATCGAAGTAGAGCTCTGTCACCATCAACCCCATCGCCGTCTCGCTCGAACGTCGCCGCCTCCTGCATCGAGCTTCCCTCGACGCCGTCGCGGCCTACCGTCGTCACCCCGCCGTTGCCTCACAGCCTCCGCTGCCCACAGTCGCCGCCGTAGTCGCTCTCCCTATCTCTATCGCTGTGAAGGAGGGAAGAGGGGGATTGATCAAATAAATCTCAGCCATCAGATCTCCTCAAGATCGTGACAGATCTTGATCATCACATCTGATCGGATCTCAGCCCTCCATCATCAGATCTGATCAAGATTCGATCTGAGCCGTCCATTGGTTTGATCTTGATCGCCATCAAGATGTGTCGGGATCCGTTCCCATTATTCCTTCATCAGATTCACCGTTTACACCCCAAGGCAAGTATCTTCTTGTATATTTTGTTTTCTAGTACAGGTTTTTCCTTGAAAATACTGCAAGTATATAGTAAATGTGACTCCTCTTTGTTTACCGTTGATGATCTCATGTTTCGCCTTATCTATCACATGATCTAAGAGTCACAAACCTTCGTTGATACACATGTTCACAACTAGTATAATTTTGATACATTTCATACAAAAAGTGTCTTATTTGGTTTCTGTCCTGTCTTGGCATGCTGTTTCGACCCCGATAAAATCAGATTCTGAACTTGAGTCCTGAATATGAAACTTAGGCCCAGACATCTAGTTTACCACCCTTTTGAGGGAATTGAATCGAGTTAAGGTTTAGGAGATATCGCAGTTTTACTGCTGCTGTGTCTGTAATTGCAGATTCATAAAAACTGCTGCACCACTTTGGTTTACAAATATTTTAACTATGCTACCAGTAAGTAAATGACTTTAAATTTTGCATACTGATACTGGACACCCTAGAGAACATTCCCTAATTTTCTTGGAATTAATTAATGATGTTTCAACCTTGTTTCATATGTATAAACTCAGTTTTACAAATTCTGGCTAAACACAAATGTTGTATAGTTTGCAGTTTTGACATCAATTGCCACAACTTTTATGTTTCTTAACTATATGCATTGGAACTAGGAAGGAGTCTAGTTTCTAGTCCTTTTCATGGATCCACTTTTTCTATCTTGTAGCAACGGTAAACGCAGTTTTGGTGCAGCAACGTCATGCTGTCCAGAACTGCAATCTCATAGTTCTTGATAATTTTAATTTGTGTTGACCCTCGAATATGCTTTATAATCATCTTAAACTTGTTCCATGTTCTTGACCATGTTTACTTGACTTGTTTCGCACACTTTCATGCTTGGTTAATAATAATAATAATAACAAGCTGGGGTTTAAGGGAAAGACCATAGTAGTGGATAATATAGATAAGTGTACTCGGAAAGGGGCCCGTGTTTCCTAGTACGTGGTTCATGAACATGTAGTATCTTGATCATATTAATGAACCCATTACTTATTTTATGAACTTTTTGTGCATTCATGAACTGTCACGCCCCGCTTCCCAAAAGAATCCGGAATACGGTTACGAGACAAAAGCCCAGCAAATGATTTTTATCATCCATAAGCTGTTCAAGAATCCTTACAAAATTCACAAGATCATCAGAGTCGGAGGCAAAAGTATCAACCAACATGCACATATGAACCAAAATGTCAGCAAGAATACTTGAAACCAAATATATAAATCTCAAATAGTCATGATCTGAATAAAAAAATATCCTGGAACGCATTGCCCAAATACAAGAATAAATCCAAGTAATCAAATACAATATTGCTCAAGCAAGCTACAAGAAATAATAATAATAAAAGCCAGCACTAATACTTCATGTCACCAATACCGTCTGGAACATGTTCTCCAAAATCTGTAATTTAACAATAGCAGTGAAGAGGAAAAGAGAAAAACAAGTACCAGTCAATTGCAAGTTACGGGCCGCTTGTAATGCAGGATACAAGGACATGGGGAAAAACTAACTAATAGCATGGGATAGCATGATGTCAAAATAAACAACTAACAATGCAAAGTGAACAAGTGTAAATGGCATGAATCAAGTGTCAAGTAATTAAGTATCATGTAAACATGTATCAAGTGTCAAGTATCATGTAATCATGTATCAAGTGTTATGTATCAAGTCTCATGTAAACGAGTCTCATGTATCATGTAGCCAAGTGTCAAGCAAGCATGTATCATGTTCAAGTATCATGTTCAAGTTTCATGTTCAATTATCATGTTCAAGTCTTGTAGTGATTACTATCTAGGTAGCACTTCATGCAGCCCATCTTACATGGTTGCTACAACAAACAGTTTTGCTTTAGATTTCAGAGTGGACTATAGAGGGCAGCTTACTCAGGGACAAGTTAAGTATCGAGCTCCAAGCTCCAAGTATCATGTATCATGTATCATGTAATCACGTGTCAAGTTGTGCAAGTGGCAAGTATCGTGTCTTGCGTGCAAGTGTCAAGTAATTACATGTCAAGTATCATGTCTCAAGTAATCACGTAGGATCAGTGGATCCCCTTCCGAGTACACGTTTTTGAATTATCCACTATTAGATCTTTTCCTTAAACCCCGGTTTGATTATTTGTTATTATTATCAAACAGGCATGTAGGTGTGCAAAACATATCAAGTATAACATTGCATGATCATATGACAAGTGCAAGTTTCAAGATAAACAAGTACGTGTGCAAGATAGTTCATAAAAGAATAAAATAGCCAAGTCTCGAGTTCAGGACAGCAAGACCACACTATAGTAAAACAGTGATTCCCAAGGTTACAAACATGCAAATCAGAATCCGTCAAAACGTCTAGAAAATAGTCTCCCAACCGAATCCAGCGAGTATAAGTAAGTCATATATTATTTCACAAAAATATAGCTCAAAACTGATTTGAATACAAAAAATAGGTTCAGCCAGAAATCAGGAAAACGAATTCAAGAGCAGGAAAACAGCATGAAACTAAATAAATAAATCCACAAAAAATCTAGGGTATTCCCTTATATGTCCAGTATCTAAATATAAAGTTTCATAATTTTCCATTAAATTAGATTAGTCATCAAAAATCGGGAAACATCAATAAATGGTAGTTTGGCAAATCTGGAATTCCCAGTAGTGCTGTATGAAAACTATGATATCTCGCAACCAGTGAAACAAAATCCAAATCCGCCAAAGGGAGATGAAAATAGACAATATATATTAACTTTCATATTTCACAAATATTTTTCATACAGTAAAAGGAATCAGGGTGAAAAGATGATTCTTTACAAAACAGCAAGCAAAACACAGCAAGTATAGTTTTTATAAACGAGCATGAAACGACATATAAAAATCATCAATAAAATCAACCAAAATTCTGGGTAATCCCTAAGTAGATATAGAAAAACTGATCAAAGTTTCAGATCAAAATAATATGTGTAGCACAACTATCAAAATATTTTAATCATCAAAATCATCAAGAAACAAAATCTGGAAACGGCTTACACCTTTGTAGTAAAACAATCATATCTCACACATACAAAAAAGAAGTGGACCAAGGTCAGAGGGGTTGGAAAGCAGATAAATTTCTCTACAAATCATATTTTATACTGAAATTATGATTCTGACCTTAATATGTTCTAAATTACTGATCAAGACAGATTATCGGCAAAACACAGAATTTCCTTGAAAACCGAAAATCAACATATATTCAATGAAATTTAATCCAAACACCACCAAACATGAAATCAATTCTACCAAGTGTCCAAACATCATGAAATAGGGTAATTAACATATCTAAAACAAGTCTATCACATGGATCTCAACAAATACCCAAATTCTCCCAAAAATCCCACATACATGATCAAATCAAGAACGGGCAAAACCTAAATTATTTCATGTCAATTTTGTGTCGTAAGTTAACTATGGTCAAAGCGCTATAGAGACAATATCAACAAGGGGTTTCACAGACAATCGTCTCTAGAACCCAACTACACTACAAGCGGTATTTTTAACTTGTATCATACAAAGGAATTTACGTACAAGTAACTTGCTTGAGAGACGATGACGAGAACGGAGCAAGAACAAGAATAACGGGAACGGATTCTCCAGCACGAACACAAACACAATGAACGGATCACGAACTAATCACGAACAAGATAAAGATGATCGAGATCATGAACAGAATCGGACGGCTGAGATCGAAGATCAAGATCAAGATGATCGGATCAAATCGGGCGACTCTGATCGAAGATCAACATCAAGATCGAGATGTGATCAGTATCTTGATGATGATAATGATGATCGGATCAGATCGACAATCTAACAGCCACCAATCAAAGTGATCAAAGAACTCCATGATGATGATCATGATGATCAAGAAAGGACGGCCAACATTCAAACCATCAAAACCCACATGATCAAGAAGATCAAGATGAGATATCATGAAGATCCGATGGCCCACAACGAAGATGATCAAGAACTCCAAGATGATCAAGATCAGATCAACGGATGGCTAGGAATCAATCAAATCAAGATCAAGATCACAAGCAAACGGACGGCCCACAATCAAAGTGATTAAAACTCCATGATCAACATCCACAGCATTGGCAACCCATGATCAAAATAACCCAGCCAGTGGATGGCGAGTTGACAGCTGGCGACGGCATGGCAGCCAGGGGATAGCGGCGGACGGCAGGGGGACGACGCATCGTAGGCTGCTGTTGGCGCTGTAGGAGGTGGCTGGTTGAGTGCGGCAGGGGGGCTGCGTGCTGCTTCGTTTCCTGCAGTGCATTGAGACGAGGAGGGCGCGCACAGGGGGGTCACTGATGCTGGCGTGGGGCGCGACCAGGCAGAGGGACATCGGCACGGGGCTGCGGTCAATGCTGTTGTGGACGTGGGCGCAGCGGAGGTTGGGAGACGACTGGGGGGTGAACGGAAGAGCAGGAAGGATGGGAGAATGAAGGGCGCGAGACAAGGTGCGGAGGGAAGGTGGAAGAGGAGGGTGGCTGAGTTTTGGAAGGTGAAGAGGCAGATTGGGTAGGAAGGTGAACAGGTAAGTAGATGGATTAATATATAGGTGGGAGAGGGTGACGAGAATTAGGGTTAGGGGGAGTTGGGTTACGGGTGTGGGTAGTTTAGGTTGTTAACGGGTTGTGGGTAAGTTTAATTGGGTTTGGCTGGGTATTATACAGTTTGGGTTTTAATTAGAATAGGGTATTCAATGGGTTTGGGTTAGTTTAAGTTAATGGGTAATGGGGTTTTAATGGGTTAATAGAAAACCAATAAGAATAATTAAATAACCAATAACAAAATTGTTTTCAATAAAAATGTAATTTGCATTAGAAAATAGTATTTATCTAAAATTCTACAAATACAGTTAGTAAATAAAAGTGGATCTTTTAATAACTAGTAAAAAATAAAAATAATAACAATAATACAAATAACAATAATAATAATAAGAGTAATAATAATAAAATTACGAATTGTAATACAATATAAAAATCATAGAAAATAGTTACAAATAAATTTACTGATCGAAAAATTAGATTTTAAGAGAAGATCCAAAAATACATTTTAACAAATGAATTTGAAAATCGGAAAAAAATAATTTGTGAAAATTTTAAATGCAGAAAATACACAGAAATACGTTTTTGGTAAAACATGGGTTACAAATCCTACCCACCTTACAACAAAATTTTATCCTTGAATTTTGCTTAGGCGGTACATAGGACAGGGCAAAAGCAAACTGGGGAAGGGTAACAAAGCAGAGGGCTAATGGGGAAGGAACAAAGCAGTGGCAACACCAGAAAAAGAAAGGAGTGGATAACAACGATGTCAAATGAAATGCCTGAAAGAGAATAAACAGTATCAAAAGGAAAGAACAACACAAGATAACAAAGCAAGATAGGGAGTAGGCATAACTGGAATCAAAGGGAGAACGGACAAGGAGGAATTGAATCAATTAATGAATGGGTGCATAATGGCAAAATGAAATGTAAGACGGAAGTACCCGGTATCAAAAATGAAGAAGGAACAACACAAGGCTTGCAAGATAATAAAGCACAGAGATGAAGAGATAGATAAAGCTGGAACCAAAGAAAGGATGGGCAAGGAAGAGATAGACCAAGCAATGAGTCAACGGATGAAGACAAATGCAAGGGATAGAAAAGCAAACAGTGCAGAGAGGGAGAAACAACAAAAGGATCCTAGGACCTGTGGGTTATGGGCCCACAACGCTTCCGCTGCCCCACTCTGATCGGAGAAGACTCTGCCAATAGCATCTAGCGATGCTAACTGACAGACCAAATAGAAAAGAAAAGAATGGATGGCACCAAAATCAGAAAGATATGGGTACGAGAAGATTGAATTCATACCCAGGAAGAAATCAACAAAGATGACGACTAAAAGAGACAGAAGAAAACAAGGAATCAAGGGATTAAATAAGAAAGGATAAAAAAGAATGGAATAAGACTATATCCAGATCAATAATGATTATGATTCATTTATGCATGCACGGTTGGTGAAATGTTGAGCCGATCCCAGTTCGAGCCAAGCTTGTCTAATATATTAGGCAATTAATACATTAGCCAGACCTGAACTCTGATACCACTAAAAACCTTGTCACGCCCCACTTCCCAAAAAATACGGAATACGGTTACGAGACAAAAGCCCAGCGAATGATTTTCATCATCCATAAGCTGTTCAAAAATCTTTACAACATTCACAAGAATCATCAGAGTCAGAAACAAAAGTATCAACCAACATGCACATATGAACCAAAATATCAACAAGAATACTTGAAACCAACTATATAAATCTCAAATAGTCATGATCTGAATAAAATAAATATCATGGGACACATTGCCCAAATACAAGAATAAATCCAAGTAATAAAATACAATATTATTAAAGCAAGCTACAAGAAATAATAATAATAAAAGCCAGCACTAATACTTCATGTCACCAATACCGTCTGGAACCTGTTCTCCAAAATCTGCAATTTAACAATTGCAGTGAAGAGGAAAAGAAAAAACAAGTACTCGTCAATTGCAGGTTACGGGCTGCTTGTATGCAGGATACAAGTACATGGGAAAAAACTAACTAATAGCACGAGATAACATGATGTCAAAATAAACAACTAATATGGCAAAGTGAATAAGTGTAAATGGCATGAATCAAGTGTCAAATAATCAAGTATCATGTAAACATGTATCAAGTGTCAAGTATCATGTAATCATGTATCAAGTGTCATATATTAAGTCTCATGTAAACAAGTCTCATGTATCATGTAGTCAAGTGTCAAGCAAGCATGTATCACGTTCAAGTATCATGTTCAAGTATCATGTTCAAGTATCATGTTCAAGTCTTGTAGTAATTACTATCTAGGTAGCACTTCATGCAGCCCACCTTACATGGTTGCTACAACAAACAGTTTCGCTTTAGATTTCATAGTGGACCATAGAGGGCAGCTTACTCACGGACAAGTCAAGTATCGAGCTCCAAGCTCCAAGTATCATGTATCATGATCATGTAATCACGTGTCAAGTTGTGCAAGTGGCAAGTATCGTGTCTTACATGCAAGTGTCAAGTTATCACGTGTCAAGTATCATGTCTCAAGTAATCACGTAGGATCAGTGGATCCCCTTCCGAGTACACATTTTTGAATTATCCACTATTAGATCTTTCCCTTAAACCATGGCTTGATTATTTGTTATTATTATCAAACAGGCATGTAGGTGTGCAAAACATATCAAATATAACATGGCATGATCATGTGATAAGTGCAAGTAGCACGATAAACAAGTACGTGTGCAAGATAGTTCAAAAAAGAATAAAATAGCTGAGTCTCTAGTTTAGGACAGCAAGACCACACTGTAGTAAAATAGTGATTCCCAAGGTTACAAACATGTAAATCTAAATCCGTCGAAATATCTAGAAATAGACTCCCAACCGAATCCAGCGAGTATAAATAAGTCATATATTATTTCACAAAAACATAGCTCAAAACTGATTTGAATACAGAAAATAGGTTCAGCCAGAAATCAGGAAAACGAATTCAAGAGCAGGAAAACAGCATGAAAACTCAATAAATAAATCCACAAAAAATCTTGGGGTATTCCCCTATATATCCAGTATCTAAATACAAAGTTTCATAAATTTCCAGTAAAACTAGGTCAGTCATCAAAAATCGGGAAACATCAATAAATGGTAGTTTGGTAAATCTTGAATTCCCAACACTGCTGTACGAAAACTATGATATCATGAAACCAGTGAAACAAAATCCAAATCCATCAAAGGGAGATGAAAATAGGCAAAATATATTAACTTTCATATTTCACAAATATTTTTCATACAGTAAAAGGAATCAGGGTGAAAATACAATTCTTTCAGCAAGCAAAATACAGCAAGTATAGTTTTTATAAACGAGCATGAAACGGCATATAAAACTCATCAATAAAATCCACCAAAATTCTGGGTAATCCTTAAGAAGATATAGAAAAATTGACAAAAGTTTCATATCAAAATAATATGTGTAGCACAAGTATCAAAATAATTTAATCATCAAAATCATCAAGAAACGAAATCTGGAAATGGCTTACACCATTGTAGTAAAACAGTCATATCTCACCCATACGAAAACGAAGTCGAACAAGGTCAAAGGGGTTGGAAAGCAGACAAAATTCCCTACAAATCATGTTTTATACTGAAATTATGATTCTGACCTTAATATGGTCTAAATTACTGATCAAGACAGATTATCGGCATAACACAGAATTTTCTCAAAAACCAAAATTAACATAAATTCAACGAAATTTAATCCAAACACCACCAAACATGAAATCCAGGCTACCAAGTGTCCAAACATCATGAAATATGGTAATTAACATATCCAAAACAAGTCTATCACATGGATCTCAACAAATACACAAATTCTCCCAAAAATCCCACATACATGATCAAATTAAGAACGAGCAAAACCTAAATTATTTCATGTCAATTTTGTGTCGTGAGTCAACTATGGTCAAAGCACTATAGAGACAATATCAACAAGGAGTTTTACATACAATTGTCTCTAGAACCAAACTACATTACAAGCGGTATTTTTGACTTGTATCATACAAAAAACTTTGAGTATAAGTTACTTGCCTGAGAGATGACAACAAGAACAGAGTAAGAACAAGAATAACGGGAACGGATTCCCTGGACACGAACACAAACACAACAAACGGATCACAAACTAATCACGAACAAGATAACGATGATCGAGATCATGAACAGAATCGGACGGCTGAGAGCGAAGATCAAGATCAAGATGATCGGATCAAATCGGGCGACTCTGATCGAAGATGAAGATCAAGATCGAGATGTGATCAGTATCTTGATGATGATAATGATGATCGGATCAGATCGACAATCTAACGGCCACCAATCAAAGTGATCAAAGAACTCCATGACGATGATCATGATGATCAAGAAAGGACGGCCAACATTCAAACCATCAAAACCCACATGATCAAGAAGATCAAGATGAGATATCATGAAGATCTGATGGCCCACAACGAAGATGATCAAGAACTCCAAGATGATCAAGATCAGATCAACAGATGGCTAGGAATCAATCAAATCAAGATCAAGATCACAAGCAAACAGACGACCCACAATCAAATTGATTAAAACTTCATGATCAACATCCACAGCAATGGCAACCCATGATCAAAACAACCCAGCCGCTGGATGGCGAGTCGACGGCCAGGCGACGGCATGGTGGCCAGGGGAACAGCAGGCGGCGGTGGACGGTAGGGGACGACGCACTGTAGGCTGCTGTTGGCGCTGTAGGAGGCGGCTGGTTGAGTGCGACAGGGGGGCTATGCACTGCTTCGTTGCCTACGACGCGTCCAGACAGGGAGGGCGTGCACAGGGGAGTCGCTATTGCTGGCATGGGGTGCGACCAGGCAGAGGGGACACCGGCACGCGGCTGCGGTCGATGCTATTGTCGATGTGGGCCGCCGCGGAGGTCGGGAGACGACTGGGGGGTGAACGGAAGAGCAGGAGGGACGGGAGAAGGAAGGGCGGGAGACGAGGTGCAGAGGGAAGGTGGATGAGGAGGGTGGCTGAGTTTTGGAAGGTGAAGAGGCAGGTTGGGTAGGAAGGTGAACAGGTAAGTAGATGGATTAATATATAGGTGGGAGAAGGTGACGGGAATTAGGGTTAGGGGGGAGTTGGGTTACGGGTGTGGGTAGTTTAGGTTGTTAACGGGTTGTGGATAAGTTTAGTTGGGTTTGGCTGGGTATTATAGGGTTTGGGTTTTAATTAGAATAGGGTATTAAATGGGTTTGGGTTAGTTTAAGTTAATGGGTAATGGGGGTTTTAATGGGTTAATAGAAAATCAATAAGAATAATAAAATAACCAATAATAATATTGTTTATAATATAAATGTAATTTGCATTAGAAAATAGTATTTATCTAAAATACTACAAATACAGTTACTAAATAAAAGTGGATCTTTTGATAACCAGGAAAAAATAAAAATAATAACAATAATACAAATAACAATAATAATAATAAGAGCAATAATAATAAAATTACGAATTGCATTACAATATAAAAATCATAGAAAATAGTTACAAATTAAATTACTGGTCGAAAAATTAGATTTTAATAGAAGATGCAAAAATACATTTTGAGAGGAATTTGAAAACAGGAAAAAATAATTTGTGAAAATTTTAAATACAGAAATACAGAAATACTTTTTTGGGAAAACAGGGGTTAGATGAACCCACGGTTGGTTCTTGAACTTGTTAGTGTATTCACGAACTTGGTTCGTGAACTTGTTACATTATTTTTGTACTCATGAACCATGCTTGCTTGATACTTGATGCCTGAGTACACCGCCCTATAAAATCCACCACTAGGCCTAAACGTAACGGATTGTATGTAGCAACCATGTAGTAAAAGTAACTTGTACACACTTGATACCTTACTTGATGCTCGTTTCTTGAGACTTGTTACTTGTTACTTGTTACTTGTACTTGTTACTTGTTACTTGTTACTTGAAACTTGTACGTGATACTTGTTACTTGATACTTGATACAACTACATGCTCACTTGTTACTTGTTCCACTACTTGTACTTGTTATCAAATCTTGTCACTTGAGTTGTCTTTCTTGCTTGCTAGTTTCTTGAATCCCACCACTTGTTGCATCCCTATTATATTATACATTCTTGATTCCAAATCTTGTTCTATATTTCTTGCACTTGTTTTGATATTCTTGCTTGTACTACTTGCGGCCCTAACTTGCACTAAGGGCGTTTGTCCTGTTTTCTTATTTTTCTTTTTTTATATTTATATATACAGAGTTTGGAGACGAATTGCCTGCTGGAATTGGTGAGCAAGACGTTCTAGCCTTCGCTTGGAGAAAAGACTTGCTTTAAATATTTTGTTTTTGAGTTATTTTCTTCTTTTGCTACTTGAATCTTGTAACGGGCTTATAGTCCCGAGTTTTATCTTTTGATCCGGATTTGAGAACTATTGGGATATTATTATTTTGTTTCAATTGTTTCTGTTTATTAATAAATTATTCATGCTTGCGTGGTTGTGTATATCTTGTTATATTCTTGTTATGATGCTGAGTCAATCCTACAGCTTAAGAATGATGAAAATCATTCGTTGGGCTTCATCACGCGCTCGTATTCCGTATTGTTGGGAAGCGGGGCATGACAATAACACTTGGTACTTTCACTTGGTCATTCGCAGTCATATAGTGGTGTCTCCGTTTGCCACTATTGCCTGGCGTACTAAACCTCACTCAAAAATCTGACGAACCATCGAAATTTACTACAACACAGGTTAGCTCGAAGCATCCCCTGTGGCCCCTAGCTTATAGACTGTAGTCTATGGCCTGTTCGCCTTTCCTGATATAGAACATGACGGAGTTCCGGGGGTCCATCCCCTAGCTCCGACAGGAAATTTTCCTGCCCTTATCATGGCACTTCAGAAATTAACAGAAGAGATACGGATCCTGTGCTCCCAACTCGTGAGAAGGCACAGACTGTATCCCTTTGACACAAACGGTACAACCAATAACACCACCTAGTGTTGGCCTTTAGAACAGGTCAGATCATAAGGTATCACCATTAATACGAACGTTTTTCCTTCGGTGAAATGATAATAAATAACGGTTAAGTAGTAATAGCCATAAGTTACTACCCTAACGATGTCACTAACCCTAAACAATCCTAGGGATGACAACAGTACTAACACAACATGTTAGATCTTAATTTAGACTTCAGGTGCTCAACCTAGACTTACCAGAATTCCTAAGGATCCTGTTCATAGTCTATCGATCCAAGACCCTGGCATTACGAACGTATTCGTATGCTACTACCCTAAACTTGGATTCTGTCTACACTCCCGGCCCACGATCAACCTACACCAGTTAAGATCTGACGGTGCACGAGGGGTGACTCGTCCATAGTCTACGAGGAGGAAAATAAATACACATCCTGATGGTCGATGGCCCCTAGGGAAATGATATCACCCTAGACGAGCACAACAACTGCGTACTAGCTAATAAGCTACATACGAGCTAACTAGCTACGTATGAGCCAAACGAATTACATACGAGCCAACTGGCTATGTATGCGAAAAAATGAATCATATAGAAGCAACCATAAAAGTCCTCTAACAATCTAGAAGCGAAATAACATGCTACTAGCAAAACTTGATCTTTTATACACAAAGGCAACATAAACGGTCTTCTAACACCCTAGAAGCAATTAAACATGCTACGAACAAAACTTGATCTTTTATACATAAAAGCAACATAAAAGTCTTCTAACACCCTAAAAGCAATTCAACATGGCACTCTTATCGAAATTCAACAAAATTAGACTTTAAGAAAGGTGAGAACATCTACTACAACTCTCTAGTTGACCACCTTCTTTGGTTTAGTCAATAAGAGGTAGAAAAAAAACCTCGAACAACCTAAACAGCGAGCTTCCGCCAAAAAGGCCAGCTGCTGTGACTTTGTAAAAGTCATAACTTCTACTATGCTTATTGAAATCTAACAAAATAGGACATTTTGGAAAGGTGAGAACATCTACTAAAACTCTCTAGTTGAAACCTTCTCAGATTCATTCAATAAAAGGTAGGAAAACCTAAAACAACCTAAATAGCGAGCTTTAGCAAAAAAGGCCAGCTGCCATGGCTTTGTAAAAGTCATAATCCTACTCTGCTTATTTGAATTTAACAAAATATGACATTTTGGAAAGGTGAGATCCTCTACTAAAACTCTCTAGTTGACAACCTTCTCAGATTCACTCAATAAGAGGTAGAAAAACCTCGAACAACCTAAACAGCGAAGCTTCAGCCAAAAAGGTCAGCTGCTGTGACCTGTGAAGGTCATAACCCATACTCCACTTATCAGAACCTAACAAAATAGGACATTTTGGAAAGGTGAGAACCTCTACTAAAGCTCTCTAATTTACAACCTTCTCATATTTAGTCAATAAGAGGTACAAAAACTTCGAACCATCTAAACAACGAAGCTTCAGCCAAAACGGCTAGCTGCTGTAACATGTAAAGGTCATAACCAGTGCTATACTTATCAAAATTTAACAAAATAGGACTTTTTGGAAAGCTAAGAACATCTAATAAAACTCAATAGTTAACAACTTTCTCAGATTCTGTATGGAACTCAAAATCCAGCTCTTTAAACACAAGTCAAGAACAACAAAAGACGACAGATTTGCTGAAACTTGTAAAGCTCATAACTGGTGCTATACTTATCGAAATAAAACAAAATTGGGCTTTTTGGAATGCTAAGAACATCTACTACAACTTTCTACTTGACAACTTTTTCAGATTCCTTATGGAACTCAAAATCCATCTCTTTAAACACATTACAAAGAGCAACAAAGATAGCCAAAAGCTGAAATTTCTAAAGCTGATAACTTTTGCTATACTTGTCAGAATCTAATAAAAATATACTTTTTGGAAAACTAAAAACATCTACTACAACTCTATAGTTAACAACTTTCTCAGATACCGTATGGAACTCAAAATCCAGCTCTTTAAACACAATAAAAAAGTAACAAAGACAGCAAAAGGCTGAAACTTATAAAGCTCATAACTTTTGATATACTTAACGAAATCTAACAAAATCAGACTTTTTGGAAAGCTAAGAACATCTACTACATTTTCCTAGTTGATAACTTTCTCAGATTTCGTATGGACCTCAAAACCCAGCTCTTTAAACACAATACAAAGAGCAACAGAAGACAGCAAAAAGCTGAAACTTCTAAAGTTCATAACTTTTGCTATACTTGTTAGAATCTAATAAAATTGTACTTTTTGGAATGCTCAAAACATCTACTACAACTCTCTAGTTGACACCTTCTCAGATTCCTGTATGGAACTCAAAATCAAGCTCTTTGAACATAATTCAAGAACAACAAAAAGGATAGCAAAAGCTGAAACTTGTAAGGCTTACAAATTTTGCTATACTTATCGGAACCTAACAAAATTGAATATTTTGGAAAGGTGAGAACATCTACTTCAACTTTCTAGTTGACTACTTTTTCAGATTCCTTGTAAGGGCACAAAATTTAGATCTTTAAACATAAGCAAAAATAACCAAAACAGCGATTTTCTTAAAAGCTTGCTGTTTTGGGGAAACAATTTATTTCACCCATCAAACTAACCCCAAAAATTCTATAAAAATTAGAGCATGGTAAGGACACATGAGAACCTCTCAAAATAATTTGGAGTCAAAATTCCAAATTTAGCATAAGTAATTAATCAAAACTACATATTAGTTTAAGAATAATTCTTTCGTGTTCTAATTGAGTTCTACCACTTCAATCTTGTATGCCATTTTATTCCAGTCCACAATCATGATTATGCATGTGAAAATAGTCCATGTTCTTCATTTAATCAACAATAATAACAATAATAACAACAATAAAAATAAGTTGAGAACCCCCACCCAAAGTGTAGGAAGAACTAGCTAGCTTCTTCTCCTCCTTGCTCCTTGTTCTTGCTCCTCTTCAAGAACACCTCACATATGAACCCACCCTTTCTTTTGATTTGATCTCTCTTTCTTTTTTTTTCTTCTCAATTTTTTTCTAAAAATAAAACAAGTAGAAGAAGAGAAAGAAATTTTAAAAGAGAGTGAGATGAGAAGGAGATGGAGAAACACCAAATGAGAAAAGGGTTTTGCCCTAGGGCTGGGGCCGGCCTAACGGGGGGGTGGGGGGTGGGGTGGGGGGGGGGGGGTTATATGAGAAGGGAGTTGAGTTTTTGGTTGAGAAGAGGGACAAGTGTTCTCTTTCTCATAGTTAAAACGATTTGATGTTTAATTTGCAAATAAATATTGCAATCAAAACCTAATCTAGTCCCTACCCTCCATTTGGTCATGATTGATAAAAAAATCAGAGGTATTTTTCCAAAATCACATACTACTTAATTTCGTACAAACGTCCGAAATTGATACGGTACATATTCGTACATACATCTATATATACAGATAATTTTTATTAGTTAAAATGAATAATCTCTACCAAAAATATTTTATTTCAGAAATAATAATAAAGATAATTTTATTACCGGCTCGGAAGATTTCAGTACCAATTTGATACAATATACATGTATAGAGATTGGTATACATATATAGATAATATTTATTAACTAAACCGGGTAATATCCACCAAAAATATTTCAAAATAATTTTTAATATTAGACCCTGATATTTCAGACATTTTCTCAAAATTGCATTTTACAGAATTTTGTACAGGTGCACAAAACCAATACAATACATATATATACTTGTATATATATACAGATAACTTTTTATTAGTAAAACCAAGTAATTTCCATAAAAATATTTTAATTTTAAAAATAATAATACAAACATAATATCCAACCGGGATATTACAGGTTGTTAATGGAAATTAGGGTAACGGGTTAGCGGGTTTGTGGGTTGAAATCCAATAAGAATGGGCTATAGGGTTTTGGGTTTGGTTTTATAATAAATAGGATATATAAATAGGATTTCAATATATTTAATTGGAGTATTCAACACACAAAATATTTAAATAGGTTGTACCGATAAATTTTCGAGGTTCAACAGAATGAAAAATTGATTGGAAGAATACATTGTGTTGAAGGCGAATAAATTTTTTTTATTATCAGTTAGCAAAGTCACGGGGGGGGGGGGGGGGGGGGGGTGTTCAGAAAAGAAAGATAAAGGGAAAAAATTAATACAAGAAAACCGAAATCGTGAACAAGGGTTACACTGTGAGAACCGCTTATAAAACTCAAGTAACGATCCATGCAGCGTTCTCATGGTGGGTCAGTCCAGTACATTATTACTATAATATGTACCCATGTGAAGACTTGATATCTCATATCCATGACCCATGAGATACGGTCATCAGTCTGTGCACGTACTAGTTTCTATATATTATTGTTGTCTTAATTCACAATAATAGTTGACAAGGGACATTTAAGAATAGTGTTCAAATTACAACCAATAGGATCTCACAATCAAGTCATGCATTTAATGTCCCATAGCATTGAACCTACTATTCTAAGGACTATATGATCATTTAATCACAATAAACAACACAATAAATAAATTGCCTCATATATGAAATAAATGTCATGATGCCATGTAAACTTGTAATGTCAATACACAACTGACCTCCAGGGCATACACCAACAGAAATTCCCCACATCATTGGGCTTAGGCCAAGTTGGATGAAGCCAAGAGGCAGCGAGCATGCTATACTGCCACAATGGGGGGTTTCGTTCTTCTACTTGATGCAATTGAACTATCGCCAGAATGGATTCACGCAAACCCAGAACCCGTGGATGAATTTAAAGAGATCATTTTTTTCTCAAGAGGATCCCACCAAGAGTTTTCGTGTCATCAAGACCCTCCCTCTCCTACTCAAGGAGCACCTCATCGCGTGCATAAGAAGGAATCAAGATTTATTCACCTGGACAACAGCCGACATGCCAGGAATTCTCGGAGACCTAATCATGCATCATCTTAGTGTGAGTCCGGATGCCAAGCCCATTTAGCAATGGCGCAACAAATTTGCTCCAGAGAGGCTACAGGTAGTCAAAGAAGAAGTCGACAAACTCCTAGCCGCACGCTTCATCTAAGAAGTTAACTACCCATAGTGGTTAACAAATGTGGTGATGGTTCAGAAAGCTAATCGTAAGTGGAGAATGTGCATAGACTTTACAGATCTTAACCAGGCTTGTCCGAAAGTACCGTTCCCTCTCTCCAGCATAGACGCACTGATCGGTGCCATGTTGGGACATGAACTCTTAACATCCATGGATGAATTTTCTGGGTATAATTAGATCCAAATGTTTCCATTTGACACCTCAATGACATCCTTCATCACATATCAGGGTATGTACTGCTATCGAGTTATGCCTTTTGGCCTAAAAATGCAGGCGCAATTTATCAACGTCTGGTAAATAAGGTATTCAAGAGTCAAATCGGCGGGAACATGAAAGTATACATGGATGATATGTTAGTGAAAAGTCTCCAAAAGGAAGACCATGACACCGACCTCCAACAAGCATTCGAAGAATTACGCAAGCATAACATGAATCTGAATCCTACAAAATGTGCTTTTGGAGTATCCTCTAGAAAATTCTTGGGCTTCATGGTTAGTCAAAGGGAAATCATATTCAATCCTGAGAAGGTCTAGGCAATTCGCAACATGACTTCCCTAACCACGGTCAAAGAAGTTCAGAAACTCCCCGGCCGCTTGGCTGCCATCGACCGATTCCTCTCTAAGTCTGGGAGAGAAATGTCTGCCATTTTTTAAAATTCAACAGGGCACGAAAGGCTTCGAGTGGGGGGGGGGGGAAGAATATCAGATCACCTTCAAACAACTCAAAGCATACATCGTCAACCCTCCATGTAACACCCCATAAAATAAATAACATTGTTTTGAATTATTATTATCATTTTAATTAATATTATTAATTTTTATTATTTTTCTTTGACTACTATTTTGATATTATTGTTGTTCATATCTATATTCCTCATTATTTACTTTTATTATTTATTGTTATTTCATATGAATGAAGGATTATCTATCATGGGCTTTAAATACAAACTAGACTTAATTAATAAAAGAAAATATAAATATATATATAATATACATGTTTTTTGTCCAAAGGGCCCGGTCCAAACCAAGCCCAGGCATTAGACTTGGTTGGCTAGCCACTTGGCTAAGTAGTGAAGGATTTGATTTTTATTTAAATTGTTGATCATATGTCACGCCCCCCTTCCCAAATAAAAATACGGAATACGGGTACGCAACAAAGTATAGCAAATGGTTTTCACCATTCATGAGCTGTAAGGATCATCTCAACAGTACACAGGAATATACAAAAAATAAGCAGGAAATAATCAACAACGCATGCATGAGAAAATTTTCAAATCAACATAATTATTTGAAACAAAATACTTAATTCTCAAATAAATCAGATCTGGGACAAAAGACAAGTAATAAACTATGGGACAAGTGCCCAATACAAGTACCAAGTAGCAACAATGGACAAATAATTCAAAACAGAAAATAGTTCAAGCAGGAAAACTCTAGCCAAGCTTAGAACACTTGGTCACTCATTCCTTCAGGCAGATGATCGCCAAACTCTGCATATTCATTAATTTGAAAGAAAAAGAGAAACTGGAAATAATGTGCCCGTTAGTGTAAGTTACGGGCTGTAAGTAGTACAAGCAACAAAGCACAGAGACAGGTAAACAAAGCACAGAGCGGCAAAAAGAATCGAAGTACTGGATATAGCATGGAAGGAATGTGACAGATAAATATAGTAACTAACTCCAAGGCCAAGAAACAAAATCAAATAACATGATTAGTTAACAGGGTACGGGTAACTTGTAACAGGTATCAAGTAGCATGCAAGAAGGTAAACATGTAACGCGTGTCAAGTAGCATGTACAGGTAACAGGAAAGTGCAGGTGATCATGTCATTCTCAAGTCTTCTATTTAATCCCATCTAGGTAGCACTTCATGCGTCCCATTTATTTACCACATAGTTGCTACATACAAAAAGGTTGTGTTTTATTTCGTAGTGGATTCTATAGGGTCGTGTACTCAGGTATCATGTAAACAAGTAATCGGATCATATATCATGTAATCATGTAATCATGTAGCAGGTTGGAACTATGGGTCCCCTCCGAGTACACCTTCCTATAGGGAAGTATGTAGTCAGGTAAAACATGTGGGAAACACGGGCCCCCTTCCGAGTACACCTTCCTATAGGGAAGTATGTAGTCAGGTCACAGGAATCGTGTATCATGTATTCATGTATTCATGTAACAGGTGGGAAACCCGGGCCCCCTTCCAAGTACACATTTCCATATTGTCTACTACTAGATCTTTTCCCTTAACCCCGACTTGATTACTTGTTATTATTATTAAAGCAGGTGTAAACGTGCACAAACAGGGCAAGTAAACATGACAAGAAACAAAATTCAAGTTCAGGTCAAGTAGAAAACATAATCGGGTATCAAATCAACTTATAATAGTTAGAAACAACGAGAATTTCAATTATGGACAACAGGACATTGCTGCACCAAAACTGAGATTCCCGTTGCCACAAAAATGCAAAACTGGATCCGTAAGAAAACCTAGAAACTAGACTCTCTGCCGGTTCCAGCGCATATACACAGGTTATATAAAAGCTACAACAACTGGGTTTAAAACAGCATTCTATGCAGATTTCGTATTGTAAAATTTTGTTTACATGCATGAAACAGGCTTAAAAACTCAATAAATAAATCCAGCAAAATTTATGGAGGTTCCCTAAGATTTCTAGTCTCAGCATATTAAATATCATGTCTATATATTACAGATCCCTAACATGTTTAGTCTCAGCATATTAAATTTCATGCCATGTTCCCCTATTATTGATTACCGATTACTGTATACCGATTGCTACTTATCAATTACCGATTACTGAGTACTATCACTAGAAGACCGGAGTACATAATCCTATAAACTTCACTATCAAGTCCAAATGTTCACTTGATTGTTGTGCATCCAAACCTATGGTATATGACACAGGATTGAGTGCATTAGATAAGTTAATAAAAACTAATAGTCTGAGGTTATACTGACACAAATACCTATTACCGACACTACATCACCAATTACCGATCGATTATACTTACAGTCACCATGTAGGCATTTGCATTGTGTATGATCATATAGTTTCTGTTCTTACATTGTTATTGCTTATTTCCTTCCACCTTATATTTTTTCAGTTTTATTATCATACAGCTTGATGCTATTTGTTGTCTGAAGCTTACTCTAACGCACATTCCACCACCCCAGGGTGACACAGCAAATTTATGAATCTGAAATTTCAGACCCAACAGCACTAAAACAGCGGTAACTAACAAAATATAATTTGGAATTCGATTCTGCAAAAAGGGCTGTAAACTAGACACACGAGGACACATTTCATATTTACAAGGTTTTAATCACATGTGAATGGAATCAGGTTGAAATTAGGGTTCTTCACTGAACAACATGCAACTAGCAACTATGTGATCGGTTTCACAACCATGTAATAAGTTAGAAAAGTTATTAAACAATTCTACAAAAATTTAGGGTTGGTCCTCGTCATGTCTAGTCATACCCAGAATAACACTAAGTCCAAATTTTACTTTTAACATCTGTTTTAAATCAACAAATCTTGCAAACAGTTTTATAATCCAGAATCTAAAATTCTACGACACAGCAGCAGTAAAACAGCGATAACTCACATATCATAAATAAGATTTGATATCCGTTGAAAGTTCTGAAAAACAGACACAGAAGCCTACGTTTCATATTCACATATTAATTTATTTTACTGACATTAACAGGGGCTAAACTACTGTACCAAATCAAGACAGCTGCTAAAAGGAATTTCTGTGCATGTAGTTTAACATATAAATCATCCACGATGGGTTCAAATTAAAGTATAATGCAAAATATGATTTATTGAACATTTAAATCATCATGGTATGCATATTCACAAGTCCACAACGAGAGAACACATTTAGCAAATCAATCATGTAAACAAACATCCATAACATACGATAGTTCAAGAAAGTGTGTATTTATCTAGAAGTCTATCTAGATCTAGTTATATTCGTGCAGTGTGTATGTGTGTGCCAACTTGTTGTGATTAACCACGATTACGAATTGATTGAAACGGATCAAGTGAACAAGATCAAGATTACCAAGGAATTGTTATCAGAATGGAAACGCAATGGAAGCAAGACTACTTGCGGTATTTGTACTTGTACGAGGAACAAGAATATCAAACAAGTTACTTGCCTTGGTGGAGTTGGTTCCGAATAGAAAAGAATAACGGGAACGAATCCCGGTACACGTGCACGCACACGACAACCCAAGAACAAGAGAAGGGCTTGCGAGATCGGGATCGACGGCCCAGATTCAAGTAGTTTGATGATGCGATCAACGACCGAGATCAAAGGATCAAGAAGATGATGATCATGATCGTGAAGATCGACATTCAGATGGTTGAGATCGCTTGATCACAAAACAGAGAAAGGGGGAGTGCTCGGGTGGTGCACTAGCAGACAATGGCGGCGACTGGACGGCGAGCGGCAGGGCTCAGGGGACGACTGCGGTAATGGCAGTCGGGAGTGGGTTGTAGTGGAGAGGAGGATGCTCGAGCGGGGAAGATCATGGGGAGACAGTCGGCGGTTGGAGTCGACATCGAGATGTGGCTGGAGGAAGAAGACGACGGCAAGTAAGGAGAAAGGTTATCGACGATTGTGGATGCGGAGGTTAACGATGGTGGACTGGATGGAGATGAGGAAGGCGGTGATCGCGGCATGAAATGCATACGAGGAGAACAGGGGATGAGCAGGGCGACGTCGATTGCGACTGAGGAAGACGAGGGGTCGCGATGAGGATGAAGATGGTGATGGGGGCGAGCGGGTTGCACAGGAAACGAGGGTTGGGTTAGGGGTTAGGTCAACACAATAATGAGAGAAGATGAAGAGGTTAGTGTGTTGGGATTTGTTTGGTTGTGATAAAGAGAGAGAGAGAAAGAAAGAGTATATAATAAGTATATTATAATGGGATGGTTGAGATAGTGAGGGAGCGCGAGAGAGGAATCAGGGGATACTGAGAGATGTGCGGTTGATCTGGTCAAAACGGATTATGGGGAGAATTGGGTTAAAGGGTTTGGGTGAACAGGGTGTGGGTTTAGAGTAGGATAGGATCCAATAAGAGATGGATATGGGTTTGGGCTTAGGTTATATCTATATAATAAAACACAAAGAAAGCTATCAAGTGGCTCTCCTTCAATCCCCCAAAATCAAAGGCCCAGATCTAACCTCACAAAACACATTTCCCCCCCAAAAGTTTCCCCCAAAACTCAAATTCAAATCTACCCCACCCAAAACAACTCCCTTATTTATTTAATTATTTCTCTTTCTCTTTCTCTCTCTCCTATTCAAAAAATTAAGAAAATAAAAATTTTTAAAATTTTTATAAATAAAAAAATTTAAAAAAACCTTAAAACTTTAAAACTTTAAAACTAAAAAATTAAAACTTCAAAAACTTTAAAAATAATTCAAAAATATCAAAAACTTAAAAAAAGATTAAAAATTTTTTTAAAATAAAAATATTAAAAAATATTTAAAAATTTTAAAAATTTTAAATTTTAAATTTTAAAAAAATTAAGCTTTAAAATTTAAAATTTTGAAATTTTGAAATTTTAGAAATCTCAGATCAAATCCAAATCCAAATCCAATGTCGAACCCTAATCAAGAGGTCGTCACCGATATCTGATCCGTTACTGATTCCGTATCAGTGACTCCCCTCCACCAAATCGAGCACGAATATCAAGCAACTCCGTATCAGCGATTCCCCTCCACCGAATCGAGAGCCTCTATATGCGATGCGACGACTCTAATTTTATCTCATTAACCGAATTATCATTCTAATTTTTTATTTTGTGTGTGCAGGGGATTACTCAGTTTTTTGCTGACTCGAATTTTGTGTGTACATGGGATCTAAGTTCAGAGAGATATGATTGTTTTATTTTTGGGTTTAAAAAATTTTAATTTAGTGATTTATTTGATGAGTTTTTTATTAGTTTTGATTTAAGGTGTACGCAAGTGAGAGATAGATTATTTGGTGGCCTCAATTTGGACTTCCAAACCATAGCAGGACAGATAAGCTGACCAGCAACCAAAAATAACTTGGCAAATATGCAACATTAATTTCTTTACTACAAGAGAAAATACTATCGTGAAGTATTCCCTTCCCTGGTTATTAGAAACCATGGATAATATAACATATAAGAACTTTTAGTGTATGTTTGGATATATAGGATTGGGATGACTGGAGTTTACCAGTGAAGGGTGCAAACTCTCCACTCAAGAAAGACAGTTAAACTAAATTTGTTATTTATCTATTTTGATTTTTTTTTATAAAGGTGCAATAAGGAGACAAAGTGGAGATAAAAAAAATGATTAGCTTGGATTAGAGTTATGAGAACTTCATGTATTTCATTTTAGTTGAAATAATAATAAGAGGTATTTTAATTGCAAACTGAGTCTCAGACAAATAAATGTTGATATTATTGGTATTGTAGATACCTTTACACCTGCACTTGCATTACCATTGTATTTAGACATGCTCATAGTGGCTATGGGATTATAGTAAGCTCTATAAAACCAATATGATAATGTCCTTGCATAATGATTACAAGCGTCTAAAAGTGATGCTGAAGTTAAAAAAAACTTTATGCAGTGTTTCTAATAAACTATATGCATTCCAGGTGAGTTCAAGCTAATGATCAAGAAGGCGATGATTGAGCTTAAAAGTAGATATACTACTTCCTCATATAATATGTTTGCTACTTCAATTAATTTGCTGGACCTCTAAACTATTTTATATAATCAAACCAGGTGCACTGTTTCGAAGACGTGCCGTAAGCACGTGTCAACGGGCAAACCTAGTATTAATAAATAATGCAATCAAATAAATATAAAATTGGGCTTTAGATGATGGGCTTCATATTAATAAATAATAATACATGATATATTAAAATCAATGGGCTTTACAAAATAATAATAATAATAATAATAACAATACTGATAATAATGATAATACATGATAGAATTGGATTCAACACTTTCATGAAAATACACTACAAAATTTCCTGAATACTCCGGCGTATATACCCCGGCATTTTACCAGTCATGCCGGGGTAGGAAAAGACCAGGAATGAGGGGTACGATTGGATTGTTATACGCCGGCGGCCTCTATAAAATGTCGGGGAATTATGATATTCACCGGCGTTTTTTATACAAACGCCAATGAAGGATATTATTCACTGGCGTTTTAATAAAAAATGCCAGCGAATAGGCAGGTAAAATGTACCAAACACATCTTCTCCCATTCACCGGCGTTGGTTAATAAAAACGCCGGTGAATTAACTGGGATAAATCCCCTGCGAACCCTAACATTTCGCTCGCTTTTTTCCCAGCCCTAATTTTTCACGCGCACCGCCTTCGTTCTCCCTCCTTCCCTTCGTCGATATTCGAGACAAATCCTCTGCCATCGGAGTATGGTTTTGAGATCTCCGACAACTCCTCCGTCTCTTTAAGTTCAGACTCTCTCTCTCTCTCTCTCTCACCCCCCCCCCCAAAACTCCCGATCCGAGTTTCCTTCGAAAAGTCGCCATCTCCGTAGGCCCCACCGTCGCCGTCTCCGTAGCCTCTGTCGTCGCCGGCTTGAGTCCTCCCCAATCCCCCCACCATCAACAACTCCTCCGACATTGAGTGGTATAATGCTTTATTCTTGTCGTTTTTTTTTTCGATGCTTGGGATGTCATGAGAACATGTTCCAGATGGAAGAGTTATTCGTTTATTTTTTATTCATTACTGTTTACAAAATATGTTGGACATATTGTGTTTGTGATATTGTGAACTAGAACATGAAGGTCTTTTTGATTGCATAATGATGTTTGGCTGTGGAATTAAGTGGGTTTACTAGATTGATGTGTTATCGTGTGAAATTGCATTTAATGGTTCAATTCTGTGTTAGATATGTCATTTGGTCCATGGTTTAGGTGTTTTGACATTTGGTGAGGATTTGACATTGCCTCTGGCTCTCAATTGCGGGCATTTGGAAGAATGGGTAGCTTTTTTGATTGTTTTGTTTTGTTTTTTTTGATAAGAAAAAGTTTGTAGACTATATTTTAGATGCTTGAGATGTCATGCAAGTATGGAGTAAACTTAGGAAGTTAAATAAGAAATTTTCATTTTTTAGTTGTTGTCCATCATTGAGTACAATGAGTGCTTGAAAAATGATAATAGAGGAGAATATAATTTGTTTGTGGTATTTAGGGATGGGTGTTTTATGAGAGTATGAGTAAATGTAAATCTGGAGTTGGTGATTTGGGATGATGGATACCTTTTAATATTGTTCTTTGATAGTTCACATTTTTACTTGTGTAAGGTTCTGCTCTATGATTAAGATATTTGAGATATTTTGAATTGCAAGCAACTAATCGTAAGGTTTACACGCTATAATATTGAAGTACCTACGGAGATCCTTGTTAAATTTATGGACTGGAAGATGTCATGTCTAGATTGGTACAACAAAGATCTTATACAAGTTTCATCTATTACTGAAAATTGTTTGATAAGCTTTCATTCCCAGTTGAGCCACTTTAATTAAGGTTAAATGAGAAAAATTGTTTTGAGGTATAGAGATAATTATTATTATTATTATTATTTTGGGATAAGTAACTGATTATTAGTAGCCATGAACAAAATAGTTCATGAGTCATCAGATCTTCTTGTTATCATATTTACAGCACGGCGCCCTCGTTATTCGCCCTATTCCTCTCAACAGCAAATACCCTTTACCATCATCATCTCCTTGAACGGAAAGCCAAATTCCAGGGAGACTATAGTCGAATCGATATTACACTCGAACACATGGTGTTCGATAAAATGCCACTAAGGTGGTTGACATAATTTCTACAAAGGTAGTTTAGGGTTATGTGAATAGGGTAGATTGTATTGAGATTTAATTGTTTTTTATACATTTTTTGGACTGAGATTTCTTTATTTTACAGTTAATTGTTATATCGTTTATTTAATTGCAACTAGGGATGGTTTTAAAAAAGGTGAAATTAAATATAAAAATGCCTTTAAAATCTAATACTATTTAATATATCAAATTTTAATTTCATATTATGTGCTATTGTTATAATGGATAGAAGTTGGATTAGTAAACCACGATTATCCAAGGAGTACCGGGATGGTATTAAATATTTTATTATCTTTGCCAAACGACATTCCTGTGATCCCAACCTAATTCTTTGTCCATGCCTCGGTGTACAAATTGTAATTTGAGGACATGTGACGTAGTATATACACATTTGGTTGTCAATGGTTTTCTTCAAGGGCACACATGATGGTTTTGTCATGGAGAGGATCATACGTCAGCTCCTGTTTGTCCAGTTGTATTAGAAAATGAAGATGAGCCCTTACGGAACGAAGACATAAGTGTTCCCGATGAGATGCATGCTTTGGTGCAAGACGCCTTGGGGATTCATAATGTTTCTTTCCACACCAATAATCCAACAACTCAAGTTCATAATGAGTCAACAGAAATGTCACACATTGGTGGTGGGGTGGACGAGGAAATGTCTGACCCCGGCCTAGAAAATAATAAACAGCAAGAATACTTCGCTAAGTTGCTTGAAGATGCTAGTACTCCGCTGTACCGCGATTGCACCAAATTCTCTAAATTCTCATTCATTGTCAGACTATTTCAAATTAAAAGTTTAAACGGGTGGTCAGCTAAGTCCTTCACTATGCTACTTGAACTGTTGAATGAAGCATTTTCAGAAATCTGTATTCCAAACTCCGCCTATAAAATCAAAATTCTTTCGATCTAGGGTATGAGAAGATAGCAGCATGTCAAAATGGCTGTATGCTTTTCACGAGAGGTAAGGAAAGTCTGGAGAATTGCGAAGTCTGTGATTCTTCGAAATGGTCAGAAACACCAAATCAAGACTATCAAGCCAGTGGATCTACTAAGGGAAGTAAGAGAAAGAAGCCTGCCAAAATATTGCGTTACTTTCCTCTGATTTCTAGGCGACAAAGGTTGTTTATATCTTCGAAAACTTTTTCTGATATGAAATGGCATGCTGATGGTCGCATTAATGATGGGATTCTTAGACATCCTGCTGATTCTCAATCTTGAACAAAATTTGATGAAAGATATCCCAATTTTGCGGAAGATCCTCGGAATGTGAGACTTGGATTAGCTAGTGATGGTTTCAACCCTTTTAGGCAAATGAGTAGCACATACAGCATATGGCCTGTTGTGTTAATACCATACAATTTGCCGCCTTGCAAAAGCATGAAGCAGTCCTCATTTATTTTGTCCATGATAGTTCCTGGATCGAAAGGCCCTCGAAATGATATAGATGTGTACCTACAGCCATTAATAGATGAACTTCAGAAATTATGGGTGGGTGTTCCAACCTATGATGCAATGTCTAAAGAAACATTTTCTCTTCTGGTCGTGTTGTCTTAGACAATCATTGATTTTCCGGTATATGCAAATTTATCTAGATATAGTACTAAAGGACATTATGCATGTCCTTATTGTGCTGACCAAACTAGTTCAAGGTGGTTGTACAACAGCAGAAAGTATTTCTATATGGGTCATAGGAGATGGTTGCCTGACACACATATATTTCGGAAGGAGACAGTGACATTTGATGGTACCGACGAGTGGAAACATGCTCCTGGAGCTTCTTCTGGGTCAGATTTTTTGAGGCGGGTAGATAGTCATCAGTTCAAATATGAAAAAGAACCACAAGTCAGCAAAAAGGGCAAGAAAAGGGCAAGGGAGAGCAAGATGAGGAGACCGATCTATGTGGCGAAGATGAGTATCAGAACATGACGAATTTAGGTGCATGGAAGAAGAAGAGTATTATCTTCAGGTTGCCGTATTGGGAATTCAACTTATTGCTACATAATTTAGATGTGATGCATATCGGAAAAAATATTGGTGAAAATTGTATAGGAACAGTTATGGGAGATGACCGGAAGACAAAGGACAATCTCAAGAGCCGACTTGATTTGAAGTCAATGGGCATCCGACATGAGTTGCACCCAGAGGAATTACCGAACGGGAGAGTACGCCTACCTCCTGCAATCTATTCAATGTCAAAATCGGAGTTGAAATTGTTTTGCAAAGTTCTACTTAAACTTAAAGTTCCTGATGGCTATTCTTCTAACATAGCAAGGTGTGTCAACTTTAAGGGGAAGAGGCTTCAGGGTCTAAAGTCACACGACTACCACATCCTAATGCAGGATCTCCTTCCTGTTGCCCTAAGGTCTTCAATGTGTGAGCAAATCACTACTGTCCTGAAAGATCTTTGTAGCATATATAAAGGTATTTGCTTAAGAATGCTTCGTGTTGAAGATATTGACCAATTGGAGCAGCGTGCAGCATTAACACTTAGTAAAATGGAGATGATATTTCCTCCATCGTTCTTCACTATAATGATTCACTTGATAATCCACCTTGCTGGTGAAGCCAGAATCGGCAGTCCTGTTCATTATCGGTGGATGTACCCCATTGAGAGATAAAAGAATTCATGCATCTTACAAAACTGAATTCTAAAAAGCTTATTTCTTTTATTCCCTTACATCGCTCTAATTCATTAATTGTACATGTTTAGGTACCTATACCGACTTAAGGGTTATGTTAAAAATAGAGCATATCCTGAAGGGTCAATAGCTCAAGGATATCTATTAGAGGAGTGTTCAATTTTTTGTTCCAGATATCTGCAGGTTGTAGAGACATGTTTGACTAGACCAAGGAGAAATCCAGACATTTCCAACCTTGATGGTGCTAAATATCTTTTCGATACTGCTGGCACTACTATTGGTTAAGTTGATGCATTTGAATTAGATAACTTAATGTGGGAATAGGCACATCGATATGTGCTAGACCACCATGCATCAGTGGAGCCATTTCGAAAGTAAGTCTCTTTTGAATTTAAATCGAATATAGTGAAAACCGTAGAGTACGATATTAACTTACATTTGTTATTCCTTATTTCAATTGCCTATATTTTAGCAAATTTGTCAGGGACATCAAACGAAGGGCTAGACCAAGAAGACTGCCACCACGTGAACAAAACAAGTTGATGAATGAAAAATTTCATAAGTGGTTTGAATCTCATGTAGGTGAATTAAGAAAATGCAAGTTAATCTTGATTATATCAACATTATCCACGGTGCTGATACGATTTGTGCAAAATTTATAGGTACATTCTTTGGGTCTTGAAGGTGTGTCATCTGAAATAAAAGTACTTGCTAAAGGTCCTTGTAAGATGGTCAGAAGATACGGAGGATACATATTCAATGGCTTTAGATTTCGTACTAAGGATCGTGAATGTAATTTGAAATCTCAAAATAGTGGAATGGTAGTGACTTCTAAGACTAGAAGTTATGCTTCCAAATCTGACACGAGGTCTGTAGATGGAGATCTCGACTACTATAGAGTGCTCACGGATATCATTGAGTTGAATTATTTTGGTCATTTTCGTATTATCTTATTTCGTGGGGATTGGGCTGAGTTTGATAGGAATTTTGCTAATAACAAGGATAAGTTAGGCTTTACAATTGTAAACTTCTAAAAATTGATTCACATCGGTACACACATTAGCCACAAACCATTTGTGTTCCCATTCCAAGTGCAACAAGTGTTCTACATTGAAGATCCAACCCTGTCAAAATCATATGTGGCTCTCATTATGCAACCAAGAGATGTATTCCAACTGGGCGATACTTCAGAAGATGAAGACGATGAAGTCATGAACAATTACATTGCTTCTGAGTTTCCTATGTTTGATGTAAACACAACCGACGGCGGAATTTGCGGGACTTGGCTCTGCAAGGATGGAGAAGAGGGTGATGTATTGGAAGATGTCGTATTGTAGTTTACTTGATTTTCAATCTTAATATTATGTGTCTTGTAATTTTCGTGTCTTAAATCTTGTTGTAATATTATGTCTTGTAATTCCGAACATGTTGTATGTGAATTTAATAATTGGTTTAATTATCTGTTAATTTAAGAATGGAACGATTTCTATAGATTGAAAATTAATTAACAAGATTGGACTTGCATGGTATTAATTTCTATAGCTCTATCACCTCTAAGAACCACAGACTCTAAATTGCATGCTATCCCCTTTGGCATATCTTTTCGAAAGATTCTAGTTCGATTACTGGTTTGGGGATTACTGGTTTAGTGTGCTAAAGATTCTAGTTCGATTCTGGTTTGGAGAGATGGGGTTCCTTGTCTATTAGGATTTTAGGATCTTGATAAATATTGATTAAGTGAGCACCTGTGGGCATGGAGAGGGCTTTTTTTAGGTCACACCACCTTTATGTAGCATGGACACTTTTCTCATGGAGCCCTTGTCGGACACTGACACTCCATGTGGCACTCCGTGGACACATCGGATATTTTCATGTGTGTCAGTTTTATAATATATTAACTATGCTGGACATATCTTATAAACTTCTTGAGTACTTTTTTGGTATCATAAGTAACAACTTTTAGAAGACTTTTTCACATTTGAAGGGAACTAGTTGATTAGATAATTATTTGCATATGCACTAAGAATTTTCTTTGATTATGTTGGACCATGAAGTAGTTATTTTCCTGGGAAAAATGGACTATAAATCTTTTTTCATGCAGTAGTAGTCTGTGTAAGCCTCTTGCATTGCAAAAATGAAATACGTTTCTTTTTTCACTAAGCATCCACATAAAATGCACATTCAGCGCAAATGCCTCTCTGGAGACGAGGCCTCTAACAATTGATTCCAAAATGTTTTTTTCTGATGATGTGTTTTTGTAATATGACATCTAATACTTTTTGAGCTTGGTGTCTTTTAATACAAGTAGTATTTATTCCATCTGATGGAGAATTTAAGACATGTTATTGAATAAAATATTTGAGTTTCTTTTTGTGATGCTTATTTCTGCTTAGACTATGGCACTGATTTGGACAAAAGTAAGGAAATTTGTTCAAGAGTTGAGAGCATTATAACCGAACTAGGTAATGTACCATGCTGTCCACTTGACAGAAAGCCTGGTTAGCCATCACTGGTGTCTTGTATATACTCGATTGTCTTATATCTGCTTAAAGATTTAGATTTAATTATGGTGTGGTGATGCAGTCCAAACAAAGTAATTAAATACATAATATATAGGCTAAATTTTAAAAAAGTAATTAAAAATAGAATTAGATAGATCATTTAATAGTTTGTTTTAATTTTGCTCCTCTAATGAATTTATTGAATCTTTGACAGGTACAAGATGCCGAGGTGAGGAAAAAGGATCAACATAAATGATGGCAACGAAGTGCAGGGGGATGAACAGCCATTACATAATAGTGACAGTCAAACGGAGGAGGGAGAGGGTAGCACGCCCACTGTCAAAAAACATCGAGGGCGAACTAAGATGGCGGACGTATGGAAACTTAAGAACGACAAACAGATTGTGGTGGAGGAAAACAGTGTCAGGCAACCGGTGGGAGATAATGCAAGCAAATTCTCGTCGTTTATTGGGGTAATTGCAAGGAACCCACGGATAATTCCTTTGTCATATGAGAGTTGGCCGAAGGTGCCCACCACGACAAAAGAACTGCAATTACAACAATCAAGGTATTTCCCATCTAAAATAACTAATTGGTTTATGCAATTCAGTTATAAAGCAGTCATGATAAGTTCCTGTACATGGTAAGAAGAATTGTTGAGTACATTTGAATTGCACGAAAGTTCAATTGTGAAAAATAAATAGTTAATGCTTTTAGAAACTAATTATTCAATCCAAGCTCCCAAAACGTGTTTTGGTTTCTGATTACTCCTAAAGTTTTGGTTTAAACTTTAAAGCTAACCATTAGCCAAGTACTAATGTTAAATCTTTTTTTTGAAGATAGTCATATTTATAAAAGGTTATTAAAAGGCCTAACTCGTACAGCTAATTGTTAATTCTTTTATTTGTCATTAAGTAGAAGAAAACGGTAGGCATGTTAGTAAAAACTATGAAGTGGTGCAACATCTCTTTGGTGACATTGTCATGTCAAAGTCTGGCTCGTATCCAGACACATTTCCAACCATTATGTCAGACACCTTTTTATATGTAGTATTTCAGAATTTTTTTTGTCTGTGTATCATGTCTGACATGCCTCAATCAGTGATTCATAGGATAAAATGCAATGAATAGATGAGTTGTGTTGCATCTAACATTTTTCTTATGAGTTATGGCTTATGATTACGTTGTTTATAAAGATTGAATTGTATTATGAAGTGTGGATGATATACTGATGGAAACCAAAGCCGACCAATATGATACTTCGCAAATCTGTAATGTATCTATTTATTCATTCAAACAGTCATTCTAATTGTCAACTGTTTACTTAGTCAAACAGTTTGAAAAATCTACACTTAATTGAGTGAGCTTGGTTCCTTTTTGACTTAATTTTTGACTTAATTTAAGATGAGCTTGGTTCCTTTTTGTACTCAAAAATTGTAAGCCACTATATATACTAAGATATCATGTATATCAAATACTCCCATATATGTTGTCTTTAAAGTAGAATTTGCGAGAAAGAAAGAAAAAAGGGTTCATTTAAGCAAAATACTCAGAAACTTTCATAACAACTATTATCCATTCAATTTTACAGTGTAGGAGCTATTTCATAAAAACTAAAGATCATGTAGGTGTTAAAGTAAACAATGCAAACAATGGATATAATATATAGAGACAATATGACATGTAATAGCAAGTAACATAGAAAGAACATGTTGTTTTATATATATGCTGTTATATATCTATCTATGTATGTATGCGTCTTTTCCCCCTTCGAGCTTGAAAAACTGAATCATAGCTAACTCAAATAACAGGGTAGATTTTTAATTTTTAGTTTTTTTTATAATAAATATGCTACTACAACACATAAAAACAAAGATGATAGCTCAAGAAAAAGAAAAAGAAAAAAACAAGAGTTTGGCTAAGAGAAAGGGAACTTTCATCACATTTAATTTCTTTCACTGGTAATTTGTTTTTACATTGTTGCAAATAAATTGCTTCCTACAAGTATATATTATCAAACATGTATTTTAGTGATGGGTAGTTGGTTTATGCAATTCAGTTATCCTTTTGTTAAACTTCTCAAATTTTGCAGCAATACTTCTCGTTCCCGAACTAACTTATGCCTTGGGTTGAAAAGTCATTCTCCAAAAAGTGGAGAGACTACAAGAGTGACTTGAAGGCAAGGTATTATGACAAAAACCGGTCAGAGGCGGATAATGCAAGGGATGTGCCACCCGAGGTGGAGCCTTCGGATTGGCAATTCTTTGTGCACTACTGGAGTTCGGCGGTCAGGTATTTACATTACTAACCAAAATTTAATGACTTTGTGGTTGTATGGCTATTCTAATTAAATTTTTTCTAAACTTCATTGTGACATGTACAGAAAAGGGCGAAGGTCGGTGTTGCCAGTCGGTCAAAGCAGAATGTGTTGCACACCGCTGGTACACAGAGCTTTGCTCTCGTTCGAGAAGAATTGGTAAGCGCAATCAAATTGAATAGTTTTGACTTACAGTTATTTGTTTATAATAAATTCATCTTACTAATATATAGGAAGAAGGTTTAGGGGGTCCTACGGAGTTCGGCGATATAGATTTTTTCGATGCCACCCACAAGTCCAAAGATGGGACGTATGCGACCCCTGAGGCAGAACGGATTGTGGTAATTTGTGAACTAATATCTATCAGATCTAGAATTGACTATCATTATAACTATTTTAGTGATGGGTAATTGACTATTTGGTGAATTGAGTTGGAACACAAACTTGACTATTTGGTGAACAAGTATTTTATTGTTAGTGATGGGTAATTGACTATTTGGTGAATTGAGGTAAACAAGACATTGTTCTTACATGCAGAGTAACCACAAACTTGTTCGATGAAGATTGTCAAGAAAAAAGTTAAAGTTAAGTATTGGTGAAAGTGCACTTAATCTCGAAAAAAAAATTGCACCTCAAAATTTGGAAACTAGGTCACTAAAATGAATGCGCTGTACAGTTAAAGTTTGTACCTCAATCACATTGTGCACGATAAAAAAGAACTAGTAAAGATCTTGTTTGTGGACAAATATCCCTCTCTCTTTTCTATCTTTTCTCTTCAATGCCCTCATCTGAGAACTGATAGGAATCCATGAGATGACTTATCCTTGCGGCGATCTTCAGGCTCGTCTCCTACCTACATAATAAATTTGGTATAAATCAGGTCTAAAAGACTATAGGGAGTTGTGTTTCATACTTTCGGTTTGAGTGTGTGGTCTATAATTAAAATAATTGGGTATTTTACCTCTTTGCGTATATCAGTAAGCATCTGTAAGAGTTCTGAGAAGTCTGGCCGTAGAGCAGGGTCTTCCTGCTAGAACTTCTCAAGAAGTTTAGCAAGCTTTGGATGAGTCTTAGGGATGGTAGGTCTTAAACCCTGAATTGAAAAGCAGAATAAGCTAAACGTAGAGTTACAATATGACTTAGAAGATGTTTATATATTTGGTTAAATTTCAAGTTCCCTTTCAGTCATTCTAATTTTTTTTCAACTCTCCCATCTGGGCAATATCTCATCTTACACTGATTTATTAGTTGGAATAGTCATATTTTAGGCACTATCTCTTTTCCTTATTGATGCACACATTTTTACTCTCACCTAGTTGTTGATAAGATTTTCCTCATCATACTCTACTATTTACTTTGTTTCTTCATTCAAGAAAATTATAATTTGAATGAACCATTTTACTAGTTGGTTGGAAGCTGGAGTCCCACATAGAGGAAATCCTTATTATTTTCTTTTTATCACAATCTATAATCCTCTAGCCTTGTTGCAGTTGTTAATTTTCGATCTTTAGTTTGTATTATTTGTGGTGTGTTACTAGTGTTGATGAGCAATAGTTTGTCTTTGTGCAATCTTTGACTCTTTCATTATACTGGTCATAATCTTTCTTAATGGCTTCAATTCACCCCCATTTACTAAATTTAAGCTTACTAAAATAGCAACAAAAGTGTACAGTATAACAAGGAGATGGATAAACATTGCTACCTTTTCCTCCCAATTTTTGGATCTTGCTAATCTAAAATGAAATTATGCATCTGATACTACATATCTACGCTCTTTTCTTGATCAGTTTCCCTGTTATATTTTGGAATAGAATATGTAGCAGAGCATAGAAATATAGAAACGTTAAATTTTGTATGTTGTCTTGTTGTACATTGGTACAGTCAAACTGGTCCATGTCCTGATGTAGGATAGACTGTTACTAGCGACTGTTTTTTATGATTAAGATGGTGTTGTAGTGCAGATTTAAACACCTGCATGTTACAGTATCTATGATTGTTTAGTGGAAGAAGGGATTTATTATATTGTGCACAGACCATAGGTCAATGCCCATGGTTTCAGTATGAGTAATGTTGAATATATAATGATATATTTTTGCATTACTACAGGGCAATGTAGGTGTCGTTTGTCAAACATTAAGGGACTTGTTTCAGAGCAGGATTATATGTTTTATTTTTGCTTTCATCATACTTGCTATTGTATTTAAGATTTTCGTTTTGTGATCAATTTTGTTTTTGTATTGGTCTGTTCGTTGTAATTTTTTGAAGTAAAATTTGTAGTATTTTCACAATATATATTCCTCGATATGTTAATTTACTTTTAGTACTGAGGTTGATTTTTTTTCCTTTTTCTCAAGCATACCGAATTCTATTTTGTTTTGTTTTGATCAAGTCATTCTCCATCTGGTGTTCTTTATTGTTCGGTTGACAATTTGTCATTCGGTTGACATCTTCTAAGTCATTCTAAGTCATTCGGTTGAATACAATGTTCCAATGATGACTACAATGCATTCTTCTAGTAATTTTAACAGAAAACTACGTACAACCAAGTTAGAGCTTTAGAAATTTACTACTATAGGCTATAGCAATGTTATATGTTTATGCAATTAGTAATACTAGTAGACAACACCGGGACCAATTAGCAATTGACATAAGAATGACAGGATCAATGGTGTTGACAAATTTGTTATACAAACAGTAAAATACTTGTTCGGGTGCACTATTATACAAACAGTAAAATACTAGTTTTTAGTGGTTTTATTTTAATGGTTTGGTCATTTTTTTTTATGTGTATATCTGATTTTATTGTTTATATATATTTTCAATTGCTTTTACTTTTTGATGATTTATAGCTTATTTTGTAAATGGCTAATGATAGTCGAAATCTCTTCTGCTTTTAACTCTGACTATATGTCCTTTTACAGACTAACGCTCGGAAAAAGTATGATGAAATTTCATCCTCTTCAAACTCTGACCGTATGGCGGCTTCTAGAGACTTCCATCGATGCTGCTCCACTGGCCGCAAGCGATGCCGCCGCCCTCTGGCTGTTGTGGCCTGGCCGTTGGTTGCTGCTGTCTCTTTGATTTTGTTACTGAGCTTGCTGAGTTCTCTTGCTGTGTTGACTCTTTGCTCTTACACGTATACTACACGTATTAAATTACTAGTTCGTGTGTTCGTGAGTTTGTTGCTTTGGGATTCTTATCCCGTTATTCTTGGTATTCGTTTTTACCGTTTATAAGGCAAGTTACCGTCCACTTGAATTGTTAACTGTATCAAATTCATGTTTGGTTGAAACTCTTGGAAGTAGATCTCTTTGTTATCGTATTATCCATTGTTCATCTCTTCGTTGGGTTTATTGAGGGTTTACACGAGATAACACCAATATTTTTGACATCGTGCCACTTTTCACTCTAAAGTTTGGATCTATTATGAGTGCATATAGAATTGATAACAAGGTTGTTCATATAATCATCCCACAAATAAATTATTGTAGAGACAATTGCTAGCTTGTATGATTGATGATTGATTAATGATAAATAGATTTATGAGTGTGTTGTAATTTTATTTATCATGATTTGATACCCATCATGCTGATTATACAATTTATCGACTGGTAGAATTGATACCCATCATGTTAATTAATTTATTTTCATGAAAACTATACCAAACCTATATATTGCTTGTTGACCTGTATATTGACTGCTGATTTTGAACCAGTAAAAGATCTTAAAATGAATTACTTTCTGAATATGAATTGTAGCCTTATCTTTATAGTTTTCATAACATCTTGAGTTTCTTAATTCTGAGTTTTGTAGCAAAAGTTATGCCCGTTTTACTACAATTGTGTTTTTAATTCCAGATTTCCAGATTTTTGTACATTCCATGTTTAAACAGTAAATAGGCTGATCAAATGATAAGATCTTGCTATGAAAATTTTCAGATTATTAGAAATCATGTTTAGGAGTACAGAAAATATTTTTTAATATATTTATTATGGAGTTTTTGCTGAATCTAAAATTATAATAACAAAATATCAAAATTCTGCCTGAACATGAAATCTGTAAAGAACAATGTGTTTGACCTAGCTACTGTTGTCGGATTTTGAACTTTAAATATGCGTTGGAACCGTGTGGAAGTCTAGTTTCTAGAATTTCTGACCGATTTAGTTTTCAATTTCTGAAACAACAAGAAACTGTACTTTTGTACAGACTACTCTTGCGGTCCAGAATTATATATATATATATATATTTTAATAGATTAATTATTCCTCTATCATACTATTGCATGAATCCATGTATGTATGTTGCATTGCATGATCCTAGTGTCTTATCGTCACCATTCTAAGTGTCCTATCTAAGTTATCATCCTATTGTTTCTATCGTTCATCTCATGTCTCATCTTTGCATATTGTATTGTTGCATTGATAAATAATTAACAAGCCGGGGTTTAAGGATTGACTTTAGTAGTGGAAAATATAAGAACTTTAATAGGAGGAGGGGCCCATGTTTTCCTATTTATCGGTCTATTGGTCTATCGGTCTATCGGTCTATCGGTCATCGATTAATTGTAGATTACTGACTACAGTATCTCGATTGATTCGGTCAACGGTCATTATTGAATATCGTTACCGAGTACAGGAACTATAGAGCCCACTAATAAGTCTAAACGTAACTTATTTGTATGTAGCGACCATATGGTAAATAGATGGGACGCATGAAGTGCTACATTATTTAGGATTAAAATAATTAAAAGACTTAAGGATCACACCACATTGACACTGCATATTGTTCATTATTGTTCCTACTGATTTCGAATATTGGCTATGTGTTACCGTTATTGATCATTGATTACCGATACCGAATATTGAACCATTGTTTATAGATATTTCATCGATTACCATGATATTGATTATCGTGCCATGTTATTGATTTCTATTGATCCATTGAAATTATTGTTCTACCATTATTTCATTGTTCCCTAATTTTTCTACTTGCTGTCCATGACTTGCTCTAAGGATAATTTTTCTCTTCTTTTTAGATGAAGTGTTTACAGGTATTGATGGAGAATTGCCTGATGGATTGGAAGAACAACATTGGTGAAGAAATTGATAGTATCGCCGCTTAATAAATTATTGTTTTATCATGGAGACTTAATTATTCTACTATTATTATTTCACTGTATTGTGGGCATTTGACCTGAATATTGCTATTTGTTTCCATATGTTGGATTATTATTCTACTTGGATATTATATATTGCTTATTTTCAAGTACTATTGTTCATGAGATTATTATTGCATGTGGAATTGTTTTGTATTAATTATATTTTTGAGTTGATCGGATAAACAGCTTATGGGTGACGTTAGTCATTTGCTGGGCCAATGTTACGTGCTCGTATTTCGTATTCTTCGGAAGCGGGGCGTGACAGGAATAGCTCGACCGAACTCATAGCTACACGAAGAGCCGTAGCTCGACAAAGATCCATAGCTTGACGAACAAAGCTCGACGAGAATAGTGACGACCAAAAAATATCTTGACGAAAAAAACTCGCCCAAAATAGAGGACGTCGGAGCCGTAGCTCGCCCAAACACAAAGCACGACCATGGAAGATAGTCGACGAAGCTTCGAAACCCAAGAAGAATAGCCATAGCTCGATGAAACCGTCAGGCAAACTAGGGGGTCTCTCACAGCAGTCGCTAGTAGTCGGATCTCCAAGAAAAGCGCGCTAGCACAAGATCGGCGCTCGAGATCATGCCATGCCTTCCCCACCGCTCCACTTAAATCCTCAACCACCCGATCGATATGAAAAGCAGGCTAGCACATGATCAAAGGCTCTGGTGAGGTCACGTCACTCGATGCCTTCGCAGTCACACGCTTCACTCAACAGGAGAGAAAACACCTGATCGATGCTTTAGATTGCGTCAAGAAGTGTGCCGAGGTTGATAATTAATAAAAATCCACAAATTACATTTTTAATTCGAAAATCTAAATAAAAATTCCAAAATTAATTATTTTAATTCAAAAAATAATTTAAATTTGGGTTTATTAATTAAAAAGTTCAAAAAAGTGATTTAAAATTGGGAAAAGATATTAAAAAGTTTGGGAAATTCAGAAAAATCCAGTAAAATATTTTTCACCTCCAGAAGCTTCTGATCTGTTCTAGGTATTACCAGTCGACCTCGGAAGCTAAGATTGTACCCCAAAATTCAAAAATAAGGCGAACTATTTTCCAAAAGCCAAATATATTGTCTTCTGGGAGTGGGGGCTTATGATAATGGTAAAAATTGAAGTAAATTTGAGCCGTATGATTCCAGCACAGATTGTAACGCTTCTACATGCAGATTAATCATAAAGGACCACTTTAAAAGATTCGAGCCTTCTTCAGGCTCATATACAGGACATGGGCCGCTTTCAAGCCCATTAAAAGTGACGAATTAGGCCCCACTAGGAGAGACACCCAACCGATGAGGGCTGTAAGTCAAACTCTTATCTCCAGACAAGAGAGTCTAATCTATTAAGGAAGAGAATCAACAAGAGATAAGGGATTTATATTAACCTAACAGATCAATATTAATAATCTCCTGAACTGTTTCTCAGTCCTATAAATATCCTCCCCCCTCCTCAGTGAGAAGGTAATCTGTAATTCACAATTTCTTTCTCAAATTCTCTTTCTCTCTTTGGTTCTGACTTGAGCATCAGAGGGTCTGTCACCAGGGCTGCCCCTGGTGTTTCATGCTTTTTGTCGGTCCATCAGTTGTGTCAGCAACCATCGAATTCAGATCACGGTGTTCAATCAATAGTCTAGATCTACTCTCTGGAGCTCTAACTACTTTTTACGGCGATAATCAAAGGCTAGATCTTTAGTGATATAAACTCACTATCTATTTGCTCCCACACCAAAATAAGCAACAGCATATGGTTTTATCTCAATATTTCTTAGGGTTGTTTCTAGAGATTCAGCACCAAATTTTAATATGTAACGCCCCGAGCCTAACTTGGCTGTCCACGTGCATATATCACCAGACCACCGCCCACCATAGGGCATAGCCTCACCAAAAGAGCTATAGCTCTTTAGGTGCTCTTGGATCATGGGCAACCTAATATATGCACTCAATCATCCTATTTTACCACCTATGTGGGACTAAATCTCTTCTATTACCTATCTTCATTCAAGCACTCTATCAAACACCTTCTATGCATACAATCCTTTATTCAGACATTTCATCAAACACCCCATGCGCATGCCATGTATGCACATAACCTGGACTTATGTATATCCAAGCCCACTCTACCCGGGGTATTACATTCACCCTCCGTATAAGACTTAGAATCGTCGCTAAGCTCGGGACATACAATCTAATAAAGGATCACTTTCTAGCCGATGTGGAGTGGAGTACCCTGATTCTGCTAGTGTACATCGCTGGTCACTCTACCTGTGTACATCACTAGCTCCATCTTAGGCATACATCTTACATACTGTCTATGTCGAAAGTCTGCACTGATACTATTTTCTAATGCCCCGACCTAATTTGGCTCGCCACGAGCATATACCACCAAACCACCGCCCTACCACCGAGCATAGCCTCACCAAAAGAGCTATAACTTTGTAGGTGCTCTTGGATTATGGGAAACCTAATATTTGTAGTAAATCATCCTATTTTACCACCTATAAGGAACTAAATCTCTTCTACTACTTCCTATCTTCATCAAGCATTCTCTCAAACACCTTGTATGCATATCATCCTTCATTCAAGCATTTCATCAAACACCTCATGTGCATGTCATGTATGCACACAACTGGACTTATGTATATCCAAGCCCACTCTACCTCGGGATTACATGATATTTTCAAATAAGTCACTCACAAATTTCTACTTTTATAAACACTACTAAAAATACAGGTTCTATTACAAAAAAAAACATATGCAATTTTTTTAAGTATAGCTTAATTAATAATTTGAATTGATTTAAACACCACCAATCAGATCACATTCATAATCTTGTTTTTAATTCAATTTTTTGTAATGGGCTGTATTTTATTGGTGTTTATCAAAATATAGAATTGTTGGTGGCCATTTGAAATTAACAAAACAGTAGGTGGCCTCTATTGAGTAATTTTTTCAAACAATGGTTTAATAAAATTGTAAATGGATTTTTGAGCGTAAGCCACCCAAAACTTTAAAATTGCAGACTAGTCTCTCACAAATTGCTATTTGCATATTCACCACTAACAATGTCTTGCAATTACATATACACCATTAACAAAGTGAGGCTTATTTAAAAAGAGTCCCCCTTTGTTATTTTTTCATCCAAACAACTAGTTGTACCACTCTTTCATTATTGTGGCCGTTATACACCTAATTCTTTCTTCATTTCACTCATAAAACTAGTTTTTTTTTCTACATGTATCATGAAACCTAAATTAGGTGTCATAATAGAAGAAGAGAAAACTTATTATCATAAGTGATAAGAAGAAAAGATTATAGATATGACAGTCAAAATAGTATTAGGGTGTTAAAAAATGGGAATATTCTTCTTGTTTGAATGGAAAATACATGGTAATGACTATTTTAAATGAACCCTTATATGAGTAAAATCACCCGACCCTAACACGCATCTTAAATCTTCTCAAGGGAAGAACGGTAATTTTACAGTAACTACAAACTCATTAGAGGAACATAGGCCGCACCTAGGCCCATCAGCTCAACCAGGCCAGCAGATAAGACATATTTACAACCTAAGGAAGAGGAATTTCCAGTTAAAATTATAGATGGAAGCCAAATCTCCCAAATCATGAATTAAATAGCTAATTCTATCCCTTAATCAGCAAAATCTCCAACTGAATCTGAAAAGGATAACCTCCCTGTATTTCTTATGGAGCAAGACTCCTAGCCTATAAATATTCTCCCCCCTCAATCAATAATGAGTAATCAATCTTTTGCCACAAAAAACAGTCTTTTTCTGAGAGTGTCGGAGGGTATTTCGCTGTGGCCAACCTTGGTTCAGATTTTGGCAGGTTCACCGGCAACCTTTCAGTCGTCTGATCCAGATCCAAGCACTCTCAACTGTTCAAACTCAGATCAAGGAGATTTCAACCATCACAAAATCAAGTTTGATCGACGGTCCAGATTGTAAGTGTCCTCCTTAAAAAGAACTCATAATCTGATTGTTCCCACACCAGAATAAAGCAGCAACAAATTAGCGTTGTTTGTGAGAATCTATAGATATACCTCTCCTGTCAGATCTTTTCGAAAAAAAAACCACTTTCCGCCATGCCTCCAGCCAAAAAGATGAAGGCAGTGGTTGCCTCCTGCCACTAGGGGTACCCTCTCACTCAACCATCATAGCCTCCTCACCAACTGTCGCCACCTCCATATTTGTTGCCACAACCTCCTCCCAATGGGGCTACAACGGTAGGCACCCGCCTCAACCATCCCGGCTTCATCCATTGGAGAACTGGGGTTTGGTCTGCAGTCCATTCTGCCCATGGTACCCCCTTCGCATCAAGACCTCCACGATGTCATCAACTCCCGACGGTAGGGGAATGACCTCCGATGGCACTTAAAGGAAAGGTGTGACCGAGTTGAAGTCCCCCACTTAGAGCACCAAGGAAGTTAGAGAAGCCCTTCTCCTGGGCTACAGAAATCCCCTCGAACGCCCTCGCCAAGATGGCAAAGACGCGAGAACAGCCCGACCCCAGTCGGTTGGCAAGCTCCCAAGAACAACAGAGAAGATGAGGCACCAATCATGGGAGTATAGTTCCATGAATTCAAAGACGAAGTCCTCAAAGCCCTCTGAGTTACCGAAGTTGTCCCGAACAGAGAACGTCAAATAAGCAACAAGAAGAGTCTCGCAGGTCGACTAAATCCAAGGGGCGAGAAGACCTGGTCCTTCGTCATCTGTAAGAGATGGAGGAACACCTTACTCAGATCGGTAAGGAGGAGGATCACCAAGGCATAGGCTACCACCCCAACAAACCCACTCTTCAGATCAGCTATCGAAGCCCTCGGTCTAGAGAACTTCAAGCTTCCAACCTTAGAGATTTACAATAGAGAATCTGGCTCGGAAGATCACATCGAGAGTTTCAAAAATCTCAAGATGATCCACCGAGCCTCTGATGCGCTCATATGCAGAAAGTTCCCAACAACCCTTAAGGGATCCATGCGGGAATGGTACTCCTGCCTCTCTCCAGTGTCCATCTTCTTCTTCAATCAACTAAAGAGATATTTCTTACCCACTTCGGTAGCAGTCATAAAGGCCGAGAAGACAAGCACTTCCTTGCTCGACTTGATGCAAAGGGATGGAGAGCCTATAAAGGATTTTGTCATATGCTCCACAATCAAGTTTTGGTCCATCCTCCCTAGACTCAGTAGTAGAGGTCACTGCCTTCAGACAAAACATTTGCCACCTCGACCTCAAAGCGTCCCTAGCAAAGAGACCTCCTCAGGACTTCTCTAAAATCACTCTAAAGATTCAGAAGTACATCTGAGCTAAACAAGCTCTTCATCCAAAGAGCCAAGGATAACCTTCACCCGAGAACGAATAGAAGAATACCAATGTAGAAGGGACCAGGAAGTCCCAGGAGGATGGATCAGGCCAGCATCGCCCT
Organism: Hemerocallis citrina; assembly: GCA_017893485.1. Lineage (NCBI taxonomy): Eukaryota > Viridiplantae > Streptophyta > Magnoliopsida > Asparagales > Asphodelaceae > Hemerocallis > Hemerocallis citrina. Next base: position 80,082,006 of record CM030365.1, on the reverse strand, counting down.
CCCCCGGTGCCTCGCTTCGACAAGTTCACTCCCCTCAATACCAGCATACCAATGGTCCTCTTGCAAAACCTGATGGATTGCTTTGTCCCCTTCCTAGGACGAACACGCTTGGCAAGAAAAGGGACATGAGCTTATGGTGCCGATTTCGTAGGGACCATGGCCACAATACCAATAACTGTCGAGCCCTCAATGTGCAGGTCAAGGCTCTGATCCATTGGTGCTACATCTCCAAGTACATCTGGAAAGATAAGTTCGAGCCTCCTCCAGCTCTTGAAGCTAACAAGCGCATAGAGAGAGATTCCGAGCCCCAAGACTCGGAACCCATGGTAGTCTTCCACTCTATCCATGGAGGACCCATGGGTGGGAGTCTAACTCCTCTCAAAAGGCATAAGTCCGAGAAGTAAACTCAGTGCTCAACTTCCCTCTCACTAAGAGCTTGGGAGTTCTAGTAACCAAACACCTCATTGCAAGGTGCTAGTAATTGGCCTCTTCATGGCAAACCACGTGGTGCACTGCATCTAGGTGGACAACAACAGCTCGGTGAAAATTCTCTTACCTCAAGTTCTCTAGAGACCATCTTAAACATGTTGTGTACACTCTCTATGGATTCTTTGGGACCCCAACCAAAATCAAAGGAATAGTCACCCTATGACTTTGGGAAAAGCCCCGACTACCCAAACTGAAGCAATGGACTTTATGGCCATTAATGTGAAATTTGCCTACAACATCATCCTTAATCGCCCTGGTCTGGCGGCTCCTCACACCATACCCTCCGTCTTCCATATGAAGATGAAATCATTAGCAAGAGTGGGATAAGTTAAGGGGAGCCAAGAAGCAGCACACACATGTTATACAGCTACAATGGGGGCTCAGTCTTCCCCTTGATGCCATAGAATTCCCTCAAGAAAGGAGTCTTGACTCTGAGCCCATGGATGAACTAGAAGACATCCTCTTCTCCCAAGAAAAGCAGGCCAAGTGTTTTCGAGTAAGTATCTCTCTCCCACCAAGTTAGAGAATAATTTGTCAGTTGCAATAGGGAGAAATGAGACTTGTTTGCTTGGGTTGCTGCCAACATGTCCGGCATCTCGGAAGACTTGATCATGCACTGCCTCGGTATTAACCCAGGCATTAATCTGGTCCATCAAAAGCACAACAAGTTCACCCCAAATAGGAAACAAGTGGTCAAGGAAGCGGTCGATAAACTCATAGCCGCCTGCTTCATTCAAGAAGTTAGCTATCCAGAGTGGCTAGCCAACGTAGTCATGGTAAAGAAAGCAAGTGACAAGTAGAGGATTTGCATCGATTTCACTGATCTCAACAAGGCATGTCCAAATGACCTCTTCCCTCCCCTCAGCATTGATTGTCACACCCAGCTTCCCATTATACAGAAACACGGGCATGTAACTGAAGCCCAGCGAATGATATAAGTTTCCAAACATACATCATCCACAAGCTGTACAAAAATAATCTCAACAATATAGAATGTAACCACAACCATGCATGAAAGAATAAGCACAAAAACATGAATAATCCATGAAATGTCTCACAAACTAACCAACATCTGGAAAGAAATAAACTTTGGGTCAAAATGCCTAGAATGCAATGTATATAAAATAGCAACAATAGCAACTAGGAGAAGCATGAAATAAGATTATTAATGCAGGCAAATATTTGACTTCATTCTCTAGGAGAGTTATTCACCAAGTCCTTCGGTCATTCCCTCTTCAGTACCTACAATCTCCACTTCTATAGTTGGGGGTAAAGAAATGGTTCTTTAGAGCAAGCCAAGGATCGCAAGTAGTAACAAGCAAATAGGAAAAAGAAGCAGGTATAACAAGAAAAGCATAAGAACTGGCAATGTAATTGTAGTACATCATGATCAAGTGTAATGCAAGTACCAACTGGAACAGGTCTCAAAATGTACCTAATCGGGAACAAGGAATCATGTAATAGGAAACGTGTCGTCTAAACAGGAATTTTGTAACTTATAAACATGTAACATGTAACTTGTAAACAGAAATCATGTAATCTTGTAAACCGGAACCATGTAATCTTGTAAACATGTATCATGTAACTAGAATCATGAATCATGCATGTGTTTAGTGTTAATCTCAAGTCAGGCAATCTTTATAAATCCTAACTATTGCACGGAATGCTGCTATCAAGTGGCTCTCCTTCAATAGTAATGAAATTAATGGTTCAGATTTAAGCTCCCAAAAGACATTTTTCCCTCCAAAACTCAAATTCAAATCCCCCCAAAAAACAACACCTTGATTTATTTAATTCTCTCTCTCTCTCTCTATCCTATTCAGATCAATTTGCTCCATCTATTTCCCAAACCAGAGAGCTCCAATTGCTCTCTCTCTCCCCTAGGGTTTTTAAGCCACTAACTCCAAATCTCTAAAATCATTTTCATAAACCTTCGCTTCCATTCCATTGGCAAAGCCTCTATCTTCCTCTCAAGCGTGAATCTCAAAGCAAATCCAAACCCAAATCCAGTGTCGAACCTTAATCAAGAGGTCGTTGTCGATATCTAATCTGAAGTTGATTCCGTATCAGTGACTCTCTTCTACCAAATCGAGAGCGAATATGAAGCAACTCCTTATCGGCGACTCCCCTCCACCAAATCGAGAGCCTCTATATGTGATGCGGTGAGTCTAATTTCATCTCATTAATTGAATTCTCATTCTAATTTTAATTTTATGAGTGCAGGGGATTACTCAGTTTTTTGTTGACTCAAAATTTGTGTGTGCATGGGATCTAAGTTCAAAGAGGTATGATTGTTATATTTTTTGGTTAATTTTTTTTTTAATTTGGTGATTTATTTGATGTGTTTTTTTATTAGTTTTGATTTAAGGTGTACGCAATTGAGAGATGGATTATTTGGTGGCCTCAATTTGGGCTTTCAAACCATAGCAGGACAGCTAAGAAGATCAGCAACCTAAAATAATTTGGCATGCAACATTAATTTCTTTACTATAAGAGAATATACTATCGTGAAGTATTCCCTTCACTGGTTATTAGAAACAATGGATAACATAACATATAAAAACTTTTAGTGTATGTTTGGATATATAGGATTGGGATGACTGGAGTTTACCAGTGAAGGGTGCAAACTCTCCACTCAAGAAACACAGCTAAAGTAAATTTGTTATTGATCCATTTTGATTTTTTTTATAAAGGTGCAATGGGGAGACAAAGTGGAGATAAAAGAAATAATTAGCTTGGATTAGAGTTTAAACAACTTCATGTATTACATTTTGGTTGAAATAATAATAGGAGGTATTTCAATTACAAACTGAGTCCCAGACAAACAAATATTTAGATTATTGGTATTATAGATACCTTTACACCTGCACTTGGGTTACCATTGTATTTATACATGATCAAGGTGGTTATGAGATTAGAGTAAGCTCTATAAAATCTATATGATCACGTCCTTGCATAACTATTACAAGCATCTAAAAGTGATGCTGGAGTTTAAAAAAACTCCATACAGTGTTTCTAACAAACTATATGCATTCCTGGTAAGTTCAAGCTAATGATCAAGAAGGTGATGGTTGAGCTTAAAGGTATGTATGCTGATTCCTCATATAATAAGTTTCCTACTTCAATTAATTTGTTGGACCTCTAAAACTATTTTATATAATCAAACCAGGTGCACCGTTCTGAAGATGTGCTATAGGCACATGTCAACAGGCAAACCTAGTACGCAAACAAATGATGAGAACTCTTGTATATACAGTAAACACTCATTCCCTTACACCATCACTTAAACAATAACATCATACACATTTTCTGGAACTTGACAATATTTCTTCCGCACTATATTGAATTCAGAAGTCTTACTTCCATAGTGAAACCAAAAAGAAAAAAAAAAATAGTGATTCACTGGATCATAGAAAATCAATAATTGTTTTTTTTGAAGGAGGTGGAGTATGGCCACCCTGTTTCATTAATAAGAAATTAATGATACAAACCCAGAGAACTGGGCCAGATTATAACCTACAGATAGGAAATAAAACATATATGAAGCAACATGACCTGTACAAACAACAAATCCCTCCAACAACCCTGGAGGGTGGGCCGACAAACAAGCTCGGTCCAACAAAATTGTATGTACGTCAGTTTAGCTTCGTACACTATCTCTACGGCACATGAACACCCACCTGAAACTAATCTGGCAGGGTGATAAAATCCCTGCCTTCTCCTCACTGGGGGGAACCCATCTTTGGGCCCAAGCCCCGCAGGCCAACTTATGACATCACGGCACATGCACAGCAACTGCATCCTCCCACCATCTCCACCACTCATCCTACAAACGCGCCAATAACTCTCACAACCGCTACCAAAGTGTGACCATGAAGAGGATACCTTCACCTCTTTCACGATTGTGCTTTCTCTGGCAATTTCTCACCAAACAACTATCTCGCTCACCCCACCAAAAACCATGCTCCAGGAGAGAGACATGGAAAGGATACCTTCACCTCTCTCACACTCTTATTCTCTCAGGCAATTTCTCACTACACAAACTCATCTCGACTCTTATTCCTAACGAGGAAAGAGGCGACACTGTTACAAGACAATGGTCTAAGCTAGAGGAAGCTTAATAGCCTGATAGTAGGCACTGTCAGGACTGCATTGGCAGCATCGTTGGACACCCAAACAAGTGAGTGCACATAATGGAGGGGCCCTATCTTTGGGCCCAAGCTCCACAATTGTGCAGAACAACATGTTACACAGTCCCTACCTCCCACAACAAACAAATCGGTCTGGCACTACGTGCTCCATGCCGAACCACCGGCCTCACACGCTTGATATCCCGACCCCATCGCCAGATCCATGGCATTTGTGACAACAGGCACGGGAGGATGCTCTGGCACGACATAGTCGCTCTGTGACCTGAGGAGACGACAATCGCGATCTTGGGCGTCAGCGACTTCGTTCACGACAACAGGCATCGGCGATCTGGGGCGCAAGAGCAGGTGTCGGCGACTTCACAGGGGAGGGACCGGGCATCGGTAATCTGGGTGAACAGCGATCCAGGTATCGGTGATCTGGGCATCATCGACATCTTCAGGGGAGGGATGCCGGGGAGCTCCATCAATGCGAAGGAACTTCGTCTTCAATGTCGCGAAGGAAGGGAGGATGGGTCATAGCGGCGGTGGAGGGATGGTCCGGGGGGACGACGGGGTCCAGGGGGGCGGCAGTGCTGAGGGTCGCCGTGGAGCTCTGTCGATTGAGGAGCGAAGGAAGGAGTTGCGTCTTCATCGTCATGGAGAAAAGGAAGGATCGATGTGCTGCTTCGTCGAGCACGGCAGAAAGGAGGTGGAGGAAAGGTGGGGGGCGAGGGGGGACGGCGGCGAGGAGGGATAGCCGCCGCCGCCCCTAGGGTTTTCAGATCTAGGAAGTGGAGGAAAATCAATAATTGTTGCAACATCATCTACAACTCTTATGTGAATTTCAACAAACACACTGCGAGATTTTTTCATTCAGCAATTGCAATATGATGTTCTAGTACCCTTTCTCCTGACACCTCACATGAGAAAATGAAATCTAAAAAGAACATCAAAAAATAAAAATTTAGTCATAAATGGAACTCAAAAATTTAAAATCTATGAATTTAGAAGAGGGACCTGAGACCGCTAGGAAGAGAAGTGGGTGCATCAAACTTCACTGGTAGGTTTTCAGGAAGATGAAACCTACCCTGGAAGAGATAGTGGTTCTTTCCGAGGATGTCGAGGGCGTGGCGGTAGGGCTTGAAGTCGTAGAAGATGTGGCAGGGGTGGTGGTGGAGATGGCTGGATGAGAAAGTGTGGCGGTGGCGCTTGAAGTCGTAGAATATGTGACTGGGTCATGGTGGTGGTGATGGGTGGAAGAGAAGGGGCGGCAAGGGTAGTGGGTAAGAGGCAGGAGCTCGAAGATGAAAGAGGTCGAGCACGAGAGGCTGGAGAGAGAGAGAGCAAGATAAGAGTAAATGTCCAGAATACCCCCTACTCATTTTTAGATTCTTTTTTTAGATTTAATCATGTCTGCTATCTCTCATCATGGATCGACTCAGATCCAATGGCGTGCGGAAGTGTTCGCACTATAACATTCTAAATTTTCCTATAATTAAAATTTTCATTTAAATTCACGTGTTTTGCACGTACGATTTAATGTGTGTATTTGGCTTTAAAAATTATTCTTTTGTCATTAACAAATATTTTCTTCTCTTTTTTAAAAAAAAGCCTCTTGTTAAATCCTAGGCCTAATGACTTAACTCTAGCCAACCTAAATTAAATAATTAATTAATGAAAAGCCCATGGTTTTAGCCCACCTAATTAGCCCACTAGTTAATTGTATTAGTAATTAAGACAACTTGTAGAGTAGACTCGTCATGTAACAAATTAGTTAATTATTAAATGTACAAACTTAACTATTGTGTATATAGAGACACGTGCATTGCACATGCACGTGCAAGTGCTTGAAGAGACTAGGCCGACCACACTTGGAGAGGATGGAGAGAGTGAAAGAGTAGAGAGTTGGTTACTTGATGATGGGTAGTTCTTCTAACTCACAAATGCATTTAAACCCTTCATCCAAACTCATCTCAACCCTTCATTTTGTTTTGAGTTTGTATAAATAGCCGCATTAGTCTTTCATTTCTCTTTACACTTAGAAATTTCAAAAGAGAAAAGATAGAATTTGTGTAAGAGAAAAGATAGAGTTGTGTGAGAGAAAGATTGAGTGTTGTGTGTGTGCGCTCTTGCATTTTGGGTGGCTGACTAGCATCAAGGAGGAGGGGCTCGTGTGACACCATCAAGGTGGACAAGGCTCGGGTTTTGGCACAAGCTAGGAGGATAAGGGAGACGATCGTGCATTCAAGGAGTTTCTTTAGGAGTTTTTTTTGTTCTTGAAAGAAGGTGGGTGATTTCTCTACTTCTATGTAGTACCATACTAGAAAATTAATTCTATGAATATGCTAGAGAAACTAACTAAAATTGCGATGTGTTTCCCTAAAGTGATTAGTAGGAGAAAAGAGAAAATTTGATTGTAATTAGTAAATTAAAGCTCATCACGGTGTTCTCTTAATGAAATTCATGCTAGAATATCTATTTGTAAATTAACCATGCTAGTGTGATGATCTTGTTGAATGAATGGCTTAGTTGTAAATGAATGGATATTTCTATGTTTAGTTCTAGATTGAGATGAATACATAATGTCATGTTTAATTGCTTAATGAATAAATTGTTGTCGATGTGATAAAAGAATAATGGCTAGACTCTTGTAAAATTGAAAAAGAGAACAAAAACCTATATTTAGTGGATTTTGTATTGGTATTTTGAGAAGCAACTATAGTACATATTTAAAGTCGATAAGATATTCTTTGAATATAAGTTGTAAGGAAAACTATTTTAATGTTAAAAATTAAGAGTTTAATTACTGTTATACTGTTTTACTTTAAGGAAAATATTCTGGATAAGTTTAATTTAAAAGATACCAATGTATTAAGGAATTGAATTTTGTAAAAGAGACTTATAAATCGACAGTAAGTATACAACTATTTCGACTTCTAACTATAACAGAAATTGAGTTTAGGCATACTAGTTTCGGTGTGGGTTATAAGCGTTGTGTACAGTGCAAGGGGCTTTGGGTTCAAGTCTTGAAGAAGTTCTGTGTAACACCCAATGTTAAAAAAATATAATATATATATATATATATATATATATATATATATATATATATATATATATATATATATATATATATATATATATATATATAGGTTGAAATGGCTGTTTATAAAGTAAAATGGATTTGATGGCATATTGGTAAATAAAAGGAAAATGAATAGTGATTTGGGGTGGTGTCCCACGGGTGCTGTATACAGCAGGCATGCTATGCATTCTGTGGAAGAATGCCATGACGTGACATTTGGAGCATGGGGCCCACCTCATTGTGTTTGAAGTCAGAGTCTTCATCCGAAGAGAGAAAAAAAAAAGGATTTGAGTATGGGATTTGTCCCATATCGGAAATTTCAAAGAATAGTATAATATATAAATATAATAGCCTATGATAAAAAGTCACCATTGCGGTTAACCACCTTTTGAGAGGCAGCCTGTGGAGGGCAGTTGTACTACATAGTATCTAATTTGTCTTCTAAATTGTATAAATTGCCTGAGCTAGGGGCAGGGGCATTACAAATGGTATTAGAGCCGACTTTCGACACCGAGTGTGGGTAAGAGTAGGAGAGATGCATGCCTGAGATGGAGCTAGCAGATGTACGGGTATGCCTGAAAGGGAGAGAGGTAGTGGCATGAAATAATGGACCACCCGTAGAATCGGGGTATGGTGCAGCTAGCAGAATCAGGGTACTCCACTCCACATCGGCAAAAAAGGAGATCCTGCCCTAGATTGTGCATGCCCGTGCTCAGCGAGGACGCTGATTTCTGAAGGGGGGTGTCTATAACACCCCGTGTTAAAAATAATATAATATATATATATATATATATATATATATATATATATATATATATATATATATATATATAGGTTGAAATGGCTATTTATAAAGTAAAATGGATTTGATGGCATATTGGTAAATAAAAGGAAATTGAATAGTGATTTGGGGAGGCATCCAACGGGTGCTATATACAGCAGGCATGATGTGCATGTTGTGGAAGAATTACATGACGTGGCATTTGGTGCATGGGGCCCACCTCATTGTGTTTGAAGTAAGAGGCTTCATCAGGAGAGAGAAAAAAAAAAGGATCTGAGTATGGGATTTGTCCCATATCGGAAATTTCTAAGAATAATATGATATATAAACATAATAGCCTATGATCAAGAGTCACCAATTCGGTTAACCACCTTTTGAGAGGCAGCCTGTGGTGGTTAGCAGTTCAAGAAGGCTACTTGGGAGACAGAAGATCGCATGCAGAAGGATTTCCCTTAGCTTTTTGTATGATTGTATTTTCTTATATGTGATTGTAATTCTTTTGTATGATTGTACCTTTGAGTTGAGTTGTATTTCTTCTATTTTGATTATGTCTCATATGCAATTGTTTGAATTATGTTTCCATTTATGAGATATTGCAATTCCCTTGTTGGTATGTTTGTATGGACCCTATTAGTAGTAGTTTTGAGGACAGAACGCTTCTAAGGAGGGAGTGATGTAGTACCCCATATTTTTTTAAATACTATTTTTGAGATTAGAAAATGAATTAAAATGATTTTGGTGATTTAATAATGTTCATTTAGAAATTTATCTTTTTCACGTGCAAAACACGTGCGAATGTTGTCTTTGAAAGCTTAAAGCCAAAAATTATTTTGGGGAAACTCATTATTTATTATTTGAGATTATTCGTGATTTTTCTAGATTTTTCTGATAATTATTGGACTTATTTGCAAATATTTCAAAAAGGACTTTTGTGCAAAATTACCAATGGGGTGAAAACTCCAGATTTTCGGATTTTTTAGGCTGGATATAATGCCTAGTCAATTCAGGTATAACGAGTTTACCATTTGTTTCAACATATTCGATTTATTTTACAAGTTTTGATAAAAGAGTTTCTTTTCGAAAAATTGCTATTTTAAGGGGTGAAAGTGCAAAACTATTTTTCTGGATTTTTCCTACACTGCCGACTGATGCGAGAGGGGATCTTTTTGGTTTTTGAACTGATTAAATTGGTTTTTACAAGTTTTCTAATAAAGTGATCTATTTATGTAAAGGTATATTATAAAAGGAGTATTTTGCAAATGTTTTCTAAAATCCTAGAAACTTAAATCCCAGACTATATAGGGTTCTGTGTAGCCGTCTTTTGCTGTACAACATAGGGATTTCTTATTTCTTATTATTTTGGAGTTCTAAGGAGAAGACCTTGGATTTCTTGCAAGGGAGGGGCTTTTCTTAATTTCAATTCTTCTTCGTTCGATCTCTTCAACAAGGTGAGAGACATGTTTTGTTTTATTTTGTTATATGTATGTTGTATGTGAGTGATATAGTTATTTTGTTTATTATTTGAATGTTGTAAGTGGTGTTTCATCTCCTAGAAAGCATGCTAGGGTTAGGGTGTGAATATGTACGTTGGATTGATGATGAAAAATTGAATCTTGTGAAACCCTAGTTATTTATGAGTAGAATTGTATGTGGGTAATTTGAAATTGATGAATGACCTATTAGTTTTCATGGGTAGGCTATTTCTTTTGGATTAATGTTGAATTGATTGAATATGATAATGTTATAATTGATTATGTTGAGTTATAATGGTGATTTAATTTGAGAAATTTGGAGAAAAGATTGATGAACCAAGAGATCATGTCTTGAGATTGAGTTGAGTTTGATGAAATATATCCAAATTGGGGATTTGGAGATTTTGGTGAAAGGTTTGTTGGAGTTTGGATTTTCTTAAACCCTGAAATTTAATTATGAATATGTTTTATTTTAATTGATGGATTACGAAGTTCTTTGGTGCATAAATATGGACAATGTTTCTCATGAATACCTTATGTTGTGAGTTTTGAAGGAAATTGAGTTTTTATGTGTTTTCGAGGAATTTGACTATATCTCGACTTGTTTTGGTATTGATATGGTTTGGACCTGAATACGAAGCTATTTCAATGAATGATTGATTCTTAAAAAACTCTATTTTGATTATATGCAAAATTCATGTTTTAATTGAAAGAAATCAACAAATCGCTATTTTTATAAATTTAAGTAGTTTTGATTTAGTTTTATGGACTATTATATATCCTATAAGTTGTATTTGATCATATAAGAAATATGCTTTTTGTAGATATCGTTTTTATAAAGTAAAACTCCATATCGGTTAAAAGGTGCACAACCAAAAATCTGCAGTCTGCAGGTCGACAATCGACCGATGAAATTTTACAGTCAACCATCGCGACCTGGCTGGTGTGTTCTCTAGTTTTCTAGAAATTTTGTTCTGGACAGTCGACTGATATTACTTAGAATTATTTTAATTGAAGTTTTGGATTTTTCGCTCTGGACAGTCGATCAATGACTTTTTATAGTCGACTTCTAATACTTAGAATTATTTTCTCAAAGTTATTGAATTTTTCTCTCAAGACAGTCGACCGTCGCTTGTCTATAGTCGACTGATACTGATGTATCTCGATATATTTGAATATTCTTTTAAATGATTTATTCTCTAAATGTTTTAATCTATAACTTACTATTCTATACTTTATCTTCTACTGAACATATGTTTTCAAGCTGTTTTAACGAGCAATTTATGTTGGAAGATTGGTTTGGATGTTTGGGTGTGAGGCTCTGGAGGGTATGTGTGACCCTAGTATAGGCAGTTGAGATATTTGTGTTTTGGGCCTGTTGAGGCATTATAGTTGATCAATTGTTGAGTTAAGTCCGGCGGGATACACCCAACTCTAGGAGATTTGTAAAGTAATTAAATAGCCTAAAGGATAAGGACAGGCACTAGTGGTGATATGATGAATTAGAACATGGGTTATGGACCTCAGTATGGGCCGCGGTATGAGATAATCGCCGGAATTATGCAGGTGTGAGTGAAATATTCTCCGGAATTACCTGTGATGTGGTATTGATCTTCGGAATTATTGGGGTCGAGGTGACAGTCATGTGGTATTCATGTGATGAGGTGTCAAAGCTTGCGGTGTGGGGTATTCTCGAAGATTCCTAGGTGTGAGTGAAATAGTCTCCGAAATTATCTGTGGATAGAGGTGGACCTCCGAAATTATCGGGGCATAGGCTAATACTCACAGTGTATCTATATTTCGTAGTAATCATAGAAGTAGGATTAGTTGCATAGCGGGAGATTAAACCCTATAAAGTGGAGACGTTAAGAGCTTGCACCGGAACTATGTAGAGTGGGATGCATAGACTTCGACAAGCACACATTAGAGAATCAGCATATGGCATTGATGTTTTTGTGATTTGGTATTATGCATGTGTATTCGGTTTTCTACACTTGATACTTAGTCTAGCTTCACTTGATGTTTTCGTGTTTCGTGGTTATTCCCTAATTCACTTACTCTTGTTTATTTCCTGTTGTTGATGAATCTATGCTCTAGTTATGTTGCTGGTTTTTTTTAAAGTCACTTACACCGATATGGTTGACCCCTTTAGTTTTGGGAATTAGAGTTATCTTCAGCCTCATATTTTACAGGTGATTACCTATAGCATGGGATTTGGATGCTTGTGTTAAAGTGATGTAATGGATTGTTTGATTTTTGTAAAAGAAAGTGTGGTAAAGAAAGAAAGTTTGTAATTCAAGGTGTATGTATTCCGCTGTGCTATGTAAATATTATTGTAATGAAATTTTGAGAAAAATTTTACTGGTATGTGGGGCTGTGTTTAATATTACATTTGAAGTTGATGCTGGAAATTGTGCCACGTATTTCTAGGATATCATATTGGAAATTCGGGGCGCTACAGAGTTTGATATCAGAGCATGCTTCAATAGTAATAATAAACATGGTATAAAAAATAACCTAGGTGTGGACACTAGAGCGTGAGTACCTAGGTATGGACATTAGAGAGTGAGTATCACATAGAGTTACAACATGATGTTTTTACTTTTGGGGTTTGGTTGAGGTTTTTCCAGAGGGTATTGATGTGAATATGAATTGTGTTGTGGTGTTCTAACTTTTTCCCTCATTTCGCAGTATTCAGAATGGTTGGACCCAGAACCAGGAATGGTAACAATGGTGATGGAACTGGAAGTTCCCAAGGGGCAGGAGTTGATCTCGAGGCCAAGTTGCCAAGGTGCACCAGACTTTGAATGCACTAATGGCAGCTAATATTGCACAGAATCAGAATCATGGGGTTGGACCAATATTTGTTAACGCTGATCCTATCAAGCAGATTGAGTCCTTCAAGATGATGAGGCCGCCCGTATTTGAGGGGCAGTCTGATCCAAATGAGGCTGATGATTGGATTAGACGGATGGAGACAATCTTCGAGGTCTCGGAAACTCTAGTAGTCAATAAGGTAAAGTTGGCCACTATGCAGTTGGAAAAGGACAATGGTATTTGGTGGCAATCGGTGAAAAGGACTTTGAGGGACTAGCAAATTACTTGGGAGGCTTTTCTGGATGAATTCAGGGATCGTTTCTTTTCCCTGCATATTTAGGAGAAGAAGGCGACAGAATTCTTGAATCTACAGTAAGCCAGCATGACCGTGCGAGAGTATGAGACTAAGTTTGCTCAGCTGTCGAGGTATGCACCGGAGCTGATAGTCGAAGAGGCGAAGAAGGCCAAGAAATTTGAGCAGGGCTTGAGGCCAAATTTGAGGTCGAGGATGATTCTTTTGGGCATAAGGAGGTTCGATAAGCTGGTCAGGAGAGCAGCTATGACAGAGGAGGACATGGATCAGTTCCAGAATAAGTAAGAGACCTAGAACAGGAACAAGTGGCCAGTAATATGTCAGAGTGGGAAGGGATTCCCAGTGAAGCAAGTCAAGTTCAGTGGTCCAGTTCAGAAGGCACTTGCAACTTAGGAAGTGACTTATTACTACTGTAAGGAGGCAGGTCATTACAGGTCAGTGTGTCCTAAGTTGGCAAAGCAGACTTATTTCCAGTGTGGGCAAGCGGGACATTCTAAAACTTATTGTCCACAGTTGGGGAAGGATGGTCCAGGTGGGGGTAAATTCCAGAGTCAATGGCGAGTGTTCACATTGACTGAGGAGGATGCGGGTAACTTGGAAGATGTGATCCAGGGTATGCAAGAGTTTTGAATTTATTTTTATTCATTGTATTAAGTAAAACTTTTATTTAAGAATAATTGGAGATTTGAGTATTATTCTTCATGTAACAGGAATTGTTTTAGTTAATGGAATAAAAGCAAAAGTTTTATTTGATACTGGTTCTTCGCATACTTTTGTGTCGCCCAATTTTGGAAAAGCTTTAGGTGTGGAACCTAACATATTTCCAGGCAGAGTCTTGACGGTAGCAACACCATCAGGAGAAGAATTGATTGATGATCGATATTATGGGGGTTGTGATATCGAGATTGGTGGAAGATTGTTCGGCATTGATCTTATTGAACTACAAGTCTTAGGAGTGGATGTGATCGTGGGCATTGATTGGATGGCAATATGTGATGCCACAGTTGAATGCAAGCGGAAAGATGTGTTGGTGAAAGCACCAGGTGGTCCCGCAGTGACTTTTCAAGTGAAGAAGAAAGTTTCGAAAGTGGCTGCAATGGTATCCAAGATGGTGATTCCAGATGAAGTCAAAGGCATTCCAGTTGTCAGAGATTTTCCTAAGGTGTTCTTGGAAGATTTTCCAGGATTACCGGCGCAGAGAGATGTGGAGTTTTGCATTAATGTTCAGCCGGGGAGTGCTCCGATTTCTAAGGCTCCGTACAGGATGGCACCTGTAGAGCAAGATGAAGTCAAGAAGCAGATTGAGGAGTTGTTGAGAAAAGGGTGTATCAGACCGAGTTCTTCACCGTGGGGTGCGCCAGTGTTGTTATTCAAGAAGAAGGATGGGTCAATGAGGATGTGTATTGCTACCCGGAGTTGAACAGGGTGACTATTCAGAACAAGTATCCACTTCAGCGGATTGATGATTTGTTCGACAGGCTTCAGGGAGCAGCTGTGTTTTCGAAGATTGATTTGAGATCAGGGTATCATCAGGTTCGAGTCAAGGAGGAAGATGTAAGTAAGACAGTTTTCAGGATTCGTCATGGGCTCTATGTGTTTTTGGTGATGCCATTCAGGTTGACGAATGCACTACCAGTATTCATGGATATGATGAACCAGATTTTGAGGCCATTTATTGACTCCTTCATAGTGGTTTTCATCGATGATATTTTGGTGTATTCGAAGTCGGGGGAGGAGAATTCTATGCACTTGACAAAGGTATTGCAGAAGTTACAGGAGCATAGCTTGTATGCTAAGTTGTCGAAGTGTGAGTTTTGGAAGTCTGAGGCAGCTTTCCTTGGTCATATCCTTTCTAAGGAGGGAGTGCCCACTGATCCTCAGAAGGTTGAAGCAGTAAAGGATTGGCTCAGGCCAACGTCTGTGAAGGAAGTCTGAAGTTTCTTGGGCTTGGCTGGTTACTACAGGAGATTCATTCATGGCTATTCTCAGATTGCAGTTTCTTTGACAGGTTTGACCCGGAAGAATGTGGCATTTACATGGACTGATAAGTGTGAGGCGAGTTTCCTTGAGTTAAAGGAGAGGTTGACTACTGCACCTATCTTAGCTTTGCCACAAGCTGGGAAGGATTATGATATCTTCATTGATGCGTCTCTCAGAGGTTTGGGTGTGTCTTGATGCAAGAAGGTAAGGTTATTGCTTATAGTTCGAGGCAATTGCGTCCGCATGAGAATTATCCGATGCATGATTTGGAGCTAGCAGCTATTATCTTTGCCTTGAAGCAGTGGAGGCATTATGTTTATGGTGAGAAGGTCAACATGTACATTGACAACAAGAGCCTGAAGTACATTTATCAACAGAAGGATCTAAATCTTCGGCAGAGAAGGTGGTTGGAAGACATTCATCCTGAGATCAAGTATCATCCGGGCATGACGAATGGGGTGGCTGATGGACTTAGCAGGAAGAGTAGTTTATCTAGTTTGATCACTACTCGAAGTGAGTTGGCAGCAGACATTGATCGGGCAGGTATCGAGGTGGTACTGCAGGGTTTGGGGGCGTCTTTGGCTCAGTTGAGGCTACAGCATTCCTTGAGAGAGAGGATTGTGGAAGGTCAGAGATCAGATTCAGAGATTCAGAAGATGTTGCAGCAAGTTTCAGAAGGCAAGTTATCAGAGTTTTGTGTCCAAGATGGAGCCCTTTAGATGGGTGAGAGGCTATGTGTTCCGGATAATGCAGATTTGAGAGAGAGTATCTTACAGGAAGCACACAGTACCTTGTTGTCAGTACATCCTGGAGGCACAAAGATGTACAAGGACATCAAACAGCACTTTTGGTGGTCTGGTATGAAGAGCGATGTGGCAGATTTTGTGGCGAGGTGTCTGACTTATTAGCAGATCAAAGCAAAAAATCAGAGACCTGGAGGTTTGTTGTAGCCGTTGCCCATTCCGGAGTGGAAATGGGAGAATATCAGTATGGATTTCATCACGGGTTTGCCGAGGAGTTCGAAGGGCAATGACTCGATTTGGGCTATTGTGGACCGTTTGACTAAGTTGACTCACTTTTTGGCCATGAAGATTACTTGGCCGTTGGAGAAACTGGCAGAACTGTACATTGGTGAGATTGTGAGGCTTCATGGAGTTCCTGTGTCGATTTTTTTCGATAGGGATGCAAGGTTCACTTCAAGGTTTTGGAAGAGCCTACAAGCAGCTTTGGGCACCAGATCTGATTTCAGTACCTCTTTTCATCCACAGACTGATGGTCAGACTGAGAGGGTGAATCGAGTGCTGGAAGATATGCTAAGGGCTTGTGTTATGAATTTCGGTGGAAGTTGGGAGAGATACTTGGCATTGGTTGAGTTTGCTTATAACAACAGTTACCATGCGAGTATTGGGATGGCTCCGTATGAGGCTTTGTATGGGCGGAGGTATAGGACACCTGTTTTGTTGGTATGAGGATGGCAAGAGGAAGATGTTTCGGCCTGAGATCGTCCAGCAGACATCAGAGCAGATTGAGCTGATTAGCAAGAGGTTGGCTGTGGCTCAAAGTCGGCAGAAGAGTTATGCAGATTCTCGAAGAAGGGACTTGGAGTTTGAGGTTGGGGATGCAGTTTTCCTCAAGGTGTCTCCGACCAAAGGAGTGATCAGGTTTGGTAAGGGAGGCAAGTTGGCACCAAGGTATATTGGGCCATACAGGATTGTGGAGCGGATTGGCAAAACGGCATATAGATTGGAGCTTCCTGAGGAGTTGGCACAGGTGCATGATGTGTTCCATGTGTCGTTGTTGAGGAAGTATGTGCTAGATCAGAATCATCAGTTGGTAGAGGTTCTTGAAGGTCTACAGGTGAAGTTGTATTACAAGGAACAGCCGGAAGAGATTGTTGACCGTAGAGAGAAGGTTCTAAGGAGCAAAGTGATCCCTATGGTCAAGGTGCTGTGGTGGAAACAGCAGTTCGAGGAGGCTACTTGGGAGCCAGAACATTGCATGCAGAAGGATTTCCCTTAGCTTTTTGTATGATTGTATTTTCTTATATGTGATTGTAATTCTTTTGTATGACTGTACCTTTGAGTTGAGTTGTATTTCTTCTATTTTGATTATGTTCTCATATGCAATTGTTTGAATTATGTTTCCATTTACGAGATATTGCAATTCCTTTGTTGGTATGTTTGTATGGACCCTATTAGTAGTAGTTCTGAGGACAGAACTCTTCTAAGGAGGAAGTGATGTAGTACCCCGTATTTTTTTAATACTATTTTTGAGATTAGAAAATGAAATAAAATGATTTTGGTGATTTAATAATGTTCATTTAGAAATTTATCTTTTTCACGTGCAAAACACCTGCGAATGTTGTCTTTGAAAGATCAAAGCCAAAAATTCTTTTGGGGAAACTCAATTTTTATTATTTGAGATTATTCGTGATTTTTCTAGATTTTTCTGATAATTATTGGACTTATTTGCAAATATTTCAAAAAGAAGGACTTTCGTACAAAATTACCAATGGGGTGAAAACTCCAGATTTTCGTATTTTTTTATGCTGGATATAATGCCTAGTCAATTCAGGTATAACGAGTTTACCTTTTGTTTCAACATATTCGATTTAATTTACAAGTTTTTATAAAAGAGGTCTTTTCGCAAAATTGCTATTTTAAGGGGTGAAAGTGCAAAACTATTTTTTGGTTTTGCCCTACAGTGTCGGCTGATGCTAGAGGGGATCGTTTTGATTTTTGAACTGATTAAACTGTTTTTTACGAGTTTTCTAATAAAGAGATCTATTTATGTAAATGTATATTGTAAAAGGAGTATTTCGCAAATATTTTCTAAAATCCTAGAAACTTAAATCCCGGACTATATAGGGTTCTGTGCATCCGTCTTTTGCTGTACAACATAGGGATTTCTTATTTCTTATTATTTTGGAGTTCTAAGGAGAAGATCTTGGATTTCTTGCAAAGGAGGGGCTTTTCTTAATTTCTAGTCTTCTTCGTTCGATCTCTTCTACAAGGTGAGTGACATGTTTTATTTTATTTTGTTTTATGTATGTTGTATGTGAGTGATATAATTGTTTTGTTTATTCTTTGAATGTTGTAAGTGGTGTTTCATCTCCTAGAAAGCATGCTAGGGTTAGGGTGTGAATATGTATGTTGGATTGATGATGAAAAATTGAATCTTATGAAACCCTAGTTATTTATGAGTAGAATTGTATGTGGGTAATTCAAGATTAATGAATGACCTATTAGTAATCATGGGTAGGCCATTTCTTTTGGATTAATGTTGAATTGATTGAATATGGTAATGTTATAATTGATTATGTTAATGAGTTCTTCACCGTGGGGTGTGCTAGTGTTGTTAGTCAAGAAGAATGATGGGTCAATAAGGATGTGCATTGACTACCAGGAGTTGAACAGGGTGACTATTCAGAACAAGTATCCACTTTCGTGGATAGATGATTTGTTCGACAGGCTTCGGGGAGC
This sequence comes from Hemerocallis citrina, assembly GCA_017893485.1. NCBI lineage: Eukaryota > Viridiplantae > Streptophyta > Magnoliopsida > Asparagales > Asphodelaceae > Hemerocallis > Hemerocallis citrina. Next base: position 80,063,460 of record CM030365.1, on the reverse strand, counting down.
AGCTGTGTTTTCGAAGATTGATTTGAGATCAGGGTATCATCAGGTTCGAGTCAAGAAGGAAGATGTGAGTAAGACAGCATTTTACGTATCTAGACTTTATCAAAATTAATTCTACAACATTTTACGTATTTTTTTGAAGATTAGGTGTAGTTTTTTTTAAAAATGGATTAAAGAACTTGATAAATTTTCTTCAAAAATGTGTTTTTAGTTTAATTAAAGAAAGAGGAAAGATGGGAATGCAAGAAATTATGTGGAGAGTAAATTATGAGAATGAACAATGAAATAAAAAGAACATGATGAAATATGAAAATTTGTGAGTATGAACATTCAAATTTTGAGGAACATGAATGAATTCTTGATACCGGCATGGATGAATTCTTGATAAATAAATGTTGTAGCTAAGTTCTTATACTGGCATGAATGAATTCTTGATAAAAAAATGTTGTAGAAAAATAACAAGAATTGGGTCGTTGTTATCAATTGATGGTTAAGTCCGGTATAGAGGTGATGCCAACTCTAGGGTGTTACTTTTACTCATGATTCAATTATCTAAGGATTAGATACATAGTGAAGATGTGATGAAAGTAAGAGAAAAACACAAGTATGAGGGCCTCGAATCTACGGTGTGAGAGTGTTCACATGCTGTCTACTTGATGCGTCATGTCATGACGTGAATACATCTTCAGAATTATCGGGACCGTAGCGACGCTTGTGGGGTGCTTGGTGACTACGTGGTGCTATTGTCCCATGACGGAGGCGAATTGTACATAGGCTATCTACATGATGCATCATGTCATGACGTGGGATTCCTCTCCAGGCTGTCTAGACATGGCCTTGTAAATCATAGAACATCTAAGATACTTACCGTAGTTATCGTAGTAGTTAAACTCATAGCGAGGGATCCAACCCTACAAGATGAAGTACGATTAAGGGCTTGCCCTCGGACCTATGTAGTATGGGATGCATAGAATCCGAACAAGTGTGCATTAGTGTCATTAAATATAAATAACTGCATTAAGGATTAAGTGCACAACACCCACGACATCCATAGGATAGTCCCCCTTTGCTTTGTCTGTGATCAGGAATGCATTTTCCAAGTAAGAGAAATTGATGTATTATATCCTAGCGTCAATTTTATGCAATTGACATGCCCACAGTTTCTATGCAGGATAAAAAGAATGAAAGGACTACAAAGGAATGTTGCTTAAAAGAATTGTTTCAAGTGTTATTTTATTCATGTAATATGTTGTAATTTGCTTCTGCTGTGTTGATGTAAACATTATTACACAAAAGTTTTAAATTCCTTGTAAAATTGTAGGAAGTGAAGTGTAAAGATCCTCTGGAACTTTGAATTCAGTCTTATTTGGAATTCGGGGTGTTACAGAGTGGTATCAGAGCTACACTTCCAAGTAGTACAAATTTATCAGGAACGACACCGTAGAGTGGACATTAGATTGTGAGTTGCATGTAGAGATTTAAATGTAAGCTATGTACGTTTGTGTTGCTCTATAATTGATGCTTCTTCTTCTCCCTCCCATAAATATGGTGAACCACCACGACCCCGCAGGCGATGATGATTGGCACATAATCGAAGAAGATTGCTACCCCGGATAGGGAGATTCTGACTAAGAAGATCCTGAGGAGTATGAAGGACAATGGCCCGAGTCCCGAGATTTCACTCCACCTCCGGACTCATCAGACGTTTCATTCGACGAGGAAGAACCAGTTCTAAGGGATCGCATCGAATCTCTTTCAGAGGCAAGTGGAGACTCAGAAGGAGAAAGCAGACCAATTGCAGGCCTAGTGTGCGAAGTTCAAGGAGAACATTGCAACCCTCAGTCATTGTGTTTGAGAACTCGAGAAGAGAAAGAACATGTATGATGTGCTGAAGGAAGACGTAGCAGAACTACGGGAAGAGCTTAGGAAAGCCAAGAGGAACCGTGGGGATTAGAATGTTGTATCATCTCAGTGTTTTTTGCTTGATGTCGGACAATGTTTTAAATTTGAATGTACAAAGTTTGAATTCAATGAAATAAAAAAGTTGATTTAAATTCATATTTTCTACTTCGAATTTAATGGATCTTTTGAATCAGAGTATGGCTGGAAGAAGAGCAAGGAGTGGAGAAAGACCCAGTTGTGGACTCGACTTAGAAATTAAGTTGGCCAGAGACTATCAGACCCTCAATGTCGTTGCCATGAACCAAAACCAAAGGGGGATGCCTGCAAATCTAGTTCTTGAGATGATCAAACTTGTGGAATCATTCAAGTGAATGAAGCTGCCAGTGTTTGAAGGAAAGTCAGACCCAGATGCAGCTGAAAACTGGATTAGGCAAGTCGAGACTATTTTTGATGTTTGGAAACTTTAGAAGGTAGCAAGGTGAAGCTGGCTACATTGCAGCTCAAGAAGCATGCAACTGTATGGTGGCAATCCATGAAGAGGACTGTGGGAAATGGTGTTATCGGCTGGGATGAATTCTTCGAAGAGTTCCACGGTCACTACTTTTCACCCGATGTCCAAGAGAAGAAAGTGATGGAGTTCCCGGCACTGCAGCAGGGAAGCATGTCTGTCAGGGAGTATGCGACAATGTTTACTTAAATTTCGAGCTATGCACCCAAACTTGTGATGGACGAGGCGAAGAATGCTCGGAAGTTTGAGCATGGATTGAGGCCGAGTCTGAGATCGAGAATGATACCCTTTGGTATTAGGAGGTTTGACAAGCTAGTCAAATGAGTTGTAGCTACAGAAGAGGATATGGAGCAGTTTCATGCCGCCCAGAATAGGAGGAACCATCGGAATGTCGGGAAGAGGCCCGCAGTTTCTTGGAACGTCAGGGGGCAGCTGCCATCTCAAAGGTTTAAACCTACGGGGGCGAACGCTGTCAGTGTGGCTGGAAGACCCAGAAATGGTTGGGTGAGACCTCCTGTGGTGACTTGTTTCAATTGTGGAGAGATAGGTCATTATAGATTTCACTGCCCTAAGCAGCAGAATGTCGCCCGAAATGGACCACCGCAGCAGGTTGGGAAGAGGTCATACCAGCAGGTGCGAGTATTCGCTTTGACTGAGGCCAACGCTGATGAAGTGGATCACGTCATTACTGGTACGGGGGCGGATGTTTATAAGTTTATATTGTTCTTTTCCCCTATTTTATTTAGTAAAGAGTGTTATGTAATGGGAGTGCATTATGTAACAGGAGAACCTTTATTAAATGGATAGAAAGTTGTTAAACTGTTCGATACTGGATCCTCATACTTTTGTATCTCCTAAATTTTCTAAAGTCATTGAAGTCGAACTGAAGGTCTTTCCAGGAAAGATCCTAGCAGTAGCTACTCCATCAGGGGAAATTTTAACCACTGATCGGTATTATGTAGACTGCGAGATCGAGATTGGAGACAAGACTTTCGGGACTGATCTGATCGAGCTGAATATCCTAGGGGTTGATGTTGTCATTGGCATTGATTGGATGTCGGTGTACAGTGCGAACATCGAGTGTAAGACGAAGGAAGTAACAGTGAAGGCTCCAGGAGGTCCTGTAGTTACTTTCTAGGGGAAGAAAAGATGTTCAGGTATGGTGGCAGATATCAGCAAGAAGAGGGTTCCTATAGAGGTGCAGTAGTTTCCAGAGGTCGGGATTACCTGGCCGTGTTATTGGAAGATTTGCCCAGCTTACCCCCGCATCGTGATGTGGAGTTCAGCATCACTATCCAGCCAGGGAGTGCACCTATTTCCAAGGCACCGTATAGGATGGCACCTGTGGAGCAGGATGAAGTTAAACGACAGATTGAGGAGCTTTTGGGAAAAGGTTTTATTCAGCCAAGTGTGTCACCTTGAGGAGCCCCGGTGTTGTTGGTGAAGAAGCAGGATGTGTCGATGAGGATGTGCATCGACTACCAGGAGCTGAATAAGGTCACTATTCAGAATAAATATCCTATTCCACGAATTGATGACCTATTCGATCGTCTACATGGAGCAGCTATTTTCTCTAAAATAGATCTTCGATCAGGATACCATCAGGTTCGAGTGAAAGTAGAAGATGTGCATAAAGCCGCATTCAGAACTCGGCATGGGCATTATGAATTCTTAGTTATGCCATTTGGAGTTACGAATGCACCTGCAATCTTTATGGATATGATGAATAGAGTTTTGAGACCGTTTATTGATTCTTTCATTGTGGTGTTCATCGATGATATTCTTGTGTACTCCAAGTCAGAGGAGGAGCACACTGAGCATCTGGCTGAGGTTCTGAAGAAGCTTCAAGAACATGAGTTGTATGCCAAGTTATCCAAGTGCAATTTCTGGAAATCTGAAGTGGCATTCCTGGGTCACATCCTTTCTAAGGAGGGAGTGGCAACTAATCCTCAGAAGATAGAGGCTGTGAGAGATTGGGCAAGTCATACTACAATGAAGGAAATCAGAAGTTTCTTTGGGTTAACTAGATACTACAGGAGGTTTATTCCAGGCCATGCTTAGATAGCCGTGCCACTTACTAGTCTGACCAAGAAGAATATAAATTTCAAGTGGACCGAGCAGTGCGAGGCAAGCTTTCAGGAGTTGAAAGAGAAGTTGACTACTGCTCCCATTTTGGCTTTGCCAAAAGCAGGTGTTGAGTATGATTCTACAGCGATGCTTCACATCGTGGGCTTGGGTGTGTCTTGATGCAAGAGGGAAAGGAAATCGGTTATGGGTCTATGCAACTAAGATCGCATGAGAAGAATTATCCGACCACGATCTGGAGTTGGTTGTGATTATTTTCACCTTGAAGAAAAGGAGGCAATACGTGTACGGTGAGAAATTAAACATGTACACGGATCACAAAAGTTTGAAGTACATCCATCAGCAGAAGGACTTCAATCTAAGGCAACAGAGATGGCTAGAAGTACTTGAGGACATTCGTCCTGTGATTAAGTACCATCCAGGTAAGGCTAATGTTATTGCTGATGCACATAGCCGTAAAAGCAGTTTGGCCAGTTTGATCACTACCCAGAGGCATCTTGCAAAGGAGTATGATTAGGCTGGTATTAAGGTAGTTTTGTAAGGTTTGGGAGCATCTCTGGCTCAGCTGAGGCTTCAGCCCACGCTGAATGAAAGGATTATAGAAAGTCAGAAGGAAGATGCAGAGATTCAGAAGATGAAGGAGCAGGTTGGCGCAGGCAGATTGTCATAGTTTTAGATCTGAGATGAAGTGTTGTGGTTAGGAGAGAGGTTATGTGTTCTGGATCAATTAGAATTGAAGGAGAGTATTCATAAGGAGGCACATGCCAATCTTTTGTCTGTACATCCTGGGAGCACCAAGATGTACAAGGACATCAGGCAACATTTCTGGTGGTCAGGTTTGAATCGGGATGTGGCTGAGTTTGTAGTGAGGTGTGAGATTTGTCAGCAGGTGAAAGCCGAAAATAAGAAGCCCGGAGGACTGTTGCAACCATTACCCATTCCGAAGCGGAAGTAGGATAACATCAGTATGGATTTTATCACGGGTTTGCCCAAGAGTTTGATGGGTAATGATGCGATTTGGGTCATAGTCGATCGACTAATCAAATCAGCTCACTTTTTAGCGATGAAGCTCACTTCGTTTATTGACAAGTTAGCCGAGCTGTATGTTGGAAAGATCGTTAGGCTTCATGGTGTTCCATTGACCATTATATCTTATCGAGATGCGCGGTTCACTTCGCATTTCTGGTGGAGTCTACAGATAGCTTTGGGTACTAAGACGAATTTTAGCACTGCCTTCCATCCTCAGACTGATAGGCAGACTGAGAGGGTTAATCGAGTTCTTGAGGATATGCTTCGGTGTTGTGTTCTAGATTTTGGAGGCAGTTGGGAGAGGCATCTAGCTCTGGTAGAGTTTTCCTACAACAACAGTTTTCAAATTAGTATCGGGATGGCGTCATATGAAGCTCTGTGTGGCAGGCAGTGCAGAACGCCTATTTGCTGGTTTGAAGTGGGGGAGCGACAGATGTTTGGGCCCGAGATCGTCCAGCAGACCTTTTAAAAGATCGATTTGATCAGGAAGAGGTTAGTGGATGCTCAGAGTAGGCAAAAAGTTATCCTGACAACCGGAGAAGGGACCTTGAGTTCGAGGAAGGTGACTTTGTCTTTCTGAAGGTATCGCCTAGTAAGGGTGTGATTCATTTTGGCAGAGGTGGGAAATTAGCCCCAAGGTACATAGGCCCATATAAGATATTGAAGAGCATTAGGAAGATTGCTTACCGGTTGGAGTTACCGGAAGAGTTTTCTCAGGTGCACAATATCTTCCATGTGTCTATATTGAGAGGTTACATTCCAGATCCAAGTCACCATTTTCCCGAAGTGCCGGAGGGTTAGCAGTTAGATCTGAGCTACATTGATCGTCGGGAGAAATTCTTAAGGAACAAGACGATACCGATGATAAAAGTAATCTGGAGAAACCAGTTGGTTGAAGAGGCTACATGGGAATCCGAGGAGCGAATGCTGAAGGATCACCCTGAGCTCTTTGTTTGACTGTATTTTTCTTTTCTTTTTTCTTTTATGTATTGTTTTCTCACTCTTTAAGCATAGTTCCGAGAACGGAACTATTCTAAGGAGGGAGTGTTGTAACATCCTGAATTTTCCTATAACTAAAACTTTTATTTAAATTCACGTGTTTTGCACGTACAATTTAATGTGTGTATTTGGTTTTAAAAATTATTCTTTTGTCATGAACAAATACTTTCTTCTCTTTTTTTTTAAAAAGCCTCTTATTAAATCCTAGGCCTAATGACTTAACTCTAGACCATCCAAATTAATTAATTAATTAATGGTAAGCCCATGGTTTTAGCCCACCTAATTAGCCCACTATTTAATTCTATTAGTAATTAAGACAACTTGTAGAGTAGACTCGTCATGTAACAAATTAGTTAATTATTAAATGTACAAACTTAACTAGTGTGTATATAGAGACATGTGCATTGCACATGCATGTGCAAGTGCTTGAAGAGACTAGGCTGGCCACACATGGAGGGGATGGAGAGAGTGGAAGAATGGAGAGTTGGTTACTTGATGATGGGTAGTTCTTCTAACTCCCAAATGCATCTAAACCCTTCATCCAAACTCATCTCAACCCTTCATTTTGTATTGAGTTGTTTATAAATGGCCCCATTAGTCTTTTATTTCTCTTTACACTTAGAAATTTCAAAAGAGAAAAGATAGAATTTGTGTAAGAGAAAAGATAGAGTTGTGTGAGAAAAAGATGTGTTGTGTGTGTGTGCTCTTGCATTTTGGGTGGCCGACTAGCATCAAGGAGGAGAAGGCTCGAGTTTTGGCACAAGCTAGGAGGAGAAGGGGGACGATCGTGCATTCAAGGAGTTTCTTTAGGAGTTTTCTTTGTTCTTCAAAGAAGGTGGGTGATTTCTTTACTTCTAATGTAGTACCAAGCTAGGAAATTAATTCTATGAATATGCTAGAGAAACTAACTAAAATTGCCATGTGTTTGCCTAAAGAGATTAGTAGGAGAAAAGAGAAAATTTGATTGTGATTAGTAAATTAAAGCTCATCATGGTCTATTAAGGAAATTCATGCTAGAATATCTATTTGTAAATGAATGGGTAAGTTGTAAATGAATGGATATTGCTATGTTTAGTTGTAGATTGAGATGAATAGATAATGTCATGTTTAATTGCTTAATGAATAAATTGTTGTGGATGCGATAAAAGAATAATGGCTAAACTGTTGTAGAATTGAAAAAGAGAACAAAAACCTATATTTAGTGGATTTTATATTGGTATTTTGAGAAGGAACTATAGTACATTTTTAAAGTCGATAAGATATTCTTTGAATGTAAGTTGTAAGGAAAACTTTTTTAATGTTAAAAATTAAGAGTTTAATTATTGTTATACTGTTTTATTTTAAGGAAAATATTATGGACAAGTTTAATTTAAAAGATACCAATGTATTAAGGAATTGAATTTTGTAAAAGAGACTTATAAATAGACAGTAAGTATACAACTATTTCGACTTTTAACTATAACAGAAATTGAATTTGGGCATACTGGCTTTCGGTATGGGTTATAAGCATTGTGTACAGTGCAAGGGGTTTTGGGTTTGAGTCTTGAAGAAGCTATGTTTTTCTTAAAATTCGATTTTTCTCAAATACAGTACAATCGACATATAAAGATACTAACCCTATTCATATCAGTTAGTCACTCAGGACCTAGTGGTCTTCGGGTGCGCCTTGGCTCTATTACTGTAGTTGGGCGGGGGTTCTATTTGGTTCGGGGTACGATTCCGCCGACCCACTTTTTACTTGTTCTTGTTGTTTTTTTTAGTTTTAAGAGTTTAAAGTGCAAATATAAATTGTGAAAAAATTCTATTATTCTTCATATATTATCTAGACTTTATCAAAATTAGTTCTACAACATTACGTATTTTTGTGAAGATTAGGTGTAGTTTTTATATTAAAATGGATTAAAGAACTTGATAAGTTTTCAATAAAACTGTGGTTTTTAGTATAATTAAATAAAGAGGAAAGATATGAATGCAAGAAATTATGTGGAGATTAAATTATGAGATGTAGTAAGTTAATTATGAAATTGATGTCTAATGTGTGCAAGTGTGCATGGACAATGAAATAAAAAGAACATGATGAAATGTGAAAATTTGTAAGTATAAGCATTCAAATTTTGGTGTACATGAAAAAGAAGTTAAGAACTAAAGTGTAGCTAAGTCCTTATACCGGCATGAATGAATTCTTGAAAAGTAAATGTTGTAGAGAAAGGCCAAGATTTGGGTCGTTGTTATCAATTAATGGTTAAGTCCGGTGTAGAGGTGATGCTAACTCTAGGGTGTTAATTTTACTTATGATTCAATTATCTAAGGATTAGAGACATAGTGAAGATGTGATGAAAGTAAGAGAAAAACACAAGTATGAGGGCCTCAGATCTACGGTATGAGAGTGTTCACAGGTTGTCTACATGATGCGTCATGTCATTACGTGAATACATCTCCGGGATTATCGGGACCGTAGCAATGCTTGTGGGGTGCTTGGTGAGTACGTAGTGCCATTGTCCCATGACGGAGGCGAATTGTCCATAGGCTGTCTACATGATGCGTCATGTCATGACTTGGGATTCCCCTCCAAGCTGTCTGGACATGCGCTCGTCACTCATAGAACATCTAAGATATTTACTATAGTTATCGTAATAGTTAAACTCATAGCGAGGGATCCAACTCTACAAGATGAAGTACGATTAATGGCTTGCTCTCGGACCTAGGTAGTATGGGATGCATAGAATCCGAACAAATATGCATTAGTGTCATTAAATATAAATAATTGCATTAAGGATTAAGTGCACAGCACCAACGACAACCATAGGTTAGCCCCCCTTAGCTTTTTCTGTGATCAAGTATGTGTTTTCCAAGTAAGAGAAATTGATGTATTATATCCTAGCGTCAGTTGTATGCAACTGACGTGCCCACAGAATCTATGCAAGATAAAAAGAATGAAAGGACTAAAGAAGAATGCTGCTCAAAAGAATTGTTTCAAGTGTTATTTTAATCATGTAGTATGCTGTAATTTGCTTCCGCTGTATTGATGTAAACATTATTACACAAAAGTTTTAAATTCCTTGTAAAATTGTACGAAGTGAAGTGTAAAGATCCTGTGGAACTTCGAATTCAGACTTATTTGGAATTCGGAGTGTTACACGCACACTCCATGGTGAGAACTGTTTGCATCAGAACACTTATATATATATATATAGAGAGAGAGAGAGAGAGAAAGAGTGAGATGGTGAGAAGAGGCCCTTTATCGTGAGCCAAAGATATTCAGCTATTGGTTCGCGATCCATTGGCTAAGATCTCCTCCGCCCATCGTTAAGTGAGATGTGATATAATGAGGGGAAAAAACAGAATTTCAGTCTCCTCTCACTTACTTTCATCTAAGTCTTCTTTCTCTCTCTCTCTTCGAACGTCTCCCCTCTGTCTCTCTTCGAACCCACAAACCCTAGGTCCTTATTCCCACTATGTTTGGGGATTTTCTTACTCATCTCAATCTTTTCCCTCTCCCTACGAAGTTCGAATCTACAAACCCTAGCTCCTTGTTCCTACTCTCACTTCCCGTATCGAAACCCTAGCCCCCAAATCGAGCCACTACAGACCCTAGCTGCAAAGCACTACGAGCCCCTACTCTCTTCCTTGTAAATTGAAACTCCACCTCTACTCTCTTCCCTGTAAATCGAAACTCCACCTCTCTCTCATCGCACCCGGATGAACAAACACCCTATTCGCAAATCCTAACTCCAAATCGCCAAATCGAAACCCTAGCTGTGTTTGCTTCTGAACCCTCTTCATAATTCCAGCAACTCGATTCCCCAAGTTAGCGCTTAGACTCTAATGGTGAATTCTATAGGGTTATGTACTCGGGTCTTCTAGTGACACTGGCAGGAATCGTATCATATCATGTCTTATCGTACCATGTATCCAGAAATCATATCATGTCATGTAATCATATAATAATATCGTGTCATGTAAACATATACAGAGTCACTATTACGAGAAACTCGGGCCTCCTTCTGAGTACACTTTCCTGTATTGTTCACTACTAGATTCTTTCCCTTATTACCCCGTCTTGTTATACTTTTCACAATAATCAACATGAATATGCACAAGTAGAACGGGTATCAGGACAGGATCAAGGAGTATCAAGGGCTATGCAATGCATGATATGCAGGTTAATTAATTAAATGCAAGAAATAAATATATTTAAAATCAAAGACAGCAATACGTTGTTGTACAAAAATCTACTTTTTCGTTGCTGCAGGAAAGCGAATCAGGTACCATCAGAGGTTCCAGAAAATAGACTACATGTCGGTTTCAACAAATATTCACACGAAATATTGTAAATACAGTAGCTAGGTCTACCAGACAGTTCTTCACTGAACTACTGTTTAGGCAGCAGCTCGGGGTCAACTTTTTATATGTAAAAATTAACTTTAAATTCATTTAAAAATTGTACAAAAATTATAAAGAGAATCCTAATCAAGTCTAGTAGTATGCTGATAAATATCAAGTCCTAACTCACCAATTAACATGACATTTTAATTTGAGAAACATGTCGAAGTGCTATAAGTAACAATCTGGAATGTGTAGACCGAGCAGTATGAAAAACATGATAACTCATTATCCACAACTCGGAATTTGAATCCGTCAAATTTTCTAGAAACTAGATTCACAGCACTACGACTCTCATATACAAAGATATAATTAATTTGAACAATATCAAGGTCAAACTTTAGCTACAAATCAGAGCAAACAGTAGGGCAGAAACATACAAATCGATATTTATGATCTTTTGATGGGCATCAAATCACAGAGAAAAATAGACTGATTTGAATCAATATATAACGACTGATTTAACCATGGAAAGATTGTAAAGCATGATAATACGATGGTTCAATCAATTGAAACTTATAAAGAGCAATTTTTTCATGAACGTGGACGGTAACGAGGGTTAATTACGATAATCAAATATAACTGCTAATTGTGGGAGGTCAAATAAAATGCTTGTACGGAACAATAAAGTGTACAAGATACTTGCCTTATAGATGACGATTTCGAATGTAAAAGAATAACAGGACGAGAGTCCCGATGGCAACACATGCAAACTATGGAACGGCGAGAGCACGTGCAAGACATGGCGAGCATAACAGGGACAATAACAACCACGACAAGATAGTAGAGAATGCAAGCTTACGACAGTAACAATGAGAGCACGTGCAAACTACGTAACAAGCAACACGTGCAAGCGATGGGACAATGGTAATGCACAGCAAGAGACGACAGTAACATGGCGAGGGATGGTAGTAACACAGTGAAAGACGGCGAAAGCAAGTGCAGTAAGGGGCAGCACGGGGTGGTGCTCGCTGTGGTGGTTGGTAGTGGCAGTCGGGGCTTCGGTGAGGGCCAAGGGATGTTGGTTGCAGTCAGGAGGTGATGGTGATGCAGCCGGAGATGGGGACTGCAGCGGCGAGGGTGCTGCAATGGTGGGAGGAGGCAGCAAGCGGTAATGGCAGTGGTGGTTCGGCTTGGAGGTGTAGTTGGGGGGAGGAGCAGGGGTGCTTGGCGAATGCAAAGGGTGTAGAGTTCGTTCGGTGGTGGAGACAGTTGTGATGAGGGCAATGAGGCAGTGGTCATTGATGAAGGTGGAAACAGTGGTGGCTCGGCGCTGATGACGAGTGCAGGAGGTGGAGACGGGAGAACTCGGGGGTAGAGCGCTGTCGACAGGGAGGAGGTGGAGGATGGCTTGAGCGGTGGTGGCGGTGATGGGGGAGAGCTCGATTGCAGTGGTGGAGTTCGAAGGTTGAGGCAAGGCGAGCGGTGGCGAGAAGAGGGTGAGCTGCGGGATGGTGGTCGTGGGAGATGGCATTAGGGGCTTCAGGTTAGTGACGGGACTTTGGTGGTTGACAGGGGCTCGGGATGGTGGCAGTAGGGGAGAGCCTACGGGTGTGCAGGCGATGCCTGGGATGGAGGGCAGCAACAAGTGGTGGTAGGAGTTCGGGGTGGCTGAGGCTTCGGAGATGGAGGAGACTGGGGGCGACGAGGAGATGGAGCTACGAGGGGTGCTGCGAGGAGGTTGCGGGAGATGCTTCAATGTCTCTCAGTGGTGGGGAGCAGCGGCGATGATGGGTTTTAGTTGAGGTGTAGTGAGGGCTGTGGTGGCTGCGACTGCCCTAGATAAAGGCAGCAGCGATGGTTGGCGACGGCAACCCGAGCAGAACGGTGGAAGACAGCAGAAGGGTGGTGAGCGGCATGACAGCAATGGCATCGAGAGGTGAGGGGGAAGATGGCAGCGACAAGGCTGAAGATGCTGGAAGGAGAAAGGTCGCGAGGTAAATGAAGTGGAGCTGGGCTACTCACCAACAAAATCAATTGATCAAATAATAATTATAAGAATCGGATGGGTTTACAGAATAAATAGATAGACACAATTGTAGATTGGATTAGGTGTTTAGGCTAGACGAAATAATCAAATATTCAAAACAAGGTATAACACTCCTCTATTTTATAATTTCAAAATAGTCTTGTGTATTTCTTTCATTGTGAGTACATAATATTGTTATTGTTATTATTATGCAGAAATATGCAATTTTATTTTTTATATATATTTTTTAATCAATTTAATTATTTGGTGGAGTGGTTTTTATTGAACCTTATTATAAAAAAAGAGCTCTTGAGGGACTAGAAATATTTGATCAAGAGGGGGCCTTATAATAAATTTTCCCTAAGATTTCTTCTTCCCCTTCCTCTTCATTTCGGGCAGATTGCAATACTCTCCCCCTTTTCCCCTTCGGTCGAAACCCATTCCCGACCAAACCTAGGGTATCTTTACCCCATCAAATCTCCGCCTAATTTTCAAATACTTTTGGGGTTCTAAGCTAGTTTCGGATGATCTGTCGCGTGGTGGGCTTGGTTTTCATGGAGAACATCGAGAAGGTATATTAAATTGTAAGTTAGTTTATTGGATTATATACTTTTCATATCTTTTACTATAAATTGATGTAGGGAGATGGATAGAGCATATAAAACATGTTAGGAGTGAGAATTGGTGCATAGCATGGTGAAAATGTGAAGTTCTAATTTTGGCATCAAGCCAAATTTTAGGGTTTTTTTTTGAAATCGGGTAGGAAACTCGATTCTAGTGATTTTAGAAAATGCATATGAGGGTGTAGAATATTGTAAGATTATTAATATGAATTTAGGATGATTTTGTAGGCTTATTTCTCAATCAAATCGATTGAGGAAGAGTGTGCATTATTATGCACGTCAGGTGTTCGATGAAATGCCCTAGTGAGATTGGAGTAGTAATTTGATGGAGTTGGCGGTGTTATTGATTTTTATTATTATTGCTTAACCCTAATTTGATATATTAGGATAATTAGATTAAAGGAATTAAAAAATCGAAGATTTACCCAACAGGAATCCTCCGATTGATAAGTGAAATTTTGCTTTGGAGTCCGAATATGAAATCAGTCGATGTATCCCTTCTCCATAGGTCATTTGAGACGGTTGAAGATGGATTCAAATTCGGAGTTAGCATGTACTTTGTGTAAATGGCTAAAAAGTTTATAATTTTTCGTATAGGTGTGAAAAAGTGAAATTTGATTGGCTACCGGGCGGACGTGGGACATCGTTTGCTCGATTCGTTAGGTGATTATGATACATCTACATATACTCTATGTTGTGGTCAGGTTTCGTGACTTTCTGATATATATTGTTGGAGTTATGGCAAATTTCGATTTTGAAGGAAAATACGGGTTTTAAAGGGCCGAAAATGGGCTTCTGTGATATTTGGGAAAATTAACGATTCCGAGTATATAAAACGAGATTTATAGGTTAGTGTGATGTATTAAAGCATAAAATTGGTAGATTATGTGGTTTATTGCACTTTTTATATTCCGTGCATGTTTCGTGCATGTTCTTGGGCATATAAGCCCTTATAAGTGATTTTGAGTACATGGAGCATGGTGTATGGGCTAGCATAATATAATGGGATGTTATAGTGCTTAAACAGATGAAATAAGTGATTTGTGATTTTTTTTTGGAACCTGTGTATGTATGGTGCATGTTTGTGATATATATGAGTGATAATGAGTTGTGATATGACAATCAATGAAATTAGTGAGTGAGTATATGTATATTATAATGATGTTCAAAGTGAAACTAATGGCCGGTCATAAGATATAATTATGTACTTAGTTGGCATGTCCATAAGATAATATCATGTCAGTAAATAAATACTTTGGTGCGTCTATGATACGGAATAATGAGGTAATAATCTTATAAATGAAATAATCAGAGGTATGTGAATATATGAGATAATGTGAAAATAAATTTCTTGGGTAAAGTCAAAGATGTGGCAAATTAGTGAAGTAAAGATGAGATGCAGTGTGGTGGTGAAATGAGATAAAAGGATGAAGTGAAAATGATAATAACAGTTAAATTTTGTTGACCAGTACCAACAGAAATCCTGGGGGTTTGGGATAGACTTCCTAATACCCAAGGACCAGCTTGGGGTGCGTGTTTTATCGTGCAAGCTATCGGCTTGAGGCCCGACTGGATGCGTAAGACCCTTGGTGGGCAGTGATGCGTAAGACCCTTGTTGAGCAGCGATTTGTGTTCGATGAAGCTATCGGGTCTAGTCTTGTCGGATGCGTAAGACCCTTGGTGGTCTGCAATTTGTGTTTGATGGAGCTATCGACTCTATTCTTGATGGATGCGTAAGACCCCCAGTGGGTAGCGGTGTTTTCTTCGCTGGCATAGGCTTGGAGAAAGATAGCCTCAGATGCATAAGACCCTTGGTGGGCAGAGGTCCGCGTGTTTACTGGGCTGTCGACTTTCAGTATATTGGGATACTATGGCTCACTGTTCAACAAATTAATAAAATGAATAAATGTGAAATGAGTATGAGAAAGTAAAGAATGCATAAGATGTGAAAATGTGAATGAGAAAGAAAGGAAAGTATTTGGTGTGAAGTGGAAATGAGAAGTAAAGCAAGTGTATGAATCAGAATGAATATGAAAACTAAAAGAAAATGTGTATATGAATGAAGATGAACATTAAAGAAAATGAGTCATGAATATGTAAATGAAAATGAATGGTAGATGAAATATGTCGTTAAATGAGTACGAAAAGTGAGAAAATTGCCTCATGAGATTATATATGAAAAGTAAAGAAATTGTGCCATGAGAATATCTATGAAAAGAGAAACATTTATGTCATGTGATTAAATATGAAAAATAAAGTTATAGTGTTATGTGTATGAGCATGAAAAGTGAATGACTTCTGTATGTGGATTAATATGAATAACTTGAAGAAATTGTGGTATAGAAATGATTATGACAGGTAAAGAAAGTGTGTGTGTATGATATAATATTATATGAATAAAAATAAATGTAAAGTAATAGGAAATATGAATGTGAAACATGAAGGTGTATGTGACGAATATGAAAATGGTTATAAAAAGAAAAATATGTTATGATATGAGTTGATGCACCTTGGATTTGTGTCGAGGAACTACTCGCCCACTATTTCCATGGAAATGGTGGAAACTACATGCCTTGGCACAACTCCCAGAGTGAATTGGTGGGTTGTTGGTCCGATAATTGTATGCTGAGGTGGAAATAAAAAGTAAAGTAAATTGTAAGATGAAAATGGAAATAAAGTAAAGTAATATTCCAAGCTATTGGCTTGAGATGTGATGTTATATTACGCAAGTTCTACTTGGGGTGCGGTGATTACTACCCAATTTACCTGGGGTGCGGTGATTATTACCCAACCTATCAGCTTTGGGGCGGTGTAATATTACCCAAACTATGTTTGGGTGCGGAGTATAATTTGATAAGAGTGGAAGTAAAGTAAAGTTTAATTTGATAAGAATGAAAGTAAAGTAAAGTAAAGTATATTACCCAAAGTAAAGTGTTATATGAGATGTAAGCGGAAATGAAAGAAATAAATATTATTAATAGAAATGAAAAGTAACTTGAGTTGTATGAGGAGATAAAAATGAATTATGAAGTGAAATATATGATAAAATGAGAAGGAGCTTTCCAATAAGCTATATGATGAAGTTAGAATGAAAAGAAAGTAAATGGTAATATATAATGAGAATGACGGTTAATGTATTACGAGATGTGTTATAAGATATGGATAAATGTGATAATATAAGATTGGATGAACGTGATATTATAAGATTGAATGAATGTGATATTATGAGACTAAATAATGAGATCATATGTAAAGTGAATGTGATATTGTGATATCATGAGATTGAATGCATATGATGATATACGGTGGAAATGAATATGAATATATATATATATATATATATATATATATATATATATATATATATATATATATATGAAAATCTTCCATTATGCACCACCCCTCCGTGTGCACTCGGCCTTCCCTTCTTCGTATCGACGATCCGAACCATTCACATTGATCTACACATCTAAATTAGTCTAAGTATGTAAAATCAAATTATTTGAAATTCATTTGCCCATCCATCATGTGACTATAAAAACAATAATTTTTAGCCATATAATTTTGTAACACTTCAATGGATGGGCAAATGAATTTCAAATGATTTGATTTTACATATTTAGACTAATTTAGATGTGTAGATCAATGTGAACCATATATATATATATATATATATATATATATATATATATATATATATATATATATATATATATATAATTGAATGAATGTGAAATTATGTGATGAGAATGTATATGAATATGTTATAAGATTGAATGTGTGGTGTATACAGCGAAAATGAAAATATAGTAGGAGATTGAATGAATGAAATATTATAAGATTGTGTGATTGTGATGTAGAAACGAGAATTAATGTGAATAGGGAATATCTTGGAATAGTGTCGAGGAACTACTCGCTCCCTATTTCCACGGAAATGGTGGGAACTACCCGCTGAGGTACAACTTCAAGGTAGGGAGAGTGGATATGGATGGGTAGATGGTGGAAGATTTAAAAAAGTATATTGTGCAAGTCACTTTTACGATGTTTTTTTATATTGATTGGGTGATAGTTTATTTCTGGAAACTAGACTTCCACGCGGTTTTTTATAGTGATTGGGGGATAGTTTGTATTATGGAGAAGTATGTGTGTAACTGTAAGGAAGGATAATATACATATTGCTGTGATGAATTATGAAAGCCCGTACCCACCTCGTTGTGGAGTATTGGGTTCTGTAGTTGATCTTTGAAAATGTTTTTCTAAAGATTTTCTAAAAATCATATATGTTTTCAAAAGAATTTCTGGTTTTTAATCTGTGTCTTGCTTATTATTAGAAATTATACCCCCAGAGCTGCGTATATTATTTCCTATGTGATGTTGAATGATTTGTGCTGGGGAGGAGTGAAAAATATTACAGGTACATTGTTTCATGTAATTGCTTGCAGATTTCAAGTAAGGAAAATCTGTAAAAGGGATAATATTTCACGAGAAACTTTGCAGAAAATTTATTAAAATCTCTATTAATGTTATAAAATATAAATGAGGATTTGAGTAAGTAGGTGAAGTTAAAAAAATTGGTTGAAAATTTGGGTCGTGACAATTTGGTATCAGAGCTTGGGTTGGCTTGGATTGTGTGAGCATCCCAATGATTTTATGGTATGTAGGCGAAGTTGTCTGATGATAAGGAAAGTGAAGGAATATATATATCGAGATGCTAATTAGATTGATGTTTGTTTGTTGTGTATTGACATTCAATGGATATATAAAATTTGAAGTGTAAGTTCAGTTATTGGTTAGAGCTATGGAGTTATGGAATAAGGTGGAAGCAGTAATTAATCGTCAGTAGAAAATATATTCAAGGACGTAGAATTTTGGTAAAGTATTATTGGATGATTTATCGAGTTGAATGTAATTTCTATGTATTGGATAACCATAGTTACGGAGATTTGTATAGTAAGGAATATGATGTGTATGGTAAAGAGTGAGTATTAATGAAATAGCTTATTGGTTATAAATTATTGGATCCGAAAATAGTGAAGGTATTATAAGTCCCATTGGCCGTTTGGAAAAGGCCGTAAACAGACGGAAAGAGAATACGGTCAAGACTAGTTAAGCATGTTCTGTGATGTACGTTATTTTGATGATTGAATATGATTATTTGGATTTGGGTAATTATATTTGTGTGTATTCTGTACTTGTGATATACAACAGGAAAATGTAAGAAGAGTAATATATATTTGATGTTATATTATTATTCTGAGCTTAGGATTGATGCTTGATGATTTATAGGGTGACCAAGTGTTTGTGTAACCTCTGTTTTTCATTTTCTGTATTTTTGGATGTATTTTCTTTTTGGGTATTTTTTCCTATTGTATTTCTCAGACTCTTTTTGAACCATGTTTGGATCTTTTTTTCCCCTAAATATTCATCTACTTGATTTATCATCTTTTATTTGCTCTTCTCAATTTGTCTGTCATTAATTCATATATGTTTGATCGAGCCATTATTTTTCTTTCTTGATTCTCATTATAATTATTCATGTCTTATTTTATTTATTAATTTTTGTTCCTATATCTTTTGTTGGATCTTTTAAGAAAACCCTATTGAATCTCTTTGATTAAACCAAATAACATCAAATCGTATTCTAACCTTATTGGATCCACTTTCCATTAACCATGCAGCTCACTAAGCCTCTACCCGTTACCCAATACACCTAAATCGCACCACCCAAAACCGTATCTCCACTATATATATAATCCACATACTGTGTTTTTTCCCAAACCCTACTTCAGCCGTCTTCTCCTAACCCATCCCCGTGCTCTAAACATCCCGACCTTCCTAATCCTCTCCGATCCTCTCTTCCCCTGTCACAACCTCAGCGACCAGCAACCCCCCTATTCACCATCTCCCGATCCCTCCTAACCCATCATCCCTGTGTCTCCTCCCTCCTCCTCTCGAGCAGTCAGTGGCAGACAACAACTCGACCACCTCTGCGTTTCCCTGTGTGTTGTTCCCTCCGACGGCAGACAGTAGCCCAACAACATCAACAGCAACAGCAACAAGCACTACCTCCTAGCCACTATGTCGTTCAGCGGTCACCCCATGCGCACCCTCTCCCTCTCGCTCTCCTAGTATGCATGTGTGTTCCGTGTGTGAGTTCGTAATTATCATTTCGTGGTTCATTCGTTTGTTAAGTTCGTTGTCCGGAAAACCGTTCCCGTTATTTTCATCATTTGTATCATTTCCGTCGTCGTTTCTAAGGCAAGTTACTTGTATTTTTTTTATTGCGTAATACAAGTACTAAATATCGCTTGTAGTATAGTTGTGTTCTAGAGACAATTCTTGTGCAAAACCCCCGTTATATCTTGTCACTATGAGTTAATCCGCCGTAGTTGTCTCATTACACACACGACATGAAATATAACTTAGGAATACTAAATTCTTGGTGTATACATTGATGTTGTCGTTTGATGTCTTATGCTTGATTGGGTTAATCATAGTATAACTTGTTGTAGACCTGCTAAATACCCTCTACCATGTTGCTTGGACATCTAGTATACCATGTTTCGTATTTTATTATGATTTGGATGTAATTCATATAAACTAGTTGATTTTATGTATGAAGAAGATTTTTATCTTTGTTGCTATCTCGTTTCTGTTCAGTATTTTAGTACCTATTAAGGTCAGTATATGAAAATTATCTTTGAAAATGAATTATAGAAAATTCTGTCCAATTTCAAGAATTTCTAACAGATCTCTGTTTCGATTTGTGAGTTGTAAGTTATGGCTATTTTACTACAAATTTGTAGAAAAATTCCAGATTCTGTTTTTATATGAATTTTTTATGGTAATTTATTTTTATACTGATGTTAGAGAGAATATTTTGATCCATTATTTTGCTAAGTACAACTAGACCTGATTGGGATTAATCCCTAATTTTTGTGAATTTAATTGATGAATTTTATAAACTATTCTATACTTCCCAACAACTACTACACTAGTAGAATTTTCATGCTGTTAAGTAAAGAAACTTAATTTCAACCTGATTCTACTTGTTGTTGATAAAAAACTTGTGAATATGAATTGTAGCCTACTGTATCTATTTTATCACCCTTTTGACGGATCTGGATTTCGATTTATATTTTGTAATCTATTGCTGTTTAGTACTGCTGTGTTTATGATTTTTGATTTTCAAAATTACTGTATCTTGTTGTTTCCTGATTTTACTTGACTATTCTATTTATGTTGAAAAACTATTTAACTTTACTTTCTGTTACTGGACATACTAGGGAATACCCCATACTTTTCTTGGATTTAATCAATACGTTTTTATGTTGTTTTCCTGTTTATGAATAAAAACATCTAATTTCTGGCTGAACACGTTTGCTGGATATAATTCTGTTTTGAGGCTTGTTTTTGTGAAATACCATATGAATTATATATAATTGCTGGATTCGGTCGAGAGTCTACTTTTCAGGTTTTCTGACGGATCCAGATTTGCACATTTGTAGCAACAGGAATTTCAGATTTAGTGCAGTACTGTCTTGCTGTCCTAAACAAGAATTTTCGTTGTTCTATCCTTTTGTGTTGCCTATCACCTGTGCTTGTCTAAATTTCAACCTAAACCTGTCACTTGTTTATACCATGTTTTTCTTGACATGTTTTGTGCACGTATATGCCTACTTTGATAATAATAACAAGTAATCAAGCGGGGGTTAAGGGAAAGACCTTAGTAGTGGACAATATAAGTATGTGTACTGAGAAGGTGGCTCATGTTTTTCATTTTATGTTTAATTCATGTTGATACATGAACCTACTGCACTTTATGTTTGATTCATGAATCTGTAGATTCGTGAACATGTTGTACTTTATGCTTTGATGCATGAACCTGTGGGTTCGTGTACCTGTTACCTGTTGATTCATGAACTGGTTGATGCATGAACCCATTGGTTCATGTACCTGTTTACTATTTGATTCATGAACTTTTTCCTGTTATCTGTTACTTGACGCCCAAGTACACGGCACTATAGAAACCCACCACTAGATCTAAACGAAATGTAGCAACCATGTGTAAAAGTTTGGGATGCATGAAGTGCTACCTAGTTAGAAATAAATACGAGACTTGAAATAACATGATCACCTGCATATTCCTGTTACGTGTACATGCTACCTCACACCTCTTACATGTTTACTTACTTGCATGATACCTGTTACCTGTCACATGTTATATACACCTGTAATCTCACCACATTACTTGATTCTATTCATGATTCATGCTAGTTATTCTATTTTGTTATCAAGTCTATTCCATGCTGTGTTTGCTTCCGCTTTTACTCTATGTTGTTTATTCTTTTCTTGTACTTGTTGCCTGCACTACAAGCGGCCCGTAACTTGCATTGACGGCCGTTTTGTTTCTCTTTCTTTTTCCTGCAATTTGTTAAACTACAGATTATGGTGATCAGCTGCCCGATTGAGTAGGTGGTCTAAGATTCTAGTTGTTGGAGTTCTTGCTAAAATTTACTTTCCTGTTATTCTTGAATAAATGTAAATTGCTACTTGAATTTTGTATTGGGAAGTATGATCCAGAATTATTGACTTGTTCAGATCTGGTTTATTTGAGATTATTAAACTTTGTTTCAAGTAAATTCTATTGGTATATTGATTCATTCATGCATACGTTGTTGATTTCTCCTTGTTTACTTCCTGTTTTTCCTGTAAAATGTTGTAAAGATCTTGACAACTTATGGATGATGAAAATCATTCGATGGACTTAGTCACGTATTCGTATTCTGTATCACCTTTTCGGAAAGCGGGGCGTGACAGGGTTTTTAGTGGTATCAGAGCCAGGTTTGGCTAATGTATTAGTTTGATTGATACAGGGATTAGCTCAACATACACAGACCATGCATACATGAATAAATTATAATCAACTTTGATCTGGATGCTAATTGTTTTTTATTCTTGTGCAGACCATGGCTCACAGAGGTTCCACTTCTCGCCCTCAGGAAGATCAGCCCGGGCTTGAGGTCGTTACCAATGTGTTGGAACGGTTGAGCAATATGCAGCAAAATCACAGCGACCTCGTGATTAGTGCCTTGGAAGCTGCCCAAGTTCTACCTCCTGCTGTGCCTATGCTAGCAGCTCTCCCTCCTCATCCGGGTACAATCACAGATTTCAAGAGGCTGCATCCTGACAGGTTCTCCAGCACTGAGACGCCTTTGGAAGCCGAATAGTGGTTGATCCAGACTGAGCAGTTGCTTTTGGCAGCGCGAGTTACCAATGCTGATAGAGTGGATGTGGTGACCATCCAATTGGTGGACCTCGCTCACATTTGGTGGAGGTCTGAGTTCGAGAGGCTCGAACGGCCTATTACTTGGGCCACGTTCACTAGGAGCTTCTTGGAGAAGTTCTTCCATAACAACACTCGAGTTGAAATGGTGCGACAGTTCCTAGCCCTGAAACAGGTTGGTCATTATTCTATTTTTGGAATTTTGTTACATATTATTCATGCAATGTTGTAAGATGAGACTTTCTTGAAACATGGCTCTACGTCAGTGGATGAGTATGCAGTGGAATTTACCAGACTTAGCTGCTTCGCAGCCGTTCTTGTGGCGAACGAAGAGGACAGGGTTCATAGGTTCACGATAGGACTTGAGCGAGATATTAAGGTGCAGCTCATCTTCCTCTGCTTGCGTACTTATGTTGAGGCTCTTGAGGCAGCTCGAGCTCAGGAGCAAGCTCGTGGTGGGTTGGCTCCTCCCTAGTGGGCTGTTTCTGCTGCTCCTGTTAGGCAATCTGGTGGGCCAATTCGGAGGCCCATCCTAACCCATCCAGTCAGGTCAGCTCCCTACCCACCCATTGTTCCTATGGGTGA
This sequence comes from Hemerocallis citrina, assembly GCA_017893485.1. Taxonomy (NCBI): domain Eukaryota; kingdom Viridiplantae; phylum Streptophyta; class Magnoliopsida; order Asparagales; family Asphodelaceae; genus Hemerocallis; species Hemerocallis citrina. The sequence goes on along the minus strand of CM030365.1, from coordinate 80,040,094 downwards.
TGGGGTCTGCGACTTTTGCCAGATTCCAGGGCACGTGTGTAGAGATTGCAGGCACTCCAATCACCGCTATTTTGGATGTGGTGCTACTGACCATTCAGTGTGGGATTGCCCGTGGCGGAGGATGGCTCTTCCAACCGGGGGTCCAGTTAAGCAGATAGCCCCAGCTCGTGGTCCAGTCAGGCCACCGCTTCCTCCTTAGCACCAGATTGTCGGTCAGAGGACCACTGCCCTAGGAGAGTTCAGGCTTATAACCTAACTATTGCAAATGCTGAGACAGCAGAGGGGGTTGTTGCAGGTATATTTTTTTGCATTTTTTTTTTGTTGTTTCCCTTTGCTTCTTTCATTTATCTTGCATTATTCTTTCGTATTATCTTTCTGCAATGTGTTTTTCCTCACCCTTGATCATCAATTCTTTTCCTCTTGCTTTGATTCTATCTAGGTAATGTCCTTATTTGCTCTTTCTCTGCTCATGTTATCTTTAATTCCGGGGCAACCCATTCCTTCGTCTCTTCCCGCTTCGTGGCACGCCATCAGCTGGAATGCAGCATCATGTCAGAGGCTTGGAATATTGTGACAGGTGGTGGTGTTGTCATTTGTTCCTGAGAGTGCAGGCAGTCCCGTGATTATTGGTGGCACAGATTTCAAGGCCGATCTGATTATAATTGGAAATTCAGGATTTAACGTTATTCTCAGCATGGATTGGTTTGGTGAATCCCACGCCATCATTGATTGCTAGTTATATTCAGAATTCCAGGTTGCACAGATTTAAAGTTCCTTACCGGGGACATGCCCCTCGGCCGAGCTAAGACTGCAGTTGATCAGGAGGTTTGTATGATGGAATTGCATTCAGGCTGTGAGGCTGCGTCTCTAGTAGTGTGGGAATTCCTGGATGTTATTCCAGAAGAGTTTCCTGGCTTACCCCCTGATATGGATGTGGAGTTCAGTATTGAAGTTCATCTTGGTACGGCACCGATATCGAAGAGTCCCTACATTATGGCACCGGTTGAGTTAGCAGAGCTTAAGGTGCAGATTCATGAGTTGCTTGATTTGGGGTTCATCAGACCCAGTGTTTTGCTGTTGGGTGCAACAGTCCTTTTTTTCAACAAGAAGGATGGTAGTCATCGACTGTGCATTGATTATCGGGAACTGAACAGTGTTACTGTGAAGAAAGGGTATTCGTTGCATAGGATCGATGACTTATTTGATCAGTTGGGCGGAGCAGCTGTTTTCTCGAAGTTGGATCTTTGTTCCGGGTACCATCAGGTCAAGGTGAAGGTGACTAATGTACAGAAGACTATGTTTAGAACCAGATATGGGCACTATGGGTATCTTGTAATGCCGTTCAGGGTCACAAATGCGCCAGCTGTATTCATGAGCCTGATGAACACGGTCTTTTCCACGTTCCTGGATAGATTTGTGGAGATATTCACTGATGACATTCGGGTGTATTCTCAGAACCGGGAGGATCATGCTGAGTATCTTAGGTTGGTTCTGCAGACTTTGAGAGAGAATCAACTCTATGGAAAACTCAACAAGTGTGAGTTTTGGCTCAACAGGGTTACCTACTTTGGGTACATTATCTCGGGCAATGGTATTTTTGTGGATCCATCCAAGGTTGAAGCTGTGAAGGATTGGCCAGTTCCTATGTCAGTTTCAGAGGTAAGGAGTTTCCTTGGTCTAGCTGGCTGTTATCGAAAATTCATCCAAGATTTTTCGAAGATAGCAGGACCATTGACTAAGTTGACAGGGAAGGATCATAAGTTCTGTTGGTCTGAGGCTTGCAGTGAGGCTTTTGCTGAGTTGAAGAGCAAGTTGACGTCAGCACCAGTGTTGACTATTCCAGATGGTTCGGGCGGATTTTTAGTTCACTTTGATGCTTCGGGCAAGGGTCTTGGAGCAGTTCTGATGCATAAGGGTCGAGTAGTTGCTTATGCATCGAGGCAATTGAGGCTGCATAAGAAGAACTATCTGACTCATGACTTGGAGTTAGCGGTAGTGATCTTTGCTTTGAAGCTATGGAGACACTATTTACTTGAGGACCGAGTGAATATCTTTACAGACCACAAAATACTCAAGTATGTCTTCACCCAGAAGGAGATGAACATAAGGCAAAGGCATTGGTTGGAACATATGGCCAATTATGACATCAGTTTGCATTATTATCCTGGTAGAGTGAACTTGGTGCTAGATGCTTTGAAAAGGAGACCAGCAACTATGTTTTTGACTCAGCAGAGAGATTTGGTTGAGCAGATGTGGAGGTTGGAGTTGGATGTGTTGTTGCCGAGTTCTGATCGGAGTTGTTTGGTGCTCCAGCTTCAGTTGTCTCTTGTTGATCAGATCAAGGAGGCTCAAGCTAGTGATGAGCAGTTGCAGGGTTTCAGGGCAGAGGTTGAGACTGGTTCCATAATGGATATGGTTATTCATGCTGATGGATCGCTTAGTTTTGGGTCTAGATTGTGCATCCCGAAGGGTGAAGTTCGTCAAAGGTTGCTTGAGGAAGCCCATCAGTCATCGTATTCTATTCATCCTGGAGGTACTAAGATGTATCGGGACTTGAAGCTCATTTTCGGTGGTATGGTATGAAGCAGCCTGTGGCTCGGTTTCTATCTCAGTGTTTGACCTGTCAGCAGGTGAAGGCAGAGCATCAGAGGACCGCTAGACTTCTTCAACCGCTTCTCATTCTGGAGTGGAAGTGGAAACACATCACTATGGATTTTGTGACCGCTTTGTCGAGGAGTCCTAAGGGTCACAATGCCATTTGGGTGATTGTCGACCGATTGACGAAGAGTGCTCACTTCATTCCCTTCCAAGTCGGACAGTCTACTGAGAGACTAGCTGAGAAGTACATGCAGGAGATCGTCAGACTTCAAAGGGTTCCAATTAGTATTGTATCCGACAGGGATATGAGATTCAAATCTCAGTTCTGGAGAGTCTTCAGAGTAATTTAGGGAGTAAATTGAAGTACAGTATAGCTTTTTATCCCCAGACTGATGGACAGTCAAAGAGGACCATCCAGACTCTTGAGGACATGTTGAGGTCATGTATGCTGCAGTTTGGTGGATCATGGGAGGACCATTTGCATCTCGTAGAGTTGTAACCCCTGTTTTTTATTTTATGTATTTTGAAGTGTATTTTTCATTTTTGTGTATTTTTATATCTCTTGTATTTTTCTGAACCGTATATTCGATTTATTTTCAATATATATATTCTTTTTCCTTTCATTTGAGCTCCTTGTGTTCTTGTTCGTCGTTTTGGTTCGTTTTTTCCATTTTTGATTCTTTTCTTTATTTTTGGCCTTATTATCTTCATTAAAACTTTCCATGGTGATGTGATGGTTTTTTGGTGGTGATTTGCCAAAACTATGATTTTTGACCCCTAATGAGATTTTTAGGAGCCGTAGAATTCACTATAAATTGTATCCCCAATTGAAACCTACCCAATACCCATTACCCATTTGTATACCTATTACTACATATTAGTACCCACTACCCATTAACCCACAATTAACCCACATATATAACCACCTAATCCCCTTAACCCTAACCCTAAACCTAATTACCATCTCTCTCTCACATTTTGATCCTGGCCCCCCTTGCAAATTGCTCTCGGCTGTCCTTCTACCCCCCCCCCCCCCCCCCCCCGGCCTGCATAGGTTCCTCCCAAACCGAGCTCCCACCTAGCCTCCAATCCGACCATCCCTCTCATCCCTCTCCATCTCCATACAAACTAACCCTACACCCGATCACCATCCCCCTTTGATTTCCGGCCACCACAAAGATCGCCACCATCAAAAACATCACAAAACCCTCTTCTTTTGGTGTTCCTTGAAGTGGGTATTCTCCCCTTCGCTCGCCGCCTCAAGGAGATCGTTCATAAGGCGTTTTGGTTCGTGGGTTCGCTTGGATCGCGCTTGGAAAAGGAATTCGCTCGTGGGTTTTATTCCTAAGGCTTGTTGGCAATCGTATTCACTCCATTAGAGGCAAGTAACTTGTACAAAATTTCATTAGATTGATACAAGTCAAAAAGTTCACACCTAGAGTAGTTGGGTCTAGAGACAACCAAAATTTGTGTTTTTCTTGATGGGTTTGTCTCTATTGTGATAAATTTGGCCATAGATGACTTATGACATGAAACTTGATGGGATGATAACCTAGGTTTTACCCAAACTTGATTTTGTTCGTGTATGTGATTAATTGCATGCTATGTGTTTGATTGATTGCCCATGTGAAAATAATAGGCTTGGACATGTTAGAATCCCTAAGACATGATGTTTAGGGGTTTGGTAGAATGTATTTCAAGTTTGGTTATGTTTGGAGCAATATTGTGAAAGTTATGATGTTTTTGTCTAGAGGTGTGAAATCTGTATTTGCTGCTTGTTCTGTTTTGATTGCTGTTTTTTTTCCATGCTACAGTCCGAATCTTAATTCCAAAATAAAAGATGGATTTTAGATAATTTTTTCTATTTTCAAACCCCACTGGTCTTACTTGATTTGAATTTCGTATGACTGAGATATGAAGGTTTTGGTATAGACGTGTCGATCAATTCCAAATTCTGTTTTGGGTTAATTTTGTTAACAAATTATTTTCAAGAACTATTCTATACATAATATCTTGATACAATATTTTGCTCAGTGTTTTCTCATGATACTAGGGACTTTCCAGATTTTTGATGAATTTTAAAGATAAGTTTTATGTGGTGTTTCATATTCTTTTCTAAAATCTCCTTATGCTGTAATTTGCACGCTGTTCAGTAAAGAACTCTGTTTTCACTACAATTCCTTATACTGTATGAAAATCTTTTGTGAAATATGAAAGTTATTAAATTTTATCTATTTTCATGTCGTTTTGGCAGAATTGAATTTTGATTCACTGATTACGAGATATCCTAATTTTCGTACAGCAATGTTGAGAATTCCAGATTCGTCAAAACTAGGTTTTCGTGTTGCTTCTTATTTTTGAAGGTTGATCTATACTTACTGGAATATTATGAAACTTTTTATTTTGAGTCTATACCTATAGGGGATTACCCCAGATTTTTCGTGGAATTATTTGATATGTTTTCATGCTTTTGAAGTCGTTCCCCTGTTTTCTGGCTGAACCTAAAATCTGTGTTCAATTCAGTTTTGAGCTGAGATGTTGTGAACTAGTATGTGACTTAATTATACTCGTTGGATGCGTGTGGATGTCTAGTTTCCAGATCCATCGACGGATCTTGATTTGCATGTATGTAGCTCTTAGAATCACTGTTTTAGTACTGCTTGGTCTTGCTGTCCTGATTATGAACCTAGACTATTTTGCTCGTATATATGAACGTATATCATCCATGCAGGCTGATTTGTTAACCTGAACCTAAACCTGATCATACCATCTTTATTTGACACTATTTTGCACGTACTTATGCTTGTTGGACATTAATAATAAAGTCATTAAGCCGGGATTTAAGGGAAAGATCGATTAGTGGATAATTCAGAAACGTATACTCGGAAGGGGGCCAGTGTTTCCCATACTTGTTTCCAACTGTTCATGACTACATGACTTTTGTTTGATACTTGTTGCCACCTATTCATGACTACATGACTCGTGCTTGATACTTGCTGCCACTTGTTCACGTTTACGTGACTCGTGCTTGATACATGTTACTTGACTTGTTCCTGAGTATACTTCCCTCTATGGTCCACTATGAAATCTAAAGCGAAACTGTGGTGTTGTAGCAACCATGTGGTGTGGGCGGCATGTCGTGCTACCTAGATAGTAATCACACAAGACTTGAACATGATACTTGAATAAGATACTTGAACATGATACTTGCTTACTTGATACTTGACTACATGATACATGAGACTTGATTGCGTGAGACTTGAAACATGATACATGATACATGATTACACGATACTTGACACTTGATGCATGTTATAGGATACTTGCTTGCTTGACACTTGATTTATGCCGTGTACACTTGACACTTTTACCATGCTAGTTTGTCTAGGTTGGCATCATACCTATACCATGTGCTAGTTAGTTTTCCCCATTCTATGTGCTTGTATCCTACTCTATTTGTGACCCGCGACTTGCAATTGAAAGGTACTTTTTTCTCTTTTTCTCTTTCCTGCATTCGTTGTATTGCAGATTTTGGAAGACAGGTTCCTGAAGGTATTGGCGAGGTGATGTTTTAGAAGCTGGAGATTCTGCTTTATTATTATTATTTTTACTGTTGCTTGAACAATGAATAAGTTGTATTTGGTTATTGGATATTATTTTGTATTTGGGCGATGTGACCGAGGATATTTGTTTTTCCAGACTCTGTTTTATTTGAGAACATGGTATTTGATTTCAAGTAAATTTCTGTGGGTGAATTTGTTTCAATGTTGCATGTTGGTTCCACCTTTTGCTTCCGACTCTGATTATTTCTGTGATATGTTGTAAAGAATTCTTGAATAGCTTATGGATGATGAAAATCATTCGCTGGGCTTTTGTTATGTACTCGTATTCCGTATTTTTAGGAAGCGGGGCGTGACAAGAGTTCTCGTACAATAACAGCTTTCAGGCCAGTCTTAAAACTGCACCGTTTGAGGCACTTTATGGGCGGAAGTGCAGATCACCAGTGTGCTGGGATGAAATTGGTGAGCATAAGTTGTTGAGTCCGAAGTTGATCACCAAGACAGTTGATGTGGTGACTCAGATCAGGAAGCATCTTCAGGTAGCTCAGGATAGGCAGAGGCGATGGGCTGATGTCCATCGGAGAGCTTTGGAGTTTGAGAATGGTGACCATGTTTTCCTAAAGGTATCGCCTTGGCGAGGTGTCATTCGGTTTGGTGGTGGGGGCAAGCTTAGCCCTAGGTTTATTGGACAGATTGATATCGTGGAACGAGTAGGCAAGGTGGCCTATTGTCTTGCATTGCCACCAGCTTTATCAGGAGTGCACGACATTTTTCATGTCTCACAACTCAGGAGATATATCCACGATGAGAGCCACGTGCCCGACTATTCTGAGTTGACCGTGTGACCGGATTTGACTTGTGAGATTCCTCCAGTTGCTAATTTGGATCGGCGGGAGAAAGTGCTTAAGAACAAGGTCATCAAGCTGGTTCGTGTTTCTTGAAATTGCCACTCGCCGGGTGAGTCGACTTGGGAGTTGGAGAAGAAGATTCAGTTGAGGTTTCCTCATCTGTTTGAGTAGCTTTTCGTTTTGTTATTTCCTTTCTTTTCCGGGGTTACCCTATGTACATCTTGTTTGAATTTCGAGGACGAAATTCTTCTTGTTAGGTGGGTAGGATTTGTAAACCCCTATTTTTTATTTTCTGTATTTTTGGATGTATTTCCTTTTTGGGTATTTATCCCTATGGTAATTCTCAGACACTTTTTGAACAGTGTATTGGATCTTCTTTTTCCCTAAATATTCATCTACTTGATTTATCGTCTTTTATTTGCTCTTCTTGATTCAATTTGTCTGTCATTAATTCATCTCTATTTGATTGAGCCATTATTTTTTTTATTCTCATTATAATTATTCATGTACTATTTTATTTATTCATTTTTGTTCCTATATCTTTTGTTTGATCTTTTAAGAAAACCCTATTGAATCTTTGTGATTAAACCCAATAACATCAAATCGTATTCTAACCTTATTGGATCCACTACCCGTTAACCATGCAACCCATTAAGCCTCTACCTGTCACCCAATACACCTAAACCGCACCCCCCAAAACCCTATCTCCACTATATATAATCCACATACTGTGTTTTTCCCAAACCCTACTTCAGCCGTCTTCACCATACACATCCCCGTGCTCTAAACATCCCAACCTTCCTAATCCTCTCCGATCCTCTCTTCCCCTGTCACGACCTCAGCGACCAGCAACCCCCCTATTCACCATCTCCCGATCCCTCCTAACCCATCATCCCTGTGTCTCCTCCCTCCTCCTCTCGAGCAGCCAGTGGCAGACAGCAACTCGACCTCCTCTGCATTTCCCTCTGTGTTGTTCCCTCCGACGGCAGACAGCAGCCCAACAACATCAACAGCAATGGCAGCAAGCACTACCTCCTAGCCACTATGCCGTTCAGTGGTCACCCCGTGCGCACCTTCTCCCTCTTGCTCTCCTAGTATGCACGTGTGTTCCGCGTGTGAGTTCGTAATTATCGTTTCATGGTTCGTTCGTTTGTTATGTTCGTTGTCCGGAAAACCGTTCCCGTTATTTTCATCATTTGCATCGCTTTCGTCGTCGTCTCTAAGACAAGTAACTTGAATTCTTTTTATTGCGTAATACAAGTACTAAATACCGCTTGTAGTATAGTTGTGTTCTAGAGACAATTCTTGTACAAAACCCCCGTTATATCTTGTCACTATGAGTTGATCCGCCGTAGTTGTCTCATTACACACACGACATGAAATATAACTTAAGAATACTAAATTCTTGGTGTATACATGCATGTTGTCGTATGATGTCGTATGCTTGATCGGGTTAATTATAGTATAACTTGTTGTAGACTTGCTAAATACCCTCTACCATGTTGCTTGGACATCTAGTATACCATATTTCGTATTTTATTATGATTTGGATGTGATTCATATAAACTAGTTGATTTTATGTATGACGACGATTTTTGTCTTTGTTGTTATCTCGTTTTTGTTCAGTATTTTAGACCCTATTAAGGTCAGTATATAAAAATTATTTATGAATAAGAATATAGATAATTTTGTCTACTTCCTATAATTTCTGACAGATCTGAGTTTCGATTTGTGAGTTACAAGTTATGTCTACTTTACTACGGAATACCCCAGATTTTCTTTGGATTAATCGATACGTTTTTATGTTGTTTTCCTGTTTATGAATACAAACTTCTGATTTCTGGCTGAACACATTTTCTGGATACAATTATGTTTTGAGGCTTGTTTTTGTGAAGTACCATATGACTTATATATAATTGCTGGATTCGGCCGAGAGTCTATTTTCCAGATTTTCTGACGGATCCTGATTTGCACATTTGTAGCAACGGAAATTCTAGATTTAGTGCAATACTGTCTTCCTGTCCTAAACTAGAATTTTCGTTGTTCTATCCTTTTATGTATTGTCTATCACCTGTGCAAGTTTATCTTTCAACCTAAACCTGTTACTTGTTTATACCATGTTATTCTTGTCATGTTTAGTGTACGTATATACCTGCTTTGATAATAATTATAAGTAATCAAGCCGGGGGTTAAGGGAAAGACCTTAGTAGTGGACAATATAGGTATGTGTACTCAGAAAGGGGCCCGTGTTTCCCATTTTATGTTTGATTCATGTTGATACATGAACCTGTTGCACTTTATGTTTGATTCATGAATCTATGGATTCGTGAAACTGTTGTACTTTGTGCTTTGATGCAGGAACCTGTTGGTTCGTGTATTTGTTACCCGTTGATTCATGAACCTGTTGATGCATGAACCCGTTGGTTCGTGTACCTGTTTACTATTTGGTTCATTAACCTATTCCTGTTATCTATTACTTGACGCCTGAGTACATGGCCCTATAAAAACCCACCACTAGATCTAAGCGAAATTTGCATGTACGTAGCAACCATGTGGTAAAAGTTTGGGACACATGAAGTGTTACCTAGTTAGAAATAAATACAAGACTTGAAATAACATGATCACCTGCATGTTCATGTTACCTGTACATGCTACCTAACACTTGTTACATGTTTACTTACATGCATGATACCTATTACCTGTCACATGTTATATACACCTGTTATCTCACCACATTACCTGATTCTGTTCATGATTCATGCTAGTTGTTCTATTTTGTTATCATGTCTATTCCATGCTATGTTTGCTTCCGCATTTACTCTATGTTGTTTATTGTTTTCTTGTACTTGTTGCGTGCACTACAAGCGGCCCGTAACTTGCATTGACGAGCATTTTGTTTCTCTTTCTTTTCTCTGTAATTTGTTAAATTGCAGATTATGGTGATTAGCTGCCCGATGGAGTAGGTGATCTAAGATTCTAGTTGCTGGAGTTCTTGCTAAAATTAACTTTCCTGCTATTCTTGAATAAATGTAAATTGCGACATGAATTTTGTATTTGGCAGTATGACCCAGAAATATTGACTTGTTCAGATCTAGTTTATTTAAGATTATTAAACTTTGTTTCAAGTAAATTTTATTGGTATATTGATTCATTCATGCATCGTGGTTGATTTGTCCTTATTTACTTCCTGTTATTCCTGTAAAATGTTATAAAGATCCTGCCAGCTTATGGATGATGAAAATTAATTGCTGGACTTAGTTACGTATCCATATTCTGTATCTCCTTTTAGGGAAGCGGGGCGTGATAGTTTGAGAGGTATATAGGGTGAGATGTAGTGATGTATATATGCACGCTATGTGAATGATTGTATTATGAGAAACAACTCTATTGGGGAATAGAGTATGATAATTAGGATATTTGATTTGGTAAGAAAGTATGAAATCTGTAATATTGGTTTATTTAGAAATATGAAAATACTTGGTAACAAGCGATTGAGTGTGGAAAAATGAGAATTTTATAATAATGTTTGAATTTATATGTAATATGTTTGGTTAATAGGGTTACAGGAGGAGGAATTGATAATGGTAATGAAGAAAATTAGGGAATCCTAGATAGTGAATCCAGAAATATATATCAGTATAATTGGTGGGGATGTGTAGGAATGATTAATGTTGAGGAAAAAAAAGATTTCATGAGTAAAGAAGTGTGCAGGTGTGATGATGATTGATGATATTTATAAAAGAATTAGATGACACGGGGGGGGGGGGGGGGGGGAATTTTAGAAAACAGTTTGCACCCATTGATGTACTAATTTGTGTAGTCATGTATTTTTTATGTCCTTGGGGTGACACTTAGTCGTATATCTTGATAAAAATTTGGATTCAAATTTGACTTAGTATGCAAAGAATTGAAAGAAAAGAAGGACATAAGGTGGAAACATGTTTATTATTTGAAATTTTAAGTAGAAGAGTCCTCACCTTGAGGTGTGTATGCCCATAGATGATAGTCTTGTGATATATTAGGAGTGTGAACTATAGAAATTCTAAGGTAGTGTGACTTTATTTGGGTCCGAGGTGGTAGTATACTGATATATCTGGGTAGTTTATCAGCTAAGTGGGTCGTCGGTAGTGGCTTCTTCGAGCATGGAATTGAAAGTTGATTTTTATGGTATTGAGGAGGACGACTTTAGAAGTAGTCTTTTGGATGCCTTCGCACCCTTAGGTCGAGGACGAGCTTCTTCTGAGGTGTGTATAATGTAACACTCCTCTTTTTAATAATTACAAAATAGTCGTGTGCATTTCTTTCATTGTGAGTAGATAATATTGTTATTGTTATTGTTATTATTATGCAGAAATATGCAATTTTATTTTTTATATATATTCTTTAATCAATTTATTTATTTGGTGGAGTGGTTTTTATTGAACTTTATTATAAAAAAAAGAGCTCTTGAGGGAGTTAAAAGAAATATTTGGGCAAGAGGGGGGCTTATAGTAAATTTTCCCTAAGATTTGTTCTCCCCCTTCCTTTTCAGTTCGGGCAGATCGCAACACCCTCGCCCGCTATTACCTTGTTCTATTTTGTTATCATGTCTATTCCATGCTATGTTTGCTTCCACGTTTACTTTATGTTGTTTATTCTTTTCTTGTACTTGTTGCCTGCACTACAAGCGGCCCGTAGCTTGCACTGACGGGCGTTTTGTTTCTCTTTCTTTTTTCTGCAATTTGTTAAATTGTAAATTATGGTGATCAGCTGCCCGATGGAGTAGGTGATCTAACATTCTAGTTGCTGGAGTTCTTGCTAAAATTTACTTTCCTGCTATTCTTGAATAAATGTAAATTTCGACATGAATTATGTCTTGGGCAGTATGACCCAGAAATATTGACTTGTTCAGATCTGGTTTATTTGAGATTGTTAAACTTTGTTTCAAGTAAATTCTATTGGTATATTGATTCATTCATGCATGCGTGGTTGATTTCTCCTTATTTACTTCCTGTTATTCCTGTGAAATGTTGTAAAGATCCTGACAACTTATGGATGATGGAAATTATTTGCTAGACATAGTTACGTATCCGTATTCCGTATCTCCTTTTTGGGAAGTGGGGCGTAACAGTTTGAGAGGTATATAGGGTGAGATGTAGTGATGTATATATGTATGCTATGTGAATGATTGTATTATGAGAAAGAACTCTGTTAGGGAATAGAGTATGATAATTGGGAAATTTGATTTGGGAAGAGAGTATGAAATCTATAATATTGTTTTATTTAGAAATGCGAAGATACTTGGTAACAAACGATTGAGTGTGGAAAAATGAGAATGTTATAATAATGTTTGAATTTATATGTAATATGTATGGATAATGGGGTTACAGGAGGAGGAATTGATAATGGTAATGAAGAAAATTTGGGAATCCTAGATAGTGAATCCAGAAATATATTTCAGTGTAATTGGTAGGGATGTGTAGGAAGGATTAATGTTGAGGAAAAAAATGATTTTATGAGTAGAGAAGTGTGCAGGTGTGATGATTGATGGGATTTACAAAATAATTAGATGACCGGGGGGGGGGGGGGGGGGGGGTGATTTTAGAACACAATTTGTACCCATTGATGTACTTATTTGTGTAGTTATGTATTTTTGATGTCCTTGGGGTGACACTTAGTCGTATATCTTGATAAAAATTTGGATTCAAATTTGACTTAGTATGCAAAGAATTCAAAGAAAAGAAGGACATAAGGTGGAAACATGTTTATTATTTGAAATTTTAAGTAGAAGAGTCCTCACCTTGAGGTGTGTATGCCTATAGATGATAGTCTTGTGATATATTAGGAGTGTGAACTATAGAAATTCTAAGGTAGTGTGACTTTATTTGGGTCCGAGGTGGTAGTATACTGATATATCTGGGTAGTTTATCAGCTAAGTGGGTCGTCGGTAGTGGCTTCTTCGAGCATGGAATTGAAAGTTGATTTTTATGGTATTGAGGAGGACGACTTTAGAAGTAGTCTTTTGGATGCCTTCGCACCCTTAGGTCGAGGACGAGCTTCTTCTGAGGTGTGTATAATGTAGCACTCCTCTTTTAAATAATTACAAATTAGTCGTGTGCATTTCTTTCATTGTGAGTAGATAATATTGTTATTGTTATTGTTATTATTATGCAGAAATATGCAATTTTATTTTTTATATATATTCTTTAATCAATTTATTTATTTGGTGGAGTGGTTTTTATTGAACTTTATTATAAAAAAAAGAGCTCCTGAGGGAGTTAAAAGAAATATTTGGGCAAGAGGGGGGCTTATAGTAAATTATCCCTAAGATTTGTTCTCCCCCTTCCTTTTCAGTTCGGGCAGATCGCAACACCCTCGCCCGCTATTACCTTGTTCTATTTTGTTATCATGTCTATTCCATGCTATGTTTGCTTCCACGTTTACTTTATGTTGTTTATTCTTTTCTTGTACTTGTTGCCTGCACTACAAGCGGCCCGTAGCTTGCACTGACGGGCGTTTTGTTTCTCTTTTTTTTTCTGCAATTTGTTAAATTGTAAATTATGGTGATCAGCTGCCCGATGGAGTAGGTGATCTAACATTCTAGTTGCTGGAGTTCTTGCTAAAATTTACTTTCCTGCTATTCTTGAATAAATGTAAATTGCGACATGAATTATGTCTTGGGCAGTATGACCCAGAAATATTGACTTGTTCAGATCTGGTTTATTTGAGATTATTCAACTTTGTTTCAAGTAAATTCTATTGGTATATTGATTCATTCATGCATGCGTGGTTGATTTCTCCTTATTTACTTCCTGTTATTCCTGTGAAATGTTGTAAAGATCCTGACAACTTATGGATGATGGAAATTATTTGCTAGACATAGTTACGTATCCGTATTCCGTATCTCCTTTTTGGGAAGTGGGGCGTAACAGTTTGAGAGGTATATAGGGTGAGATGTAGTGATGTATATATGTATGCTATGTGAATGATTGTATTATGAGAAAGAACTCTGTTAGGGAATAGAGTATGATAATTGGGAAATTTGATTTGGGAAGAGAGTATGAAATCTATAATATTGTTTTATTTAGAAATGCGAAGATACTTGGTAACAAACGATTGAGTGTGGAAAAATGAGAATGTTATAATAATGTTTGAATTTATATGTAATATGTATGGATAATGGGGTTACAGGAGGAGGAATTGATAATGGTAATGAAGAAAATTTGGGAATCCTAGATAGTGAATCCAGAAATATATTTCAGTGTAATTGGTAGGGATGTGTAGGAAGGATTAATGTTGAGGAAAAAAATGATTTTATGAGTAGAGAAGTGTGCAGGTGTGATGATTGATGGGATTTACGAAATAATTAGATGACCGGGGGGGGGGGGGGGGGGGTGATTTTAGAACACAATTTGTACCCATTGATGTACTTAGTTGTGTAGTTATGTATTTTTGATGTCCTTGGGGTGACACTTAGTCGTATATCTTGATAAAAATTTGGATTCAAATTTGACTTAGTATGCAAAGAATTCAAAGAAAAGAAGGACATAAGGTGGAAACATGTTTATTATTTGAAATTTTAAGTAGAAGAGTCCTCACCTTGAGGTGTGTATGCCTATAGATGATAGTCTTGTGATATATTAGGAGTGTGAACTATAGAAATTCTAAGGTAGTGTGACTTTATTTGGGTCCGAGGTGGTAGTATACTGATATATCTAGGTAGTTTATCAGCTAAGTGGGTCGTCGGTAGTGGCTTCTTCGAGCATGGAATTGAAAGTTGATTTTTATGGTATTGAGGAGGACGACTTTAGAAGTAGTCTTTTGGATGCCTTCGCACCCTTAGGTCGAGGACGAGCTTCTTCTGAGGTGTGTATAATGTAACACTCCTCTTTTTAATAATTACAAAATAGTAGTGTGCATTTCTTTCATTGTGAGTAGATAATATTGTTATTGTTATTGTTATTATTATGCAGAAATATGCAATTTTATTTTTTATATATATTCCTTAATCAATTTATTTATTTGGTGGAGTGGTTTTTATTGAACTTTATTATAAAAAAAGAGCTCCTGAGGGAGTTAAAAGAAATATTTGGGCAAGAGGGGGGCTTATAGTAAATTTTCCCTAAGATTTGTTCTCCCCCTTCCTTTTCAGTTCGGGCAGATCGCAACACCCTCGCCCGCTATTACCTTGTTCTATTTTGTTATCATGTCTATTCCATGCTATGTTTGCTTCCACGTTTACTTTATGTTGTTTATTCTTTTCTTGTACTTGTTGCCTGCACTACAAGCGGCCCGTAGCTTGCACTGACGGGCGTTTTGTTTCTCTTTCTTTTTTCTGCAATTTGTTAAATTGTAAATTATGGTGATCAGCTGCCCGATGGAGTAGGTGATCTAACATTCTAGTTGCTGGAGTTCTTGCTAAAATTTACTTTCCTGCTATTCTTGAATAAATGTAAATTTCGACATGAATTATGTCTTGGGCAGTATGACCCAGAAATATTGACTTGTTCAGATCTGGTTTATTTGAGATTATTAAACTTTGTTTCAAGTAAATTCTATTGGTATATTGATTCATTCATGCATGCGTGGTTGATTTCTCCTTATTTACTTCCTGTTATTCCTGTGAAATGTTGTAAAGATCCTGACAACTTATGGATGATGGAAATTATTTGCTAGACATAGTTACGTATCCGTATTCCGTATCTCCTTTTTGGGAAGTGGGGCGTAACAGTTTGAGAGGTATATAGGGTGAGATGTAGTGATGTATATATGTATGCTATGTGAATGATTGTATTATGAGAAAGAACTCTGTTAGGGAATAGAGTATGATAATTGGGAAATTTGATTTGGGAAGAGAGTATGAAATCTATAATATTGTTTTATTTAGAAATGCGAAGATACTTGGTAACAAACGATTGAGTGTGGAAAAATGAGAATGTTATAATAATGTTTGAATTTATATGTAATATGTATGGATAATGGGGTTACAGGAGGAGGAATTGATAATGGTAATGAAGAAAATTTGGGAATCCTAGATAGTGAATCCAGAAATATATTTCAGTGTAATTGGTAGGGATGTGTAGGAAGGATTAATGTTGAGGAAAAAAATGATTTTATGAGTAGAGAAGTGTGCAGGTGTGATGATTGATGGGATTTACAAAATAATTAGATGACCGGGGGGGGGGGGGGGGGGGGGTGATTTTAGAACACAATTTGTACCCATTGATGTACTTATTTGTGTAGTTATGTATTTTTGATGTCCTTGGGGTGACACTTAGTCGTATATCTTGATAAAAATTTGGATTCAAATTTGACTTAGTATGCAAAGAATTCAAAGAAAAGAAGGACATAAGGTGGAAACATGTTTATTATTTGAAATTTTAAGTAGAAGAGTCCTCACCTTGAGGTGTGTATGCCTATAGATGATAGTCTTGTGATATATTAGGAGTGTGAACTATAGAAATTCTAAGGTAGTGTGACTTTATTTGGGTCCGAGGTGGTAGTATACTGATATATCTGGGTAGTTTATCAGCTAAGTGGGTCGTCGGTAGTGGCTTCTTCGAGCATGGAATTGAAAGTTGATTTTTATGGTATTGAGGAGGACGACTTTAGAAGTAGTCTTTTGGATGCCTTCGCACCCTTAGGTCGAGGACGAGCTTCTTCTGAGGTGTGTATAATGTAACACTCCTCTTTTAAATAATTACAAATTAGTCGTGTGCATTTCTTTCATTGTGAGTAGATAATATTGTTATTGTTATTGTTATTATTATGCAGAAATATGCAATTTTATTTTTTATATATATTCTTTAATCAATTTATTTATTTGGTGGAGTGGTTTTTATTGAACTTTATTATAAAAAAAAGAGCTCCTGAGGGAGTTAAAAGAAATATTTGGGCAAGAGGGGGGCTTATAGTAAATTATCCCTAAGATTTGTTCTCCCCCTTCCTTTTCAGTTCGGGCAGATCGCAACACCCTCGCCCGCTATTACCTTGTTCTATTTTGTTATCATGTCTATTCCATGCTATGTTTGCTTCCACGTTTACTTTATGTTGTTTATTCTTTTCTTGTACTTGTTGCCTGCACTACAAGCGGCCCGTAGCTTGCACTGACGGGCGTTTTGTTTCTCTTTTTTTTTCTGCAATTTGTTAAATTGTAAATTATGGTGATCAGCTGCCCGATGGAGTAGGTGATCTAACATTCTAGTTGCTGGAGTTCTTGCTAAAATTTACTTTCCTGCTATTCTTGAATAAATGTAAATTGCGACATGAATTATGTCTTGGGCAGTATGACCCAGAAATATTGACTTGTTCAGATCTGGTTTATTTGAGATTATTCAACTTTGTTTCAAGTAAATTCTATTGGTATATTGATTCATTCATGCATGCGTGGTTGATTTCTCCTTATTTACTTCCTGTTATTCCTGTGAAATGTTGTAAAGATCCTGACAACTTATGGATGATGGAAATTATTTGCTAGACATAGTTACGTATCCGTATTCCGTATCTCCTTTTTGGGAAGTGGGGCGTAACAGTTTGAGAGGTATATAGGGTGAGATGTAGTGATGTATATATGTATGCTATGTGAATGATTGTATTATGAGAAAGAACTCTGTTAGGGAATAGAGTATGATAATTGGGAAATTTGATTTGGGAAGAGAGTATGAAATCTATAATATTGTTTTATTTAGAAATGCGAAGATACTTGGTAACAAACGATTGAGTGTGGAAAAATGAGAATGTTATAATAATGTTTGAATTTATATGTAATATGTATGGATAATGGGGTTACAGGAGGAGGAATTGATAATGGTAATGAAGAAAATTTGGGAATCCTAGATAGTGAATCCAGAAATATATTTCAGTGTAATTGGTAGGGATGTGTAGGAAGGATTAATGTTGAGGAAAAAAATGATTTTATGAGTAGAGAAGTGTGCAGGTGTGATGATTGATGGGATTTACAAAATAATTAGATGACCGGGGGGGGGGGGGGGGGGGGGGTGATTTTAGAACACAATTTGTACCCATTGATGTACTTATTTGTGTAGTTATGTATTTTTGATGTCCTTGGGGTGACACTTAGTCGTATATCTTGATAAAAATTTGGATTCAAATTTGACTTAGTATGCAAAGAATTCAAAGAAAAGAAGGACATAAGGTGGAAACATGTTTATTATTTGAAATTTTAAGTAGAAGAGTCCTCACCTTGAGGTGTGTATGCCTATAGATGATAGTCTTGTGATATATTAGGAGTGTGAACTATAGAAATTCTAAGGTAGTGTGACTTTATTTGGGTCCGAGGTGGTAGTATACTGATATATCTAGGTAGTTTATCAGCTAAGTGGGTCGTCGGTAGTGGCTTCTTCGAGCATGGAATTGAAAGTTGATTTTTATGGTATTGAGGAGGACGACTTTAGAAGTAGTCTTTTGGATGCCTTCGCACCCTTAGGTCGAGGACGAGCTTCTTCTGAGGTGTGTATAATGTAACACTCCTCTTTTTAATAATTACAAAATAGTAGTGTGCATTTCTTTCATTGTGAGTAGATAATATTGTTATTGTTATTGTTATTATTATGCAGAAATATGCAATTTTATTTTTTATATATATTCTTTAATCAATTTATTTATTTGGTGGAGTGGTTTTTATTGAACTTTATTATAAAAAAAGAGCTCCTGAGGGAGTTAAAAGAAATATTTGGGCAAGAGGGGGGCTTATAGTAAATTTTCCCTAAGATTTGTTCTCCCCCTTCCTTTTCAGTTCGGGCAGATCGCAACACCCTCGCCCGCTATTACCTTGTTCTATTTTGTTATCATGTCTATTCCATGCTATGTTTGCTTCCACGTTTACTTTATGTTGTTTATTCTTTTCTTGTACTTGTTGCCTGCACTACAAGCGGCCCGTAGCTTGCACTGACGGGCGTTTTGTTTCTCTTTTTTTTTTCTGCAATTTGTTAAATTGTAAATTATGGTGATCAGCTGCCCGATGGAGTAGGTGATCTAACATTCTAGTTGCTGGAGTTCTTGCTAAAATTTACTTTCCTGCTATTCTTGAATAAATGTAAATTGCGACATGAATTATGTCTTGGGCAGTATGACCCAGAAATATTGACTTGTTCAGATCTGGTTTATTTGAGATTATTAAACTTTGTTTCAAGTAAATTCTATTGGTATATTGATTCATTCATGCATGCGTGGTTGATTTCTCCTTATTTACTTCCTGTTATTCTTGTGAAATGTTGTAAAGATCCTGACAACTTATGGATGATGGAAATTATTTGCTAGACATAGTTACGTATCCGTATTCCGTATCTCCTTTTTGGGAAGTGGGGCGTAACAGTTTGAGAGGTATATAGGGTGAGATGTAGTGATGTATATATGTATGCTATGTGAATGATTGTATTATGAGAAAGAACTCTGTTAGGGAATAGAGTATGATAATTGGGAAATTTGATTTGGGAAGAG
Source organism: Hemerocallis citrina (assembly GCA_017893485.1). NCBI lineage: Eukaryota > Viridiplantae > Streptophyta > Magnoliopsida > Asparagales > Asphodelaceae > Hemerocallis > Hemerocallis citrina. The sequence continues at coordinate 80,020,650 of CM030365.1, read as the reverse complement.
AGTATGAAATCTATAATATTGTTTTATTTAGAAATGCGAAGATACTTGGTAACAAACGATTGAGTGTGGAAAAATGAGAATGTTATAATAATGTTTGAATTTATATGTAATATGTATGGATAATGGGGTTACAGGAGGAGGAATTGATAATGGTAATGAAGAAAATTTGGGAATCCTAGATAGTGAATCCAGAAATATATTTCAGTGTAATTGGTAGGGATGTGTAGGAAGGATTAATGTTGAGGAAAAAAATGATTTTATGAGTAGAGAAGTGTGCAGGTGTGATGATTGATGGGATTTACAAAATAATTAGATGACCGGGGGGGTGATTTTAGAACACAATTTGTACCCATTGATGTACTTATTTGTGTAGTTATGTATTTTTGATGTCCTTGGGGTGACACTTAGTCGTATATCTTGATAAAAATTTGGATTCAAATTTGACTTAGTATGCAAAGAATTCAAAGAAAAGAAGGACATAAGGTGGAAACATGTTTATTATTTGAAATTTTAAGTACAAGAGTCCTCACCTTGAGGTGTGTATGCCCATAGATGATAGTCTTGTGATATATTAGGAGTGTGGAAATTCTAAGGTAGTGTGACTTTATTTGGGTCTGAGGTGGTAGTATACTGATATATCTGGGTAGTTTATCAGCTAAGTGGGTGGTCGGTAATGGCTTCTTGGAGCATGGATTTGAAAGTTGTTCCTCAATGAAGATGAAATATGATTTGATTTTTATGGTATTGAGGAGGACGACTTTAGAAGTGGTCTTTTGGATGCCCTCGCACCCTTAGATCGAGGACGAGCTTCTGTTGAGGTGTGTATAATGTAACACTCCTCTATTTTATAATTTCAAAATAGTAGTGTGTATTTCTTTCATTGTGAGTAGATAATATTGTTACTATTATTATTATGCAGAAATATACAATTTTATTTTATATATATATTCTTTAATCAATTTATTTATTTGGTGGAGTGGTTTTTATTGAACTTTATTATAAATAAAGAACTCTTGAAGGAGTTAAAAGAAATATTTGGGCAAGAGGGGGTCATATAGTAAATTTTCCCTAAGATTTGTTCTCCCCCTTCCTCTTCATTTTGGGCAGATCGCAACTCCCTCCCCCTTTTTCCCTTCGGTCGAAACCCATTCCCGACCAAACCTAGGGTATCTTTACCCCATCCCTATTTTACAATTACTTTTGGGGTTCTAAGCTAGTTTCGGATGCTCTGTCACGTGGTGGGCTTGGTTGTCATGGAGAACATCGAAAAGGTATATTAAATTGTATGTTAGTTTATTGGATTATATACTTTTCATTTCTTTTACTAGAAATCGATGTAGGGATATGGATAGAGCATATAAAACATGTTAGGAGTGAGAATTGGTGCATAACATGGTGAATATGTGAAGTTCTAATTTTGGCATAAAACCAAATTTTAGGGTTTTTTAAAAATCGGGTAGGTAACTTGATTCTAGTGATTTTAGAAAAGCATATGAGGGTCTAGAATATTGTGAGAGTACTAGATTTGCCCGTGGGCACGTGCCTATGGCACGTCTTCGAAAGGATACAGCATATGAAAGTCTTGTAAACAGTCAAACAACAATTATGTAGCTCAAGTTTTAATAGTAAAACAGTAATTAGTTGTAAGTAAAAGTCCATGTTTCCATTAGTATATAATTATAAATGAGGGTGTAAAATTCAACTTCTTAGAACTTTGAGTGTGGAAAATAATGAAATTTAATTGTTGATGAGATATTTGCTATTTACAATGTAACATGAGCAATAAAAAATGCATAAAAATTCTGAAAATTTACAAACCTGAAAACTGAAAATATAAATTTCTGAGTAAATAGAGAGAGAATGAGAGAGAGAGAGAGAGAGAGAGAGAGAGAGAGAGAGAGAGAGAGAGAGAGAGAGAAATAAATAAATAAATAAATAAGTTGTTTTAGAGGTATTTGAATTTGAGTTTTGGGGGAGAACTTTTGGGCGGGAAAATATGTTTTGGGGGGTTAGATATGGACCATTGATTTCAACCCTATTGAATGTGAATCACTTGATAGCTTTCTTTGTGTTTTATTATGTATATTAATATGAATTTAGGAAGATTTTGTAGGCTTATTTCTGAATCAAATCGATTGAGGAAGAGTGCATATATTATGCATGCCGGGTGTTCGATGAAATGCCCCAGCGAGATTGGAGTAGTAATTTGATAGGGTTGGCAGTATAATTGATTTTTATTATTATTGCTTAACCCAAATTTGAGATATTAGGATAATTGGATTAAAGGAATTATAAAATCGGAGATTTCCCTAATAGGAATCCTCCGATTGATAAGTGAAATTTTGCTTTGGGGTCCGAATATGAAACCAGTCGATGTATCCCTTCTACATATGTCATTTGGGACGTGTGGGTGAAGACGGATTCAATTTCGGAGTTAGACAGCATGTATTTTGTGTAAATGGCTAAAAAGTTTTATAATTTTTCGTATAGGTGTGAAAAAGTGACATTTGATTGGCTACCGGGCAGACATGGGACATATACTCTATTCGTCAGGTGAGTAAAAAAGTGAAATTTGGGAATTTCGGAGTTTGCTCGATTCGTTTGGTGAGTATGATACATCTACATATACTCTATGTTGTGGTCAAGTTTCGTGACTTTCCGATATATATTGTAGGAGTTATGGCAAATTTCAATTTTGAAGGAAAATACGGGTTTTAAAGGTCCGAAAATGGGCTTTTGTGATATTTGGGAAAATTAATGATTCCGAGTATATAAAACATGAATTATAGGTTTGTGTGATGTGTTAAATCATAAAAATCGGTAGATTATGCGGTTTATTGCACTTTTTATATTCCGTGCATGTTTCATGCATGTTTTTGGGCATATAAGCCCTTATAGATGATTTTGAGTACATGGAGCATGGTGTATGGGCTAGCATAATATAATGGGATGTTATAATGCTTAAATAGACGAAATAAGTTATTTTTGATTTTTTTTTTGGAACCTCTGTATGTACGGTGCATGTTTGTGTATATATAAGTGATAATGAGTTGTGATATGACAATTGATGAAATTAGTGAGTGAGTATATGTATATTATAATGATATTCAAAGTGAAACTAATGGGCGGTCATAAGATATAATTATCTACTTAGTTGACATGTGCCTAAGATATTACCATGTGAGTAAATAAATACTTTGGTGCGTTTATGATGCAAAATAATGAGGTAATAATCTTATAAATGAAATAACCTGAGATATGTCAATATGTGAGATAATGTGATAATAAATTGCTTGGGTAAAGTCAAAGATGTGGCAAATTAGTGAAGTAAAAGATGAAAAGTCGTATGGTGGTGAAATGAGATAAAGAGATGAAGTGAAAATGATAATAACAGTTAAATTTTGTTGACCAGTACCTATGGAAATCCTGGGGGTTTGGGCTAGACCTCCTAATACCCAAGGATCGGCTTGGGGAGTGTAATATTTTCCAAACTATGTTTGGGGTGCGTGTTGTATCGCCTAATGTATCGGCTTGAGGTCCGGTTGGATGCGTAAGACCCTTGGTGAGTAGCGATGCGTAAGACCCTTGGTGGGCAGCGATTTGTGTTTGACGGAGCTATCGGCTCTAGTATTGTTGGATGCGTAAGACCCTTGGTGGGCAGCGATTTGTGTTTGACGGAGCTATCGGCTTTAGTCTTGTTGGATGCGTAAGACCCTTGGTGGGCAGCGATGATTAAGACCCTTGGTGGGAAGCGATTAGTGTTTGACGGAGCTATCGGCTCTAGTCTTGTTGGATGCGTAAGACCCTTGGTGGGCAGCATTTTGTATTTGACGGAGCTATCGACTCTAGTCTTGATGGATGCGTAAGACCTTTGGTGGGCAGCGGTGTTTCCTTCGCTAGCATAGGCTGGGAGGAAGACGTAGCCTCGGACGCGTAAGACCCTTGGTGGGCAGAGGTCCACGTGTTTACTAGGCTATCGGCTTGCAGTATATTGGGATACTATGGCTCACTAGTCGATAAATTAATAAAATAAATAAATGTGAAATTAGTATTAGAAAGTAAAGAAAGCATAAGATGTGAAATGTGAATGAAGGAAAGTATTTGATGTGAAGTGGAAATGAGAAGTAAAGCGAGTGTATGAATCGGAATGAATATGAAAAGTAAAAGAAAATGTGTATATGAATGAAGATGAACATTAAAGAAAATGAGTCATGAGTATGTAAATGAAAATGAATGGTAGATGAAATATGTCGTTAAATGAGTACGGCAAGCGAGGAAATTGCCTCATGAGATTATATATGAAAAATAAAGAAATTGTGCCCTGAGAATATCTACAAAAAGAGAAACATTTATGTCATGTGATTAAATATGAAAAGTAAAGATATAGTGTTATATGTACGAGCACGAAAAGTAAAGGACTTGTGTATGCGGATTAATATGAATAACTTGAAGAAATTGCGGTATAGAAATGATTATGAGAAGTAAATAAAGTGTGTATGTATGATATAATATTATATGAATAAAAATTAAGGTAAAGTAATAGGAAATATGAATGTGAAACATGAAGGTGTATTATGTGACGAATATGAGAATGGTTATAAAATGAAAAATATGTTATGATATGAGTTGATGCACCATGGATTTGTGTCGAGGAACTACTTGCCCACTATTTCCATGGAAATGGTGGGAACTACCTGTCTTGGTGAATTGGTGGGTTGGTGGTATGATAGTTTTATGGTTAGGTAGAAATGAAAACTAAAGTAAATTGTAAGATGAAAATGGAAATAAAGTAAAGTAATATTCCAAACTATTGGCTTGAGATGTGATGTTGTATTACCCAAGTTCTACTTACGGTGTGGTGATTACTACTCAATTTACCTGGGGTGCGATGATTATTACCCAAACTATCGGCTTTGGGGTGCGGTGTAATATTACCCAAACTATGTTTGGGGTGCGGAGTATAATTTGATAAGAGTGAAAGTAAAGTAATGTGTAATTTGATAAGAATGAAAGTAAAGTATATTACCCAAAGTAAAGTGTAATATGAGATGTAAGGGGAAATAAAAGAGATATATATTATTAATAGAAATGAAAAGTAGCTTGAGTTGTATGATGAGATAAAAATGAATTATGAAGTAAAATATGTGATAAAATTAGAAGGAGCTTTCCAATAAGCTACGATGAAAATAGAACGAAAAGAAAGTGAATGGTAATATATAATTAGAATGAAGGTTAATGTATTACGAGATGTGTTATAAGATATGGATAAATGTGATAATATGAGATTGGATGAACTTGATATTATAAGATTGAATAAATGCGATATTATGAGACTGAATAATAAGATGATATGTAAAGTGAATGTGATATCATGAGTTCGAATGCATATGATGATATACGATGAAAATGATTATGAATATATATATATATATATATATATATATATATATATATATATATATATATATATATATATATATATATATAATTGAATGAATGTGAAGTTATGTGATGAGAATGTATATGAACATGTTATAAGATTGAATGTGTGGTGTATACAACGAAAATAAAAATAAATATAGCATGAGATTGAATGAATGAAATATTATAAGATTGTATGACCGTGATGTAGAAACGAGAATTAATATGAATAGGGAATACCTTGGAATAGTGTCGAGGAACTACTCGCCCACTATTGCCATGGAAATGGTGGGAACTACCTGCCGAGGCACAACTTCAAGGTAGGGGAGTGGATATGGATGGGTAGATTGTGGAAGATTTTAAAAAGTATATTGTGCAAGTCATTTTTACGATGTTTTTTATATTTCAAATTTCAGATTCACTAAGTTATCATGATATTTGTAAGTTCTTTAAATTTTCCTTATATAGTTTAATTTATTTTCTAACTAGTAAATTATACTCACACCAGATATGGCTAACCCCTGTTATTTTCTGGGAGTTAAAGGAGTCCCTCCTTGCGAGCGGACGACTCTAACTGTCCTGCAAGTCTTGATTAGTCGCGAGGTTAGATAGCTATTATTGTTTTGCTAGTTATACTTTTCTCGTAGCCGAAGCGTTGTATATGTATCTATTAAATATTTTATTGTCCTAAGTGTTGTAGAAATGGAGATAGTGATTGGGTGATAGTTTGTATTATGGAGAAGTATGTGTATAACTGTAAGGAAGGATAATATACATAGTTCTGTAAGGAATTATGAAAGTCGGTACCCACCTCGTTGTGGAGTATTGGGTTGTGTGGTTGATTTTTGAAAAGGTTTTTCTAACGATTTTCTAAAAATCATATATGTTTTGAAAAGAATTTCTAGTTTTTAATCTGTATCTTGCTTATTATGAGAAATTATACCCCATAGCTGTGTCTATTATTGTATGTGTTATGTTGAATGATTTGGCCTGGGGAGGAGTGAAATTATTATAGGTACATTGTTTTGTGTAATTGGTTGCAGATTTTCGTAAGGAAAATCTATTAAAGAGCTAATATTTTAGGGGAAACTCTGCCGAAGTTTTTATTAAAATCTCTATTAATATATTAAAATATAAATGAAGATTTGAGTAAGTAGGTGAAGTTAAAAAAAATCGTTGAAAATTTGGGTCGTGACAAAAGGAAATCAGATTCAAGAGAATAGTTTGGAAAATTAGAATTCAGAAATACGAAGAAAATAAATACAAATCTGTATAAATGGGAATGGGGGTTACATTAATGCATTGATTGATGCTACATCCAGGCACGAGCTCCTTAGCTTCATAGGATACAGTCATATCCAAATGTTCCCTCCCGATATCCCAAACACATCCTTCATCACCGACTAAGGCCTTTATTGCTGTCGAGTCATGCCCTTCGGACTAAAAAAACTCCAGAGCTACTTACCAGCGCCTAGTGAACAAAGTCTTTAAGGAACAAATCGGTCGTAACATGGAGGTCTATATAGAAGATATGCTTGTGAATAGCTCAAAAAGAATGACTATGTGATCGACCTCTAAGAAGCTTCCAATGTCTTCTGAAAGCACAATATGAGGCTGAACTCAAAGTGCCTTCGCGGTCTCTTTAGGAACATTCTTAGGATTCATAGATAGTTAGAGGGGAAACGAGGCCAACCCGGAGAAGATTCAAGCTATACTCGACATATCTCCTACATCCAACCTCAATGAAGTCCAGAAACTTACATGAGCATCTCACCGCCATCGAACGCTTCCTCTCCAAGTCGGGGAAGAAGCCTCCTATTCTTCAAAGCTCTCCAAGGAACAAAAGACTTTGAGTGAGGAGACGTGCAGCAAGAAGCCTTTGAATAGCTCAAAGCATAAATTGTCAATCCCCCGATCCTGAGCAAGCTCGAGCCAGATGAAGTGCTCTACCTCTATGTGGCCACTTTAGATCAGATTCTCAGTGCAGTCTTAATGAGAGAAAAGGTTAGAGTTCAAAAGCAAATCTACCATGTGAGCAAAGTCCTTTGACGCTGAGCTTCATTACTCCTAGATGGAAAAGATGGCCTACACTGTAAGACCCCACAAAATAGTATATAACTATTTTTACATTAATCCGTGCATGATTAAGAGTTGCACATATTAATTAAATTATCCCAAATTTTTTTAAGTAAGTATTGAAACATATTATTTAATATATTTTGAACCCGACAATGGTATATTTGTTGAACAGAAGTTGGGATAATTTCTCAATTAAATTTGTACGAATGCCTCAACTATTATTAAGACGGAACATATAGTGTTTCTATAATAATAAACTACTTTTACATATATACATGCAAGTATTTTCTTTTGACTATTATGTATGCATTTGTCTTGTATGTATGTATGAATACATTTATGTGTGTGTGAGTGTGTGTGTATATGTGTGTGTGTGTGTGTGTGTGTGTGTGTGTGTGTGTGTACATATTATTCATACTAACCCTAATTAAACCCTAAACCATTAATCAAACCCTAATCCCTAATTAACAAAACCATGAGCTACTAACCTTGGATATTGTCCATGGTTTTGTTCGGTGTGGTCACCCCCACCACTCTCACCCCCTTGGTCGGCTACCTCCATCTCCCCCACCCCATATAAACCCTAGTATTATTTTTTAAAGCTATTTTCCTCTCCAATTTTTCTAACAACATCATACTTCAAAATTTCTTATTTTCTCATTCCAAGCCTTCCTACAACTTCATTTCCCTTCATCTAGCTGAGTAAGGGCTAAGGAAGAGCTAGGAGATGGAGCCAACATGGAAAAAGGATCAAGGAAGAAATCAACAAAATTATGGGTGACATTTCTAACTCTATGCATGTTGTGATTTTCCTTTTGTATGATGAATTAGAATAATTGTATCTTGGTAATGTAATGGATTTTAGACCTGAAAATTTTACAGTAGCATACGGATTATGTCTGTACGAACTCCACTAAATTTCGTAAGTTTTGGTTAAGGATTGATATTTTTAATAAATCTATGTTGTTGTTAGTATTGGTATCTGGTCGGGTCGGGTTGGGTCCTTCACTACCCGGACCCGGACCCGGACCCAGACCCGTGAGGACCGGGTCCGGTTTCGAGTCGGGGTCCTATGAAAATATTCCTGCTCGTTTGGGTAGGAGCGGAAGTGTGAGCAGCAAGCGAAGGCGGTGAGTGGAGGATTTAGAGTAGAGGAGAGAAAAAAAGGCATGAGTTTTGAGTTTGGATGAGGAAGATTTAGAATTGAGGAGGGATGAGTATAGAATATTTATTTTTATGTTGACTTTTTGGATTTTTTTTAACGGGTCCGGGTTCAGGTCGGGTCTCTTTTGAGCAGACTCGGACCCGGACCCGAAAGTACAACGGGTCTCATTTTAGGACCCGGAACCGGACCCGGATAAGTCGAGTCGGTTCTGGTCCAATGTCGGATCCAGGTCGGGTCTGGGTCGGATCCGGTTTTTGGGTATTTTTACCAATACTAGTTGCTGCTGATGCTGAAATTGTCTTGTTGTTCTAGTTAGAATGATCCTACTTGACTTGTAAAAACTTATATCTCCATGGTTAATATGAATTTAGAGCTGAAAATTTTACTATGGTTTCTCATACATGTCTATAGAAACTCCACCAAATTTCTTAGATTTTGAATATGATTTGATATTTTAATAAATTCAAATATGTTGCTGGTGTGAGATAAATTTTCTGCTCTGTTCGAATCTAGCTTGATTTACTTGTAAAAGTCATAACTCCCTGTATTTCATGAATTTAGAGTTAAAAGTTTTACTGTAGGTTCTTCTACATGTCTATATCAAATTCCCAATATTTCATAATTTTTGGATAATGTTTGTTATTTTTAGAAAAGGCTACATTTATACTGGGTAAGCAATACATTGAACTGTCTTTATGTTATGTTTCAATTTTTTTTTTGTTATCTTTGGAAATTCATTCATTCCAAAATATAAGGATTTTAAGCTGAATGTTATATGCATGTTTAATATATGTATCAACAGTAATCCACCAGTTGTTGTAATTTTTGGAGGTAATTTTATATTTAACAAAAATCATGTTTCTACACTAGGATAAAAGTGTTTCAGCTTTGTTTTTATTATAATTGCTTGTTACTCTGAAAAGCATAACCCTTTGATGAAAGGGAATTTCAAAATGAAAATTTTACAGTAGTATCCAAAGTCAGTGTGGAATATTTCCACCAAGTTTCATAATTTTTGATTAAGAATTGCTATTTCTTTAAAATACAACTTGCTACTGTTGCTAAGAAACAGTATGATTGTTTTTTGGAAATTTTACATCATATTCAAAATGTCATAACTTTCTGTATACTGGGAGTTTTGAGCTAACTTTTGGTTACGTACTGCCTATATGCATCTGGATCATGCGTCCTAAATTTTATGAGATTTTGAGGTCATGGATTTTTTAAACTGAGTTTTAAGCATACACTGGTTAATAATTTCTTCATATCTTGAGAAATTGTATACATATCAGTGTGAGGTCTTTTTCATGATCAAAATAACTTATTTAGAGAAAGTTTCCTACTGTGAAAGTAAAGTAGATTCAAAGACATTTCTGTCGAATCTAAAGTGTTGAATTTCATTAAGTAATTAATTGTAATTTTTGCAACAAGCACCAGTTGTAGGATTGGATGAATAGCTTGCTGTTTTTGGTATATGTAAGTTATTGCCATATTAAGGCTATATAATGGAGTTAGATAGTTGTTAATTAACTTGTGAATCATGACTTGAACATGTTTTGAACCAGTCTTGTGAATGTCTACTGTTCGATCTGTGATTGGCTATGTAATTAGCTTGTTGATTGTCTAGGGTAATGGTTATCACCCTAGGACTATCAACCCATTTGATCCGTGTTAATTAGTAACCTTATCACCTTAAGATTTTGTGGGTGAGGCTCCTATCTCGTGTGCTGTCATATTTAAACCAAGGACTGGTTGATCGCGAGACGGAGACAGGGTCGAGATCCAAGAAAGAGGGTTATTGGCGATCGACGGGGGTCGAATCGTCAAAGTCACTGGGTCGGTTGGGCCAAGATTGGGCCTACTATCTAACCTGGATTGGATGCCAGTTGGATTTCACTTAGGACAGTTAAGTTCCAAGTTAGGACTGATGAACAAGTTGTAGTATCCTTAAGACCAACATGTCATTTAATTGATAGGATAGACACTAGTCGGGTGGCTGTGCTCGCCTGTCAAGGGAACACGTACGACATCGTCTAGCCTGTTAAGGGAGATGGGCAGCTAGTCTCGCTTGTTAAATTTTTGGGATTTAGTGGAAAGAACGGGAAACATGCGTTACCTCATGTCGGAAGCTAGGGGATTAGCCCCTAAGTGACCGTCTATGTTCTATGTTATCAAATGAGTAGATTCTATGCTAGCAACATAGCGATGAGCAAGTGTTCAACACTGAGTCTCTTGGTGGAGTAGGGATAGATCCCGTGGGACCCTACAGATTCGCCTTATGATCAGGATAACTTTTGGTAGGGGAGGAGTGGCTCTATCCACTGATTCCGGCAGAGCTGCAGTAAAGTAAATGATCACGGGAGATGACCACGGGAGTGGAGAGAGACCACCAATCCTGGCAGGGTGGAATGATTTCTTCATGGATCTAAGCGAACAAGAGTGATCACTGACGCTCAGAGTGGAGAGACCACCGGACCGGTTGCAGTAGCGGGAATAGACCGCACAAATTGCAGACTCTATCAGTCACTTGATGAATGTCAGAAACTTGACAGAGTACAAGAGTATGATGCATAGTGAAGGATCGAACCCTGTGATTTGGAGATACGAACTCTTTGGAGAGTATGTAGTATGGGATACATACGTTTCTATTGAAGTTGCATTTGGGTAAGTATGTAGGTATGTAGTACGAGACGCATACGTTTTCACATGAATTGCATTAGAATAAGTGCATTCCGTGCATTTGGAACTGTGCATTAGGATCTACAGCATGACATATACTGACACTTGTGATTTGACTGCACATTTTTCTTTTTGCTTCAAATATTGATTGTTGACTTTGGGAAGTCGCTGGTTTTATTAGCATTACGTCAGTTGCATTCAACTGATGTGCCCACATTCTGTTTAGTTGAAGGACTACTGGATCATGGAACCAGCTGACTCGAGCTGCGTGGAGCGTCCAAGTGGAGATTGTAAATTTTGTATAGTAAACTTTATTGATGTAATTTATGATGTAAATTACCAATGTGAATTCATGATGTAATCCTGATGAACAATTTTTTACTTTTAACAGCAATTGTGGCAATATAAAGTTTTTAATTTCATGTGATGTTACTGTGTTTGGACTCATTTGAAGGAAAATATTCTGGCTTGTCTCGAGTTCCTCGGTGCTGAAATTGGGGCGCTACATACACTCTGATCATGGCCTCTCGTAAACTTTGCTTATACTTCGAAGCATACTCAATCTTGGTCTTCACTGACCAACCCCCTCAATCAAGTGCTTCACAAGCCATAGAGCTCCGGAAAACTTATGAAATGATTCATCGAGTTGAGCCAGCACGACATTAGCTATCGACTAACGAGGGCCATCAAGGCCCAAGCTTTTGTTGAATTGATCGTCAAGGGCATTATCCCTGATCCTCTGATTAAGAGCATTATCCCTGATCCCCCCAGGAAGGAATGGACTCCCAGTCTAGAGTGTCCACGTTGTTGGCTCCTCTTGCATCGAAGGGAGCGGGGCCAGGGTCAACCTGCTTGGCACAGATGAGTTCCCCCTCCAGTACTCACTCTGCCTTAACTTTCGAACCTCTAACAATGAGGCCGAGTATGAGGCACTAATTGTCGGCCTCCTATTAGCTAAAAAAGAATGGGCCAGAAAGGTAAAAGTGTTTTGCGAATCCCAGTTGGTTGTAAACCAGATCCTAGGAGAATACGTGGCCTACGATGATTGGATGATCAAATACTTCACATGCGTGAAGAAGCTCTTAGGTACATTCCAAAGGGCCAAAGTCACTCAGATCCCCCACGAAGAAAACAGCCAAGCATATGGCCTCTCTAAGATAGCCTCCTCTTCCTTTGAAGGACTCGACCACACCGTACTCATTGAAGTCCTAGTCATGCCATGCATTAGAGTGGAATCCTTGGAGCTCATGATTATCACCCCACAAACACCTGAGGAAAATTGGATGAATCCCTCGGTTGTTTCCTCGACAAGCGGATCCTCCCAATGGATCCAAAAGAAGCAAGGAATATCCGTATGAGAGCTAAAATGTATACTTTAGTCGAAGGAGTCCTGTACAAATGCTCCTACACTCTCATATATTGAAGACCTTACTTGTGATGCCCCTCCCCCAAGGAGGCCAAGTATGCTCTCAGAGAAGTACATGAAGGAATTGGAGGCAACCACATGGGCACGAGGTCCCTTGCTCAGAAATTTCTCAACCATGGGTATTACTGGCCCTAGCTCCTTAATGATGCCTAAGAATATGTCCGCTAGTACATTTCCAATCAGAAGTTCTCCCCCATTAAGCGGGTTCCCCAAGCTAACCTTAGCCCCTTATCAAGTCCGGTCCCCTTTACCATGTGGAGAATGGACATACTTTGATAGTTTCTTCCCGCAACTGCACAGAGAAAATTCTTACTGGTAGCTATCAATAACTTCAGAAAGTGGATTGAAGTAGAATCATTAACATCCATCACTGAACATAAGATTCTATAAATTTTTTGGAAGAACATAGTCTGTAGGTTCGAGATCCCCCAAATTCTTGTCACCGACAATGGAACACAAGTTTCCGCCAAGGGATTCCGCAAGTTCTAGGCTGATCTGGGGTTTGAACAATGTTTCTCTTCCATCGCTCACCTCCAGACTGATGGCCAAGCTGAGAACGCCAACCAAAAAGTTCTTGATAGCGTGAAGAAAAGGCTCGATGAAGCTCCTAAAGGGTTATGGGTCGAAGAGCTCCCGAGTGTGCTCTGGTCCTACAGGACTACAAAGAGAAACCCAACAAGAGAGTCCCCCCTTTAGCCACACTTATGGCTCTGAATCATTTTTTCCCTGATAGGTCAGGCTACCTTCCCCTGGCCTCCTCTCCTTCTATGAAGAACATGACTCAAATGATCTTCGGGGAAACCATGATCTCTTTAAAGAAATTCCTGAGAAGTCTGCCCTACGAAGACATATCTATTGGCAAATGGTGGAGAAATTTTACAACAAGAAGGTCTTTCTGGCAAACCTCATCCTATGAAATGTTGAAATCTCCAACCTACGCAAGAAAGGAAAGCTCACCCAATCAACAACCTGTTAACGCTCGGATAACAAGATTGGAGTCCAAACTCATGGCTCGAAGCTACTCCCGTAACTCGCTCATAAGCAAGTTCGGAGCTGGGCTTGTCATTCGAAACTGCTCTCCCAACTCTTTAACTCCTCGAATAACAAGTTCGGAGTCCAAACTAATGGCTCAAAGCTACTCCTGCAACTCACTCATAAGCAAGTTCAAAGTTGGGCTCATTGTTCGAAACTACTCCCATGACTCGTTAACTCCTCGAACAACAAGTTCGAGGTCCAAACTCATGACTCAAAGCTACTCCTGCAACTAGCTAAATAAGAAAGTTTGGAGCTACGATCTTTATTTAAAACTGCTCCTGCAACTTGTTAACTCCTCAAACAACAAGTTCGGAGTCCATACTCGTGGGTCAAAGTCGCTCTCATGATTCACGAATGAACTAGTTGGGAGTTTGACTCACCTCTCAAAACCTCTCCCGTGACTCCTCAACCTTAGACAACAACTCACAACACAAAGACAACAACTCACAACACAAAGACAATAAATCAGGACACAAAGATAACAAGTGTCAACACTTCAATAGTTAAAAGATCTTCATTTCATGTCAGTATCTTATTACAAGCGCGAGGATACATGAGAAACTTTCTTGTTCACTTTAACACAAGACTCCATGAGCCAAAAACACGTCAGACTAACCTACTGTCCTTCCCCACTCTAATCACTTATGGCTGCTCGAGGGAGGAATACTTTAGTTAAGAGTTGCGGTTCATCCATAAAGCGTCCTTATCCTAGAAGGTTCACCCTGACCACCCAAACAGTGGGAAGGAGAGACCAGTCCAAATGATCGGGTCTGGATGTCATGGTGGCTAGGATGCAGCACACCCCTTATAGATGTCATGTTCGATAACCCATGTAACCTGCTCTACGCATCCCCTAGGTTTCTCGGTACAACTTGATCACCCGTGGATAACTCTTGAGGGGTCGCCCAACCATTAGGATGAGGGGTGATATGCAATTGCAATCCCCTAGCTTTGCCTTTAATCGATAAATCACTCTATATGAGCAACTCCGTCGGGAGGACTTCCTCATTGTGGCTACCTCTCCACCGAGGGAGACAACAACAAACAAGTAGGACAATCCCCATGACGAAGAGGTCCCTCTCGAGTAACACCACCTTCAAATTCTCCATCCTGAGCATAGCCTTGTGCAACCTGTCATGATGATGAACGAGTTCCGCATTTTGCTCGACTAACATAACCATCAAGTGAGCGAGCTCTAACTCGGCCACATAGGACACATTGCCAAAGCGGGCTAGCCCCAACTCCATCACACGTAACTTCTTATGAAAACGAGCCACCTCGGTGCCCATGGGTCCCCCCGGGTGTACACAATGATCCATAATACAAGCAAAAGAGTCACGACAAGCTTAAATACACAGAGTCTCAACTTCAAAACTTCAATGATCTAACAAGTCAATTCAAAAATTTACTTGACCACAAAATGATTTGCCAAAAGGAAAATCTTTCAATAATGAAAAGAAAGGTACATAACCTCCAGCTCATCCTTCATCTCCACCTTCACCTCCTCCCTCACCTTCGCCTCCAGTTCTTCCCCCTCCTTCAATAGCCTCTTCCGCTCAGCAGTGAGTGAGGCCACCTCCATCGCCAGGGCCTTCTCATTCTCCACCGACGCTTCGAGGGTCACCTTGGTGTTGAGACACACTTTCTCGATCCTTGCCACCCTACTCTAAAAGTGCCTCTTCTCTTACTCGTGTTGGAGCTTCATCTTCGCACCATGGAAAGCAATATACAAATGGAAAATGTTAACGAATTGGAAAAAGTTAGGCAAGTGAGAGCAAGAAAATGTGAAGGGATCGGGTACTCACCACACATTTGGCCTAGGACCACTTGAGATAACTGGACTCGAACGTCTCATGAGCCATCTTTGCCCGATCCCTGGGCGGAGCGAAACTGTTCTTCACTTCGACTGCGGTCCACACCTCTATAATGGAGTGGGCGATGGTTACCTTCCAATCTACCTTAAAGATCAGCTCCTCAGCGGCGGAAATGAGCACTGGTGCCACGAGAGTAACGGCAGAGAGGGGGTTGTTGACTAACTCGGTGTCGGTGAGCGCTGAGGGCTCGGAGGGACCCTAGAAAGTTCGACTGCAATTTCCTTCACCACCACCACTACTTTCTTCGTTGGCAGGAGAGTTGAGGTTAATCCCGGCGGACCTCCTCGACTTTTATTGAGCCATTTGGCTTCTTCCTCTGCATCTCAAGTCTTCGAGCGAGAACCTCTTCCTCATTGATCATATCTGCAAAGAAGATACAGGTTAGATAAAAAGTTGAACGCACATCAAAAAATCACGACAAGAAAAACGTACTAGGGTTCGCCTGACTGAGCCCCCAATTAACCAAGTGTTTTTCTTTCAACTCAGTTGAGATGACCGCCCCATGAGAAAATATCCGGTCGAATCCCCCTAACT
The DNA here is from genome assembly GCA_017893485.1 of Hemerocallis citrina. NCBI lineage: Eukaryota > Viridiplantae > Streptophyta > Magnoliopsida > Asparagales > Asphodelaceae > Hemerocallis > Hemerocallis citrina. The sequence goes on along the minus strand of CM030365.1, from coordinate 80,004,437 downwards.
CCACCTCCGTGTAATCTCTCTCCTTAGGGGCTTTGACTCTCTGAACATTGAACTCGCTACAAAAGAAACTCACTTTCCCGGCGTTTTTTTAAGTCTTTACAGGCATTTTTTTACGCCGGTGAAACTATCACTGGCGTTTATAATAGTGCCGGTCCAAATGCCGCCGAAACGAGCATCGCTGAAAGGAAGGGGTCTACACCGGAGGTTTTACTAGGCGCCGGTAAATGTGACACCTATACCGGCGGCCTAAAAACGCCGGTGTATGGGGGCCTCTGAGTGCCGTCTTATACCCCCAATATACATTCTCCGGCGGTTATAAACCGCCGGTGTTCATCAATTTACCGGCGTCTATAGAAATGCCGGTGTAGAATGAACGTACACCGGCGATCTGTGACCGCCGGTGTATGTGCGTTTATGAGTGTCCGCTTTTCCCTACTCACAAGCACCGGCGTGATCAAAAATGCCGGTAAACCCAACTACACCGGCCTTTTATAAAACGCCGGTGTTTCTTTTTACCGTTACATCTGACGGCATTAACCGGCGTCTAGCAGTATACACCGGCGTTTGCGTGAACGCCGGTATATCGCACACTGCAACTAATTCAATAGATAGACCGGCGTTTGTATTCCTCTCTCCTGTTTTCCGTTCGATTTCAATTCACAGTTTCTTTTACAAAACCTGTAAACTAATTCATAACTGGTTCAACCAATTTCATTTCATATTAATGCGCAAATCACAACCAAACACAAGAATAATAAAGTCCAACACGTGTCATATCCCAAATATCTCAACAAACTAATTAACAGTGTCATAATCACAACCAAATTCACCCCAAAATTAACAGTCATAATTAACAAATTAAAATATCGACGAACATCCCAAATATCTCAGGTCTGACAAATATCCCAACTAAACCGTCTGACATAACTCTCATCCAAAAAAAACAGTCTGACATAACAGCAAGGAGGACATAAGAACAATCATACAGCAAGGACACAAGAACAGCAAGGAGGACCACGGATTCATACCCTCGAGGAGCTTCAGTTCTGATCATCAGAATTTTCTTCATCTCGGCGACCGCTCTGTGAAAAAAAAAACAATAGTTTAATTCAACAGTAGACCACAATACAGAATATACATATTTTCTGAACTTGCAAAAAAATCTAACTGTATCTTAAATTATAAGATCAAAGTGCCAATTGCAAATGGAATTGTTGATGATATATAGAGAGGTAAAATAATTACATTGCAATGCTAAAAATCCGGTACTTAATTTTGTTTTTTAAATATATCTAAAATAACAAAACAAATAAAAATTCAGTATCTAACTTGAAAACTCTATATTCTCCTTTGATTGGGAATATCCACTACCTAAAACAGTAAAACAAATGAAAATTCAGTATCTAAGCATGTCTTTCATGGATTGTTCAGACAATCCATGAAACTGTCATCGTGGACGGAAACCAAATATAAGAAAAATAAGATAGGGCTCATATCAAGTGTATTTTTAGGGAACTGTCATCGTGGAAGGAAACCAAATATAGAAGCCAGAAATGGAAACAGAAAGAAGAATGGTAGAGACTTTGGATACACCAGGCTAACATAGCGGCATTTTCCTCATCTCTATCATCCCTGCTTTCCCTTCAACACACGGACACAAAGAGACATCAGCAAGAACAGCAAGAGCGACAAGAACAACAATAATAATAAATCATTATGAACAAGATGTCTCTATATGGGTTTCCAGATCTCCACTCGAGCCCTCTCGTTCTAATCACAGGCCAACTAAGAACATAGACAACAGCCACTGAACAATCCAATCACAGCCCAATCAAAATTTGCCATCCTGGATCTTAATGAAATAAGATTCAGTAGCAGTAAAAGAAGATGGGGATGCTAGCAGCAAACTCGGTTTGGAAGTGAACCCATTTTGGGTTAAAAATTCATGCCAAAGATGGCAAACAGGTTACTTTAACAGTATCTTGAAATGAAAATTTCCAAAGATGCCTCAGTTCACACTAAACCCATTTAGTATCAAAGAAACAAGCCAAGAAGACAATCAGATGCATGAAATGAGCTTCATTAACAGTGAAAGAGGATGGGGATGCTAGCAGCATACTCAGTGAAGTGGTGAACCCATTTCTGGGTAAAAAATCATGCCAAAGAGGGCAATCTGCAGGATACTATAACAGTACCTTAAAAAGAAAATTTCCGTGGTGGTGAGCTTAATTATATGTTGCTCCACTAATTGTTGTGCCCAACTAAATCTAAAACCAAATTGTTGTGCAAATCACAGACCAATTTGGGCGTACGTAGCTATAGCATCCTCAGTTCACACTAAACCCATTTAGTATCAAAAAAACATGCCAAGAAGACAATCAGATGCATGAAATGAGCTTCATTAATAGTGAAAGAGGATGGGGATGCTAGCAGCATACTCAGTGAAGTGGTGAACCCATTTCTGGGTAAAAAATCATGCCAAAGAGGGCAATCTGCAGGATACTTTAACAGTACCTTAAAATGAAAATTTCCGTGGTGGTGAGCTTAATTATATGTTGCTCCACTAATTGTTGTGCCCAACTAAATCTAAAACCAAATTGTTGTGCAAATCACAGACCAATTTGGGCGTACGTAGCTATAGCATCCTCAGTTCACACTAAACCCATTTAGTATCAAAAAAACATGACAAGAAGACAATCAGATGCATGAAATGAGCTTCATTAACAGTGAAAGAGGATGGGGATGCTAGCAGCATACTCAGTGAAGTGGTGAACCCATTTCTGGGTAAAAAATCATGCCAAAGAGGGCAATCTGAAGGATACTTTAACAGTACCTTAAAATGAAAATTTCCATGGTGGTGAGCTTAATTATATGTTGCTCCACTAATTGTTGTGCCCAACTAAATCTAAAACCAAATTGTTGTGCAAATCACAGACCAATTTGGGCGTACGTAGCTATAGCATCCTCAGTTCACACTAAACCCATTTAGTATCAAAGAAACATGCCAAGAAGACAATCAGATGCATGAAATGAGCTTCATTAACAGTGAAAGAGGATGGGGATGCTAGCAGCATACTCAGTGAAGTGGTGAACCCATTTCTGGTTAAAAAATCATGCCAAAGAGGGCAATCTGCAGGATACTTTAACAATACCTTAAAATGAAAATTTCCATTATCTGAGTTTAATTATATGTTGCTCCACTAATTGTTGTGCCCAACTAGATCTAAAACCAAATTGTTGTGCAAATCACAGACCAATTTAGGCGTACGTAGCTATAGCATCCTCAGTTCACACTAAACCCATTTAGTATCAAAGAAACATGCCAAGAAGACAATCAGATGCATGAAATGAGCTTCATTAACAGTGAAAGAGGATGGGGATGCTAGCAGCATACTCAGTGAAGTGGTGAACCCATTTCTGGTTAAAAAATCATGCCAAAGAGGGCAATCTGCAGGATACTTTAACAGTACCTTAAAATGAAAATTTCCATTGTGGTGAGCTTAATTATATGTTGCTCCACTAATTGTTGTGCCCAACTAAATCTAAAACCAAATTGTTGTGCAAATCACAGACCAATTTGGGCGTACGCCATCCTCATCTTCTTTTACTGTTAATGAAGCTTATCTCATGCATCTGATTGTCATCTTGGCATGTTTTTTTAAACAAAATGGGTTCACTGTGAACTGAGGATGCTATAGGTACGTATGCCAAAATCCTCCGGATATGCACAACAATTGGGTATTAGATTTAGTGCAGCTATGAACAGGGCTCATATCAAGTGTAGTGTTACGGACTGTCATCGTGGAAGGAAACCCATTTAATATATAAGCCATATATGGAGCCAGAAAGAGGAATGGTAGAGAATGAGGATACACCAGGCTAACATAGCGGCATTTTCCTCATCTCTCTCTCATCCCTTCTTTCCCTTCAACACACGGACACATAGAGACATCAGCAACAACAACAAGAGGGGATTGGTCCAACAATAAGTATATATTATAATAAACGAGATGTCTCTATTTGGGTTTCCAGATCTCCACTCCAGCCCTTTCTTTCTAATCACAGCCCACTTAAGAAAATTAGATTTAGTTGGGCTCAAGAATTAGTAGAGCAACATATAAGCTCAGGTACTGTTAAAGTAACCTGCAGATTGCCATCTTTGGCATGATTTTGTAACAAAAAATGGGTTCACTGTGAAACTAAGTATGCTGCTAGCATACCAAAATCCTCCAAATCAGTACAACAACGCGGCTGAACAAACCTTATTAGCAGGTCATACAATGTCATCTAAGCATGTTATGTGCCAAAGGGGGGTTGGTAATACAATGCATGAACGACACGTATTAGTTGTTTGTGAGTATGCAATAGGGTGTAGCTATGAACGGGGCTCATATCAAGTGTAGTGTTACGGACTGTCATCGTGGAAGGAAACCCATTTAATATATAAGCCATATATGGAGCCAGAAAGAGGGATGGTAGAGAATGAGGATACACCAGGCTAACATAGCGGCATTTTCCTCATCTCTCTCTCATCCCTTCTTTCCCTTCAACACACAGACACATAGAGACATCAGCAACAACAACAAGAGGGGATTGGTCCAACAATAAGTATAGATTATAATAAAAGATGTCTCTATTTGGGTTTCCAGATCTCCACTCCAGCCCTTTCTTTCTAATCACAGCCCACTTAAGAAACATAGACGAAATACTTATAGACGACAGCCACAATGCACACTCACAAACACTAGTACGTGTCTTTCATGCATTCAAGACCATAATCTCTTTAAAAAAAACAAATTAAATACTTACCCTGGGTGGGACTTGGGACTGCTGCCCTATTAAATTGGCCATTTGTTCTTGGAGGAGTGCAACTTGTGCCTTTAAGGCAGTCATCTCCTCGTCCCAATTGCCACATGAACTAGATTCACTCCGTCCAAATAGCCGCGAGGGGGTTGGTCCTAGGCCCATACCACGGACACGTCCATGCCTCTCCTTTCCCCTAACATCGGTCAAGGCAACTCTCTGTCGGGTACGCCAATCTGGGCATGCCGCCGTAGGGTCAGAATCTGAAGCAGAGGAGATTTCATCATACCTTTTCCAAGCGTTAGTCTGTAAAAGGACATAACAACCAGAGTTAAAAGCAGATGAGATTTCGACTACTCATTAGATATTAGTTCACAAATTACCAGAATCCGTGCTGCCTCAGGGCTCGCATACGTCCCATCCTTTGATTTGTGGGTGGCATCAAAAAAGTCAATGTCCCCAAACTTCGTAGGCCCCCCCAAATCTTCTGCCTATATATTAGTAAGATGAAATGGTTATAAACAAATAACTGTAAGTAAAAAATTGTTCAATACTATTGCGCCTACCAATTCTTCCCGAACCAGAGCGAAGCTCTGTGTACCAGCGGTGTGCAGCACTAGCTGCTTTGACCGACTGGCAGCTCCCACCTCCGCCCTTTTCTGTACATGCCACAATGAAGTTAGAAAAAAATTCATTACAGCCGCCATACAACCACATACTCATTAGATTTTTGTGTGTTTAATGTAAATACCTGACCGATTGCCGAACTCCAGTAGTGCACAAGAAATTGCCAATCTGAAGGCTCCACATTTTCTGGCACATTCACTGCATTCTCCTCCTCTGAAAGGTCTTTGCTATAAAACTTCGACTTCAATTCACTCTTGTGGTCCCTCCACTTCTTGGAGAGTGACTTTTCAACCCAAGGCGTAAGGGAGTCGGCGAACGAGAAGTATTGCTGCAAAATTTATTACCCATCACTAATAATACATATTTCAATAATAATTTTTCGCCGACCAATTATGTATTTTAGATGAGAAATACCTTGATTGTCATAATAGCAGTGGCCTTTGTGGTGGTTGGCACCTTCGGCCAACTCTCGTATGACAAAGGAAGTATGCGGGGGTTCCTTGCTATAACCCCAATGAAGGAAGAAAATTTGCTGGCGTTATCGCCAACCGGTTGCCCAACACCGTTCGCCTCCACCTCGATCCTTTCGTCATTCTGAAGCCTCCAAACATTCGTCATCTTAGTCCGCCCACGATGTTTTTTGACAGTGGGCGGCGTGCTACCCTCACCCTCTTCTGTTTGACTGCCACTATTATGTAGTGGCTGCTCATCCCCATGGCTCTCGTTGCCATCATTTATATTTAACCTCTTTCCACGCCTCGGCATGTTGTACCTGTCAAGGATTCAATAACTTCTTTAGAGGTGCAAATTTAATTAATAACATGTTTTTAACAACTATAATAAAAAAACATGCCAAGATGACAATCAGATGCTTCAAATAAGCTTCATTAACAGTAAAAGAACATGAATATTCTAGCAGCATACTCGATCAGTTTGGAAGTGATCCCATTCCTGGTTAAAAAATCATGCCAAAGATGGCAATCTGCAGGTTACTTTAACAGGACCTTAAAATGAAAATTTCCAATATCTGAGCTTATATGTTGCTCTACCAATTCTTTAGCCCAACTAAATCTAAAACCCAATTGTTGTGCATATCCGGAGCATTTAGGCATACGTAGCTATAGCATCCTCAGTTCACAGTCAACCCATTTAATATCAAAAACACATGCCAAGAAGACAATCAGATGCATGAAATCAGCTTCATTAACAGTGAAAGAAGATGAGGACTATGCTAGCAGCATACTTAGTTTGAAAGTGAACACATTTTTGGTTAAAAAATCATGCCAAAGAGGGCAATCAGGTTACTTTAACAGTATCTTAAAATGAAAATTTCCATTATCTGAGCTTATATGTTGCTCTACTAATTCTTGAGCCCAACTAAATCTAAAACCCAATTGTTGTGCATATCCGGAGGATTTTGGCATACAGCTATAGCATCCTCAGTTCACAGTGAACCCATTTAATATGAAAAAAACATGCCAAGAAGGCAATCAGATGCATGAAATAAGCTTCATTAACAGTAAAAGAAGATGAAAATTCTAGCAGCATACTTAGTTAGGAAGTGAACCTATTTTTTGTTAAAAAATCATGCCAAAGATGGCAAACAGGTTACTTTAACAGTATCTTGAAATGAAAATTTCCATTATCTGAGCATATATGTTGCTCTACTAATTCTTTAGCCCAACTAAATCTAAAACCCAATTGTTCAGCATATCCGGAGGATTTTGGCATACGTAGCTATAACATCCTCAGTTCACAGTGAACCCATTTTGGTTAAAAAAACATGCGAAGAAGACTATCAGATGCATGGAATAAGCTTCTTTAACAGTAAAAGAAGATGAAATTTCTAGCAGCATACTTAGTTTGGAAGTGAACCCATTTTTGGTTAAAAAATCATGCCAAAGAGGGCAATCTGCAGGTAACTTTAACAGTTTCTTGAAATGAAAATTTAGATTATCTGAGCATATATGTTGCTCCACTAATTCTTGTGCCCAACTAAATCTAAAACCCAATTGTTGTGCATATCCGGACCCATTTTATAGCATCCTCAGTTCACAGTGAAAAAACATGCCAAGAAGACAGTCAGATGCCAAGAAGACAGTCTGAGGCATACGTAGATATAGCATCCTCAGTTCACAGTGAACCCATTTTATATCAAAAAAACATGCCAAGAAGACAGTCAGATGCATGAAATCAGCTTCATTAACAGGATAAGAACATGAAAATTTCCATTACCTAATCATATATTTTTCTATTAATTCTTCATCCCAACTAAACCATTCATGTTAAGGAAATCAACATGCATCTATCAGAAAAAACATGCTAAGTTTCAAAAATAAGGGGAATCGATAGATGATACCGAAGAGAGAGAGAGAGCGGGACGACCAGCGCGGGGGGAGGAGATAGAGAGAGAGCAGGGCGACACGGTCGTTTCCGATCGCCGATTCACCTCCAAATCGGGATAGGGAGGAGGGAAATCGAAAATGGCAAAGGGAAGAAGGGACGATGACGAATGTTCGAAGGCCGTCGAAGAGGACGAAGCGGCGGAGGCAAACGCGCGGGAAGTAGAGCGAGGAAGGAGGGAAAACGAAGCGCCCACTTTTTTTTTATTTGTTTGGGGTTTGGGGAAATGGCGAGCGAAAGGTTAGGGTAGATGGGATTTATCGCAGCTTTTCACCGGCGTTTTAATTAGACACGCCGGTGAATAATAGCCTTCACCGGCGTTTTTAAATAAAACGCCGGTGATTACGCGGATTCACCGGCATTTTAATTTGGCCGCCGGTATATGACCATCCCATCTGGTGCCCCATTCCTAATCCCTACCTACCCCGGCGCTACTAGTAAAACGCCGGGGAATATTCGCCGGTAAATCTAGTTTCTTTTGTAGTGACTCCCACTGCATAAGGATGCACCATGGTTCGGCACCACGAACCATGAAGTACTTGGACCTCCAATTCTTCATAGAGTCGGGGTTGTAATATCCCCGAAAAACACTAATAATTATTTTTGAAAAAAATATATTTTTTCGTTTATAAGCAAGCATTTTTCTCAAAATATATCGTGTATGCATTTGTCTAGTACATATGTATGTATGTATTTATAGGTATATGTATACATATGTATATGTGTGTATATATATATATAATTCTTCATACCTTACCCTAACCCTACATGCAAACCATGGGCCAAATAAAGAAAACCATGGGCTTGTCATGATGAATCCTAATTTCCAAGACAACTCCCTCCTTCCCCTTTCTAATGATTTGGCCATCCACCACCACCACACCCCTCCCCATTAATAAAGAACCCTAGGACTTTTTCAAGCCATTTTCCGCCTTCATTTTTCTAGTAATACAATCAAACTCATACTTCAAATCCGTCCATTCCCTTTTCTATGTTCCTACACTCCACAAAAATAATTTTTCATCAAAGCTTGGCATATGTTGGAGAGCAAGAATACAAGGAGCAGAGCAAGGAGCTTGGAGGAGAAGTTTTGAAGAAGGAGAAGCAAGAGGATCAATTCATAGTGGGTGTCTTCTCTAACTCTATGCATGTTATTGTTTTTTAAAATCGTGATAAAATGTTACTAAATTAGTTGCATGATGAGGTGAATGAGATTTTTGTGTGTCTTCAATTTATAAAAAGGTACTAGGAGAACAATAGCTAGGAAATGGTTGAATCTTGTGAAGATTTAACACAAGATGATTAGAATTTCATATCTTTGTGAAATAAGAGAATTTGGAGATGGAATTTTTACTATATCATTTCATACATGTCTATAATAGCTCCACCAAATTTTCTGAAATTTGAATATAGTTTGATATTTAAATTAATTCTATCAGGTTGTTGGTATGAGATAAATTTTCTGCTCTGTTTGAATCTAACAAACTTGACTAATAAAAATCATATATCCATGTTGATCATGAATTTAGAGTTGAAATTTTTACTATAGGTTATCTTATATGTTTATATCAATTCCCCAATTTCTCATAACTTTTGGATAATGTTTGATATTTTTAGAAAATGTTAAATCTATACTGGATAAGAAAAATATGGAACTGTTCTTAGGTTATGTCTTAATAATTTTGTGTTCAGTTTGGAAACTCATTCATTTCAAAATATAAGGATTTTTAATTTGAAAATTTATGCGTGTTTCTTATATGTGTCCACAGCTGTCCCACCAATTTTTGTAACTTTTGGATATGATTTGAAATTTAACAAAAATCATGTTTCTATATTGGGATAAAATTGTTGTAGCTTTGCATTCGTTATGCATACTAGTTACCCTGAAAAGAATAACTTTATGATAGAAGGAAATTTGAACTTGAAAATTTTACAGTAGTATCCCAAGTCTTTGGGGAACATTTCTACCAAGTTTCATAATTTTTGAATACAAGTGCTATCTCTTTAAAATACAATTTGATGTTGTTGTTAAGAAAAAGTGTGGTTGTTGTCTGGTAATTTTACATCCATAATTGGAATTCTTAGCTAAATTTTGGATATATGATAATTCAATGTGTCTAGGACATTCCTAACAAATTTTATAGATTTTTTATAACATATGTTATTTTAAATGAGTTTTATTGTGCGACCGGTTGATAGTTCTATCAGTTCTGAAAGTTTTACATGCCCCTCAGTTTTGGCCATTTTTCTTCTCCAGAATTAACTATTTTGAGGAAATCTTCAACTGAGAAGCTAAAGTAGACTTAAAGAACCAAAGAACTTGAAATTTCATTGAGTATGTGATTAATGATGATTTTCGAAAACAGCACAAGCTATAGGCAAAATAGTTAGCTCACTGTTTGTATATATATAAGTTACCATCTTGTTAGGGCTTTAGAATAGACTAGGATGATGTTTATACAACTCATGAATAATGTTTAATCAAGTTAGAGTTGTATAAGTATACCTCTAATGTGTTTAAGAGTAGAATACTCATTTTAACTCATTTTTGCCAATTGGTCCAACTTGCTTGTTACTCTAATTTGCTAGCTTGCTAAGGATTAGAATAGCCATGTACTTGTTAAATTCATGTTATGATGAACTTGTTGACGGGAGGGATATTAATTTTCTAATGACTTAGGGTAGTGAATTGTACCCTATGACCTATTAATACTACATTATTACTTAGGTAGTAGGAGCATATATCACCTTGAGTGCAACGGATGAAGATAGTCTTCATACGCCGACGGGAATGCTATCTGAGGAGGTATTGATCGCGGTCCAAAGACGTGGTCAAAATCCAAGCTGGAGGGCGAACAGCGACCGAGGAAGGTCGAGTCGCTAGGTCAAGTTGGGGCCAAGTTGGGCCAACTTTTGGGCCTGGTTTGGAGGTAGGGTTGGATTCCACTTGGGACAGTTTTAGTTTGGATAAAACACTAGGTTGATTAACAAGGAAGCAATCATCTGGTATTTCGCTAATCATCTCACTAATAAAAAATAATTAGTTGTTTTAAATAAGACCAATGTGTAGGTTCTAAGTTAGGACCGGTATCTAATAGTATTATCCTAAGACCAAAACATGTCATTTATTGTTATGATAGACACTAGTCAGGTGGTTATACTCACATGTCAAAGGGACACATGCAACGCCGTCTCACTTGTCGGGGGGTAGAGGCAACGTAGTCTTGTCTGTTAATTCCTGGGGTCTAGTGATAAGTAATTCCTGGGGTCTAGTGATAAGAACAGGAAGTGCTCATGTCAGAAGTAGGGAATGGACCCTACCAATCCGTCATGTACTATTTTATTTAATACAGACCAGGAGCGAGCTAGAGTGAGACTTCAAAGTGACTAAGACTCTATGCATCTCGGTGAGCGGGGTTACCGCGAGGCCACTTTTATGTTCGTAGCAACATTTGGGTGAGTTTCGGAGCAGTAGGACTACGAGGATCGACCATAGTGGGAAATGGGGACACCACTACTGACTGCAGAGGCGGAATTGGACCGAACAACTACAACCTCATTAGTCAATAGAAGAATGTTAGGAACGGGAAAGAGTACAAGAGTAGGATGCATGGCGAGAGATCGAACCCGACAATCTAGAGAAAGCGAGCTTGATTCGGAAAGTATGTAGTATGGGATGCGTACGCTTTCAAATCAAGTGTGCATTTGAGTAGGAGCATCGTGTGCATTTTTAGAAATGTGCTTTAGATTCTAGGTCATGGCACTAACACTTGTGATTTGACTGCACACTTTCCTTTCGCATCAAGTTATGTTTGTTGAGTTATAGGAGTCACTAGTTTTATCAACATTGTGTTAATTGCATTCTATTGATGTGTCCACAATTGTTTAGTGCAGGACTACCTGATCATGGGAGCGGGAGGCCCTCAAGCCGCGTGAAGCATCAAAGTGGAGACACATTGACCAAGTTCATTGTGAAATCTTATTTGTAATATTTTATTATAACCATTTGGACATTGTAATAACATTTTTCGAAATAAAAGTTTTTAATTTCCTGTACTTTTCTGTGTTATGTACTGTTTGAAGATTCTGGATTGTGTCACGAATTTCTAGAGTTGGGAATTCGGGGCGCTACAGAGTTGGTATCAGAGCCGACATCAAATTATAGCCTAACACAATAGGAAATTGAACTTGGATGCCCGGGTATAGTCGAGTGTAGAGCAGATATTAGATGGTCATAATTCATATTGTTTCACATTTCAACTTATGTTTTATGATTTTCTATATCTGTAATAATCACCATTTATTCTTTTGCAGGATGGTTGACGGTGATGCACCCTTTGAGAATGGGTGGGTAGAGGAGGAAGTGATGTCAGGGGAGGAAGAACCGTTGATGAAGGGCAAGGAGCCCCTAGTAGTTGTGGGTGAGGAGCCCGTGGTGGCCATAGAATTGGAAGAGGGGGAGCTTTTTCGCGCTGAGAACGACCCCAAAACAGATCAGCCTCCACCACCACCACCTCCCCAGCTTACTGTAGTCCAGCACACTTTTGACTGGCTGTTCTAGGAATTGGCAATCTACAAATGGAGCCACGACATCTTGGAAGAGAGACTTGAGGCTAGTGCACTTCAGCAGCTCACCACGAACAGGGTGATGGCAAAACTTTAAAGGTTCAAACCCAGGACCTCTCGAAGGATTGGTCAAATGAAGGTCATCTATCGGGCTAGGTTTGCGAGCCTCAAGCAGGGGCAAGAGCTACTAAGGGTCCTAGCGGCCCAGCTGATGGTACAGTTGGGACAACACCAAAGGACAGTGGACATAGTAGGAGATGGCCAGTAGGGATGGTTGTAAATGCACGTTTTGACTGTGTTTTGTCTATGTTCTACTGACTGTAATGTTTTGTAAGACTATCTGAGACTGTTATGTACAAATGAATGAAAATCTAAGTATTGTGTTTTGCCTAAATACTGGTGTGATATATATATATATTATTGTTGGATGTTAATTTTCACAACAACATAATAAAACACCTATATGATTTTTAACCGCGTATCAAATGTTGGGAAGGACTAGGAGTGGTCGCAGCGGACGGACTAAAGCCGAGAGTAGTGGGGCCAATGGAACCTGTAATACCCCGTATTTCTGAAATATATATATATATATATGATTTGAAAAATATATAACAAACGAATTTGAGTTTGGTCCTATAGAATTGTTCTATAGGAAGGATTTATAAAAAATTCGGTATTAAAGGAAATCCGGTATTGAAGCACATATGTGTGCTGTGCTTGGGTAATGGATGACGTGTCCATCCATGATGGGCCGGATTGGTTTGAAACAGAATTGATCTGTTGAAAAAAATGGATTTGATTAAAGTATATGGTTGGTTTGGATTAAAATTCGGGAATTGTAAAAGGAATTTAAGAGGGGATTGAGAATATTAGTCCCACATTGGATGTGAATATAAAATAATTTGAGTATAAATAATAAATGCCAAGGATCAAGAGTCACCAATTCGGTTAACCACCTTTTGAGAGGCAGCCTGTGGTGGGCAGTTGTACTACATAGTATCTAATTTGTCTTATAAATTGTATAAATTATCCGAGCCCGGGGCAGGGGTGTTACAGAACCAGCCTCAATGTTGAAACGGAGTTGCTCATGTCTATCAAATGATGGGAGCATTTGTAGAAGCAAGTAAGAATTTCATGCCGCAGTAGAGTGCATAAGGAAGGAACCAAGGGAACGCGATGGATGACTCAGTCAAGATGGTAGATTCATTTAAGAGGATGAAGCCACCAGTCTTTGAAGGCCAAGTAGATGCCACACGTCGACAATTGGATACGACAAGTAGAAATTGTTTTCAAAGTGCTTGAGACCCCAGAGGAAAGCAAGGTTAAAAACTAGCAACCATCCTTCTGGAGAAGGATGCGGATGATTGGTGGCAATCCGTGAAACGAAACATGGGGGATGGGCCTATAGCAATGGAGGACTTTCTCGAGGAGTTTAGGCAGCATTATTTCCATATCGATGTTTAGGAAGAGAAGGGTATGGAATTCCTCAACTTAAGGCAAGGAAGTTTTCAGGTTGAGAGTACGAGACGAAATTTACACAGTTGTCTCGATATGCTCCAGAGATGGTGTAGGAATAGGTGAATAAGGTAAAAAGATTTTATCAAGGTTTAAGGTCGGCGTTGAGATCGTGAATGGTGCCACTTCGTAATCAAAGATTTGACAAGTTTGTTTATCGAGCAGCTGACATGAAAATGGACATGAATCAAAATCAGTTGTCACAAGGGAAGGCATGAAACTAGAATAAAGGAAAAAGTTCCATTCCAGCCTCAAACTTCAAGAAGCAAAGCCAAAGACAGAAGCTCCAAAAGCCTAATGTCAGATAAGGAGCCTTCAAACCAGGAAGCTGTTTTATTTGTGGTGAACAAGGACATTTCAAGGATCGATGCCCGAAGTGCAACTTGCAGACTAGTCCACTTACATGCTTCAATTGTGGGAAGGTTGGGCACATCAAACCCAACTGCCCCTAACTCCAAAAAGGCAACAGTGAACCGACTCAAAGAATAAATGACAAGGGGAAGAAGCCTTCTTGTCAAGGACGTGTCTTTACCCTAACCGAGGATGATGAAGAAGGAAATGAAGGTGTTATAACTGGATGGTTAAGTATTAGTGGAATCCAAGCTAGTGTTTTGTTTGATAGTGGGTCATCTCACACTTTTGTGTTTAAATCTTTTTTTAAGAAGTTTAAATGTACACATCCGGCTACTCCTAATTTAGCTTTGGTGGTAGCTACGCCATCAAGAGCTAATCTAATTACCAGTGTGGCTTATAAGGACTGTAAGATTTTGATTGGAAGTGAAACCCTAAATGTGGATCTTTTGGAACTAGGATTCGTGGGAACAAATGTGGTAATCGGGATGGATTGGATGTCAAGGTATAAGGTGACCATAGACTGCCAGGAAAAGAAGGTAACCATGATGATACCTGAAGGGCTGGAGATTGTGTTTCAAGGCAAGAAGAAGAAAGGAAAATTTCTAGCCACTACAGCTGGGATGAAGGTGCCAGATGAGGTCAAGAAGATACCCATTACGAGATTTTTTCACTCTTATTTCTGGAGGAGTTACTGGGACTAACTTCACACAGAGATGTGGAGTTCAGCATCGTTATTCAACCAGGTAGTGTGCTAGTATCAAAAGCACCGTATCGGATGGCACAAGTAGAGTAGAATGACTCAAGCAGTAGATTGAAGAACTACTACAGAAAGGATTTATCAGGCCTAGGGCTTCACCGTGGGGAGCACAAGTGCTACTTGTCACGAAGAAGGATGGATCAACAGGGATGTGTATTGATTGATGGGAATTGAATAAGGTCACAGTTCAAAATAAGTATCCAATTCCCATGATGGATGACTTGTTCGATCAGCTTTAGGGAGCAGTTGTGTTCTCAAAGATTGATCTGCGATAAGCATACCATTAAGTCCATTTCAAGGAGGAGGACGTATTGAAAACAACTTTCAGGACTTGACATGGTCACTGCGAGTTCTTGGTGATGTCATTCAAAGTGACTAATGCTCCAGTAATTTTTATGGATATTATGAACCGGATTCTACGGCCATTCATGGACTCGTTTGTTATGGTATTCATAGATAATAACCTGGTGTACTCATGGATGGAGGAAGATCATGCCAAGCACTTGACTGCAGTACTGAGCATGTTTCAGGAGGATCAGTTGTATGCGAAGTTATCCTAGTATGAGTTCTGGAAGACAGAAGTTGCATTCCATGGCCATGTCCTTTCTAAGGAGGGAGTGACCACTGATCCACAAAAGGTTGAAGCGATGAAGGATTGGCCTCAACCAAAAACAGTGAAAGAAGTCAGAAGCTTTTTTAGGGCCGACAGGATACTACAAGAAGTTCATCTAGGATTATGTAAAGATAGCAGTACCGCTCATTGCATTAGAAAAGAAGAACAAGAACTTTGAATGGACTGAGAGATGCGAGGAAGGCTTTCAAGAGTTGAAAAACCAATTGATTTGAGCACCGATATTGGTCTTACCTCAAGCAGACAAAGAGTATGTGATCTACAATGATGCTTCACATTTGGGATTTGGGTGTGTCCTGATGCAAGAAGGAAGATTAATAGCCTACAGATCAAGGCAACTCAGGCCACACGAGAAGAACTACCACACACATGATCTGGAGCTAGCTGCAATAATTTTCGCTTTGAAGATATGGCGACATTATATGTACGGAACAAAGGTGGAATTAGATACAGATCACAAGAGCTTGAACTATATATACCAGCAGAAGGATTTTAATTAACGACAGAGGCGATGGTTGGATGTCTTGGAGAATATCATACTAGAAACTTTATACCATCCAGGGAAAGCCAACGTGGTGGCAGATGCACTTAGTAGGAAAAGAACTATATCCACATTGATAGCAACCAGAAAGGAGTTGGAGGATGAAATTAAGCAGGCCAATATCAAGGTGGTTAAGCAAGGTCTGGGTGCAATTTTAGCTCGGTTGGAGTTACATCCAAGTCTGAAGAAACAAGTCAAGAAGGCTCAGGAAGGGGGTGCAGATATCCAAGAAATTAAGGAGCAAGTGAACGAAGGGAAAATTCTGGAGTTTAGTATAAGAGAAGGATTACTGTGGTTCTGAAAAAGGCTGTGCATACCAAATATTGAAGATTTAAGGTAGGAAATCATGAAGGAAGCGCACACCACTCTACGTGCAGCCCACCCGAGAAGTACAAAGATGTATCTAGATGTGAAACAATATTATTGGTGGGCTGTGATGAAGCAGGATATAGCAAAATTGGTTGCCAGATGTCTTACATGTCAGAAGATCAAAGCAGTGAATCAGAAGCCCGAAGGGCTGCTGCAACTGCTACCCATTCCAGAATGAAAGTGGGAGAACATCAGTATGGACTTCATCACGGGTTTACCCAGGAGTTCTAAGGGTAACAAATTGATTTAGGTTATTGTAGATCGTCTGACAAAGTCTGCACATTTTCTTCTGTAAAGGTAACTTGGTCATTGAAGAAATTGGCCGAAGTCTACGTTGAAGGAATAGTAAAACTACACGGGGTGCTAGTATCGATAGTCTCCGACAGAGATGCAAGGTTCACTTCGTGATTCTCGCAGAGTCTGTAAGAAGCTTTGGGAACCAGGACAGACTTTAGTATAGCTTTCACCCGCAAACTGATGGACAGACATAAAGAGTAAATAAAAATTTGGTGGATATGCTAAGGGCATGTGTCATGGACTTCGGGGGGAGCTGGGAAAAGTATTTAGCCTTGTAGAGTTTGCTTATAATAAATGCTACCAAGCTAGTATTGGTATGGCCCCATACGAAGCGCTTTATGGAAGGAAGTGTAGGATGCCCGTGTGCTGGTACGAGGTGGGATAGAGGCAAATATTTAGACTTCAAATTATACAGCAGGCTTCGGAAAATATTGAGCTGATCAAGAAAAGATTACAAATAGCACAAAGTAGACAAAAAAGCTATGCCGACACCCGCCAAAGAGAACTGGAATTTGAAGAAGGCAACTCAGTGTTCATGAAGGTATCACCCACCAAGGGTGTAATCAGATTTGGAAATATTGGCAAGCTAGCCCCGAGGTGTATTAGACCATACATGATTCTGAAGAGGATCGACAAGATGGCGTACAAGTTAGAGCTACCGCAGAACAGGCGCAAGTGCACGATGTATTCCATGTCTCAATGCTAAGGAAGTATGTGCCAGATCCAATCCACCAACTCTCTAAAATTCCTCAAGATTTGCAAGTGGACCTTTCCTATAAGGAGCAACTAGTAGAGATCCTAGATTGTCAAGAGAAGGTACTGAGAAATAAAATTATTCCAATGGTCAAGGTGCTATGGAGGATTCAGTTTGTGGAGGAAGCCACATGGGAGCTGGAAAGCCGAATGATGGACTCATTCCCGAAAATGTTTGTGAATTTTGTAAAATTGTGTTCTCTCCCTACTGAGCATAGTTCTGAGGACAGAACTATTCTAAGGAGGGAGTAATGTAATATCCCCGAAAATAATAATAATTATTTTTTAATAAAAATATTTTTTTGTTTATAAGTAAGCATTTTTCTCAAAATGTATCATGTATACATTTTTCTGGTACATGTGTATGTATGTATGAATATATGTATATGTATACATATGTATATGTGTGTATATGTATAATTCTTCATACCTTACCCTGACTAAACCTTAACCCTAGATGCAAACCATGGGCGAAATAAAGGAAACCATGGGCTTGTCAATATGAATCCTAATTTCCAAGACAACCCCCTCTTCCCCTTTCCAATGAATTGGTCGGCCACCACCACCACACCCCTCCCCATTTATAAAGAACCCTGTGACATTTTAAAGCCATTTTCCACCATCATTTTTCTAATAATATAATCAAACTCATACTTCAAATCCCTCCATTCCCCTATCTATGTTTCTACACACAAAAAATTTTCTTTTATCAAAGCTTGGCCTAAGTTGGAGAGCAAGCATACAAGGAGGAGAGCAAGGAGCTTAGAGGAGAAGGTTTAAAGAAGGAGAAGCAAGAGGATCAATTCATAGTGGGTATCTTCTCTAACTCTATGCATGTGATTGTTTTTTTTTTCAATTGTGATGAAATGTTACAAAATTGGTTGCATGATGAGGTGAATGAGATTTTTGTCTGTCTTCAGTTTATAAAAAGGTACTAGGAAAATAACAGTTAGGAAAATGTTGAATCTTGTGAACATTTAATAAAAGATGATTAGAAATTCATATCTTTGTGATATGAGGGAATTAGACCTGGAAACTTTACTATAGCTTTTCATACATGTCTATAATTACTCCACCAAATTTCGTGAATTTTGAATATAGTTTGATATTTTAATTAATTCTATCAGGTTGCTAGAATGGGATAAATATTTTGCTCTGTTTGAATCTAACATGTCAGACTTATAAAAATCATATATCCATGTTTATCATGAATAAAGAGTTGAAATTTTTACTATAGGTTCTCTTCTATGTCTAGATCTGTAACACCCCGCAAAATTTAGTAGTGACAATTTTGCCCCTCGCGTGTTACGCACGTATTTTTTTTACTATTACGAATAATACCCGTAACTTATTTTAATATAAGTATCATAAGTATTTTGTATTTCGACTATCTGTACATTTTTCGTCTTCTCAAAATTCATTCTTATCCTATTTTGAGCCAACTCAAATATTAATTTTCAATCTTTGTGTTTTTACGTACATTGCACGTGCTTTCAATACACGTGTCGACTACATATATTTTCTATTACTTGAAATATCCATACCATTGTTAATATACATATTCTATGTATTTTGTATTTTTACTATTTTTCGTTCTCTCAAATTAATTTTCATATGGCTAAAAATAGGACTAAATCGAGACTGTTCAAATCGGGCACGAATCTTAAAGCTCCCAGAGGTAAAACGGTAATTTCACCTACAAACAGGTCCGAAATGGGAACTGGGTCTCTTCTTCAAAGCCCAATAACATATAGACGGATCTGTCATATTGGATACGGGTACCAACCCGTTACAAACCAGTTCAGAAGGATAAAGACGAATTCAGATTCGTGACTATCCCTAAGAGGCAGTTTTAACCACTTCTTATCCAACCTCACCGGGAAGTAGAAATTTGTTCTTATCTCGAAATAGATCCCTAAGGCGACTATAAATACCCCTCTCCCCCCACCATAATAAGGTAATGAATCTTTACCTACCTAAAGCTCTTTCTTAATCTTGGAGATTACTAACAAAAGCGTCGGAGGGTTCGTCACCAGGATCCCGGTGATCGAACTTATTGCAGGTTCGCGGCAGCCGCAAGGAACAAGTCAACGCCCAGGTGGAGTCAACAGGTTCGCTTTACAGTTTTCCTCAAAGAACTCACAAATTCATCTGTTTGCTCCCACACCCGAAATCAGCAGCAACAAATTCTACCCTAGATGTCCAGTTAACTGTTGCGCCTCAACTAATTTCGGGAAGAACCAGCTAGCTCTAGGTTCGTGCATTGCACGTAAAATTTTGTATGCATTGTTATTTCTAAAATTTTCTAAGAAGTAATGCACATTTTTCTTCTCACTTTATTTATTACATTCTGTATTATTTATTTTATAAAAACCCATGGGCCTAAAATTATTTTTAAATCCCACAAAATTATTTAAATGAGAGCCCACACAATTTATCATGTAGAATACCCATTTTATTCAATAAAAATAAATTATTAAAATTGTGTGAGATATACACAAAGCACGTGCACGTGTACACATGCAATGTCACCCAAGAGGAGTAGCCAGCTGTCATGGTGAGTGGAGAGAAAGTGAGTGGGTAGTGGATTGTTTAGTGTGGATTAGTTAATATAACTACCCTAATTACTCTATAATTACCCTACCATTCAATACACAATTCATTAATAATAAATAAATAAAAAAAGAAACCAACAGAGGATAGGAGGTGCTCAGGTTTGTTACTGGGTGGATTCTTGGTGGGATTTTGTGTGGTTTTGTGGATCATTTTGGAGATTTTGTGAAGGAAATTGCTACTAGTATAATCTTTGATAGGTGGGTGTCTCCACTTGCTTTCTAATTGTGTTTTAAATGCATGTTTAGAAGATTTATGTATGAATTGTAGATGTGATTTCATTGTTTATCTTCTAACATTTTGTGTGATTCGTGTTGTATAGATATCTAGAAATCTAGTAGTTGATGAATATGGAAAATGCATGTTAAATGGAAAATTATAATGTAGAATTTATGTGTAGTTAAATTTCAAGTTGTGTTAATTCTCATATGTGATACCATGCAAAATTTTAGTTTAATATGAGTAAATTTGGTAGATGAATTACAAATGAAATTTGAGCTGTGTTTGATTTGAGAAGAATATAATTTTAGGAGAATTTTCCCATCATGTTAAATAACTTTTGAAAAGAAAAAGATATATGCATTTGTGCTTGTAGAGTAGTGTTCATAATTTATAAAAGAGACATACGGTGTATGAATGTTCTCAAAATTGCTATCTACACTCCTAGTTGCTGTTCAAATCAGTTCGAACTTTGTAAGCGAATGTCGTAGCTCTGTGAATCTAGTTTCCAGAATATTCGACTGATTCGGATTCAGAGCTATAGACATAAGGATATCATGTTTTTTGTACTGCTGGGTCTGCACATTTCAAATTGTCACTTATAGTATATCATCATCTTTCACAATTTAAAATGTCATGTTAATAGGTGAATAAAAACTTTATATTGACCGGAATATTAGTAGACATAATTATGAATCAATTTATAATTTTTGTAAGATTTCTAAATAAATTTAAAGTTAATTTTTACATATAAAAAGTTGACCCTGGTTTGCTGCCTAAACAGTAGATTAGTAAGGAACTGTCTGGTTGACCTAGTTTCTGTTTTTATAATGTATCTTATAAATATGCGTTAGAACCGGCAGAGAGTCTATTTTCTAGAACTTTTGACGGAAACTGATTCGCATTCCCGTAGTAGCAGGAAAGCAAGTTTTTGTACAGCAACGTATTACTGTCCAGAATTGTATATTTATGTTTTTAAAAATATAAATATGTTATTTTTGTATTTAATAATTGAATTGATATAGTAGATAGATCGAATGACTTTATATCGTGTACTGCATGGTATATTATTGCAACTATTTCATTGAATATACCGACTGCCTGTATACCGATTACATGTACACGACTGAATCATATTAAAACAATGACAAGCTGGAGTAATACAGGTACGACCTAGTAGTGGATAATATAGGGGACTGTACTTGGAAGGGAGCTCGTGGTTTCCCTACCATAACTGAATGACTGAATGACTAAACACTGTATATTGTTCATTGAACAATGATACATAATTCTGAATGACTGAAAAATCGAATAACTGAATCATGTTTTCTTGTCTACATGTTTTACCGAGTACATGTAACACCCAGAATTCCAAATAACACCGAATTCGAAGTTCCACGGGATCTTTACACTTCTCTTCGTACAATTTTACAAAGAAATTAAAACTTTATTACATCAAGTTACATTTAAACAGCGGAAGCAAATTTACATCAATTACATTAATGAAATGAAACAACACTTGAACAATTCTTTAAGCATCAATTCCTCCTTAATCTTTTTCATTCACTTTATCCTGCATGGAAACTGTAGGCTCGTCAGTTCATTCAACTGATGCAATGATATAATACATCAATTTTCTCTTACTTAGAAAGCACAAACTTGTCACAAAACAGAACTACGGGGACTATCCTATTGATATCGTGTTGTGCAGTTCACTTAGTCCTTAATGCAGTTATTTATATTATATGATACTAATGCGCACTTGTTCAAATTCTATGCATCCCATACTACATAGGTCCGAGGACAAGCCCTTAATCGTACTTAATCTTGTAGTGTTCAATCCCTCGCCATGACTTAAACTACTACGGTAACTACGGTAAGTATCCTAGATATTCTATGAGTTATGAGCCCAGGTCCAGACAGCCTAGAGGGAAATCCCACACACTGACATGACGCATCATGCTGGCAGACTATGAACAATTCAACCTCCATCATGGAACGATGGCACCACCCATAGTCACCAAACACCCCATAAGCGTCGCCACCGGGACGATAATTCCGGAGTAGTGCTCACGCCATGACATGACGCATCAAGTAGGCAGTCTATGAATCACTCTCACACCGCCAATCCGATGGCCCTCATACTCGCGTTTTTCTCTTACTTTCGTCACATCTCCACTATGTATCTAGTTCTTAATTTATTTGAATCATGAATAAAATCAATCCCCTAAAGTTAGCACTTCCTCTATACCGGTCTTAACCATTAATTGAACATTACGACCCAAACTTGGTCTTTTCTTTTCAATATCTCATCTCAAAAATATTCTTTCAATGCCGGTATAAGACTTAGCTACCCTCTAGCTTTCAATTCCATTTCATGTTCATAACATTTGTTTATTCATATTCATAAGATCTTTCATAATTCATCTTGATGTTTGATTTCACTTTCATGTACAATTTCATGCATAGAATAAATTCATTTGTCACATTCATAATTCATTCTTTCCACATAATTCTTTTATTTTCATTTTATCAATACTAACTCTAAAATTCACACTTTCAATTTTCCCATTATCAAATCTTTTTTTAAAACTCTTTTAAACAATACATTTATTTTTCTTTATCTAAAGACATATAAAACTTGAAAACCTATAGTCAGGGCAGTCGGCTGTTAAAGCACAGCCGGTCGACTATTCTGGGAGGATTTAAAACTCAAAAAATCAAATAGTTAGGGAAGTGGACTGTTAAAATATTGTCGGTCAACTGTTCTGTAACGATTTAAAACTTGGAAACAAATGATCAGGGCAGTCCACTGTTAAAATATAGTCGGTTGACTATTCTGCAACGATTTAAAACTCGAAAACTAATAATCAGGGCAGTCGACTATTAAAACATAGTCGGCCGACTGTTCCGCAACTAAAATCCGAAATTTACTACCTGCCAATCGACTGTCAATTCTAGTTCGATAGACTGTCGATTGCACCATGTTGCAATTTAAAGTTGATCATGGATATATTTTTGACATTTGAGAACAAAAATCAAAATTTTCGCTTTATTCATAATCGAAGTTTCCACAAAATACTTTTTTTCTATTTATTAATAAAAATCTATTCTTTTAAATGAATTTGTTCTAATTCACAAAATGTTCGTTTCTCTTTTTCCAACAAAACAACATGCAAATCTGGGATTTCTAGTACTAATCTCAATAACAATAAACATGTATAATTTATTAATCAGTTCTACTTTCATAACATGAAGGTTTCCCATAATTCACAATTCATTCATAAACACATTTCTTCACATTGCATTTTCCCACATACATGAACATCTTAATATGGAGATTCATACTTTCTTAATTAACATACTAATGCATTATCAAGTTATCACAACAACATTTCTATTTACCTTATTTAATCAATTTTTCTAATGATTTCATTCAATTCCACATGGGTTCACTTTCTCCTTAATCATGGTAACTAATCATAAAGCAATGTTCTCTTATTTATTCTCACATAATCACAAACACAAACCTAGCATTGTAACTAATTAGAATTTTGAGAAAATTGCCCACCTTATTTGGAGAGAAAAACAATGAGAACTCCTAAAGACTCATAGAATGAACAAATGAAGTCTTCTCCTCCTAAGTCGCGCCACCAAGAATGCGCCTTCTCCTCCTAGACTTGATGAACCCGAGCCTCCCTTGTTCTTGATGAATTCCCGGCCTCAATTGGGGATGGACACACACACAAAAGCACACAACTCAAACTTTTTTCTCACTCTTTCTCAATCTTACTAATTTGTACAAATTTTGAGTGCAAATGGAAGGCTAGGATTAGTCCAATTTGTTAGGGGTCAAGGGCTATGATGAAATAGGGAGTTGTAGCAACTACCCATGATGAGATAACCAACTCACCACTACAACCATCTCTCCCTCTCTCTTTGTGAAATCTGACCACCCCCTATGGTGCACTAAGCACGTGCTAGTGCAATGCACATACAATACTAGTACCCCTAGTTGTTAGTTTGTTCATGTGGTGTAATTAATTGTCTATTAAACTTGTCTACACTACAAGTTAAGTTAATTAAAGGGAGAATTTAGTTAATGGGCTCACTAATGGGCACATAAACCATGGGCTCTAATAAATTAATTAATTTAATTAATTAAAGTGGGCGAGAAAGAGATAATTAGACCTAGGATTTTAATTAGGCTATCTAGATTAAAAGAGAAAAATATGATCAAAATGTTCATGAGAATATTTTAGAGAAATAAGTGCATGAATTTTCACATGCACAACACGTGGAAATAAATAAACTCTTATTTAATTAATTTTTGAAAATCCAGGATGTTACAATACATGACCTATACCATTCACCACTAAAGTCTAACATGCTTTTATGCACCCAAACCTGTGGTATGGGAAGCAGGATTGCGTGCATTAGCTAGGACTGATGAAATGGATAAAGAAACGCTCCTAGCAAGGCCTAGTAAAAAGCCTCAGTTCATTGATTAATCACTTAAGATTTATACTGAGCAAATGCATTTTCCTATTACAAGTTACATGATTCCCGTTTACATGTTACATGTTTCAGTCTATGTAAGCTCCATTCCCGCAAATACATATTTCCTGAATGTTTTCTGTATTTCGATATTATAAATTCATTATTTGTTAAAATTTTTTTTCATTTTATATTAAAGTATTTTTATGATCGATAATTATATTTATTTCAAATAGTGGTGTATTTTAATTTTATTTTATAATTGATCAACTATTTATATTTGAGCCCAAATCAAATGTGTTATTACTATTTGGATTTTAATGAATTATTAAACTCAAATCCTATCTTGATGTATATATCTTTATTACTATTATTACCAGTATTATTACTATTATTATTATTAATATTGTTATTATAATTATTATTTACAGTATTATTATTATTGTTGTTATTATTATTATTATTACTATTGATTCATGCTTAAAATTCCATCTATATTTGATAATTGTATTTGTAGTTATTTCAAATAAATTTGTATAATGTAATACGAATTACATTTTGTTATAAATCCTATTTTATTGGATATTTTACTTCCCTATTGAATCTAGAAGCCCAAACCCTATTATTTCTCCGTATTGGATGCTACCCATTATCTCAACATCCTAATCAACCCTATATATATTCGAACCTACCCTAGCCCGCTAACCCTAGCCGCACTGTGTAACCCAATCCCCGTTTCTCTCTCCTCTCTATCTCTATCTCTTTCTACTCCCCTTCCTCCCCTGCTTCTCTTCCAAAAATAGATCCCTCGAACCCATCCAGCACTCCTCATTCTCGTCCACTTCCAGTCCTCCGACCGCTTTCCAGCCTTGTCGCCTTCCTCCACCCGTCCTCCACTCCTCCTCCTGCCTTCGCTCCCTCCGTCGAGCACCCCAGTCATTTTCGCTTCAACCATCATCGATCCCGACCACCACCTCCTGAGCTTCCACCACCACCGAAGCACCCACCTACACCACGTCGTCATTCCCAGTCCTCATCCTCCACCTCGTCTCCCTGTCCCATCACCCCTCGTCGTCATCAACCTCCGAGCTCCCTTATTTTTGCTGCTGCCCTGTCCCCGAGCACCATCGACCACCGCTCGCCACCCCAGTCACTGCACGCCACTGGCAATCGAGTCGAAGCCTCGCTGCCATTCGTTGTTGCTGATTGGCCGAGTTGGTTGTTTGTAGTTTTGAGAGTGGGAGATCGCCGATTGCTGTTTGGTGTTCGGGAGAGAAGGAGATTGAATGTGGGTGTTTGCTATTTTGGAGGGGTGTTGTCGTGGATTCTTGCACATTGTTTGCATGTGGTTTTGCACGTGCATTGTTCGTGGTTCGTCACCTGGGATTCTGATCCTGTTATTTCTTTATATTTGAATTTACTGTCTAACAGGCAAGTCTCTTTCTCGAACTAGTTTATTGTTTTGTTCATGAATTTCTTTGATCTCCGCATGTCGATCCCAATCCTTTTTATCATATTGCTATTTGAATTCCATTGAGTATATTGAGGGTTTACACGAGCTAACCCGAGATATCCTTGACTTCGTGCCTCTGTCTTTGATTCGAACCCTAGTCCCTATTGCACATTGCATATGCACGAATTACATAAAAAAACATAACTTGATCCATGTTATTGAATTGTTTGATGAATTGATTTTTTCCGATTGAATTTGACTTGATAAATTAATTACCATGATTGTAAATTTCATTATAAATCTAGAAAACTGCATGTTAATCATCAAATAACACTTTGTTTACTAATTATCATGAATTATATGCGTGTATGATGTAATTATTGCCTATTCATATTAAATTATTTTCTGTCCGCTGTCCAGATTATAAGTTTTTGTGTTGTTTTAATATGAATGCCTTTTTTCTTTGCTTGTAATGAGTAGAATTAGCCACACATAGAATTATACAACATTGACACCTTCTTGCATGCTCAGATAGGACGAAAATAAAGTAATAACATGTCGGGGTATTATGGGTTGACTTGGTAGTGAACAATCAGAGACTGTCGTTGTATTGTATTATCATAGAAGTAGGAGTATCGATTATAAATGATTGATTGTTAATTATTGCTTGTAAATTATCGTTATCGACCCCGAGTACACGATCCATGAATTCACCATCATAGTCTAAAATGTTCACTGTTTGTATGCACCGAACCTGGGGTATGGAACATATGGGACGCAGTAGTACGTGCACTAGGTAGGTTTATAAAATGATTAATAACCCGCATTTGACATTTCATGCTTGATCCCGTATACTATCATCAATATATAACTTAAATTGATATTATTAATTAACGCATGATTTAAATATAGACCTTTGATATTATTGCCAATCTTTGTCTTTGTCCTTGACTTTGATACCGTCCCTTATTTTTGATATACCGTGTTTCCTATTATTCTCTGTTCCCCCTACCTGATGTCCATGACTTGCTCTCAGGACATTAGTTTCTCTCTGTTTAGATCATGAGTTTGCAGGTACCGAAGGAACAATACCAGAAGAAATTGGTGAGCAAACTCTCTGAAGATCGGAGCTGGACTATTAGACTACTATAGTTATCTCTTGTTATTTGCTTATTTTATTGCTTTTATCATACTTTGTATTCTGGGATTTTATGACCTAAAGTTTGTTTTATCCCAGATGTTGGATATTATTTGGTGAATTTATTTCATGATTATTTTGGACTTTATTCTTTATTTATGTGGTTATTATTTCTTGCGTGGTTGTATTCTCTTGTATATTATTGAGTTAATCTGTTACAGCTTATTGATGGTGTTTACATCATTCGCTGCGCCTTCGTTACGTACTCGTATTCCTGTATTTTGGGAAGCGGGGCGTGACAGTCTACTAGTTCATGATTCTTGCTCTTAAGACAAGTTACCTGATTATCGATTTCATGTTTGTATTCCTCGTTACATGATTTGTTTCCTGTATACATATGGTTCCCTGTTCCTTGCTATATTCCTGTTCTTGTTTCATTTTGGCTTGTACTACTTGCGGCCCGTTACTTGCTCTAACGGGTGTTTCTCTTCCCAACTCGAGATGATGAATTTATAGGAGTGGAAGAAGAATCGGCAGAAGGAATCAGTGATTAGGTGTTCTGAAGATTGGAGATGGATTCAACCCTCCATTTACTTGCTTATGTTTTCATTCTCAGTTCTATTTGTTTACTGCAAACTTTGTATTCCTGGCTTTGTTGATCTGATGTTATTTACTTTCCAGATGTTGGTTATGTATGAGACACTGCATGGATTATTCATGTTTATGTGATATTTTTTTGCATCCGTGGTTATTGTCATCTTTCATATTGTTGAGTTAAATTGAACAGCTTTTGGATGATATGAGTTGGTATACTTACTCATTCGTTGGGCCTCAGTTGCGTGCCTATGTTTCTGTATAATGCGAAGCGGGGTGTGACAAGCTTTTTAGTGGTATCAGAGCCAGGTTAGGCCCTAACTAGTTTGAGGGTTTAAGCAGGCTTTAACTCAACAATATGTGCACCATGTTAATCACATAAATGTTTAATAACCAACTTATAATCTGGAACACTAGCCGGTTTGATTATGTGTAGCTTGTGGAGGTTCTTCTTCTTCTCGAACAAGGGACGAACAGTCCGAGAATGTAGCCGTTCTCCAAGCGCTGCAACCAGTGATGCAACTGAAACAAGAGCATAACGAGTTGATAAGGGCAACCTTGGAGGCCGTTAACTGCACACCGCTGGACCTGCACCGAGGTTATTACCACCGAGACCTGGCACAATTGCAGATTTCATGAGGTTGCACCCAGACAAGTTTACGGGCCCCGAGGCTCCACTGGAAGCTGAGCAGTGGCTGATTTGGACTGAACAGTTGTTACAAGCAGTGCGGATTTACGATGTCGGTCGGGTAGATGTGGTGAGCATCCAATTTATGGACCTTGTCCAGATCTGGTGGAGGGCAGGCACTGAAAGGTTGGAGAGGCCTATTACCTGGGCCACTTTCACCGAGAGCTTCCTGACAAAGTTCTTCCCCAGCATCACAAAAATTGAGATGGATCGACAATTCCTCTCTTTAATGCAGGGGAATCGGTCTGTTGATGAGTGTGCCACTGAATTCACCCGGCTTAGTTGCTTTGCAGTGGTCATTATGGCAAATGATGAAGACAGGGCTCGGAGGTTCTTAATGGGTCTCGATTATGATATAGGACCGTCTGGTTGCCCACCAACACCGTACATACACAGCAGTTCGTGATGCAGCGATAATTCAGGAACATGCCCATAAGAGGAGGAAAGCAGCTCAACAGACGATGCAGCCCACTACCGTCACAAAGCCATCAGGAGGACCTATACGAAAGCCAGTTCCGACCACAACGGTCAGAGCACTACCCTACCCATCAACAACTCCGAAGAAGGGCCGACATGTAACTATTCCTACAGGGTTGGACACCTCTGCAAGGACTGCTGGGTAGCCAACCGCCTTTGCTTCGCATGAGGAGAAAGCGACCACGTGATTCGGGACTGCCCAAAGAGGTAGGGTAGTGAACCAGCAGGAGGAGCATGAGGTGAGGCTTACAACCTGATCACCGAAGGAGTGGCTACAAGTATTCCGCAATAGAATTCCTTGTATATTCTTTACTTTCATTATTAATCATTTCCTATCTTTGCATGCATCTGCATTCACCAATTCACATTCATGCTAGTTTAATTGTTCATACCATGTTCCTTTAATCCCGGTAGTATCACCTATCGTCTTTCTTTTGCTAATTCTCTGCTTCGTTAGCCCACAAGTTTTGCTTGGGAACTATCCTATAATCTACTTGGATAAAATTCAAGGAAGAAATTCTTTTGTAAGGTGGGTAGGATTGTAACCTCTGTTTCTGTCTATAGGTGTTTTCTGCGTATTTTTGTATTTTAATTCCTTATAAATTCTTTTCCGCTCTCAAATTCGTTTTTATTCATCTTGGACTTTCTATTCAAGTCAATTATAAATATCAATTGTATTTGTAGTTATTTTCAAATGATTATATACTTTAATTGTAGAAATTTTATTTTCTTATTTTAATTATTTATAACTCAAACCAGGTCTATTGTTATTATTTGATTATTTTAATTAATTTGAATCTATTCTATAAAATATTATTTGATTTATTAATTTTGAACTTAAGCCCAATCCTGGTCCATTATATAATTTGTCAAAATTATTTATTTCGCAAACCATATTTAATCTCTAAGCCATATTATTTTATTATCTTATTATTGATTGAAGCCCAACCTTTTATCCCTTCTATAATTATTTATTTTTGTGACGCCCAAATCGAAAGCCCAAGTCTATTAATCCAAGCCCACACTTTTTAACCCTAAACAAATCCTATGGGATCATAACCCAAAACCACATTTTAAGACCCACTACCCAAACCCAACTAGATCCCCTCATCTCTCATAAATGCACCCACATTCCCCTAATTATTGCCCACTATCTCTTCCAGTAACCCCCATAATCAATACCCACTATAATATTAGTATATTATATTATTATAAACTCTCCCCCACTCTCTCTCTCTCCCCGACTCTCTCTCTCTCTCTCGCCTCACTGTTTCTTCTTCTCCCTTTGTTACTCTCTTCGAAAAGAGAGCACCCCCCATCTTCATCTCCTTTCTCCTTGCACTCTACCTGTCACGCTCCGCATCCCAAAAAAGAATACGGAATACGGATACGCGACACAAGTCTAGCAATGGCTTTCACCATTCATAAGCTGTAAGGATCTTTACAACATGTACAAGGATAAACAAGAGATATACAAGAGAAATAATCAACCATGCATGAATAAATGAATTAACATAACCAACAGGATTATTGAAAACAAGAATACTTAATCTTCAAATAACCAAGTCTGGAACAAAACACAAATCTGGGACAAAATGCCCAATACAAGATAATCCATGTAGCAATTACTTTTATTCAAAAATAACAAGAAATAAATTGTAGCAAGAACTCTAGCCAACAAGAATGTTTGGTCACCTACTCCCTCGAGCAGTGGGTCACCAAAGTCTGCAAGTTACAAATTGCAGGAAGATGAAAGAGAAACAAAATACCCGTCAATGCAAGTTACGGGCCGTTTGTAGTGCAGAAAACAAGTACAGGAAAATAGATAAACAGGTATAGTGTAACAACGGTAGCAAGTACAAAAGTAAGCATGGAAGGAATGTGACAGCAAATAGGGCAAACAATCCTTAATAAAGAACATAATCAAATGACATGGCCAGATAGTAAAGTGCAAGTGGCATGTAACAAATGTCAAATAACATGTAAACAAGTAACAAGTAACATGTGTCAAGTAGCATGCGCAAGTATCAGGAATGTGCAAGTGATCATGTTATTCTCAAGTCTTGTGTCTAATCCTATCTAGGTAGCACTTCATGCGTCCCAAATTTTACCACATGGTCGCTACATTCATGCAAATTACGTTTAGATTTCGTAGTGGATCATAGAGGGCAGTGTACTCTGGTACAAGTACCAAGTAACCACGTGTCAAGTATCAAGTATCAAGAATCAACTATCAAGTATCAAGTATAAAGTATCAAGTATCAAGAGTCAAATGTGAAGTAATCACATGTCAAGTATCACGTAAGATTCTATGGATCCCCTTTCGAGTACACATTTCTGCATTTTCCACTACTAGATATTTCCTTTAACCCCAGCGTGATTTCTTGTTATTATTATTAAAGCAAGCATGAACGTGCACAACAAGGCAAGCAAATATGGTAAGATAACAAGGAACAAGTTCAAGTTGGATAAAGGACACGAACGAGTGACAAAACGACTCATCAAAGGCTAGGACAACGAAACTTTCAGTTCTGGACAGCAAGACACTATTGTACCAAATATCATATTCCCGTTACCATAGACATGCAAATCTGGATCCATCACAAAATCTAGAAAATAGACTCTTGGTCGAATCCAGCACATATATATAAGTCATATAATAACCACAGAAACAGGGCTCAAATTAGAATTATATACAGAAATCATGTTAAGCCAGAAATCACATGGTTGTACTCATAAGCATGAAAATGTCATAAAAACTTACTAATTAAATCGAAGAAAACTCTGGGGTATTCCTAGTATGTCTAGTATCAGCAAAAAAAATCATAATATTCCAATTCAGATAGCATAGCCAAGTAAATTCGAAAAACAGCAAGATACAGCAAGTTTATGAATATGGAACTTTAGATATAACAGTACTAAAACAGCGATAGATTACAAAGTATAACTTGAAGTCCAAATCCATCAAAAGGGTTGTAAAATAGATACAGTAGGCTACATTTTATCTTCACAAAGTTTTAATCAACAGCAACTAGAATCAGGTTGACAATATGGTTCTTTACTGAACAGCATGCAGTTTGGGAAATATAGTAGTATGTTTACAAGCATAGAATAGTTTATAAATGGCATTAAATAAATCTCCAAAAATTTGGGGTTAATCCCTGTCAAGTCTAGTCATAATCAGAAAAATATTAGATCTAAATCTTATGTTTAACATCAGTATCAAAATGAATAACTATACACAAATCACATCAAACAAAATCTGGAATTTTCAACACATTTGTAGCAAAACAGCAATAACTCATACCTCAAAGATCCAAACTGAGATCTATCAAAAATTATGGAAAATAGATAACAGGTTCTACGATTTATATTCGCAAATTAATTTGATTTACTGACCTCAATATGGTCTAAAACACTGAAACAAAACAGGGCGGCAGCAAAAACAGATATCTCTCCTTATGCATTAAATCAAATAGTTCATATGCAACAAATCCAAATTATAACAAACACAAAACATGGTATAATAGATATCCAAAACAATATGGTATGAGTCTTAAACAAGTCTACCACAAGATACTACAACTAACACATCAAGCATGCAACGAGTGTACGACATCATGGAATCACGAAGCAACAAACATACATGCATCAAGAATTTAATTAGGTCTAAATTTATTTCATGTCGTGTGTGTAACAAATATAATGACAGATCGAAACATCTACAAGGGTTTTTTTCATGATAACAAATCTAGAAACAAAAGTGACACAACATGCGGTATTTTGAACTTGTATATACGACAAAAATAATACAAGTTACTTGCCTTAGATAGTCGACGAATCGGATGAGAGAAGATCAGAATAATGGGAATAGATTCCCGGCAACGAACACAATAGCACGAACGGATCTCGAACAAAGATGATCACGAACATAAAGAACACGAACCCATCACGCTTGAATGATCAATCACGCACACACAACAAAAGAGAGGTAGCCGGGGGGATGGGTGTGCACTGCGACGGAGGCAGGGCGACGATGGCAGGGTGGCGGGCGACATGACGACGGGACAGCAAGAGGTGGAGGTGCTGTCGTTTTGGCTGCTGTTGGCACTGCTGTCGCTGCTGTGGCTTCAGGAGGAGAAGGGAAGGAGGAGGGGGCTGCCGTGGTGGTTGCCGTCGTGGAGGCAGGGCGACAGGGGGGGTTGCGGCATCGGGATCAGGGCAGGACGGCGGTCAGGATGGGGCAATCAGGAGCAGGTTGGGGCAGGGTAAGGGGAGAGAGATGAGAGATGAGCGAGATAGTGAATTAGGGTCAGGGTTTAAGAGATAGAAATTGAGATAGGAGTAACAAATTTTGTTGCGGATTATAATGAGAGATTTTGGCAAGTAGGGATTTGGAGAATCAAGAGAAGATAGGAGAGACGTGATATGCATGTTAGCAGAAAGAGAGCGTGAAGAAATATCTGGGGAAGACTAGGTCAAAGAAGAGGGTATTGGGTAGCAGGGTAGTATCCAATAGGACGGATAGAAGGGTTCAAATAGGGTAAACCAGGTAGAAACCAGATCCAATAAGGCTTGAAACGATAAATAGCAATTAGGCCATGAAATGCAATAGATCAGAAACAATAAATCATCCAGAGACAGAATAATTGGTAGATAAATTAATCACAGAAGGTCAAATCACAGCTGACAAACAATTGATGAATATATGTAGGGAAAGGAGAACAAATACACGGTTCAAGAAAGAGAAAGAGTACAAACAGATAGGATACACTGGAAGAAAAGAAATACATTAAAAAATATAGAAAAATGGGATACAGGACTTACACTACCCTCGCACCTCCAAGCTCCGTCATCACCTCCCCGCAGCTTCCTCGACAACCCAAGCTCCACCCGCACCTCGCCCTCTTACCGCCACCGTTCGCCTTGCCTCTAGTGTTGAGCCCCTCTCCTCCGAGCACTCGACCACCGCTGCTGACGCCCTCGTTGATGCTCAACCAAGAGCTCGACCACCACCACCGCATCCCCACTCGCCCTCAACCCTGAAGTTCCAACCGCCCTTCACCCTGAATCTCACCCTCATTACAACCCTCTCCATCCTTGCCACCTTCGACCACCGCCCTCCATTAAATCAACCTCCGTACCTCGACTGTCGTCCCCAGAACTTTCGAGTCCCATCGCCATTACCGCCCTGCATCGCTTGTCGCTCCTTACAGCCCTCGCCAACCCCTTGTCTTCCTCACCATATCTCCGCCACCAACGAAGCCTTGCCACCATCATCCTCGTCGCTTCAACCACTCGACGCCCTGCAACCCAGTTGCCATTGTCGTCCACCACTACACTCGAGCCCTCCCCCACTACCACCATTTCGCAGCCAGCCTCCTGCTCACTCCGACCGCATCTTCGCAAACAACCATACCCTGTCTCCCTCCCTTACTGTTGCTATCCACGACAGCCACCGAAGCTGAAGCTGAAGCCGAACCCCCCGCGGTTGCTGCCGTTTCTTATTGCTATTACTGTGCTCATTGTTGTCGTCTCTTGCTACTGACTATTTCTGTCTCTTACCGTGGGTTGCTGCTCCCGTTGTTGTTTCTTTGATGTTGCCTCTTGCTGTTACGTAGCCATGGGTCGTCGCCGCTCGTTGCTATTATTGCTGCTCGCTGTTGTTGCTGTGTCTCTTGCCGTGGTTGTGGTGTACGTAGTTGCACATGTCGTGGTTCCATGGTTTGCACGTGTGTTGCCGTCGGGACTATCGTCCCGTTATTCCCTTATTATTATCAGAATCGTCGTCATCTCTAAGGCAAGTATTATCTTGTACACTCCCTTGTTCATGTACAAGCTGTAACACCCTACAATTTTAAATAATATTTTTGAGAATAATAAATGAATTAATGTGATTTTTGGTGATTTAATAAACATTTTTGAGATTTGCCTTTTTGCACGCGCAAAACACGTGCAAATATAAATTTTTTGAAAAACACAAAAGTCAAGAATTTATTTGGAAGATGTAATATTTGTTAGTGAACAATAATTTCAAAATTTTCTAGATTTTATAAGCCACTATTGGCATTTTTTGCAATATACTAAATAAAGAATGGTCTTTTTGCAAATTTGCCACTTAGAGGCAAACTTTAAAAAAAAATTGATTTTGGGGGCTGCATTAAGGCCGGCAGATCTGGAGAGAGAGATTTGGGGGATTGAATCCCAACTTACTTTGTATACTTGATTTCCTAAAGAAACACCCTGTATATGTAAAGATATATTCTAAAGGAATATTTTGTAAAATCTTCTCAAACCATAAAAACCTGATTTCGGCCTATATAGGCAGCAAGTAGTAGCTGTTTCTTTTCTGCACAAAACAAATGAGGATTTTTATTATTGATTTCTTGGAGTTTCGAAGCTAGGATCTTGGATTTTTGTTTTTGCAAAAGGAAGGGCTTTTGCTTATTCTTTATTAGTTCGGCTGATTCTTCAATGAGGTGAGTGACATGTTCTATCTTTTGTTGTTCTATGCATGATGAATGTGAAGATTTGTCTAGTAGGATGCATGCTAGAAGACTGTATGTTGATATAGTGAACAAAATTGATGAATGAGTAATTAAAAAATAGGATTTTTCATGAATAATATGCAATTGATGAATAAACTTACTGTATAGATGATCTAAGAATGATAGAATCCTAGTAGTAATCATGGACATGTTGTTTTCTTGCTGATTTGATCATATATATTGACATTGTATGAAGTATGATGCACAAGGTTGAATAAAGAGGAGTTCTTTAATGATTTGAATATGCATGATCTGTTTTTATAATTGGATGAGTAGAACTTGACCAAATAATTGTTGTAGAGGCATATAATCAAGGACAAATCGATCTAATTAGTTGTGTATGAGTCTTAATGAATTGTGATAGGTTTTGGGATCAAAGAACAAGTCCTTATGTGTTGAAGATTGGATTTTTTATTCGGGTGTGATGATATACAGGCCGAAAGTGGATTTTTGGAGTTTGAGAAGTTTTCAAGTGGATATTGATTTATATTGATACTGAGATTGAATTGAACAATATACCACTCATATACAATGATTCTTGAGGATTTTACTGATACATATACACATATATATATATACAGATCCTGATTTGAAGTGTTTTTGTTGAAAAAAATTGCTTTTCGTAAAAATGTTGAGGATTTGATGTGATTTATGAGTTGCTTTGTTTGGAACAAGTTGCATTTGATAAATCTCAGGGTTTAAATTTTTTGAATTCATGAAATTGGAGAGTTTAAACTGCATATCAGTTGTGAAGTGCATGATTTTTAAAGCTGACTGTGTATCAGCTGTCAGTCGACTGTCCTGTTTTGGACTAGGATGTCGGTCGACTGTCATGTATGGGGTTGTGGCATTTAAATGTGCTAGTCGACTATGGCTTTTTTTGAACTAAAATGTACGTCGACAGACACCTGCAGGGTTTTCTTACTATTTTCTTGAATGATTATTTCTTCGAACTTATGGATTGTTGAACTACTATTTTAGATGATGTTTTTGCTACTGATTACTGTATTTTACAGAAAGTTATATTTTGATTTATAATAAAGTTTAACTCGTACTTCTACAGCTTTAGAAAGCGAAATATTT
The DNA here is from genome assembly GCA_017893485.1 of Hemerocallis citrina. Classification (NCBI taxonomy): domain Eukaryota; kingdom Viridiplantae; phylum Streptophyta; class Magnoliopsida; order Asparagales; family Asphodelaceae; genus Hemerocallis; species Hemerocallis citrina. The sequence continues at coordinate 79,967,511 of CM030365.1, read as the reverse complement.
ACGGATTTCAAGAGACTGATATCTTGTGATTTTTCTATTTCAAAATGTGAAACTCAGTTATTTAAGGGATTTAGTCTCAGATTTTATTTCATGAAATTTATGAGTATTCGGATAAATTTGGACTTATTTGATTTTAAAAAGTTTTCTTAATATGAACGAATTGATAAGGGAATCAAGAGTTTTAATGAAAGGTTTGTGTTGATATTTGATTTGTGAGTCTCTAGAGGTTGAGGGGGATTCCTGTAATCCGGTAGATGAGATTTTGTGGATTTTTGGCCAGTTGGGGCTTTGGTGTTGTTTTAGTTGAATTAAGTCTGGCATGGTACACCAACTCTAGGGAGGGAAAACTGTGTTTTAATTAATAATAATCAACCTAAGGTTATGCACTAGTGGAGATGTGATAAAACTTGAGAAACGTAAGTATAGGCTCTGTTGGTAGTCCAACAGATGTATTGCAGGATTGTGTGTTGTTGTGCCTCTAGTATATTCGCGTGTTGAGGTCGGCAGGCCTATTCACGGAATGTCTAGAGGACAGTTGTTATGTTCGCGTGTCGAGGGTCAGCAGGCCTATTCGAGTAATATACGGTGTATCTGCATGTCGAGGGTCGGCAAACCTATTCGTGCGGTACACGATAGGAAGGTGATTCTCCAGAGTTAGAGCTATGCTAAAATGATGCATGCGCGTCGAGGGTCATTAGGCCTATTCGCGGTGTATTCTAGATCTTGTTTCTATCACCGTAGTAGGATTAGTTGCATAACGAGGGATTAAACTCTATAAAGTGGAGAACGATAAGGGCTTGCACCGGACCTATGTAGTATGGAATACATAAAATTCGATAAGTATGCATTAGAGAGTCATCATACTGTATTTGTGATTTTTTTACTTGTATTATGCATGATATTTTTTTGTTTCCCTACACTTGACACTTAGCCTAATTTCACTTGATGTTTTATGCTTTTTTTATCATTATTTCATATTCCGTTTGTTACTACTGCGGGAATGTGTTGATTACTTCATTTAAAATTGTATTTCTCTTAATGTCACTCACACCGTTATGGCTGACCCCTGTAGTTTTGAGGGTTAGGGTTATCTCTAGCCTCATATTTTACAAGTAGGTACCGTTAGCTTGGGATTGGATACATGCGGTAGAATGATAATATGACTTATGCAAATTGTAAAAGAATGGATTGTAAAAGAAAGAGAATATACTTCAACGTGTTTAATTTCCGATGTGCTATGTAAAGAATTGATGTAATAAAAGCTAAAAAAATTCTTTGTTTTGCTATGTTTACTATTACATTAAGGTTGATTCAAGATTTGTGCCACGTATTTTCTAATTTTTAATTATTGGAAATTCGGGGCGCTACAAGTTGGTATCAGAGTATGCTTCAATAGTAATGTTAAACATTGTATAAGGAATAAACTTAGGTGGACATTAGAGCATGGGTACCTAAGTGTGGACATTAGAGTGTGAGTATCATATAAAATTAAAACAAGTGCAATGGTTTGTGCATGAGTAGAATTTTTGCAAAAGGAAATTGGTGTGAATATGAATTATGTTGTGATGCTCTAACTTTTCCCTCATTTTGCAGATTTAGTATAATGGCAGGACCCAGGACCAGGAATGGCAGTGGTGAAGATGGGACTGAGGGTTCCCAAGGGGGCCGACTATTTCATGGAAATTGCACAGGTGTATTAAACCTTGAACGCATTCATGGTAGCTAACATGACTCGGAATCAGAATCAAGGGGCTGGACCAGTACTACTTGTTAATGCATATCTAATTAAGCAGGTGGAGTCCTTCAAGCGGATGAAGCCACTTATTTTCGAAGGGCAGTCTGATCCAAATGAGGCTGATGATTGGATTAGGTAGATGGAAGTAGTCTTTGAGGTTTTGGAAACCCCAGCAGCCAACAAGGTGAAATTGGCTACAATGCAGTTAGAGAAGAATGCTGGCGTCTGGTGGCATTCAGTGAAGAGGACTTTTGGGGATGAACAGGTGACTTGGGAGGCTTTTCTTGAGGACTTCAGGGATCGCTTCTTTCCTCTGGACATTTAGGAGAAGAAGGTAATGGAATTCTTAAACCTACAGCATGGCAGCATGTCACTGCGCAAATATGAGACTAAGTTCGCCCAGCTGTCAAGATATGCACCGGAGCTGATAGTTGATGAAGCGAAAAATGCCAAGAAATTTGAGCAGGGCTTAATGCCAAATCTGAGGTCGCGGATGATATCGTTGGGCATCAGAAGGTTTGATAAGCTGGTCAAGAAAGCAGCAATAACAGAAGAAGCAGGAGACCTGGAACAGGAACAAGAGCCTAGTAGCAAATCAGAGTGGGAAGAAGTTCCTAGAGAAGCATGGTAGGTTCAGTAGGCCAGAACAGAAGGTGCCTGCAATTCAAGGCGCGACTTGTTTCAACTGTGGAGAGGTAGGCCACTACCAGTCAGCATGCACCAAACCACCTAAGGTGCGGTCTAGTTATCAGTGTGGTCGTGAAGGCCATATCAAACCAAACTGTCCGCAGTTGAAGAAGGAAGGTGCAAGCAGAGGCAAATTCCAGAGACAGGGGCGAGTGTTCGCATTAAATGAGGACGATGCGGGTAACACAGAAGATGTGATCCAGGGTATGCAGTAATTATAAATTCATTTATTTGATGTATTAAATAAAACTTTGTTTGAGAATAAATTGGAGATTTGAGTATCATTCTTCATGTAACATGATTTGCCTTGATTAATGGAATAAAAGCAAAGGTTTTATTTGATACTGGTTTTTCGCATACATTTGTATCGCCCAATTTTGCTAAAGTTTTAGGTGTCGAACCTAAGATATTTCAAGACAAAGTCCTGTCAGTGGAAACACCATCAAGAGAGGAATTGATTGCTGATCGGTATTATGATGGTTGTGATATCGAGATTGGTGGGAGGCTGTTCGGCATTAATCTCATTGAACTGCAAGTCTTCGGTGTGGATGTGATCTTGGGCATTGATTGTATGGCAATATATGATGCCACAATTGTATGCAAGAACAAAGAGGTGTTAGTGAAGGCACCGGGAGGACCCGCAGTGACTTTTCAGGGGAAGAAGAAGAACCTGAAAGTGGTTGCAATGGTATCTAAGTTGATGTTTCCGGATGAAGTCAGAAGCATTCCAGTTATCAAGGATTTTCCTACGGTATTCTTAGAAGAACTACCAGGGTTACCGCCGTAGCGAGATGTTGAGTTCTGCATCAATATTCAGCTGGGAAGTGCTTCGATTTCTAAGGCTCTATACAGGATGGCACCTATGGAGCAGGATAAAGTTAAGAAGCAGATTGAGGAAATACTGAGTAAAGGATTCATCAGGACGAGTACTTCATCGTAGGGTGCGCCGGTATTGTTATTGAAGAAGAAGGACGGGTCAATAAGGATTTGCATTGACTATCGGGAGTTGAACAAGGTGACCATTCAGAACTAGTATCCGTTTCCACGGATTGATGATTTGTTTGATCGGCTTTGGGGAGCAGCTATTTTTTTGAAGATTGATTTGTGGTCAGGGTATCATCAAGTCCGAGTTAAGAAGGAAGATGTGAGCAAGACCGCATTCAAAACTTGTCATGGACTCTATGAGGTTTTGGTGATGGCATTCGGAGTGACGAATGCACCGGCAGTATTTATGGACATGATGAACTAGATCTTGCGACTGTTTATTGATTCCTTAGTGGTGGTATTCATTGATGATATTCTGGTATATTCAATGTAACCCCTGCTTCCTGCATTTGTATTTTCCTACTGTATTTCATTTCATTGTATTATGTTTATCAATTCAAGATCTTGTATTTTGTTTCCAGCTCTAATAAAAGTCATTTCTTTTGTTTCGACTCAATTTTTGTACCCAATCTATTTCATTTGCTTCATTCATATCAGCTTTGATTTGTCGTTCTTCATGGGGAATTGACTGATTCAACTCATCTAAATCATATAGCATAATTATTGTGATTTTTGACTCAATCTCCTTTTGGATCCTACTCAAACCCACTATCCAATAACCGTAAACCCAATAACCCTACCATATATAAACCTTACCTAACTTACCCTAACCCTAATCACCCTATTACTGTTCAACCCCCATACATCGCCGCTCATCTTTTCCCCCTCCTTCTCCTACCTCCAGACTCCGAACCCATCCACTTATGTCCTCATCGCTGCCCTTCGACCTCAGCCTCGAAACCCATCATCCCCGTTTCCTCCTCTCTTCGACACCCCCGTCGTTGAGTCGCCACCGCCTCAGCGCTAACCAATTACCCATCACCTCGCCTCACCACCGAACCCATTACCCTCGACCTTGCGCATCACCCTCGTCAAGATCCTTTACCTCTACTCCCCCTCCGTCGCCTCACCATTGCCGAATCCCTGAGCTCCGCCATTACCCTGTCGCTACTATCGCTTCCCCTGATCCTCTCCAAAAATAGAGCCCTTGTTTTCACCCATTACTGTCGCTGCCCTCCGTCGACTGCCCCCCCAATCGAGGCCCTCGACATTTCCACTGCAACACCATCGTAGCCAGTCGAAGCTCTTCCCCGCCATTGCTGCTGTTTGATCGGAGAGAGGTTGTGCTTTGAATCTCGACCATTCGATCTCCTCGCGATTCGAAACGCATTAGATCAGACCCTGGCCTTCCGATCTGATCAAGATCCGAGCCATCATCAGACCATCAACATCAAGATCTTGATCATCAACAGATCTGACTTGATCACCTTGATCTGGACCATTCGTTTGATCTGATCTTGATCATCATCTCTATCATCATCAGATTAGATCTCAGCCATCGATCTTTCTCGATCTTGATCGTCATTAAGATCCGTGCTGATCCGATCCATCCGATCTCGATCTTCGATCAACGCCCTCATCCAATCAAGGCAAGTATCTTCTTGTATAATTCGTTGTTCTAGTACAAGCTTTTATTTGAAAATACCGCTAGTAGATTGTATTTGTGACTCCCCTTTAGCTTATCATTTGATGATCTCATTTTACTTGTTGCCATCCTTATCAATTCCATAATCACAAGAGCCACAATCTTTCTTTGATCTATATTCGTTTCACAACTAGTTAGAACTATTTTAGCATCTAATTATTTGAACACATAAAATTAAGAATCACCTTGACCTGTCGATGTATGTTGTATGATGTATTTGTTGATTTTACTTCTTTTGAGTTGAGAAATAAATGTAACTTGCTGATTGATATCTATTACATCCTGATTTGTATCGCACACTAATTTAGACTCATAATAGTCATTAATCATGCCACTTTTATATACAAGAAACCACTTTGTTGTTGTTCCTGTTTTTTACTTGCTGTTTCAACCCTGATAACATCAGAATCTGGACTTGAGTTCTAAACATGAAATGTAGCCCCAGATGTCTAGTTTACTAAATTTTTGACGAAACTGAATTCTGAGTTATAGTTTGTGAATTATCACTATTTTAGTGTTGCTGTGTCCGAAATTTTAGAATAATGAATTTGCTGTATCACTTTGATTTACAATTTAATTAACTATGCTGCCTATAAGATAATGACTTGAAATTTTGCATGCTGATACTAGACACACTAGAGGACATCTCCTAATTTTCTTGGAATTAATTAATGAAGTTTTAGACCTATTTCATACTTCTAAACACAATTTCATAAATTTTGGCTGAACACGAATTATGTGTAGTTTGCTATTTTGACTCTAGTTGCTACCACTTTCATGTATCTTGTTTATATGTGCTGGAACCAGCAGAGAGTCTAGTTTCTAGATTTTCTTACGGATCTAGATATGCATTCTTGTAGCAACGGGAATCTCAATTTTGGTGCGGCAATGTCTTGCTATCCAGAATTAGAATTCTCGTTGTTCTTGATAATTTTAATATGTTTTGACCCACGAATGTACTTCCTACCTAGCTTAAACTTGTTCCCTATTTTTGATCATGTTTACTTGCCCTATTTCGTACACTTTCATGCTTGTCTTGATAATAATAATCAATAACAAGCCGGGGTTTAAGGAAAAGAACATAGTAGTGGACAATGTAAGTAAGTGTACTCAGAAGGGGGCCCATGTTTCACACTTGATACTTGTTTCATGAACTAGTTATATGATTATTCGATTGATGGACTTTTCATATTAACACTTGTTTCATGAACTAGTTATGTGATTATTCAATTCATGGACTGGTTATATTAACACTTGATTCATAGACTAGTATATTATTATTTGATTCATGACTTGTCATGTTATTACTTGACCCATGAATGAGTTGTATGATTGCCCGATTCATGAACATGATTACTTGATACTTGATGCCTGAGTACACAACCCTATAAAATCCACCACTAGGCCTAAACGTAATTATTTGTATGTAGCAACTATGTGGTAAATAAACAGGACACATGAAGTGCTACATAGATAGAATTAAACAATAGACTTAAGAATAACTTGTCACTTCTACACACTTGACACCTTACTCGATACTTGTTACTTGATACTTGTTACGTGATACTTGTTACTTGACATTTAATACAACTACATGCTCACTTGTTACTTGTTCCTTCCACTTGTATTTGTTACCCGATCCTGTTATTTGATTTGCCTTACTTGCTGGTAAGCCCCTTGAACTTCACTACTTGTAGCATTCTTGTCAAATCATGTTGTATAAACTAGACTCCAAATCTTGTTTCATACTTTTGTCACGCCCCGCTTCCTAAAAGAGAATACGGAATCCGGATACATGACAAAAGCCCAGCAAATGATTTTCATCATCCATAAGCTGTTCAAGAATCTTTACAATATTCACAAGAATCATCAGAGTCGGAAGTAAAAGTATCAACCAACATGCACATATGAACCAAATACCAACAAGAATACTTGAAATAAAATATATTAATCTCAAATAGTCATGATCTGAATAACACAAATAATCCTGGGTCACATTCCCCAAATACAAGAATAAATCCAAGTATCAAAATACAATATTGTTCAAGCAAGCTACAAGAAATAATAATAATAAAATCCATCACTAGTACTTTATGTCACCAATACCATTTGGAACCTGTTCTCCAAAATCTGCAATTCAACAATTGCAGGAAAGAGAAAAAGAGAAAACAAGTACCCATCAATTGCAAGTTACGGGCCACTTATAATGTAGGATACAAATACATGGAAAAACTAACTAGCAACATGGTATAAGTATGATGTCAACATAAACAACAAGCATGGCAAAGTGAATAAGTGTAAATGACATGAATCAAGTATCAAGTAAACAAGTATCATGTAAGCAAGCAAGAAGTGTCAAGTGTCATGTAATCATGTATTAAGTGTCATGTATCAAGGCTCATGTAAACAAGTCTCATGTGTTATGTAGTCAAGTATCAACTAAGCATGTATCATGTTCAAGTATCATGTTCAAGTATCATGTATCAAATATCATGTTCAAGTCTTGTAGTGATTACTATCTAGGTAGCATTTCATGCAACCCACCTTACATGGTTGCTACAACAAAAGTTTCGCTTTAGATTTCATAGTGGACCATAGAGGGCAGTGTACTTAGGGACAAGTCAAGTAACAAGTATCAAGCACGAGTCACGTAATCGTGAACAAGTGACAGCAAGTATCAAGTACGAGTCATGTAGTCATGATCACGTGGCAATAAGTAGTATTAAGCATGAGTCACGTAATCATGAACAAGTGACAGCAAGTATCAAGCACGAGTCATGTAGTCATGATCACATGGCAACAAGTAGTAACAAGCATGAATCGTCACAAATCATGATAACATATAATCATATAGTAATAACAAGCATGAATCATGTAATGATGAGACATGGCAACAAGTAATGGGAAACATGGGCCCCCTTCCGAGTACACGTTTCTGAATTATCCATTATTCGTTCTTTTCCTTAAACCCCGGCTTGGTTATTTATTATTAATGTCAAACAATCATGTAGGTGTACAAAATATATCAAGAATAATAGGGCATGATCATGTGGCAATTTCATGTTGCAATATAAACATGTACGAGTGCACGATATCTCATAAAGGAATAAAATAGACAAATCTCAAGTTCAGGACAGCAAGATCATACCGTAGTAAAACAGTGATTTCCAGTGTTACAAACATGCAAATCTGAATCCATCCAAATGTCTAGAAAATAGACTTCAAACTGAATCCAGCGAGTATAAATAAGTTATATAGTATTTCAGAAAAACTTAACTCAAAACTGATTTGAATCTAGAAAACACGTTCAGCCCGAAATCAAGAAATCGAATTTCAAGAGCAAAAAAAAGCATGAAAACACATCAAATAAATCCACGAAAAATCTGGGATATTCCCCTATATTTCTAGTATCAAAATATAAAGTTTCAGAATTTTTCAATAAAATTAGATTAGTCATCAAAAATCAGGAAACATCAATAAACGAGAGTTTGGCAAATTTGGAATTCCCAACACTGTTGTACAAAAACTGTAATATCTCGCAACCAGTGGAACGAAATCCAAATCCGCCAAAGGGAGATGAAAATAGATAGAATAAGCTAACTTTTATATTTCACAAATATTTTCTATACAGTAAAAGGAATCTGAGTGAAAACACAATTCTTTACAGGACAGTGAGCAAAATACAGCAAGTATGACTTTTGTGAACATGCATGAAACGACATATAAAACTCATCAATAAAATCTACCAAAATTCTAGGTAAACCCTAGATAGGTATAGAAAAATTGACCAAAGTTTCAGATCAAAATAATATGAGTAGCACAAGTATCAAAATTATTTAGTCATCAAAATCATCGAAAATGAAATCTGGAAAAGATCTACACCTCTGTAGTAAAACAGTCATAACTCACACATACGAAAACGAAATCAAGCAAGGTTAGAGAGGTTGGAAAGCAGACGAATTTCTCTAAAACTCATATTTTATACTGAAATTAAGATTCTAACCTTAATATGGTCTAAATTACTGATCAAGACAGATTATCGGTAAAACACAGAATTTCCTCAAAAACCAAAATCAACATAGATCCAACGAAACTTAATTCAAACACAACCAAACATGAAATCGAGTCTACCAAGTGTCCAAGCACCATGAATTAGGGTAATTAACATATCTAAAACAAGTCTATTACATGGATCTCAACAAATACTCAAATTCTCACAAAAGTCCCACATACATGATCAAATCAAGAACGGAAAAAACCTAAGTTAATTCATGTCAAGATTGTGTCATGAGGTAACTATGGTCAAGTTTTCACAATAGAGACAAACCTATCAAAGATAACACACAACCGAGTTGTCTCTAGAACCCAACTACACTATAAGTGGTATTTTTGACTTGTATCATACAAAAAAAATTTGAGTACAAGTTACTTGCCTGAGAGATGACGATGGAAACGACACAAGAGAAAGAATAACGGGAACGGATTCCCAGCCAATGAACTCCAACGAACCAAATAACGAACAACGAACTCAAGGTGAGTACACAAACCAAAGAACTTAACGAAACACAACCACGATGTCAACCGCACAAATCAATACGTGCACACCCAAAGAGACATTGCTATGCATGAGAGATGGCGATGGGAAGGCAGAAGGCAGCAGTGCTCGCTGTCCATGCTGATTGCCGCGGCGAAGGGAGAGACAGCACACAGCGGTGTGCTGTTGTGGCTGTCTCTGGTCTGCCGATAGGGGGAGAAGGCAGGAGGGGACTGGCACCTGGTGGTCGCAGGGAATGCAGCGCGACTGGGGGAAGACAGGTAGGGTGCAGCGGAGTTGCTGCTGGCTGCCTCGACGCCGAGAGGAGGCAGGGAGGGCGGCGCCAGGCGGTTGTTGCTGTGGCACAGGAGGGACCAGGGGAGACAAACAGGGGATAAAGAACAGGGAGATGGTGCACAGGGTCATGGGTTGAAGACGGCAGCTGGCATTGTCGCGACGTTGTTTTGCTGTGGTGCAGTGTTGTTGCGGTGCAGCGCTGCGACAGGAGGAGACCAGGACAGAGGGTCGCTTGTGGTGGCACAGGCTGCTGGACAGTTTGACTGGGGTGCTGCTGACTGCGGAGGGAAGCTAGGGAGCGGCACGGCAAGGTGACGGGATGATAGGAAGGTCGAGGAAGAGAGATAGACGGGAGAGAGAGAGCGGGAGGGTGCGGCTGAGGATATGGGAAGATGAAGAGGCGGCACCTGGGGTTTTATAAAGCAAGGTAGGCTTAGGGTTAGGGATGAAACGGGTAGAGGGGGGTGTTAGAATTTTTTCCCAAAACGACCCATTTTTGCAAAGTTTTTCCCAAACTGCCCTACTTTTTTTTTAATTCCCAAAGCGCCCCACTCGGTCTCTCAAAGACCGAGTCTAGTGCAAATAGACTCGGTCTTTCAAAGACCGAGTCTATTTGCAGTAGACTCGGTCTTTGAGAGACCGAGTCTTGACTCTTTGCGTACTTCAAAGCGCAGATCCCCTTTCTTTCTTCTTCTTCTTCTCGACTTTAACCTATTCTATTTCTCTACCCATCTTCCTAAATCTAGGGCGACCTCCTACCCACAAAATCTAATCTTAATCTAAATATATATACCAATATCTTCCTAACCCTCTAACCATCTCCACTATAACAACCCAAAACCCTTATTTTGAAAGATCCATTTTTCTGATTTTTGCTAAATTTGAAGCGGATCGCAACTTCAACTCTTTTAACGAAATATATACGGCTCTGTTCTTGACGCTTGTGAAGGTATGATGAATATTGGCCTTTAATTTTCTGAAATTTGGTATAGATTTTGTTTGCGTTTAGATAATAACTTGCATATTTTAATAAATATACCTAGGTATGGATCTTGAGATTCCTATTTGGTTATACTTTGGTGGTGAAATTATTCTTGATCCAAAGATTGGTTGTTGTTATAGTCATTTGGAACCGGAAATAGTTTGGGTACCCCGTACCATTACATTTGAAGAACTAGTTGAGAAAATCTATGAAGTTACTAATTGGGATAGGAATGAATGGAATGCGAAAATTTTAGCTCGATACGCAGCAGGAAGAGGAGGTGTTCAGTATTTTATGACAGTGCCCGTACCTACTGATAATGCGCTGAAGTCATTGATTGCTAGGACATTTGATCCGAATTGTGCTTGGTTTGTATTAGAGTTATATATTCAGCAAATTCGAGTTGTAAATGCTCAGCCACATGATATCCCCAGTGCAAGCTTCATACGGGTAGTACCTACACAACAGTCGAGGCCTAACCCGGATCAATCTTCACAACCAAATCCGGTATCCTCACAAGAGAACACCTTCACAAATACAACAATTCCGGATTCTGTAAATGTTGAGCTGCCACGCCAACCAAGCCCGGTTCCTAGACTCGGTCTTTCAAAGACCGAGTACAATATTACTAGACTCGGTCTTTGAAAGACCGAGTCTTCAGTCTGTGAAATTTTTACTGAAGACTCGGTCTTTCAAAAACCGAGTCTAATTATATTGAACTCGGTCTTCGAAAGACCGACTGTTGTGTTCAATCACTTACAGAGACTCGCTTGGTTTCTGGAAGTGAGAGATAGTCAACAGTCGGTCTTCCAAAGACCGAGCTCAATATTACTGGAAGACCGAGTCTTGAAGCTGATTGCAAAACTTTGCTGTCAGCTTCAAGACTCGGTCTTTCAAAGACCGAGTCTAATAATATTGAGCTCGGTCTTTGAAAGACCGACTCTTCAAGCTGTGTATTTTTTTTTGAATCAGCCATATGCTGAGTCTATTCTTCTCAACAAGTTTCACAAGCTTCTTTCAAACAAGCTTCAGACTTGCCGAATAAGCACATCCAAACATGATCAGCTTTCAATCTTTCTCAAGGGCTCATATAAACACATCCAACTTCACAAAGAAACTCAACATACAGCCACACCACATCCAACTTCACAAAAAAACTCAACATAAAGCCACACCACATCCAAACTCAACATCCAAACTTCATAAATCAACACATCCGAACTTCACAAATAAACACATCCAACTTCACAACTTGCTTTCTCATCAACTATCTTCACAGCCAAATAACTTTGAAACAATCTTAATCACAAAATAAAGCCACACCACACCAATATCACCACTCCAACAAAATCACCACTCCAACTACCAATATCACCACTCCAACTAATTCCCAAAACTGAGCAATTTTAATAACTTCATCAACTACCAATATCACCACTCCAACAATCTCAACCACATCAACAATTTTAATAACTTCATCTCAAACAGAAGAACATTTAAAAAATACTACATTAAAAAAATTACAAGATCATCTACCAAGTTAAAAAAATAAAAAAACTACATTAAAAAAACTACATTAAAAAATACTACATTAAGAATACTACATTAAAAATACTACATTAAAAAAACTACAAAATCAAAATAATTAAAAATATTACATCAACTACCAAGTTAAAAAATTATTACAACAAACTAACGATATTAATAACATCACAAGTCAAGGGTCCGGTGTGAAGTAGTCTGGGGGTCTTCTGTGTCGTCTACGACGATGGGGAGTTGCCTGTGTCAGTGCAGACAACGGGATCTCCGGCTCTTCTTCAATCTCATCCCCAACGAGTTGTTCTTCATCATCCCTTTCAATATCAGGCTCTGCTTCTTGTTCGTGTTCCGAATCACTTCGAGGTTGAGGTGGCGGCCTATGAACAGTTCTCTTTCGTCGTTGACCAGTACGACCGCTGGTTCGATGTGTGGGGGTCCTAAGTATTGCATCTAATGTTGCACCCTCCCCCACAAGATCAGCTTGTGCACGGCAACACGATAACATCTCCCGTACAGTAACCTTCGTCTGATCGGCGATGTTGCTATTTAGCATAGAAGCACATTTCTTGGCAAGGGACCAAGTCTGGGTCAACTAGAAACATGAAAGGTTGAATTAGATGCACATAAATATATAAAAACATATTGATATATAAATTTTGAAAATTTAAAACGAAACATTAAAACTTACAAAGCCACGAATAGCGGATCCCTTTGGTTGGTACATCGGCAACCTCACGGAATGCTCATCTACTGGTTCGGTCCCTGGTCGACGTATCGGTACAACGACTCCAGCAGGAGCCTGCAACGGTGGGGAAATGAACCGTCTAGTGACTCTCTCGTACCAAGACAAGTACACACCATGCAAGGAGAGGTCAAAAGGTGGAGTGTCAACGATGATTTCTTCGAAACGGTTAATGTTCCATCTCTGAACGTAATCGAAGAAGCAAGTGGCCCAGTTGTGTCCCGGTGTACGGCCCATTCCAGTGATGTTATGCATCTCGGCATTGAATGGCACGGTAACTGGAATCCCCTGGTGCAGACCAAACTGCCGTAAGACCCTATCGGGGTAGTAGAACTCAACAACCCCAAAGTTGATTAGAGGTGCTTTCGTGAGCCACAAATTACGCCTGAACGTACAGATAGGTGGCAGTCGAATCAGTCGCTCCTCTGTGTACGGGGTCCACACCACACAGTCATCGGCCAACCTGTCCAACTCGTCGCGGTAGTATGTCAAGCACCTGTTGGGGTTGGCTGTCCATGTCAGTTTTCCTGTCCAATACACACCAATCGGAGGTAGCATGTCCATATCTTCAGGAAGAACTCTCCAATGTTGAGATTGGATCCGTACTACGGGCCGACCTACGTGAATCCGTTCCCAACTCCATATCTGTAGTAAAATTAGAGGTCCATTCATCTGGTTCGAACCTATACTGCACAGACACAGACTCCGATACAGTGCCGATAGTATTGCACTGCCCCAACTGTAGCGGCTGATCCTACCTATATCGACGATTAAGGGCAAGAACATCAGTGCTACGGTATTCCCGGTCGAGTTTGGAAACAAGACCGTGCCGAATAGCGTTAGAATATATGCCCTACAGTAGCACTCCACCTCCGCTGCAGTTGAAGCGTCCTTCAATCTATCTTTAAACGTATCCTTCAACCACTTTAGGCGGATAAATTTCCCATTTATCGCGCCAGCTTCCACTTCAACCCCTAAATACTCCTCCACTATATACACGGGATCGAAGTCCATCGATCCTGTCACTGCCTCTCCATCGATTGGAAGCCCGGTTAGTATAGCAACGTCTTGTAAAGTCACCGTCATCTCCCCGACTGGCAGGTGAAATGAGTGTGTCTCGGGCCTCCATCTTTCAAGCAGTGCTTCGAGAAGTGGACGATCGCACTTGATGAATGTCATCATGGAAATACCGTAGAACCCACAATCTCTAAGCATCTCGTGTATGCGTGGGTGCACAGGTAGCGGATGCCCAGTCCTAAAACGGCACTCCGTAGCCTCGCCGTTCCAAACATACTGCGATCGATGCATTGGCTGGAGAGTGGGAAGTGAAGGGTCGAGTGGTCCGGGGCCTACAGGAGGGATGTATGACGACGAGGGGCCCGCCTCATTTGGATTGAATTCAACCTACATAACAATAACATTTACATCAGTAGACCGAAATATAATACAATTCTATTAGAATCAACATTTAATTACTTACATTAGTAGCATCGGTAGAAGCACGACCACGACCACGACCACGACCACGATCACGTCCACCGCGATTACGTGGAGGTCTACTACTTTCTCCTACCTCCATGTTACCCCTTGTGCGTGCCATTTACAATAGACTACAAATCCTACAAGTTCAACAAAAATGTTATTAACTACACAAAAGCTAGATATAAAAACAAATTATATATAACAAAGCCGTTGATTCTCTAATTTTAGCAAAAAAACTAGAGTATAACAAATTCAACAAATTCTATACATAACCTAGACTCTATAAAATTCTAAAAAACTAGATTCAACACATACTATATGGAATTCTATACAAAATTGATTCAACAACAAAATTCTATTCAACAAGGTTTCAATAACTCTATCAACTCTTTCAACAAAATTCTATACAAAATTGAACTCTTTCAACTCAATATTTCTTTTAACTCTTTCAACAGAATTCTATTCATTCCAACTTCAACTCTTTCAACTCTTTCTTTTTGAAAATCAATAACTCAACAAAATTTGGGTATTAACACTAAAATTAACTCAACTCTTTCTTTTTGAACATCAATAACTCAACAACAGAATTCTATTCAACAATGATTCAAGAACTCTTTCAACTCTAACAACAAAATTCTATACAAAATTGAACTCTTTCAACAATATTTCTTTCAACTCTTTCAACAAAATTCTATTCATTCCAACTTCATCTCTTTCAACTCTTTCTTTTTCAACATCAATAACTCTACAAAATTGGAGTTATTAATACTAAAATTAACTCAACTCTTTCTTTTTGAACATCAATAACTCAACTCTTTCATTTGGAACATCAATGCTAAGCAAAATTAACAGTGAAAATAACATCAATAAACTAATCTACTTTGTGAACAACAAATCAAATTCAACTAATGAACTTCACAATAGCATCAACACTAACACAAATTTTGCTTACGAAAAGCTTCAGAAATATACCTAACAAGTAGGAGAATCCGAACACGAAGATGAAATTGGCGAGAAGAGCAAGATCCTACAACCGAAATCTTCCAATTATGGGTATTCGGGGTTTAGGGTTTAAAGAAAGAATCGATTTTGGGGAATAGGATTTGGTAAAATCGAAAATGAATTAGAGAGTAATTGGTTTTGGGAAGTTCAACATTCGATTAAGAGAGTAATCGAACGGAAAAGTAGGGATTGCGACGGATTCGTTGAGGGAAAGAGCGAAAAGAAATAACAATCGAAAGTGAAGAAGAAGAAGAAAGAAAGGGGATCTGCGGTTATAAAAACGCAGAGTCAAGACTCGGTCTTTCAAAGACCGAGTCTACTGCAAATAAGACTCGGTCTTTGCTCTTTGATTTTTCAAAGCACAAGACTCGGTCTTTCAAAGACCGAGTCTATTTGCACTAGACTCGGTCTTTGAGAGACCGAGTGGGGCACTTTGGGAAATAAAAAAAAAAGTAGGGCGGTTTGGGGAAAACTTTGCAAAAATGGGTCGTTTTGGGAAAAAATTCGGGGTGTTAACGGGTAAGTATGCATATATGCAAATAAATGGCTATTGGGTATCTTAGAAATGGGGTTTGGGTAATAATAAATGGGTTGGGTTAAACAGAATAGGGTAATTAGGTTGGGGTTTCATTTAATGGGTATGATTAATTAAATAGTGGGTTTGGTGTTGATGGGTTACAGGTTGGGTAGTTTAGGGTTTGGGTTGGGGGTAATGAATAGGGTTTGGGAATTAATAGGGAATTGGGTATGGGTTTAGTGTATAAACGGGTTTAAAATTAAAATTGGGTTTGGGTTTTAAATAAAAATCCAATAAGAAAATTAAATACAATAACTAATGAAATACAATTTTATAAACTAGTATAATTTGCATTAAAAGTATAGAGTCTATAAGTACAAATATAATTAACACATGAAATGGATTTTTAATAAAAATTCAAAAACAACAATAATAACAATAATACAATAACAATAATAATGAATAGGGCCATGATAAAAATAATAATAGTGCTAAAAATAACAGTAATAATATCAATAATAGAAATCAGGGTATAAATTTAAATAATAAGATTTGAATAAAAAATCATAGGAAATAGTTACAAATAAGATTATTTATCGAAAATAGATTTTAATAGAAGATTCAAAAATATATTTTGACAAAAGAGTTTGAAAGCGAAAAAAACAAAAAAATAATTTGCGAAAATTTTAAATACAGAAAATATATAAAAATACGTTCTTAAGGAAACAGGGGTTACAACTTTCTTGCACTTATTTTCATACCCTTTATTGTACTACTTGCGGCCTGAACTTGCACTAAGGGCATCTGTCTTTGTTCCTCTATTTTTCTTCTGCATGATATATACAGGTTTTGGAGACCAATTGCCTGCTGGAGTTGGTGAGCAAACGTTCTAGGCTTCACTTGGGAAAACTTGCTTTAATTATTTTGTATTTGAGTTTATTTAATTTTTGTTGCCACTTGAAACTTGTAACGGGCTTGTAGTCCCGAAGTTTTTACCTTTGATCCAGATCTTGAATTTATTTGGGATATTTATATTTGTTTCAAATGTTTTCTGTTGATTAATAAATAATTCATGCATGCGTGGTTGAGTATATTTTGCAATATTTTTTGTTATGATGCTGAGTCGATTCTACAACTTATGAATGATGAAAATCATTCGCTGAGCTTTGTCACATACTCGTATTCCGTATTCTTTTTGGGAAGCGTGGTGTGACATTGTAACTACCGTTCCGATTATTTTCCACTATAACATATAGGGCTTTGTACAGCGGACTTATTATAGCATTTAAGTGTTAATGCTATTGAAAGTGATCAATAATAGCATTTTTAAAGAAAATGTTGTTTAATTTTGAAATTTACTCTCAGTTATGACAGCGTTTTTAAAATGCTATATTATTTATGGCATTTTAGAAACGCTATTATATCTGTAAATAAACAAAATAGATATGGGCAAAAAAGAAAATTCTAAGTAAAAAATCCAAATCCATCAAAATCCTTTAACTTCTCCCCCGTTTCCAAAACGCCTCCGTCACGAAATCTATCCCTAATTTCTATTCCTCCGTGCCTCCCGAATCCCCGACCCACCGTCATAAGAAACGTCTTTCTCCTCCCCGCGACCCCGTTCCCCTACCCGCCATCGCCCAATGCCCTCTCCTTCTCCCCGCCCTCCAAAGCCAGACACGCCGTCGCCGAACACCATCTTCTTCTCCCCGCCCCCGAAGTCCCACCACGTCTTCATAGTTCCGGAACGCCCCCTTCTCCTCCCCGCTATCTCCCACGCTAGCCTATTCCAGGTAATTTTGTTTGCTGAATCAATCGATGTTAGGGTTCGTCTTCCTTATTTAATTCTTGGCTGTTCATCTTACACCTCATCTACTTCAATATCTGCTTTAACTTCCATACTGCTATATCTAATTTGAATTTAAGGATACAGAAGTTATACAAGGATACTACAATGACTAACTGACCAAGTCATTAGTAAAATATAAGAATTACTATCCTCTATAGTAATTCTTGAATTTTGAAGGATTTTTTATGTGAGATGATATCTTGTGCATTGCTTCTATTACTTGTGTTTTAGTTGCATCCATGCTAGTTTTAAACCTTAGACGTTTTGGGGCTGCTGCTGCTGATTCCATCAATTTAGAGAATAATTAACAAATGGATTTTGCATAAATAAACAAATAAGTGGTAGAATATGAATATGCACACACCAAGATTACTATAGAAAAGGAAGAAGTACGCCTAACTCCTAACTCCCACTCATAGTAGAGAGTCTATTACTATGATCCAAATCTGTCAATTCTGGAACTGGGAAAGATTTGATCCTTTATACCAAGTTCAACAGAAAACTATTAGCTCAAACCTTCATAATGAAATAGTGTTTTCTTCATCCCTTAATCAGAAAGTGCACAATTCTGATTCATATGGTGGAAACCATCTATTCATGTGTCCGTTGTGTACCATCCCTCAAACTCACGAAAAAACTCAGAAAACTGTCTGTTTCTTAAAATTCAGAAGAGCGAGGCACGCAAATATAACAGCCAAGAGTTACATAGGAATGTTCTATAAAATAGTAATTTTGAAGGGAAGATATAGCCTTGCAAAAAAGTATCACCAAATGAAGAATAAGGTGGTAGTTAATATTTTGTGCAGTGATACAGCTTATTTTTCATGTCAATATGGGCAAGCAGGTTTTGTTGTGTATGACCCTGTTGGATCGTTTTGTGGCTTTTAGCTCTTGTTTAGCAGCTTAACGTATCATTACTGATATACTAAGCGGCAACTCATTCTTCAACATCTAGGAGAGTAATACATAACGAAAATTTTCTTAGGGTCATCTATATTCAAGAATCTGAAATATCTTTCAGAAGTTAATGCATCATTCAAAAGGGAATGATTGTGCTAAAACTTTCATCTAAAATTATATGCCAAGTGCCTGGAATGAAGTACTACAAATAGATTTTCAGGGAGTTAGTTTAAGGCAGTTAACAAGGATGCTCTAGTCATTAATTTTATGGGAGATTTCCTTTGATGGAGATGAATTGAGAGGTTACATGTTACTGATCCTAAATATTTGGAATAAAGCCTCTTTTGTTGTTGTGTAGAAATTGTTGGACGATTATTTGTACTCAACTGGAATAATTGTGAATGCTTGTCAATGATTGCTTAACCAATCTTTTGTTTTTCACAAGTAAACAAAGCTTCTCTTCATTCCTGCATCTTCTACTATTGCTTTAAAACATGATTCCTTCATGGGTCGTTTAAATCTTTGTTAAGAGAGATGGTATATTGTGTTGGACACTTTTCTTATGCTTGCAGTTTAATATGATACTACCTATTTCAATGATTGTTAAATAGAATTGTGTATCAGTGTGATGTGTTGGATATATTGGTATATTCTCTCTATATAAATATAGCACGTGCATATGTGTAACACGTGTAATGAACGTACAATTGATTGGATATGGAAACGCGGGTTTGTGGGCTTATAACCCGATACCCAAACCAGTATTTAGAAATAAATACTGGCTTGTGATAGCAGTCTAGGTATTCCAATTTTGATACCTAGGGTGAATATCTCAAGCAACTTAGATCTAGAGATAAACCCTAATTTCTCAATTGTTAATTTCTCACAAAACCTAACAATCTTGAGATATTTTGTTAATCAATTTGTGAGATTAATTAAGAGAGAAGAGTACCTCACTGGATCCCGTCGTTCTCGCCGAAACCCTTGAAGCCGTTCGAGGGCATCGTCACCGACGATCGTCTCCGGTGCCGTCGCTCCCACAGACGAACGCCGAACGCGCCAGTCGTCGTCTTCTTTCGTGCGAAGCCATCGACAAGCCGTCGATCCGTCGAGGCGTCAGATCCCGCCGAAGCTCCGACGGCGCTGCTTCCCCTCAGTCGCCGTGGTTGCTGATCGACGGCACCGCCCTCCAACAGAAGCCGTGCTCAGTCACCAACTCCTCCCGTTCCATCTACTGTCTATTTGGAAGAAGACAGTTGGGTTCTCTCTCATTTCAGTGACAGGGTTTTGAGTTCGCTTCAGAACTGCGCCCACAACCTGTTTGTTGAAATCCCCCACCGAGTTCAATCCTTGAAATTGAGATTGGTTTGATTAGAGATGGGTGGTATTTGCTCAAAGAGAGCAACAGTGGATTTGTTCCTTATGGAGTTTGACACAGATTGAGATACTCTGTAAGGTGCAGTACGGGATTGATCGGATGTGTTTCGAAATAAATTTGACCTTAATCAAATTGAAGGGGAAGAGACAGTGAAAGATAAGTTCTTTACTTTCCTCGTATTAAATTTCTGTTAAATATCTTGCTAAGTGGTTAAGTTTAAGACCGTATTAATCATTTGTTTAATTAAATACAAGTTGAACAGTTGTTTTTGGCTATGTGCTAAAACAAGATATCTATTTTGATAAGTTAAACTGTATGTTGACTATAAAATTCGGATCTCCAATAAAATTGTTGAGAATTAGATTGTGCTAATAATTTGTTTAATTGGCTAATCTTTAACAATTTGATGAATGTAGGAACTCTAATGTTACCTACAAATTGTGTATGTTGGAGATGATGGATATGCTTCACGGTTGAATAAGTCTGCACCACGCAGGCTTCTCCATCGAATTTGGAAAACACTTCTAACTTGAAGTGTCGGTATGATCTAATCTAATTTTCTTAGTATTTTTTCATGTGATGAATGTGTTAACGTTTTGTGCGTTTGATCATATGATTGAGAGTTTTAGATCATAGTTATTCTCGCTTTGGAAAACTAGCATGTTTAGGGTTGTTAAGTGTTTTATCATACTATGTGTATAGATATTTTGACAAATCCATTGTTTGCAGTTTGTGTGAGATTATATATTTGTTTCTCTAAAATTTAAAATAAAATAAAATTGTATAAGATGTATAACAAATGTCTGTAACTTAGGAGAGAGCATCTCTTAATGTAATACCCTGATTTTTCAATTAATGAAAAATTATTATTTTGCACGTAGTGTGCACGTGCAATATTTTGGGTTGAATTATTTTTATTATGATGTGTATAAATATATATAAATTTGTTCTCAAATTATTTTGTACAAAAAGTCTTTCTTTAAAGCCTTATTTTAATTTAATGAAAAAGCCTTTTCTTAAAAAAGCCCAAAAATGTATTTTATTTTATTTATTTTAATAAACTATTTTGGCCCAAAAAGAAAGCCCATGAATTAATCTCTTTTAATTAGAACTTGTCATGTAGAAGACTTTTTTTTACTAATTTATTTTTATACAAATTTAAAAATGTACAAATTGGCCTAGTTGCATGCACGTGCACTACACGTACACGTGCAATGCACACTCTCTATTGGTGGCCGGGATGCATTTTTTTGGAGGGATTTTCAAAATTGATCATGGTGATCATGGTGGTAGTTTTGGGGATGTGGGTAGTTTCTATAACTCCTACTTTGATCTAGGCCCTTCATTCTACAACCAACCACTCAATCTTGGCCCTCCATTTCACCTATTCTCTAGTATAAATACCCCCCCTCTCATGGCTATTTTCATATGCAAATTATATTTCCAAGCTATAGTATTATTGTTGTAATAGTGTGAGTTATAAAAGATAGAGAGTTGTGTGGGTTTTGCTTGCTTGGAGTGGCCGGCTATCACCTAGGGGAGCATTCGGTTGTGCTAGGAAGCATTCGGTTGGGCTTGGGTGGCTTGGAGCTCGTGCGTGCGTTTGGCTAGGAGGAGGTGCTTTTATTTGCAAGGACTTGTTGCTTTTTGTGTTTCTCTCCATTCAAGGTGGGTAAAACTTTCATATTTCTAATGTAGGAATCTATGCTAGTTCTAATTATCAAACACTATGCATGAAAAATACTAATAAGAACACACTTAAATTGAAAAGTTAGTGTATGAATTGATTGAAATGATGTGATTAACTTGGGTGAAATTCTAGCATGAAATTTAATTGTATGTAGAATTCTCCATGATTATTAATTTGAATGAATGATGGTGGAATATTGCTAGCATGATGCATGAAAATCTCCAATTAGATCGCTTGTAAAATGTATGGTTGAAGCATGAAATTGATTAAGAAAAGAGTACACTTTAATTTGAAAAGAATGATTTTTCTTGAATGATTGAGTTGCAATTATACTAATTAATGAGTAATAGTATACTTTGTGACGTAGATGAACTAATGAAATTATTTTGTTGTCATTAAAGAAGAACCACTCAAAAATTAATAGTTTTGAGTTTTGCCTATTCATGTGCTAAATAGACATTCATGTTGATATGGGTATGGATAAATCCAAAATATTGTGTTGTTGAATGAGAATTTATAGCAGTGAATTATCATAAGGAATTGGTGAATAAAAAGGGATTAGAAGACTAATTGATTATTCAATGTCGAAAATAAAAGATTTGGTAGTCTTAATGAACAATTTATTAAATTGTGTGGAAAAATTATGTTTTAGTACAAAAAAATTATTTTATACTTACTGTTATGAAGATCTAGTAAAGGAGATTAAATCTGGAATTTTTCAGTAGTTTGTATAAAGGCAATATGAACCAAAATTGACTTGAACATCGAGTTGTTTTAACAACTGTAGTAAAACGATTCATATGAATTTTAACTTGGTACTGTGACAACCTGAGCCAGTAGCTCAGGCGGTCACTTACTGCGGTTGGCTTCTCTGGGTCGATCGGTTCGAACCCTGTGTTCACAACTTTTTTTCACCATTCAAGAATATATATGTAGCTTTCGACCGAAAGCATATACACTTAATTCGCCCCTTTCATACCGCTAGCACAGTTTGGCCATGTGGCGGGTGCTCTTGGCTCTCTTCCCGTTGTGCCTGGGTTCGATTCCTCCCATCGGCACTTATAAAAAAAATATTTTTTTGAGAGTTCTAGATGTCCAAAAAATGTGGAAAAAATATGGTAATTCTCATAAAAATGTAAGGAATTTTATAGGAATGATTTGGGTGTTATTTGAATAAATTTAATTATGGTTTGGAGACAAAATGCATATATAGACATATGGTTCTATGTGGATGATTAATATGAAACTATAACTTGAAAGAATAAGTGAATTGGCACACTAAGTGTTAACTTGGCAAAAAGAAATGTGGTTTGTGACATGATGCAATTATTTCCTCACAATATGTGAAGTGTTTATATTATTTGGTAAGGAGAAACTATCATGATGTGACAATTGATAAGTATATGCTATTTTGTGCAATGATGGACTTGTGAACAAATGAGAAATCATGAATTGAAAGAGAATGTACATGTGAGTTTGAGAACTCGACATGGAAAATTTTATGAATTGAAGATTGTGAAATGAAATTTGAAATAGAGTAGCTAAGTCTCCCCGGCATCGAGAAATGAAATGAAATGAAATTAGACCAAGGTTGGTCAAGATGAAATGAATGAATAAGTCCGGTTGATGGAGAGGCTAACTCTAGAGATTAATTTTGTTCATGATTTTTAATAAAACTAAGGACTAGTGCATAGTGAAGATGTGATGAAAGTAAGAGAAAAACATTGAGTATGAGGGCCCTGGGTAGCGACGAGAGCGTATCCCAGGAATTCCCATGACGAGTCTGGGTAAGGATACTGTTCCAGAGTACCGTCCCAGTGGCGACGCTCGTGGGATGTTTGAAGACTACGGGTGGTGTCATGTTTTTGGTGAGAGCGTATCCCAGGAATTCCCATGATGCGTCTGGGTGAGGATACTACTCCAGAGTGCCTAAACATGAGTTCGTAGGTCAGATAACATCTAGGATACTTACCGTAATTACAGTAGTAGATTAAATCATAACGGGGGATCGAACCCTATAAAGATGAAGAACGAATAAGGGCTTGCCCTCGGACCTATGTAGTATGGGATGCATAGAATCCGAACAAGTGTGCATTAGTGTCATGTAACATTAATAAATGCATTCAGGATTAAGTGCACAATCACAACACGACATCAATAGGGTAGTCCCTTTAGTTTGAATGTGACAAGTTTGTGTTTGCTAAATATGAAAAGTTAAGTTATACTATTTCCGGCATAGAGAGGATGGCCGTGTATAATGTTCGTCGGTTGAATAAACTGACGTACCCACAGTCTGATATGCAGGTAAATGTTATGCTAAAGATTAAAGAGGATTGGATGCTTAAAGATTATATCAAGCTGTTGTACTTGTATTCAATTGTTGTATTTTACTTCCGTTGTGCAAAAGAAAGATGTAATTATGATGTAAACTCTGATGTATGATGAAAAGTTTTAATTTCCCTGTAAAATTGTACTAAAGAAAGTGAAAAGATCCTGTAGAACATCTCGAATTCAGTGTATTTGGGATTCGAGGCGTTACAGAGTGGTATCAGAGCCACGCTTTCTACACTTTCACACTTGTACAAATTTATAGGGAACAACACCCTAGAAGTGGACATTAGAGTGTGTGTTTGAATCTAGAGATTTAAATGTAAGTGACTTACATTTGTGTTGCTCTAAGATTTATGCTTCTTCCTCTCTATTTCTAAGATGGCTGATCACTTCGACCCTGCTGGAGGCGACGACTAGCATATCATTGAGTAAGAGTACCATCCTGGGCAGGCAGATTCCGAGGACGAGTACTATCCTGGGCAAGCTGATTCTGATGATGAAGAATGGCCTGAATCCCGAGAGATCACCCCACCTCCGGATTCATCTGATGATTCTTCTTCCGACGAAGAAGAAGTACCAGTTCCAAGTGGTCTTGTGACTTCTCTTCAGAGGCAAGTGGAAACCCTGAAGGAGAGAGTTGGATTGTTGGAGGCTCAGCCGGAGAAGCGGAAGGCCGACTATTCTGTTCTTAGCCATCGGATTTGGGAGCTTGAGAAGAAAAAGAACCTAACTGATGTTCTGAAGGATGAAGTGGATGAACTACGGGAAGAACTTCAAGCAGCGAAGAGGACCCATAGGAGTTAGACTGTCTTAGCTTCTGTTATTTTTCCATTCTGATGTCAAAACTGTTTTTAAATTCGAATGTATAAACTTTGGAATTCAATGAAATGGAAGTTGGTTTAAATTCTTATCCCATACTTCGAATTTGACGGATCTTTTGCATCAGAATATGTCGAGAAGAGGAGCTAGGAATGGGGAAGGGTTGGATCTGGAGACTGAACTTGCTAGGGTCTACCAGACGCTGAATGCAGTGGCTCAGAACCAAGCAAGGGGGCTGGGGAATCCAGTGCCCGAGGCGATTAAGCTGGTGGAATCGTTCAAGAGAATGAAACCACCTGTATTCGAGGGAAAGTCAGATCCAGATGCGGCTGACAACTGGATACGGCAAGTGGAGACAATCTTTGAGGTGTTGGAGACCCCTGAGGGTAGCAAGGTCAAGTTGGCGACTTTGCAGCTGGAGAAGGATGCGGCGGTTTGGTGGCAATCCATGAAGAGGACCATGGGAGGCATGTTGCTTGGCTGGGAGGAATTTTTGGAAGAATTCCGCAGTCATTATTTCCCCTCCGACGTCCAGGAGAAGAAGGCGGTGGAGTTTCTGTTGCTTCAGCAAGGCAGCATGTCGGTGAGAGCGTATGAGACCAAGTTCACTCAGCTCTCCAGGTATGCTCCAGAACTGGTGATGGATGAGGCCAAGAAAGCTCGCAAGTTCGAGCATAGTTTGAGGCCTAGCTTGAGATCTCGTATGATACCCCTTGGTATCAGGCGATTCGATAAGCTGGTTAAGAGGGCGGCAGCGACAGAGGCGGATATGGAGCAGTTCCATGTTGTTCAGAACCGGAGGAACAACTGGCAGTCTGGTAAGAGGCCTGCACATTCTGGGAGTTTCAGAGGGCAACCATCTGCACAGAGGTTCAAACCGACAGGGGCGAACGCTATTGGTGTAGCTGGAGGACCTGGAAACAATGTGGTGAGACCTTCTGCGGTGACTTGCTACAACTATGGTGAAACGGGGCATTACAAATCTCAATGTCCCAAACTACAGAGTGGAAATAGCAGCGCACCAACGCAACAGGCTGGGAAGAGGCCGTACCAATCAGGGCAAGTATTTGCCTTGACAGAAGCTGATGCTGAGGAGGCGGATCAGGTCATCTCTGGTACAAGGGCTGGTGTTTAGAGTCTTTGTCATTTCTTTTCCCGTGTTTAGTGAGACTATTATGTAATGGTGTGTATTATGTAACAGGCGAACTCTATCTTAATGGAATGAAAGCTGTCGTATTGTTTGATACTGGATCCTCTCATACATTTGTGTCTCCAAAGTTTGCTAAAGTGTTGGGAGTTGAGCCGAAGATTTTTCCAGGCAAAATCTTAGCAGTGGCTACTCCATCAGGGGAAACTTTAACCACTGATCGGTATTATGCTGATTGCGAGATAGTGATTGGAGATCGAATCTTTGGCATTGATCTGATCGAGCTGACTATCTTGGGAGTCGATGTTATCATTGGCATTGATTAGATGTCGGTGTACAGTGCAAGCATCGAGTGTAAGACCAAGACGGTGACAGTGAAGGCTCCAGGTGGACCTGAAATCACGTTCCAAGGGAAGAAGAAGTGTTCTAAGCTGGTGGCAACTATCCGCAAGGAAGAGACTCCTGTGGAAGGGCAAGGGATTCCTGTGGTTCGGGACTATCCGACTGTGTTCTTGGAAGATTTTTCTGGGTTACCTCCGCATCGTGATGTAGAGTTCAGCATCACTGTTCAACCGGGAAGTGCACCCATTTCTAAGGCACCATATAGGATGGCTCCAGTGGAATAGGATGAGGTGAAACGGCAGATTGAGGAACTGTTGGAAAAAGGCTTTATTCAACCTAGTGCGTCACCTTGGGGAGCACCAGTGCTTTTGGTAAAGAAGAAGGATGGATCGATGAGAATGTGTATCGATTACCGGGAGCTGAATAAGGTCACTGTTCAGAATAAGTACCCGATTCCTCGAATTGATGACTTGTTCGATCGTCTACAAGGAGCAGCTGTATTCTCCAAAATAGATCTTCGATCAGGTTACCACCAAGTTCGAGTGAAAGCTGAAGATGTGCACAAAACTGCATTTAGAACTCGGTATGGGCATTACAAATTCTTAGTTATGCCATTCGGAGTGACGAATGCACCCGCAATCTTCATGGACCTGATGAACAGAGTTCTGAGGCCGTTTATTGATTCTTTCGTCGTGGTGTTTATCGACGATATTCTCGTGTACTCCAAGTCTGAGGAGGAGCACACCGAGCATCTGGCAGCAGTTTTGCAGAAGTTGGAAGAGCAGAAGTTGTATGCCAAGTTATCCAAGTGTGATTTCTGGAAATCTGAAGTGGCATTCCTAGGTCACATCCTTTCTAAGGAGGGAGTGGCAACTGACCCTCAGAAGATAGAGGCAGTGGGAGATTGGGCTAGGCCTACTACAGTGAAGGAAGTCAGAAGTTTCCTTGGGATGACTGGATACTACAGGAGATTCATTCAAGGTTATGCTCAGATAGCTGTACCGCTTACTGGACTGACCAAGAAGAATGTGAGCTTCAAGTGAACTGAGCAATGTGAGGCGAGTTTTCAGGAGTTGAAAGATAGGCTGACTACTGCACCTATTTTGGCTTTGCCTAGAGCAGGCGTTGAGTATGATGTCTATAGCGATGCTTCACATCGGGGGCTTGGTTGTGTCTTAATGCAAGAGGGAAGAGTAATCGCTTATGGGTCTAGGCAACTACGACCGCATGAGAAAAATTACCCGACTCATGATCTGGAGATGGCTGCGATTATCTTTGCCGTGAAGCAATGGAGGCACTATGTGTACGGTGAGAAGTTGAATATGTACACAGACCACAAGAGCTTGAAGTATATATATCAGCAGAGGGATCTCAATCTGAGGCAGCGGAGATGGTTGGAAGTGCTCGAGGACATGCGACCTGAGATCAAGTATCATCCTGGAAAGGCTAATGTTGTGGCTGATGCACTTAGTCGCAAGAGCAGTTTGGCCAGTTTGATTACAACTCAGAGGCATCTGATTGAGGAGTTGGACCGAGCAGGTATTGAGGTTGTCTTGCAAGGATTAGGAGCATCTTTGGCTCAGTTAAGGCTTCAGCCTACTTTGAATGCAAGGATCATTGCAAGTCAGGAAGTTGATGCTGATATCTTGGAGATGAAGGAACAGGTTGGTGCTGGCAGGTTGCCCGGATTTCAAACCAGGGATGGAGTGCTGTGGTTCGGAGATAGGCTGTGCGTTCCAAATCAGGCGGACCTGAAAGAGAGTATTCTTCAGGAGGCGCATGCTACTCTTTTGTCGGTACATCCTGGGAGTACTAAGATGTACAAGGACATCAAGCAGCATTTCTGGTGGTCAGGTTTGAAGCGGGATGTGGCTGAATTTGTTGCGAAGTGTGAGGTTTGTCAGCAAGTCAAAGCCGAAAATCAGATACCCGGAGGTCTATTACAGCCGTTACCTATTCCGGAATGGAAGTGGGATAACATCAGTATGGATTTCATCACGGGATTGCCTAAGAGTTCCAAAGGCAATGATGCGATTTGGGTCATAGTCGATCGACTTACCAAGTCCGCTCACTTTTTGGCGATGAAACTCACTGCTTCGATGGACAAGTTGGCTGAGATGTATGTTAGTGAGATTGTCCGACTTCATGGCGTTCCTTCGACCATTGTGTCTGATCGAGATGCGCAGTTTACTTCGCATTTCTGGAGGAGTCTTCAGACAGCCTTGGGTACCAAGACAGATTTCAGCACTGCTTTTCATCCGCAAACCGATGGGCAAACCGAGGGAGTCAATCGTATTCTTGAGGATATGCTTCGGTGTTGTATACTAGACTTTGGAGGCAGTTGGGAAAGGCATTTACCTTTGGTGGAGTTTGCCTACAACAATAGTTTTCAGGCTAGCATCGGGATGGCGCCGTACGAAGCTCTGTATGGCAGGAAGTGCAGGACTCCTGTTTGTTGGTATGAAGTAGGGGAGCGTCAGTTGTTTGGTCCTGAGCTTGTGCAGCTGACTTCTGAGAAGATTGATCTGATCAGGAAAAGGTTGGTGGAAGCTCAGAGCAGGCAGAAAAGCTATGCAGACAACCGGAGAAGGGACCTTGAGTTTGAGGTTGGTGACTTCGTCTTTCTGAAGGTATCGCCCAGTAAAGGTGTGGTTCGTTTTGGCAAAGGCGGGAAGTTAGCCCCGAGGTTTATAGGCCCGTACAAGATATTGAAAAGGATCGGGAAAACTGCTTACCGGCTTGAATTACCGGAAGAGTTGTCTCAGGTGCACAATGTCTTTCATGTGTCTATGCTGAGAGGTTACATTCCAGACCCGAGTCATCATTTGCCAGAAGTGCCGGAAGGTTTGCAGTTAGACCTGAATTACATCGAGTCTCCTGTTGAGATTGTTGATCGTCGAGAGAAAGTCTTGAGGAATAAGACGATACCGATGGTCAAGGTAGTCTGGAGAAACCACTTGGTTGAAGAGGCTACTTGGGAATCTGAGGAGAGGATGTTGAAGGACTATCCTGAGCTTTTTGCTTGATTGTATTTTTGTATATTTTGTTCTTGTTGTGTGTGTTGTATCTTGTTTCTCGCTCTTGATTGTAGTTCCGGGGACGGAACTATTCTAAGGAGGGAGTGCTGTAATACCCTGATTTTTCAATTAATGAAAAATTATTATTTTGCACGTAGTGTGCACGTGCAATATTTTGGGTTGAATTATTTTTATTATGATGTGTATAAATATATATAAATTTGTTCTCAAATTATTTTGTACAAAAAGTCTTTCTTTAAAGCCTTATTTTAATTTAATGAAAAAGCCTTTTCTTAAAAAAGCCCAAAAATGTATTT
Source organism: Hemerocallis citrina (assembly GCA_017893485.1). Lineage (NCBI taxonomy): Eukaryota > Viridiplantae > Streptophyta > Magnoliopsida > Asparagales > Asphodelaceae > Hemerocallis > Hemerocallis citrina. The sequence goes on along the minus strand of CM030365.1, from coordinate 79,937,674 downwards.
TATTTTATTTATTTTAATAAACTATTTTGGCCCAAAAAAAAAGCCCATGAATTAATCTCTTTTAATTAGAACTTGTCATGTAGAAGACTTTTTTTTACTAATTTATTTTTATACAAATTTAAAAATGTACAAATTGGCCTAGTTGCATGCACGTGCACTACACGTACACGTGCAATGCACACTCTCTATTGGTGGCCGGGATGCATTTTTTTAGAGGGATTTTCAAAATTGATCATGGTGATCATGGTGGTAGTTTTGGGGATGTGGGTAGTTTCTATAACTCCTACTTTGATCTAGGCCCTTCATTCTACAACCAACCACTCAATCTTGGCCCTCCATTTCACCTATTCTCTAGTATAAATACCCCCCCTCTCATGGCTATTTTCATATGCAAATTATATTTCCAAGCTATAGTATTATTGTTGTAATAGTGTGAGTTATAAAAGATAGAGAGTTGTGTGGGTTTTGCTTGCTTGGAGTGGCCGGCTATCACCTAGGGGAGCATTCGGTTGTGCTAGGAAGCATTCGGTTGGGCTTGGGTGGCTTGGAGCTCGTGCGTGCGTTTGGCTAGGAGGAGGTGCTTTTATTTGCAAGGACTTGTTGCTTTTTGTGTTTCTCTCCATTCAAGGTGGGTAAAACTTTCATATTTCTAATGTAGGAATCTATGCTAGTTCTAATTATCAAACACTATGCATGAAAAATACTAATAGGAACACACTTAAATTGAAAAGTTAGTGTATGAATTGATTGAAATGATGTGATTAACTTGGGTGAAATTCTAGCATGAAATTTAATTGTATGTAGAATTCTCCATGATTATTAATTTGAATGAATGATGGTGGAATATTGCTAGCATGATGCATGAAAATCTCCAATTAGATCGCTTGTAAAATGTATGGTTGAAGCATGAAATTGATTAAGAAAAGAGTACACTTTAATTTGAAAAGAATGATTTTTCTTGAATGATTGAGTTGCAATTATACTAATTAATGAGTAATAGTATACTTTGTGACGTAGATGAACTAATGAAATTATTTTGTTGTCATTAAAGAAGAACCACTCAAAAATTAATAGTTTTGAGTTTTGCCTATTCATGTGCTAAATAGACATTCATGTTGATATGGGTATGGATAAATCCAAAATATTGTGTTGTTGAATGAGAATTTATAGCAGTGAATTATCATAAGGAATTGGTGAATAAAAAGGGATTAGAAGACTAATTGATTATTCAATGTCGAAAATAAAAGATTTGGTAGTCTTAATGAACAATTTATTAAATTGTGTGGAAAAATTATGTTTTAGTACAAAAAAATTATTTTATACTTACTGTTATGAAGATCTAGTAAAGGAGATTAAATCTGGAATTTTTCAGTAGTTTGTATAAAGGCAATATGAACCAAAATTGACTTGAACATCGAGTTGTTTTAACAACTGTAGTAAAACGATTCATATAAATTTTAACTTGGTACTGTGACAACCTGAGCCAGTAGCTCAGGCGGTCACTTACTACAGTTGGCTTCTCTGGGTCGATCGGTTCGAACCCTGTGTTCACAACTTTTTTTCACCATTCAAGAATATATATGTAGCTTTCGACCGAAAGCATATACACTTAATTCGCCCCTTTCATACCGCTAGCACAGTTTGGCCATGTGGCGGGTGCTCTTGGCTCTCTTCCCGTTGTGCCTGGGTTCGATTCCTCCCATCGGCACTTATAAAAAAAATATTTTTTTGAGAGTTCTAGATGTCCAAAAAATGTGGAAAAAATATGGTAATTCTCATAAAAATGTAAGGAATTTTATAGGAATGATTTGGGTGTTATTTGAATAAATTTAATTATGGTTTGGAGACAAAATGCATATATAGACATATGGTTCTATGTGGATGATTAATATGAAACTATAACTTGAAAGAATAAGTGAATTGGCACACTAAGTGTTAACTTGGCAAAAAGAAATGTGGTTTGTGACATGATGCAATTATTTCCTCACAATATGTGAAGTGTGTATATTATTTGGTAAGGAGAAACTATCATGATGTGACAATTGATAAGTATATGCTATTTTGTGCAATGATGGACTTGTGAACAAATGAGAAATCATGAATTGAAAGAGAATGTACATGTGAGTTTGAGAACTCGACATGGAAAATTTTATGAATTGAAGATTGTGAAATGAAATTTGAAATAGAGTAGCTAAGTCTCCCCGGCATCGAGAAATGAAATGAAATGAAATTAGACCAAGGTTGGTCAAGATGAAATGAATGAATAAGTCCGGTTGATGGAGAGGCTAACTCTAGAGATTAATTTTGTTCATGATTTTTAATAAAACTAAGGACTAGTGCATAGTGAAGATGTGATGAAAGTAAGAGAAAAACATTGAGTATGAGGGCCCTGGGTAGCGACGAGAGCGTATCCCAGGAATTCCCATGACGAGTCTGGGTGAGGATACTGTTCCAGAGTACCGTCCCAGTGGCGACGCTCGTGGGATGTTTGAAGACTACGGGTGGTGTCATGTTTTTGGTGAGAGCGTATCCCAGGAATTCCCATGATGCGTCTGGGTGAGGATACTACTCCAGAGTGCCTAAACATGAGTTCGTAGGTCAGATAACATCTAGGATACTTACCGTAATTACAGTAGTAGATTAAATCATAACGGGGGATCGAACCCTATAAAGATGAAGAACGAATAAGGGCTTGCCCTCGGACCTATGTAGTATGGGATGCATAGAATCCGAACAAGTGTGCATTAGTGTCATGTAACATTAATAAATGCATTCAGGATTAAGTGCACAATCACAACACGACATCAATAGGGTAGTCCCTTGAGTTTGAATGTGACAAGTTTGTGTTTGCTAAATATGAAAAGTTAAGTTATACTATTTCCAGCATAGAGAGGATGGCCGTGTATAATGTTCGTCGGTTGAATAAACTGACGTACCCACAGTCTGATATGCAGGTAAATGTTATGCTAAAGATTAAAGAGGATTGGATGCTTAAAGATTATATCAAGCTGTTGTACTTGTATTCAATTGTTGTATTTTACTTCCGCTGTGCAAAAGAAAGATGTAATTATGATGTAAACTCTGATGTATGATGAAAAGTTTTAATTTCCCTGTAAAATTGTACTAAAGAAAGTGAAAAGATCCTGTAGAACATCTCGAATTCAGTGTATTTGGGATTCGAGGCGTTACACTTAATGTAGAATATGACTCTAATAGTTACGTTGTGTTCCCCCTCGTTCATTGTACTGTGTGTGCAAAGTTGAATTATAATATGTTAGTCATTATCTCATTTAGCGTTATGAAGATGATGAAGAACGAGTAAAGGAAAGAACTCTTTGCTCAATGTGTTTGAGCTAGTGGACATTGTTAGAACCATTAGAGAAAACAAATAATTTTTGAAAAATGTGATAGAGTAATTTTGTATTAACTCTTATAAAGTGCATATATTGTCAATCGTATGTATAAGTTGAGTTTAACAAATGAGACAATTAATAATAATAGTTCTAATTGTGTTCTTGAACATAGCATAATTGGCTAAGATTTGAGAACTATATATTCAATTGTTTGTGAGGAAATGTGACCTAATTATCAAAACTGTGGGGAAATGGAGTTAAAAGCTATTAAGTCAAAGCTTTAACATCTAAGTTGTTTTGAAATTTAGAATCACTATGAACTATATATTAAATTGTTTGTTCTTGTTAAAACTTATAACCCTACTAAATGACACTTCATTAAAATATGACAAATATGAAAGTTGTGCTCAGATTATAATCACTAGAAAATCATTTAGTATGGTCTCTAGGAGCACACAACTTCTTGAGTCAATACATTCTGATATTTGTGATCTCAGTAGCTTTGTGACTAGATGAGACGATTGTTTGTTAGAAGTATTTAATCTCTTTTGTAGATGATTAATATAAGTCTGTCATATATATGAAGAATGAAGCACTTGTTATTCTCAATGAATTAAAAATTATAGTTAAATGCTAAAAATCAAGGGTTCAGACTTAATAGAGGTAGTGAATATGTTTTGACAACTTTAGAGAAGTTTGCGTTGGGCATAATCTCTAGAGCACTCTACTTACAACAGTCAAACGGTATTGATAAAAGTTAGAATCAAACACTTAGTGAGATGTTGAATTCTATATTATTGACTGTTGTTTGTCTTGTGTAATTATGAGTGATGTTGTAGTGTTAATCATATATCTAATGTGTTACTACACTCTAAATTGAATACACCTTGTAAATCATGGTATGAAAACACAAATAATTTTGTTAAAGTGAAAATTTGTGTTGTGATACATTTGTTAGAGTACATGATCCTAGAAGGCCTAAAGTAGGACCTACTACAAATATTTGTGTGCTTAGAGAGTGCAGAATGTAGCTCTGTGGACAGATGTTGGATCTATCTAATTTGTGTTAGAAGAATCTAGATTTGCAAAATTCTTTGAAGATATGTTCATCAAAGATGAATGTATGAAATAATCTAGTCCTACAGACATGTTCAATGATTCACAGTTGGAATCAAGAACCAGCCATACTGACACTTGAAAACTTGAATGACAAATGAGCTAAGAAGAGTCTTTAGCAGACAATGAGATGATTCTGTGTCATACAATAATACTTTAATTTAGTTGATCTGCCGAAAGGGGCTAAAACTATAGTAAGTAAGTGGGATTTTGTAGAAGAAACTTAATTTTGATTGTTCAGTAGCAATTTTAATGTTTTTTAGTAGCTAACAGATTGACTGAGAAAAATGGGGTAGATTTATTTGATGTCTACTCACATGTTTGTCATATTGCTACAATAAGTATTCTTCTTACCCTTACATCTATTGAAAATTTTGTCATTCATAAAGGATATTTAAAAGGCTTTGTACTTGATGTTTTGTACTAAACAGTTTTGTACTGGAAAGTTTTGAACTAATATGTTTAGTGAACAAGATTTACAATATAGTAAAATCATTGTATGTTCTTAAAACATGTATAGCCAACAGATAAATAATTTGACAAATTTTTGAAATAACCTAGTATATGAATAAGTAATTCAGATCAGTGCCTTCAACTTTGTGGTGTGTCAAATATAGTGGCTATTATTTGCTTGTTCTGTTGACATGCAAGTTCTTGGAAGTGACCTCTCTATTATAAATGAAGTTAAAATTATGCTATCCAAAGAATTCAACACGAAAACCTAGGTACTGTGGACACCATAGTTATAAGGGTGAGTTTTTAGTTGGCAAGGGATAACTCTTAGCCAAACTCATCAAATCAAAATGTGTTTCAAAAGTAAGGATATAGTGATTGAAAGTGTGTTTTGAAACACCTTATGATTATGATAAAAGGTTGACACCTAATGATGGTGCAACTATGAGACAGGTAGATCATTCTAAAGGAATTGACAGTCTCATGTATACAAACATCTGCACTAGAATAGACATAGCCTTTGAGGTAGGTATGATCTGCAGATTCACTAATAATCCCATACACATTTGAGTGGCCTTAAGAGGCAAATGAGATACTTGAGTGGTATTCAAGAGTTTGCTTTGTGCTACTCTAGTCATTCTTCGAATGAATGACTAACCTGATGCATTATGATGCTCAGAATTTAGTGAAAGTCGATAACTAGTAGATATGTGTTTACACTAGGAGAAACAGAAATGTTATGGAAACAAAAAGCAAACAGGCACTGTGCAATCATCCATGAAATCAGACCTCTACGTGTAATCCTCTGCAGGGGAGAAGGCTGAGTGGATTGAAGATATTGTTGCTAGTTATCCATTAAGAAGTTTAAGTAACTCTCTAATTCTGTTATGCGACTATCAAGCTACAATGCACTGTAGCTCATAACTCACTCTATAATAGTAAGAGGAGTATATTAAGGCTGAAAGAAGCCTAGTTGAACTTTCTCATAGATAAAGTGCAATTGCGACAAGTATGGCTAATGCTCTTGCTAAGAGACTTGAAAGTGATCTAATTATCAAAACTGCGGGGAAAGTGGAGTTAAAAGCTATTGAGTAAAAAGCTTTAACATCCAAGTTGTTTTGAAATTTAGAATTCAATTGGAGCCATAGAGAAGTTCAAACTTAAACATCAATTTTAGGCAGTTGACATGTTTTAGATAATTTTGATGATTCGACGTAAATTCCACAAATATATAATGTCATTCCAATTTTGATGATATTATATATCTAGGAATTTACTTAGAATAATCATATTATTCCAATACGAAACATGAAAACTTGTCGATGTGTTTCTGATGATTAAATTGTCCTAAATATCATTTCAATTTTGATGATATGTCTTTTATGGTTACATGTTTCATTCCAATTTTGATGATTCAATGTTAAACCATGATTGAAACGGCAGTCTTTTCATTCTAATTTGAAACATAGTATGGTTCTTGTGTAGAAACTATAAAATTCATGTACTTTACTTATTAAAGATACTTGATTGTGATGCTTGCGTTACATTTTTGCTAAGCTAATTATGAATTGTACTAAGTTCTTTTGTGGAACTAGATACTTTGTGAAATATGTTGAAATTCTTAAAGATGTGTCTCTTGATATTCTTATTTTCAATAAGCTAGCAAAGATGGAGGAGTTGAATCTGTCAACATAGATTTCGAAAATAATGATTTGCTCAAAATGGAGGAGTAAACATAAAGCAGTGTGCAAGGATAGAATTTCAATTTATTTCTTTTGAGAATAAATTAGTCACTTGCTTGGTAAAACTTCTGTTGAGTTTAAGACTCTTGTGTTCATGAACTTAAAACTCATATTTTGTTCTTGAAGTTTATTTGCTTTGTTTGATTTTGAAACTATGACAGATTATTCCAGTTTGTTTAGTCTTTGTGAACTATTCTGAATTGGATATGGTTTGGAACTAGTTAATTATATTGGTTTAGTCTTGATTGAACTATTCGGTTTTATAATTCTATTGGTTCTTATGAAACTATACCTTTATGATGCTTTTCCTTTATGGACTGCTCTCAGCCAGTCAGTTGTATACTGATCTGATGAGATAATCCTGTACTTTATATATTGAGAATATAGGAGGAGATTGTTGGATATATTGGTATATTCTCTCTATATAAATATAGCACGTGCATATGTGTAACACGTGTAATGAACGTACAATTGATTGGATATTGGAACGCGGGTTTGTGGGCTTATAACCCGATACCCAAACCAGTATTTAGAAATAAATACTGGCTTGTGATAGCAGTCTAGGTATTCCAATTTTGATACCTAGGGTGAATATCTCAAGCAACTTAGATCTAGAGATAAACCCTAATTTCTCAATTGTTAATTTCTCACAAAACCTAACATGATGTAGTGCACCATTTTTGTGTCTGTACTTAGGCCGGTATAGATACCAATAATACAAAATTTTGAATATGGATACAAATATAAATTTGCCTTTACAAGCAATTTTTTTATGTTCTTTACTGTTCTTTCAGAGAAAAACGCCTGCATTGTGGTTATTGAGACCGACATAAATATAATTGGGGTAAAGTCATGAAACCCTCCATGTTTGTGTCCGAAAGTAAAAAAACCCCCGCCGTTAGATCTCACTCACTAAGAACCCCATCGCTCTCTTTCATTACTGGCGTTAAATTTAATTGTGCAATTATCTAATTACCCCTAACTGGAATATAAAAAAAACATTTTCACCTATTAATTAGGAAGAGCTGGTGTGTCATCTCGGTTGTCATCTCTTCAAGGAAAAGCAATTTTCACCTATTATCTAATTTCTCCTCGGTTGTCATCTCTTCAAGGTCAGAGGAGCTGGTGTGTCATCACAATGAATAAAGATTGGGTTCATCTTAATAAGTAATGAAATCTGACCCAATTAATATTTTAATATATAATAGATATTAAGATATTACATGCTTTTATGACCACTATTTTATAATTTATAGAGATACAACAGCATATAAAGTGGCAGTTCATCAGTTTGTGGAAATTGTGAAGTCAACTGCTGAGGACCCAAACTGGATTATATGTCCATGCAGAGATTGCCAAAATTTCTGTCGTGGAAATGAGGATATGCTTTTACTTCATTTGCTCAAGCGTGGAATGGATATAACTTACACAAATTGGATTTGGCATGGGGAAGGATTGAATGCGATGGGTTCTACTAAGGAATGTGTATTGCCAGATAGAATAATTGAAGATGCATATGTTGATAATGAGGGTATTCATGAATCTAATGGTAAAGATGGAGAGGATGACTTAACAAATATGTTGAAGGACACTAATATTCCTTTATATCCTGATTGCACTAAATACAGTAGGCTATCAGCAACAATTATTCTATATAAGCATAAATCCATGTATGGTGTTTCTAACAAATGCTTTAATCATCTTTTGGAGATATTGCATGATAAGTTACCAGATGAAAATACAATTCCAGAAACCGCACGAGCTGCACAAGAATTAATTAAGTCATTTAAACTTGATTGTGAAATCATACATGCATGCGTCAACGATTGTTGCCTATTTAGAGGTGAGTTCAAAGATGATGATGAATGTAGGAAGTGCCATGAGTCACGGTGGAAGAAGGATCATCGGACTAAGAAGATTCTTATTGGAGTGCCAGTTAAGATTTTGAGGTATTTTCCAATAATTCCAAGGTTTAGATGAATGTTCCAAACATCAGAACTTGCTGAAAATTTACGGTGGCATCACAATTATAAAAGTGAGGATGATAAAATTAGGCACCCTATTGACTCTTTGGCTTGGAAAACAATTGACAATAAATGGCCATCTTTCGCTACCGAGCTGCGCAACCTTAGACTTGGCCTGGCTGCAGATGGGTTTAATCCCTTTCGTGGTCTTAGCTCCTCACATAGTTGTTAGCCTGTGATGCTGGTAATATATAATCTTCCACCAGGGTTATGCATGATAAAGGAACATATTATGTTATCATTGTTGATTTCAGGACCACATCAACCAGGAAATGACATAGATATTTATTTAAAACCACTGATAGATGACTTGCAGGTTTTATTTGATGTGGGTGTACAAACATATGATGCTTTCACCAAAACATTTTTCAACTTGAAAGCAATTTTAATGTGGACAATAAATGACTTTCCAGCTTATTGTAACCTGGCTGGATGTACTACGAAGGGAAAACTAGCATGCCCCATATATGGTACTAATACTTATTCTAAATGGTTTAAACACAGTAAAAAAACTGTTTACCTGAACCATAGGTGGTTTCTTGGACCAAAACATACATTACGGTTCAAAAGAAGTTGGTTTGATGGGAAACAAGAGCTTGAGGAGCCACCTAGATTAATGGTCGGATCAAGAATTTTGAATGAGATTAAAAATATTGAAAATGATTTTGGGAAGGGGTCAAAGAAAAATAAGAGAAAGTTACAATCTGTACAGATTTGGAAGAAGAAGTCAATATTTTTTGACTTGCCTTACTGGGAGGTAATATATATAACCCACTTTATTTATCTTATTATCTAGTTTTTCAAATTTTTTTGGCAATTAGTTAACATTACATATCTTACATATCTCAATTGTTTTCTTTTTGTTCAATTCAGCATTTAGTATTGCATCATAATTTGGATGTAATGCACATTGAAAAGAATGTGTGTGATAGCATTATTAGTACTTTACTGAATGTGAACGGAAAGTCAAAGGATGGGATAAATTCACATATGGATATGGAAGACATGGGAATTAGACATGGCTTGCATCCAAAACGGGAAAATGGAAAGAGAACTTATCTGCCACCTGCGCTACACACTCTTTCGAAAAAGGAACAACAACTGTTTTGCAAACGGTTATTTGACCTTAAGGTACCTGATAGTTATAGTTCAAATATTGGGAACTATATATCAGTGGACGAGTGTAAAATTATTGGCCTCAAGTCTCATGATCATCATGTGTGAATGCAACAATTGTTGCCTGTTGCATTAAAAGGTCTTCTCCCAAAAGGGCCTAGAAACGCAATATTTCGACTATGTGCATTTTTCAATGCATTATGTCAAAAGGTCATTGACCCGGAGGAAATATTAAAACTGGAGGCAGATGTTGTTGAGACTTGGTGCATGTTTGAAAGGTTTTTTGTTCTTTCTTTTTTCGATATTATGATTCATTTGACAATTCATTTGGGGCGAGAAGCCCAATTATGTGGCCCAGTTCAACAAAGATGGATGTATCCCTTTGAAAGGTAACATATTGATTATTTTGTAATTCTATTTGTATTATGTAGTTTTTATCATAAAATACTAATTTTATTTTTTGTAGACAAATGAAGACATTCAAAGGATAGGTTAGGAATTCGGCACGACCTGAAGGTTGTATAGAACAATGCTATTTATTAGATGAGTGCATGCAATTTTTCAGTAAATGCATGAGTCAAGTGGCTGATATGGATAATCGGCCAAATAGAAATCAAGATTTCGAGAATAATGTGATACTTGAAGGTCGGCCAATTTCCAAAGGAACAACGATCACTTTGGATTATCAAAGGCTACAAGGTGCTCATCGATGTGTACTGTTTAATATGGCCGAGGTTGAGCCATATTTAGAGTAAGTGTAGTATGAAAAGTAATTTTCAATGATGATATTTTTACATAAGGGCATGTAACCATTATTAATTATTTTAGGATACACTTGAAGGAGTTGAAGCCTTTGGACAAACGTCTGGTCAAAAATGAAACTTTACTTCAAGATAGACATTCCGAAGAATTCTCAGACTGGATAAAAGAAAAGGTCTAATTATATATATAATCCTTGAATTTTTGGCTTATTATATATTACTGCCTATAATTCTAATAGTGTATCATTGATTATGAACAGATTCATGAGCAGACTCTTGGTATGCCCACTCAATATATCCAGAACGTTAAGAGGCTTGCACAAGATCCATCTGTGCATGCTCTCTCTTATTCTGGGTTTGTTGTGAATGACCATCGCTTTCACATAAAAGATGCATTCAAGTCAACTCAAAATAGTGGGGTTTCATATGAGGCAACAACTGTTAGCAGATCGAGCTCGAAGGACAAGCACCAAAAGATCAAACCAGTCGTTTATTATGGAGTGATCAAAGATATTATTTTACTGGACTATTTTACTTTTCTGATTCCTGTTTTATTTGGTCATTGGGCTAATCCGAAAACTGGTGTCAAAATCGATGAAGGTTTTACTATGGTTAACCAGCACCAAGGACAACAACAATTTAAAAATGACCCATTTATTCTAGCGTCACAAGCAAAACAAGTGTTTTATTCTAAGGAAAGTGATTCGTCTAATTGGTATGTTGTTCTAAAGGCGCCACCAAGAGGTAATAATGAGTTGGATTTGGATAATGAGAGTGTTTATTCAAGACCATTAGATGTATTCTTACTTGATAAGAATACTGATGATGAGGATAATGAGTATATTAGAAAGAACGTGAGGGAATCTATATGTAATTTTCTATATTGTTTTGTTGCACAACTATTTATATTTTTTATCATAACTTCATAGTGAAACTTATTATAACTGATTCTGTCACAATTTCTATAATCACTCGTTTACTTCATTATCTTTATATTTTTGTTAGTGATAATTTGCATGTTGAAATTTCTAATTATGATGATGAATCTTTCTAACATGTTCATTTTTTTTTTTCATTTTTGGCTGTCTATTTAAGTGAGGTGTCTTTCTTTTAAACATGGCTCGAGAAGAGGTAACAACTACTATCAACCATTTATCCACGTTTACAATAACATATTTATTATGTATTATTCACAATCATGTTCTTGTTTGGATCATTTGTAGTGCTCAAAACAAGGAAGTAAAAGGAAAAGGAGGGATGAGGAAAAGAAAATGAGAAAGGATAAGGGAAAGAAAAAGAGAAGGGAAAATGATAAGGAAAAGAAAAAAGGAAAGGGAAAAATAAAACTGAAAGAGAAGGCATCAAATGATGTGATCCGTATATCAGAACATGTAGACTATAATGTCATTGGCGATGCGACTCTAAATGAATTGAGAGAAGAAACATCGAAACAAGCACAACAGTCAGAAGGCACGACCAGGACTCGCGGACACACAACTTGCAGTAATTTATTGGCTGCCAGCGAACAAAAGTTGGAAGTGACATTAAATGATCTCGATCAACCTGTTGGGAAAACTCAAAAAGTTTGTCTTCTTTTGTAGGCGTTTTAGCACATCAGATGGTGTCGCTGAAATATGATGACTGGAAAAAGATATCTGCTGAGACTAAAGAATTTTATTGGAAAGCAATAAAGGTAAGATATTTTTTCTTTGATGTAGCTTTCTTTCTGTAGATTACTTTCTGCTTTTATCCAGGAAAGTATATTTCATGCATAGGGTTTAAAGGTTTGATATTATTGCACTTGATATCTCCAGTTTCCCAATTGATATTAGAACGTGCATTGCACGTTCAGATTACTAGGTGCATTCATTCTCTTTTAAGTTATAATAACTAACATGTATATTATGTATACCTACCCCCGATCCAACATAATAATACAAAGGTCTGCATTACAAATAAACACATTATCAGGATATGGGGTTTGTTTGCAGCGGCACTGCCAAGATTGTGAGCATCTATCAGCCTGTGCCAGTTTTATTATCACATACAAAACAAAACAATTAATATAATCACTACTTTCATATTGTCATCAACGATAGACTCTTTCCTTCAATCTCAAAATTAATCGATGTGAGTTTCCTGTATCATCCATACACAATAAGAGAAACAAAGCGAAATCAGTGTTATTCTGAGCAGATTCTATTTTGGTAGCACTATGTATAAAAAATATTTGAATGCAACTATTAAATTTTGAGCTTTGTTGAGACTGAAATACACATTAATTCATAATCTAATACTTTTTGCCTTTTAAGTTATAAATATGCAGTTTGTATAATTTTATAGTTTGTGAACAGGGTTAGTCCTGTAGTAGGTTGGTGATGACCGTGGAGTGGTCTAAATGATGCCAGGTTTGGTAAGATAGATAAAACCCAATGAATCTTTACGCTCCTGTTTCTTTCTTACTTTTAATTTTTTTCTAAGTACCATGAAGAGATAGCTTATATTTTGATGAGGAGTGTACATCTTAAACAATGTTATTAATGAAATTTATATTTGATTATGATATAATATCCTCAACCGTGTTTCGTAATAACTTTGAAATGGAGTGGACATTCTATTGGGCTGCAGTTGACCCCTTCAGATGTGTTACAGCAGTAATCCAAGCTACACATTTGATGAATTTCAGGGAAACTTGCTCATAAAATGTATATCTATATTATTAAAAAGCTGGACATGTGCAATACTATAGTCGATATAGATCTTGTTGTTTGCTGTATTGAAAGTTCACCATGTCTAGGGATTACTGACCGTTTACCAGCATACATATCCGACTAATCATATTATCCTGGGCAAGATTTTCGGAGAGTACTTTTTCTTTGCAATACCTGTAGTAGTCTGCTTGGCCTTGTGTAGCTGTGTGCGCAATATTAACAAAATTGTCCATACTAAATTGTCCTACCTTCTACACATGCATAGCACAACTCTTTCCCATTGATGGTGAACTTAATTTGGGGGAATTTATTAGGAGCACTATTTCAGGTCTAGAAGATCAAAAAAAGATGGGGAACCTAAATGGGGGTGCATTTTAGGAGCACTATTTGAGCTGAAAAAAAATAATTCAATTAAAGAAACAAGATGGGGAACCCAAATGGGAGGATTTTAGGAGTTTGTATTTCAAAGATCATTTAACTTAAAATATTTATCAGTGGAATAGAATTTGGATTATATTAGGTATTTATTTTCTAATCTGCTAGTAGGTTTATTACGGTAGGAAAAAGTAGTAGTTTTTCCTTTTTTAAATCTTTGTAATAGGTTCATCAGGTATTAAGGATGTGCTTAATTTGAGATGCAAGTGCAAGTGAAGTTGCAACCTGAAGGGGAAATTAAAATTTTCCTTCCATTTTTTTTTTGATTCAGTTGCATAGATAATATTTATTTTGTGTGTGATTGTGGGTTGAAGGTTATTTGGTAATTGAATTGGAAAGTTGGGAGGTGAGTTGAATTTCTTATGGCACCCAAAATTGTATGTATGAATTGAACACTTTGTATTTGTATCTGGGCAAATATCTTTTAGACTGTACCTGTGTGCTTGACCTCATTGCCATTTTTAACTAGATTTTATGGCCCAGTAACGCATGTGTTTTGGTGAGTGCAGTAACCGGTTTCATATACATATGGATGAACATTATTTTTGTATCCAGTATTTAACAATGTTTTCCAATATTTAGTTTGTGCATAGAAAAGATAATTAAATTCAAACACAAGGAACTGGTGAACATTATAAAACAAGAGACATTCAATAAAGCTCCTTATTTATTAATATGTACATGAGGAGGAGAAACTTTGCAATCCTTGTGGTGAAAATTTCTACACTTTCTTTGTCGGTTTTTTACATATAATTTGCAGATCAATATATAACTCCGAAAGGATGGAATGTAATGCCTATGTGGGTTTAGCAGTAAATGTTTTTATATCATTTTGTGCAAGCAGTGAACCCTTTTTTTAATGATCAACTCAAATGCCTGATTGCAAGAATAAAAATAAAACAGACAATATACAGATGTATAGGCACATTCTCGTGATCAATTACATATGCTTGCCCTAGTTGTTTAACAACTTGTATGATGTCTGAAGCCTAAATTTGATCTTAGCATCCTGCTAATCTTCTCAACAAGTTTACCTCTCATAAATTTACTGGCTTTGGTTAACTTCATTTAATTCTTTGTGCTTATTTTTATGATAATAATTTATATCTACACATATTACTTCAGCAAAAATTCACATTCAATGGACGTGATAGAGAAGCAAAATTTACACCCTACAAGCGATGGGAAGATCTGCCAGGGCACGCAAAGCAAAGTTGGGGGCAAGGTTAAACAAGAAACCGATTTACAAAAGTCAAAGAGAGTGGGATGAATTTGTAAAATCAAGAAACAACCCAAATTTCAAGGTAAAAAACTATGTATACTATTCTGTTTAACTTGCTACATCTTATTTTTTATATAAAATTAATTATATTAGAGTACAATTTGTCTTGTAGGTAAAAAGTGAAAAGTTCAAGGAAATGAGAAGTAAACAAACTATCCCTTACCGTGGTGGTCGAAAGGGATTTGCTCGGATAGAATCTGAAATAGTAGTAAGTTAATTATAAATTATTTTCATTATATTTATTAAATGTGTTGTTTATAATTTTGATGTTTGTGTTGATTGTATCTGTTTGCTATATAGAAAGAAGAGGGTCCCATTTGTCAAGATAAAGTTAGGCTTCATTGTTGGTATCGAGCATATGCAAAAAAGAACGGTGAAGCAGGAAAGCCAGATGATGTTGATCTTATAGTATGGTTCTAAAATTGTTTTCTCACATAATTTACCATTAGTTAAATACAGATTCTTATTGTTCAATCATATGTTCATATTAATTTTGAGCTTCTTTTATTTTCAAAAAAAGGTGAAAGAAGAACTAGCTTCTTCTCCACCCGAGACATCCCACGTAGGCCCGGGTTATGAAAGTGAGGCATATTCAAGGGTATTTAACAAGTCTGAACGACAAGGCCGTTTATCCGCGATGGGAGCAGGAGCCAACCCATCTAAATTAAGTGCCTCGATTGCAACCTCTGCCGAAGTATTTGAACTCAGAGGAAAGGTGGATTCACTTGCTGAAACAGTGAAGGAGTTGACAGCTCTACTTAAAAAGCAAACAAAGTGTAAAAACTCTTACTCAAAGCATAAGAAACATAAGAAAAATAAGAAGGTAAGAATATTGATTTTCATTTGAATGCTAATTAGATTAAACATAATAGATTTATAATTCAGTTTGTTATTTTACAGAGTATGGTTCAACAAGAAGAGGATAGTGAGGATGATCTGGAGGAAGAAGATAGTGATGACGATATGGAGGAAGAAGATAGTGATGCTCAAGATGAAGAAGGTAGTGAAGATGATGAAGAAGATCATAGCGATAGTGATGATAATGTGGATATTGATGGTGAAAACGATAATGACGATGATAGTGACGAGGAGGATGAGGATGAGGATAAGCGCTCAAAATTGTGTAACAATGATCCATTATCAACTACTAATGCAACTGATACTCCACAGGTAACCCAGTATAGCTTTGGTACTTTTCATTATCAACTACTAATGCAACTGATACTCCACAGGTAACCCAGTATAGCTTTGGTACTTTTCATATATATATATATATATATATATATATATATATATATATATATATATATATATATATATATATATATATATATATATATATATATAACACTTGTAATAACTTTTTTTTATGTTTTCATGTTAGTCACTCAATGGCAGCAGTAATCGTAGAAGTAGAAAGTGTGAATTGTTAAACTGGGAGGCACCGAGTGAAGTGGTTGCTATTGGGCGATGGGTGACAAATGATCCTGAGGTGGTAGTGCACTGTGTACCCCTTGGGCAAAATGCTTCCAAAGTTTGGGTGGATGAAGTAAGACAACCTTCAGCGCCGTTATTTAGGTGAGGTGGTGGTGTAGATACTCTAGATGTGGTTATGGGACTTGCAATTGCATGGCCGACCGATCACATCAAGATGTTGGATGCTAACTAGGTACATTACTTTCCTTCTAAAAAAATTATATAGTGGGATAAACCCTTGAACTTGGTATTTGTTAATCATATAGTATTGAACTATATCAATAATTTAGGAATAGCTTACATAATATTAGATTTTAGTTTTCAATTTTTTTGTAGGAAGCCTTACAACTGAATTTGAGTGTTTAGACTGTGATGAATATTTAGTATAGTGCATCCTTGGAGGAGAGGTAGAGACAAATTTAGCTATTCTTACTTAGCAAACTAAATCTGGTACTTACTAATTTGTTCGAGGGATTGGAAATTGAAGTACTATCTTCCAATCTCTACGTATAGGGTTTGACGAACAGTACGAGAGGAAGCATCAGTTTATGAATAAACTGCACAATATTACTGGAATGGTGTGTAAATTGAAATGGATTGGAATAAAATGGAATACATTTCCTCCCACACCAGCAAAAATAAACATATGCAGATGACTTAAAAATAACTAGAAGCAAAATAGATAGCAAAATGGATATCAGTCAAGCATCCAAATCCAAAAGCCCATATGTTTGATATTACAGACCAAATTTTGAGTTTGGAATTACCCTAATCACAAAATATACATCAAAATTCCACCTACATTCTTTTGCCACAAAAAAAAAAAAAAAAAAAAAAAACTCCACATCCAGTCCTTTTTTTTTCTTTTCTTTTCCAAAATTTCAGTATTAACACCTGATTTGATTTGATTAAAATAATTCTTTATATCTGTCTGAAATGGTAACTCACAGTTTACCTATGCTCAAGCACAAGATTCCTAGTTAACAACAACTTGAAGCCAGCAATATTCTCAACTGCAAGGTTGTTGAAGAAGCCAACAACTGCAGTACCAAGGCCTATCAGTAGTGCTAGAGTCCATTTAAGCACTACATACTGAAATATTTGCACTCTTTTCCTTGACCTCCAGTCTAGTTTAAATTGGTCATTCTCCACAATCCTAGCATCCAATATAGACACAAGTTAACTAACCACTGTAAAGCAAAACAAATATTAGCTAGGATGAATAGATAAGAAAACATTTATCTCTAAAACCGAACAAAAATAAGATCATGCAATCATGATTACATATAACTGGAAACAGCACAGAGATATCAACCCTTTTCCCCAATTAATTAGCCAACAACTGCAGTACCAAGGTTCTTCTTGGCACAGACATATAACATGCAATCATGATTAAAGAAGCCAACAACTGCAGTACCAAGGTTCTTCTTAAATTTGAAATAATATGTGTGTCTTTGTGTGAGAAAGTAGCCGGCCGCTACACTTGGATGAACCTTGAAAAAATATAGTGTGTTTGCATGCCGATGGCTGCGATTGTTGTCTTCCAATTTTTTTAACATTATCTTGTTATATTATCTTGTAAATAATTTGTCCCTACACTAAGAAACATTGATATAGTTGTCTCAACGCAAAAAATAATGGAGTTAAGTTCACTTTTCGAGTGTAGGCAGAGGACTAAATAAAGCTAGTATACACTTCCATCTTTAAACTTTTCCTTCTTCTCTTTCAGGCTGAATTGGCAGTGCTTGGAGAGAGATGGTTTCCTTCTTCTCTGGTGATATTTATAACTCAGTGTACAAAAAAGGAAATGTTAGGCTGATAAGGCACGGTATATGGCTTAAGTGTTTTGATACACAGACCAAAGTTTTCTTGTGTGAAGTGTTTTGATACACATGATCAGCTAGTGCTGGATTTCTTCGTACCATCTTAAAAGATCATATAATATCTTACAAGAGAAATAGAGGGATCCATCTATGTAAATTGAACTGATTTTGTAGTTGATTTTATAGTGTTAAATTGAACTTGATCCTCTGTTTGGCAAACTATTCTGTGATTAAACCATTTGGTCTAAGCAAAACTATAACTTTTTTGTTGTTGTTGTTTTTCTGATCAGCCATGCTTGGTTTGCAAATTTGTTGGCAAGTAATGCATTTCATATCTGTGCATGTATAAGCTGTTGATAGTATTTCTACATGTCCTGTGAATGTTGGTATCTTTTTCCATTAATAACTTCAAGAAATTTATTCTCCCCAACCACGGTTATCGCTGTGGGTGATAATTGACTTTGCAGATACATCTTTGCTATTATAACTCGAGAATCGGATTATATATAATTGATTGATGATTCCAAATAGATTTTTATGTTCCAAATATACAGCTTGCCGAACGCTATCGAATCTATAGCGTTTTTAAAACGCTATAGAATCTATAGCGTTTGCCAAAACGCTATACATTCTATAGCGTTTGCCGAACGCTATAGAATTCTATAGCATTTTAAAAACGCTATAGAATCTATAGCATTTGCCGAAATGCTATAGGTTCTATAGTGTTTTGTTAAAACGCTATAGAGTTATTATAGCAGGGCTTTTGATAGCGTTTGGAAAACGCTATCGTAGGTCAACTATAGCATTTTATGAATGCTATCAAATGTCATATATGTTTTAGTGTTCATTTTTCCTCTTTTGTAAATTTTTTATTTGAAATTGAATAAAATACTCTATTTTTATTTCTTGATTATTTTAATTAAGATCTTGTTCATGAAATTCTCCATTCTTCTTGTTGAACTGTTCTTATTTATTCTATTTTCTTCTATTTAATTGTGGGTATTTTTATTTGAATCCTATTGATTTGGATCTATCTCTTATTGAACCCTACAACCCAATTCCAATTGTTCTTGACTCAAAACCGCTATAATTGGATCCTAAATCCTTAATCCAACACCTTAATTGTACCCTATAATACAACTCTACTGCAAACCCTAAAAATTGCACAATTTTAAAACCCTAGCCGCTTATTCTCTCTCCTCACCATTCTCTCTCTCCCAACCAAAATCCCGCCCAAACCACAGAACCCCCCTTCCTGCTTCTTCTCCGACCATCTCTCTGGCGCTCCTCGCCGTCGACGCACCTCCGTTGCGTCGCCCCGCCTCTACCTCGATGCCCAGAAACCTAAAACCCCCTGCACCTCCTTCTCTTCCGCTCTCCTCGACATTGACAGCGACCAAAACTCCCAAATCCCGATTCCCCCATCTTCTGTCTCCATCGACACCGCCATCGACCCACCCCGACACCGTCGGTGCCCTCAACCAGCAACACCGCCACCATCGCCCTTGCGTTGGCCATTGCTGACGTTGCTGTTGTCTTTGTTACCGAAGTTGCTGTGTACTCTTGTTGTAATTGCTTTGGGTTTATTGCACGTGTTATAAATTGCTAGTTCGTGGGTTCATTGCTTCGGAATTCTTATCTAGTTATTCTCGGTAGTCTCTTTCACCGTTTATAAGGCAAGTCACCGTCCTCTTGAATTGTTAATTGTATCAAATTCAAGTTTTGTTGAAATTCTTACAAGTAGATCCAATTCGTTATCATATCGTTGTATTGATTATCTTCGTTGGGTCTACTGAGGGTTCACACGAGTTAACCCCAATATTCTTGACATCGTGCCACTTTTGACTATGAAGATTGGATCTTTCATGCATTCATGTAGAATTGATAATAGGGTTAAGTGTATAATCATGACATAATTAATTATTGTAGAAACAACAACTAGGTTGTATGTTTGGTTGATTGTTTATTGTTTGATCGATGATAATTTAGTATATGCATATGATTTTAGTCTTACTCATCATGTTTTATAACCTTCATGTTGATTGAGAAGTTTATCGACTAGTGGAATCGATACCCATCATGTTTAAATAATTAATTTTCAAGGAAACTATACAAAACCTATATATGGTTGCTGACCTGTATGTTGACTGCTATTTTTAAACTAGTAAATGATCTTAAAATGAAAATTTTCCTAAATAAGAATTGTAGTCTTATCTTCCTAGTATCAAGAACATCTTGAATTTTTGAATTATGAGTTGTGTAGCAAGCGTTATGCTCGTTTTACTATAGCTCTATTTTTACTTTCAGATTTTCGGATTATTATATCTTCCATGTTTAAACAGTAAAAAGGCTTATCAAATGATAAAATTTTGTTCTGATAATTTCCAGATTGTTAGTAATCATGTTTAGGAGTCTAGAAAATATTATTAATGAATTTATTATTGAGTTTTTGTTGATTCTAAAAATAAAATAACATGATGTCGAAATTCTGTCTGAACATGAAATCTGTAAAAAAACAATGTGATTGACCTAGCTACTGTTGTCGGATTTTGAACTTTAAATATGCGTTGGAACCGTGTGGAAGTCTAGTTTTTAGAATTTCTGACAAATTCAGTTTTCGAGCTCTGAACCAGTGGAAAACTGCATTTCTGTACAGACTACTCTTGCTGTCTAGAGTTTTATATTCAAGATTTTAATAGTTTAATTATTCCTATATAGTGATATTGCATGAATTAATGTATGCATATTGTATTGCATGATCCTAATGAGTTATTGTCATCATTCTAATTTTCCCACTTCATGTTACCATCCTATTGCTTCCCTATTGATACTATCGTTCATCGAAATGTCCATTGATTACATATTGTATTGTTGCATCGATAAATAATTAATAAGCCAGGGTTTAAAGAGTGATTTAAGTAGTGAACGAAGTAGAGACTGTACTTGGAGGAGGGGCTCGTATTTCACTAAATAATGTTCCGGCTATTGTTTTATCATGTGATTGTGGATTATGGCCATAACCCAATCTATCGTGTACCATATCGTTGTCAATGACCGTATTGTACACTGAAAGGTGAATAGTGCTTACCATTTCCAAGTACATGATCTACGGAGTACACCACTTAAGTCTAAATGAAATTGACTGTATGCATCGAACAGTGGTATGGAACATATGAAACACAGTAGTACGTGCATTAGTTAGGATTAAAATAATTAATAGACATAAGGATTGACACATCATCGACATTGTATATTGTTCATCATTGTTTCTATTGATATCGAATATTGGCTAAGTGTTACCGTTATTGATCATTAATTATTGTTACCGAATATTGCATCATTATTTATAGCCATTGTACCGATTATCATGATATCGATTATTGTTATTATCCTGTGTTATTGATTCCTATTGATCCATTGATTCATTGTTATATCGTTATTCCACTGTTCTGTGCTTTCTCTACTTGTTGTTCATGACTTGCTCTAAGGACAATTTTTCTTCTCTTTTTAGATGAAGTGTTTACAGGTAATGAAGGAGAATTACCTGCTTAGATTGGAGAACAGACATTCTAAGGACTTAATACTTTTTAATTGCTTATTGCTTTAATGAACTTATTGTATTGAGACTTATTACTATTGTGTTTAAGATTTATTATTGTATTGGGCTTATGTCCCGAATTTTATTATTGTTCCAAATATTGGATTATTATTGTATTTGAATATTTTTATTACTTCATTCCAAGTATTAATGTTCATGAGATTATTATTATTGTCTGCGCATTTGTTCTGTATTGATTATATTATTGAGTTAATCAGATAAACAGCTTAAGGATGGCGTTAGTAATTCGGTGGACCAATTCCATGTACTCGTATTCTGTATTTTTAGGAAGCCGAGCATGACAGAAATTCGAAGTCGGAGGAAGAGCACTCTAAATACTTGGCAGAGGTATTGAAGAAGTTACAGGAGCATAACTTGTATGCTAAACTGTCAAAGTGTGAGTTTTGGAAGTTTAAGGTAGCTTTCCTTGTTCATATCATTTCTAAGGAGGGAGTGGCCACCGATCCTCAGAAGGTCGAAGTAGTGAAGAATTGTCCCAGACCGACGATAGTAGAGGAGGTCAGGAGTTTCTTGGTACTGGCTGGGTATTACAGACGGTTCATTCAGGACTTTGCACAGATTGCAGTTTCTTTGACGGGGCTGACTCGAAAGAATGTGGCCTTCACTTGGACTGATAAGTGTGAGGCGAGTTTCCAAGTGCTAAAGGAGAGGTTGACGACTGCACCTATCCTAGCTTTGCCGCAAGCTGGGAAGGACTATGATATCTTCAGTGATGCGTCACTCAGAGGTTTGGGGTGCGTCTTG
The DNA here is from genome assembly GCA_017893485.1 of Hemerocallis citrina. Classification (NCBI taxonomy): domain Eukaryota; kingdom Viridiplantae; phylum Streptophyta; class Magnoliopsida; order Asparagales; family Asphodelaceae; genus Hemerocallis; species Hemerocallis citrina. The sequence goes on along the minus strand of CM030365.1, from coordinate 79,915,019 downwards.
ATGTAGGAAGGAAAGGTTATTGCATATGGTTCGAAGCAGCTGCGTCTGCATGAGAAGAACTTTTCGATGCACGATCTGAAATTGACAGCTATTATCTATGCCTTGAAGCAGTAAAGGCATTATTTATATGGGGAGAAGGTCAACATGTTCACTGATCACAAAAGCCTGAAGTACATTTATCAATAGAAGGATCTAAATCTTAGGCAGAGGAGATGGTTGGAAGTGTTAGAACACATTGTCCTAAGATCAAGTATCATCCAGGCAAGGTGAATGTTGTGGCAGATAAGCTTAGTCAGAAGAGCAGTCTGTCGAGTTTGATCACTACTAAGAGAGAGTTGGCAGCAGAGTTAGATCAGGCAGGTATTGAGGTTGTACTGCAGGGTTTGGGAGCATCTTTGGCACGGTTGAGGGTTCAGCCTTCTTCGAGGGAGCAGATTATGGAAGGTCAGACATCAGATGCAGAGATTCAGAGGATGTTACAACAAATCTCCAATGGCAAGTTATCGGAGTTCCGCGTCTGGGATGGAGTTATGTGGATAGGTGAGAGACTGTGTGTACCGGGGAATGCAGATTTGAGGGAAATTATCTTGCGAGAAGCACACAGTACCTTGTTGTCAATACATCCTGGAGGCACGAAGATGTACAGGGATATCAAAAAGCACTTTTGGTGGTCGGGAATGAAGAGAGATGTGGCAGACTTTGTGGCGAGGTGTCTGACATGCCAAAAGATTAAAGCAGAGAATTAGAAACCTGGAGGCTTACAGCCATTGCTTATTCCGGAATGGAAGTGGAAGAATATCAGCATGGATTTCATCACTGGGTTGCTGAGCAGTTCGAAGGGCAATGACTCAATTTGGGTTATTGTGGATCGTTTGACCAAGTCAATTGACTTTCTGTCTATGAAGATTACTTGGTCGTTGGAGAAACTGGCAGAGCTGTACATTGATGTGATTGTGAGACTTCATGGGGTTCTTGTGTCGATTGTTTTCGACAGGGATGCGAGGTTCACATCGAGGTTTTGGGCAAGCAGCTTTGGGTACCAAAACTCTTTTCATCTGTAGACCGATGGTCAGACTAAAAGGGTGAATCCGGTATTGGAGGATATGCTGGGGCTTGTGTTATGGATTTTGGTGGTAGTTGGGAGAGGTACCTGGCATTGGTTGAGTTTGCTTATAGCAAAAGCTACCATGCAAGTATCGGTATGGCACCTTATAAAGCTCTATATAGGAAGAAGTGCAAGACACCCATCTATTGGTACGAAGTTGGAAAGAGGCAAATGTTTGGGCTGGAGATTGTGTAGCAGACATCAGAGAAGATCGAGCTGATTCATAGAGGTTGGTCGAGGCTCAGAGTCGGCAGAAGAGTTATGCCGATGCTTGGTGAAGGTACTTGGAGTTTGAGGTAAGGGATACAGCTTTTCTCAAGGTATCTCCGACTAAGGGAGTAATCAGGTTTAGGAATGGAAGCAAGTTGGCGCCAAGGTACATTGGGCCATACAGGATTTTGTGGCGGATTGGTAAGACAACATATAAGTTGGAGCTACCGAAGGAATTGGCAAAAGTGCATGATGTGTTCCATGTGTCAATGTTAAGGAGGTATGTGCCATATCAGAGTCATCAGTTGGCAGAAGTGTCCGAAGGACTACAACTAAACTTGAGTTACAAGGAGCAGCATGTAGAGATTGTCGACCGTCGGGAGAAGGTGTTTAGGAATAAGGTGATACCTATGATCAAGGTATTGTGAAAGAACCTGCTATTCAAGGAAGCTACTTGGGAGCCGGAGGATCGCATGCATAAGGATTTTCCTAAAATTTTTATGTAACTTTTGTTTTTCTTCTTTTTGCTTGTATTTGTTTTGTCCCTATTAGCGGTAGTTCTGAGAACAGAACTATTATAAGGAGGGAGTGATGTGACACTCTAGAATTTTAAATAATGTTTTTGAGATTAATAAATGAATTAAAGTGATTTTTTGGTGATTTAATAAACATTTCTTAGATTTGCCTTTTTGTACGTGCAAATATAATTTTTTGGGAAAACACAAAGTCAAGAATTTATTTGGAAGATGTAATATTTGTTAGTGAATAATAATTTCAAAATTTTCTGGATTTTTATAAGACAATATTGGCTTTTTGCAAATTGTGGTAGAATTATAATATGGCTTATGCAAATTGTAAAAAAAATGGATTGTAAAAGAAAGAGAATGTAATTCAAGGTGTTTAATTTTCGCTGTGTTATGTAAATAATTGATGTAATAATAGTTTTAAAAAATCTGTGTTTAGCTATGTTTACTATTACATTGAGATTGATTCTGGATTTGTGCCACGTATTTTCTAATTTTGAATTATTGGAAATTCGGGGCTCTACACAAGCTTTCCTTGAATCCCGTACGTAGTTTGTTGAATCGTCGTAACATGAACTCGTTCTTCGTTCCTTCCACATGTTGATTAAATCATGGTCCGTTGGTATCTATTATTATATTCGGTTCTTGTAAATCCCGTACATGCAAAAATGATCATGAATATCCTCGTTATCTCATCATTGCACAACTCGAATTTGAAACTATATGTTTGCAAATAAGAATCATTTTAAACTGAAACCGGCAAGTTGCTGCCCTGCTGCCCGCGGTATCTTGTAGCCCAGTTTTGGCCTAGTTGCATTTTAAATCGGTTGGAACTTTGTAAACGAACGTCGTAGCTCTGTGAATCTAGTTTCCAGAATATTCGAAGGATTCGGATTCGGAGCTATAGACAATGAGATATCATGTTTTTCATACTGCTAGGTCTACTTATCATGTTTTTCATTCCATTTTGTCACTTATAGTATATCATCATGTTTCACAATTTAAAATGTCATGTTAATAGGTGAATAAAGACTTTATATTGACTGGAATATTACTAGGCATAATTATGAATCAATTTATTATTTTTGTAAGATTTTAAATGAATTTAAAGTTAATCTTTACATATAAAAAGTTGACCCTGGTCTGCTGCCTAAACTGTAGATCAGTAATGAACTGTTTGGTTGACCTAGTTTCTATTTTATAATGTATTGTATAAATATCCGTTGGAACCGGCAGGGAGTCTAGTTTCTAGATTTTCAGACGGAACCAGATTCGCTCTCCCGTAGTAGTGGAAAAGTGAGTTTTTGTACAACAACATATTGATGTCCAGAATTGTATATTTTTGTTTTTTAAATATAAACATGTTATTTTTGTATTTAATAATTGAATTGATACAGTAGACAAATCGAGTGACTTTATATCATGTACTGCATGGTTTATTATTGCAAATGTTTCACTGACTATACCGACTGCCTGTATACCGATTACATGTACACGAATGAATCACATTAAAAGAATGACAAGCCGGGTAATAAGGGTAGTAGTGGATAATATAGGGGGCTATACTCGGAAGGGAGCTCGTGGTTTCCCTACCATTACTGAATAACTGAATGACTAAATAACTGAATAACTGAATGACTGAACACCGTATATTGTTCATTGAATTTTGTTACAGAATACTGAATGACTGGATAACCGAATAACTGAATAATGTTTTTCTGTCTACACGTTTACCGAGTACATGACATATAGCATTCACCACTAGAGTATAAACGTTAACATGCTTGTATGCACCTAAACCTGTGGTATAGGACGCAAGGTTGCGTGCATTAGCTAGGACTGATGAGATGGATACACTTAAGATTTATACGAAGCACATATATTTTCCTGTTACAAGTTATATGATTCCCATTATCATGTTACATGTTTCAGTCTACTATTTCATGATTCCTGTTTTTAAGACAAGTTACCTAATTTTCAATTTCATGTTTGTATTCCTCATTACAAGATTTGTTTCTTGTATACATATGGTTCCCTGTTCCTTGCTATATTCCTGTTCTTGTTTCATTTTGTCTTTTACTACTTGCGGCCAGTTATTTGCTCTAACGGATGTTTCTCTTCCCAACTCGAGATGATGAATTTATAGGAGTGGAAGAAGAATTGCCAGAAGAAATTAGTGATCAGGTGTTCAGAAGAATGGAGATGGATTCCACCATGCTTTTACTTTCTTATATTTTTCATTCTCAGTTCTATTTGTTTCCTGCAAACTTTGTATTCCGGGCTTTGTTGACCCGAAGTTATTTACTTTCCAGATGTTGGTTATGTATGAGACACTTTATGGATTATTCATGTTTATGTGATATTTTATTGTATGCGTGGTTATTGTCATCTTTCATTGTAACATTCCAGAAAAATTAATTTTTATATTTTTGCACATGCATTGCACGTAAAATTTTATACATTTTAGTCCCTAAAATTTTCTAAGAGTCATGAAAAATTTTCTTCTCATTTTTATTTGTCACACTTGTGTTATTTATTTTATTTAAACTCATTAAGTCTAAATCTATTTTTTAAGCCCATTAAAATTAATTCCAAGTGAAGCCCATGTTTAATTCTACACTTGAATGAACACTTTTAACTCTAGCACACTTGTCATGTAACATACACCTATATTTAATTAAATAACAATTAATAATAAAATGAGAAAGAGTGTGCACATAGGGTGCAGTGCACGTGTTGTGCACCTTAGTGATTAGCCGACCAATATGAGAAGAGGGGAGAGTGGGGTGTGTGAGTGAGTGAGTGGGTAGTTATTTGAGTACTGGAAGTCATCTCAACCACACAATACTCCTATAAATACCCTACTCCTTAAACAGGAACACACACAAAAGATCCAGAACAAAATTAATAAAGAATAGAGTAAGAGAGGAGCTCGGATTTTTGGTTGGAGAGGGAAGGCTTTCGGTTTTGCTTAGGAGAGAAGAAGGGCACTTTTTGTTGGAGCTTGGAGAAATTTTCTAGGTGTTCTATTTGCATTTTGCATCAAGAAAAAGGTAGGTGTCGCTTTTACTTTCTAAATTGTTGTAAAATGAATGATTAAGTAGATTATGCTCGAAATTGATAATTGATATGAGTTCTTTAGTTACTTTTGTGATGCATTTTGTGTTGTCGGAATTTTTAGTAATAATGAATATGAAAATAATACATGCTAGTTGAAAGTTTCATCATAAAATTGTTAGGTTTTCAGATTGAAATTTCTATTTAAGAGCATGTCGTAGTATTGTTGGGCACATACTAATAAGCCATGATTAGATTATATGAATTGTGTATATGTATACATAAACTTGTTAAATTGTGCATAAGAAATTGTGTAAATATTAGGGGTGAATTATAAAATCAATGGGGAGGTGAGAATTGCTAAAAGAAAATACATTCATGATAGTAGGCAATTTTTCTAATTGAAACATATGAGTACCAGATTTCTAAAAGTGACTATTTAAGTTAATTTGTGAACAACTTTATGCTAATATCGATAAATTAATGAGAAATCATTTCTCAAAACTTAGGAATATATTTTATGAACAATTTAATTGAGAGAAAAGATTAGAAATCGAAAATGATTGGAAGAGTCAAAAATTAGATGAAACAGAGAGCTGAGTTATAAGGTTCTGAACACATATATAATAAGGAATGGTGCTTGGCTCTTGTGGCTAGCGCAGGTGCTAGCGCGTCTGGGGGGTTCTTTGGTCGCGGGTTCGAACACTGGGTTGGTTCTGCCTTTTTGGTTTTTTGGAAATCAATCAACTAGCTCTCTAGTTATAAAAAGAACTCGGGGGGGGGGGGGGGGGGGGGGGGGGGGGGCTTTTATCACAAATGTGAGTTGGCTCATTGGTCTGGGCGGCTCTTGGGATCTTTGTTGGTCCTGGGGTCGAATCCGGAGATCTACTCTTTTAGGTTTTATTTTTAATTTTATTATTATTTTCAAGTTTAAAAATTGGGAAACTTAACAAAATAATTATAGAATAATATTATTAGAACACTTGGAAATTATTTTATAATATTCTAAGAGATACTTTGAGGATTTAAAAGCCATATTCATGTATTAGATGAGTTTTCAAGATTTAAAAAGAAAGTGTACATGACTAAAGATTTTAAGACTTGGATTATAATAAATTCAAAGCAAAACTATGAAATGAAAATAAGGAATATCTAGTGATTAATCCTAAAAAGATTTTGTATTAAGAAGTAGCGATCTAATCTAAAAAGGGGATTTTTGTATTAATATACTTGAAGCATAGATAAACATGAAAAATGCTATATTAAACAAAAGAACATTGAGAATTATTAAAGTGAATAGTTTGGTGGGTTAACCAAGAAGTTGTCTAGATGAATTTGATTTGAATTTGTTATCGAATGATGTCATAAGAAGTTGAATACTTCATAAAGAAAGTGGGTAAATAAGAAATTAGAATTAATGAAGGAAATGTTTATGTTAAGGTTAAGTGTAACCTAATTAATCTCTATATTAAGATGGTTGTTAGAATCTAGAGGCTAGGCGAGATCCTTGGTAACTGGCAATTTATGAATAAATAAATTTGAGAAGTAGCTAGTGTAGGCTATTGTTTCTTGTATGTTGATTTAAGTCTGGTAGGGTTAGCTAACTCAAGGTTCTGATGATTATAATTAAACCTAAGGATAGGCACTAGAAGAAGATATGATAGAAGCAACGGTGAACATGTCCGGTAAAGAATGTGCAGCTCCTAGGAGCCCGATAGTCACTTTTTACACTTTATTGTGCATTCAAGTTTGTGTTTACTAAAGTAAGAGAATCATTGAATTATAGTATTGCGTTGGTTGTATGCAACTGACGTGCCCACAGTTTTCCATTACAGGACTTAGATTAGCAAAATGGCATGAAGATGAATTGATGCTAATGATCATTCTTCAGATTAAAATAGTTGAATGTTTAAGTTGTATATTTATTTGTTGTAACTTATGCTGTGTATTTTTGTAAAAGAACAAAGTGTAATGAAAAAATTTTAAATTCCTTATAAAATTGTACAAATTTGAAGTAAAAGATCCTATTGTGCTACCAATTACATGTAAATAGAATTCGGGGCGTTACATTCATATTGTTGAGTTAAATTATACAGCTTATGGATGATATGTGTTAGCATACTTATATCATTCACTGGGCCTCATTTGCGTGCCCGTGTTTTCGTATAATGGGAAGCGGCGCGTGTCAATTTTTTTATGGATCTCTATTTCTGAGGCATTTATAGGGAGGGAGTATTGGATAGTTTGAGGTAATAAATTGTCCCGTTGGTAAGTGATGAGGAATCTATCAAGTCTTGCTAAAGATGGATTAGCACTTAGGTTGGACCAGGTAAATTTTCTTCCTGCTAATGGCTAGTCAATAATCTCCATTGCGTGAATGAATTCTCCAAATGCGCATATCTCTAGGGCACCGTCTCCCCATGCTTCACTCCTCATTGGTGATGGTAACTTTGAATCTCCACATAGCACCCATAGGTCACACAAATCTCTCCTCCTCTGTGTAATCTCATGAAAACAAACTCTCTACCTCCAACTCAAAGGGAGCATATACATTCGTTATAGAATACTCCCGGTTATCACCTCTGTTTTTAAAGGAGACTGACAAAAAAATGTCAACAGCTGAGAAGATACAATCAAAGAGGTTTTCGTTCCATCACAAATGAACTTCTCCACAGCTTTCTAGTGCATCCAGTTCCACCCACTTATTGATACAAGATCCCCTTATAGACATGAGTTTTCTATGTATATTGCCCTGAAGCTTAGTTTCTTGCTAGCAGACTACTGATATATCTGACATTCTAATACCATTCTTAATAACACATTTCTTGGGGCATCCCAAGCCCCTAACATTCCAACTTTCTATCTTCATGAGGGAAGTATAGATGCAGGCCCGGCCCAGGCCCAAGCCCAACAAGCTAATGGGCTTGGGCAACCCCCTTTTGATGGGGCAACAAAATTTTTAAAAAAATTCAATATATATATTTATATACTAAAATAAATTTTAATGAGGGCCTATGTGTAAAGTTTATTTATTTATTTTTTTAACTTCATCTGTCTTTCTCTTCATCTTTCAGTACCGATTCCTCATCCCCTCTATCTTTTCTTTCTCTTTTTCCCAACCCCGATCCGAAACCCAACTTCCTCCACGGCTCCACCACTCCTCTGGTCCTCCTCTGATCGTAAGCTCGCAGCTCCTTGCCTCCTTCACTGAGGCTCCGACGGGTGACGCAACGGTTCATCCTTTCCATCAAAACCCTAAACCTAACCTTAGCCCTAATTGAAACCCTAAGTCCCTAATCTCCTTTGGTATTATATCTACTATTCTTCTCTTCGTTTTCTTCTTTCAATTTAATATTATTAAATGTGAATTTTGATTTATTGTGTCTGTGAATGTGAATCATGTGATTTACTGTGAAACTATGAAAGCTTTACATATTGTGATTTGTGTGCATTATGAAGAATAGATTAATGTGAATTACTGTGAATTATGATTCTATGAATTGTGAGAAACAAGGTAAACTAGAAATATAAATTCTAGTTGTATAAATTCTAGTTGTATAAGGCTGCAAATTTTAACTATAAATATGAATGAGGAAACCAAATCAAAGAGGTAATTGTAGAAAGGAAAAGAAGGTATATATAAGATATGATGAAATGAATGATTTGGGTTTGTGTTTATACAGTAAATTAATTGTACTTATCAGACATAATGCACAAAAGGACAGAAAAATTGCCAAAAAATTGTCAAAATATTGCAAATGGTGGATCCCAATTTGTATTCTTATTTTCCTTTTGTCACTCGTGTGTTGCAGCTAATAGGATACAACTTGTATTGCAACGTATCATGTCTCTTATATATCAGATGGTAGTTTAGGATTCGGAAAGATAAAACATGTGATAGTGCCATTTTGTTTGGGTCCTGTATCTTTGGATGTATTCATTCAAGGGACAAATTAATTCACATTAAGCATGCAAAAAACAACACAAATGCAGCATTTCTTGAAACTGAATTATTGAAGAACTAACATTAACATTAAAATAAGATAAAAGGGTGAGATTAGTTGATGATTCCCATTAAGTATTCAATTTTCCATCCACTCTATCTGAAAAGCAGGCAGAAATTCCTAATTAATATAAATAAATAGCATAATATTAAGATAATAAGGAGTGAAACCTGTAGTTTGTTTCTGAAAGCAATTTTAACCCAAATACACATTACAGTACAGACATCAAATACACATTACAGTACAGACATCAAATATACATCTGGTTTATACCAAAATATATCTACTGGTCCTTTGGCCATGTCGACTATTTTGTAGGAAGATTTTTCATTCGATCCGTATAATTTTTAACTTGAGGATTCAACTGTAAGTATTTTGTAGGTAGACCATGTTTAGAGAAGATGGTTTTGAAGACTTGATGAAAGAAGCGATGGAACTTGCTAATGATGTTAGCATTGATTCCGGTCTTTCCAATGAAAAGAATTGTTCGTAGAAAGAAGCACTTTAATGAGGATATGGAAGCGAATGCCGAAGGAAGCCAGTCACCGAAGAATAATTTTAGAGTTATATACTTTATCTACATCATAGATCAAGCTCTTACATCATTAAATGATCGGTTTAAACAATTTGAGCTCTATGAAAAATTCTTTGGAATGAAGGTGGTTTCCAAAGTGCATGGTTTGCTTATCGAATTTTGTTGACTATACCGGTTACAGTTGCCTCGGCAGAGAGGAGTTTTTCAAAGTTAAAGTTGATAAAAACTTACCTTCGGACTACCATGTCACAAGAAAGATTGAGTGGATTGGCTATGATCTCAATCGAGAATGAATTTTTTGCGAAACTTAAGTATGATGACTTAATTGAAGAATTTGCTTCAAGAAATGTAAGGAGAAGCATATTTCTTTGAATCAAAATGTAATCCAAATGTAATTTTGATTTTGCAAATGTAATCATATTTTGTTTAACTTTATGTTGTAGCTCAAGACTAAAAAAACAATGTAATCATGCTTTTATCAAAGATAAATCCTTGAAACATAAAGATAAGTCCTTACAACATACCAAACATATTTTAGAATGATTTGTCGGTACACTTGTGCTAGCCTATATAGGAGGACATCTTCACAGAAAAAGTGGACATATTTAATTAATATGCATTAATTTCCACAAATCTTGTGCTTCAACTTAAACTTAATTTTCTTAATTGTCATTTGTGAAGGGATCTGGGCCTCCACAAGTTAGTGTTCATGGATGACATTTTACATGAGAGAACCAAAGTAGGTATTATGTTCGAGGCACAGTATTTATTAATCAATTACTGTTTTTATTGCTTAAGTTTACCATTATATGTTTCTTCTTTTTCACTAACAAGTTCCTTTTATTGACAGAAACTACGCGATGGGTATATAAAAGATTCTGGAATATACTGTCATTGCTGTAACAGTGTGGTAAGTAGATTTAATTTTGAGGTTCTATAATTGCTTCAAATTACGCTTTTAGATTTAGTTTTTGGTATCTATAACTTTGTTTAAGTTTACAAAATTTTCTGTTCCTAGATTGATTTTTATTTTAAATCAGGAAATATTTTTGCATAAATTGCTTTCCATGGCATAGTGTACATTTGATGCTTTTCATGGCTTTGGATAAATTTATTTTATTTGCTTTTACTTTTACTTTTACCTTTTGTTGTTAGTATTAAATTTTTTTTACTAAAGGGCAACAAAATATGAGTTCGGTTAGGACAACCCGGATCTCCGGGCCGGCCCTGTATAGATGATAGGCTCACTACATCAAGAACAGGATGATTTGAGAAAGACACTCATTGGCAGGTTGCTGTTGGTCAGATTCACCAACAACATCCACTTTAGAGTTCTTAATCTTATCATATGAATATTGCTTTTTACCACCAATTCCTATTGATTCAGCTACCTCAGCAATATTCTCCTTACTAAGTCCATCAAAATGAAATTTTTTAAAAAGATTTAGAAACAGAAGCAATAGAAATAGTTTTGTGTTTAACTCCACTTTTTGTGGTTAAAGCCAAGTATCCCATGAATGGCTGAGAGCATCTGTAGTTGTTGTGAGCCATTTTTTGGGTATTTGGCAAATGGAAATAGAAAAATTTGAGTGCGCACTGTAGTGGTCAAAAGTTAAAATTTGGTCAGACGAAGGATTATCTTTCGTCTCAAAAATTTTTAAAAAAAAATAAAAAAATTTGGCTTAAATGGAGCACAAAAGGACAAAAATAATAATAATAATAATATGCAAAAGTGAGGGACGGTAAGTCCCAACACTTTTGTCTTATACAAAATTGTTAGGGACAGTAGATTATCTACCATCCGACACTTTTTTTATTTTTATTTTTTTTTATTTTTTGGGACGTTACTTTATCTTTCGTCCAGAAAAAAAGAACTTAAGCGACGGAAGATAATCTTTCGTCCGAGCGAAAAATTTTAACGCAGCGAAAGATAATCTTTCGTCCGATCGAAGGGACGGAGGATTATCTTTCGTCAGCTATATTTTGGCAATTGCCATTTCGATTGCCAAATATAGCCGGCTACTGTAGCAACAAAACCCAAATTTTGGATAAATGGCCAACGACTACAACGCTTTTTTTCCCAAATTTTGGAAAATTTGGATATATGGCAAACGACTACAGATGCTCTGAGTAGATGGATTCATGTTAGCTAATCTCCTCCTATTCCTCCTCTTAGCAGCTAGTTCCTCAAAGCTAGGGGAAACCTGAAAGTGAAGGCTTTCTAGTCTCTGTCATGGCTTCCTCTAGCTCCTTGTCTTGCTCATACTACATGACTTGCCAACGGAGAAGGGACCTGGTGTGCTTTTCAGAGATCCTGCATTTGTCATCTTTGTGAACTAGGCTTTTTCAACGGCAGGTTTGATTTTGTCAAAAAGAGACTTCGGTAAATTAACAACTTTTCCCTCCCAAATCATTTTCATGTGTCCCTTGTTTGAATTTTCATCTGAGCTGGCAGAGAAATCAAAAAATTGATTGAGTTTTCACTTGCAATGCTGTTGGAGGTTTCACGACTTGTTGTGATCCAGATAAGGAGGCCTGATGGCTTTTGGCAACTATTTTGAAGATGAAATCTCCTGCTGAACCAAGCCCCTCAAAATTTGCAATGATTTTGTTACCCTCCTTGATTTTGCGTTGGTGATCTTCCCCCTCATTTTGAATTAGAGTTTCTGGCTGCTTAGGTGGCACCGCCACCTCCTCTGCCTTTGAGGCCACCACCTCAGGCTGCTTCTTAGCTTCGTCAGACCCTCTCCATTGATTGACCACATGCTGAATTGGTTTAACCACCTCGTTTGTTGACTAAACTCCTTCTGCAACTGGAGCAGAGTTATCCTTTTTCCTCAAAACAGAGCTCACCCCCTCTTTGTCCTGAGGATGGTCGCCCGAGACAGCGGTGAACAATTGAGCTTTACCCTCACATCATCAACTAGTATTGGATGACTTGCAATCAAAACTGGCAAATCATAGGTTTCTCTGCCTCCATTCCATGGTTTGACATGAGAGATGTCAATTGTTTTAAGGATATCTCTATTATCAGCCACTTCAATTAAGACCATCGTGATATCCAAACACACATGGTTTTTCATCTTTGTGTTCATAGTAACCAATTTGGCAAAGTTACTGAGCAAGGGGATTAGAGATTCTTCATTCCTTAAGTAAAGTGGAAGCAAAGGAACATTTATCCAAATGTAGCAGGGCTTAGGCTTCATTTTTGCACCAAACTCAGACTGCTAGGGAGTGATCATCGATTCACCCCCACATATTGAAGACCCCTTCATGCACTGCATTAGCCAACATCTCAATAGTTGGGAAGTGAAGGAAGAAAATCCCCTCGCTTACCCTATCCATTTGCCACCAAAAGCCTTTTCCTTCCCACAACCAGTTCAAGGCCTCTTCAAAGTCTCACATATTCACCGGTGGCGTCCCAATGATGACATGCAAGTATCCACAACACAAAAAATCCTCTGTTGCCTTTGAGATTGCCTGGTTATGAATCAGTTCGATCTTGAGGGTCTCCCTGCGTTTGAAGAACGAGCAGCCTCCAACAAGATACCCCTGCTTATTGCAATGGACCCCCTACTTCCTGCAACCATGCGCCATTGATCTTCATTGCCGCAAATGAGACACAGTGCCTCCATCTTCTTCTTCAACCAGAATTTTGGACTGTAGCTAGTGTTTTTTAGTTAATTGAATCTGGTGAAAGACTGGGATTTTTTAGAGGGTTGTGGTTGTGGTTGTGGTTGGAAAATAGCTTTGGTGTGGGGAGTTGTGAAGAATAATGGGGATGGTAATTGGGGGCGTGGGGAATGTGAAGAGGCACCTGGTAATAATAAGGGTGCGGAACCGGTGGAGAGTTGAGGATCTCAGCAAAAGATCTCAATTTTGTCTCGCCTGCTTGGTGCGCCACCCAACAAGGCCAACACTCTCTCTCTCTCTGACCCCTCTTTTTTCCTTCAAATTATCACAGTATGCATGAACCCATTATTACTTGAATGTTCTGGGATCAGATCAGGTATTACAGAGGAATTGACCAACAAATAGCATTGTCCCCAATGTTTTATATAAAATTCCTAAGTATTGACTGTAACAACTTCAATACTATATCGTATATGGCTTCCAAGATGAAATGGCGCTGTAGAAAAGTCAAAAAGAAGGAGAAAAAAAGAGGCAATTTGTAAACGGCTCTCTCCTCCTTCATTCCAGCCCCAGATCCCTCTCCTCACGTCATTTCCCCATCCTCCCTTCTTTAATCTTGTTCACCTTGTCCTAAGCTACCGACCCAGATTTCCATTTTTTTCTCTCCTCCCATTCCGTGGCGATCCAGTTTTTTGCCGTCGGAGTTTCAGTCCGGAGTGATCGTGATCCTCAGCTGCTCCTAGGCGTTCCTTGCTCTCTTACTTTCCTCAGTTGTTCGTGTTTTCCCCAAAGTTGAGTTTAGTGCTTCTCTTCCCTCCGGTGTCGCCCTGTCTCCGCCTTCGGGGTGACGCCCTATCCCCGCTCGCCGGAGAGCCACTTCACGGGGAGTATCCTACCAGAGTCGCTCCCCCTCCCGCAGCTATTCAGTCCGTCCAGTTAACCGCTCACTGTGAGTTCGCCTAATCTATTAGTTAGCTTCTTTTTCTGGTAGACTTCTTATTGGGTGTGTCGTTTGGGGTTTGCACTGTGCTTTGCTGTCTCTTTTGAGCGCGGTATCGGTCCCCAGAGCCGAGGTTCGTTCAGCTTGATCGATTATTTTTTCTTGCATTGTTGCTCCCCTTGGGGATCGATACAGTCTGTGGCTTTATCAGCTCCTAGCTATTTTCTGACCAAGAACTTGATCAAGTTCGGTTGTTCTGTTTATCCTCTCTGCATCTATTTTATCCCCATTCTTTCTCTCTCTATTTGGAGGGTGCTGTTGCCCCTCTTTGGTCTGTGCTGGATTCTTCTTTGGTAGTGTTGTTTTGGTGGGTGTGGATCTGTACTGTGTATGGTACCATTATCCAGTACATTTCCTCTGTTGGTGTATTGTTTTGAATCTATCTAGGGCTGGTTTCTACCATGGTTCTCTTAGAGTCTGAAGCTAGTTTCTCCAGTTTAGAAACGGTTCTGGAGTTGAAGGGGGACTTGTCTTCTCTTCTTTTGGTTGACACTGATCATCCTCGGTGCTCTCCCATCTTCTCTAATTCCCCTTCTCTTCGTTGGTCCGACCCTCATACGGTCTGCTTCAGGTGCCTACTTCCTGGACATTTTAAATGAAGTGCATTTTCTGTGATAAGTTTGGTCACTCTCGCAGGCGATGCTTCTCCCTTCAGAAACTCCTGGGTTTTCCCAGAGGCCATCCCTTACCGACCAAACTCCTCTCCTTTCTTAACTACCCCCTCTTAACGTGCAAGCTTCACGCTTGCTTGGCTACAAATCTCAGTATTGTAACTGGAAAGGATTTCAACTCCTCTGTTGTTGGTTCTCTGCCAGCTAAGCACTTCACCACTTCTTTCTCTCCTGATTGTGTTTATCTTGCTACTCTTCGACCTCCTAATATTGCTAACCGTTTTAAGGATCGTAAGGTTTATACGAAACTCGTCTCCTACCCTCGCTTGGGTTCTTTCAAGGCTCGTCCACGATCTATCTCAGTGGCACCTTCATTGAGTTGGAACTTAATTAAAAATTATGGATTGTTTAAATCATACTTCTCTTCTCATTCTTGGTCTCGTTGTGCGAGGGGGCTCGCTCTGCACTGCCGCACTTCTGACCCCCTAAGTGTACCCAGACGAGGCTATTGTTTATTTTGAGGCCCCTTCTTTAGTTTTTAATCCTCCTTGTGCATTGTGGATTTCTTCTCCCAAATGTTCTAAGTTCTCTTTTCATTTTCCAGGATGCTTATTTTCATTGTATCAATATTTAGGAGTTCAATCTTGGCTCAATCAGCTCCTGATGGAAGTTAAACTTACCCTGAACTATTTTTCCCTTAAGTCTTCTCCGTTCCTTGATGACTCTTCTTTTTCCCGTTGTTCCTTTATTACTAGCACCTTTCCAATAGCCTCATCGGTCGCTCCCAGTTTTTTCTTTACCCCTTCTCGCCTCTTCGAAGCTAGATCTTCTGACCTTGCGACTATATCGCCCCCATCGGTGAAGGTAGCAACTCCCCCCGTGAGGCGGAGATACAATAAGAAAGTCTTTAATACATCGCAGATTCGAGTGAGTGCCTATATTCTTGCGAGGAATGCAGCTTCTGTGTCAGCTCATCAGCTAGTGCACAGTTAAGTTTTGGCTTCTCTTTGCCATCCGTGGTGTAGGCAGCCAGTTTTGTCTCCGTTATGCTGCTAGAGTTCCCCTGGATTGCTAGTGGAGTTGGGTGTCTTCGAGTGGGGAGGTTTGGCCTCCTGTTTCATGGCTCTGTCGTTTCGTCCTGATCCTCTTTCGGGTACGGCAAGGTTGTTTGGATCCATCAGTTGCTTGGTTTTCCCGAATGATTGCTCCGCCCCCTTCTTTTTTTCGGTGTGGCGCTTCGTTTATTTCGCTGACCTCTGTTTGGCGTGCTATTCAGCCGATTTTGTATTCTGTTTTGTATTCTTCTTTCAGTTTTACTCCTTGTAAAACCATTGATTATTGGTCTGTAACTCAACTGTTTTTATTGATTTATATATTTTTTGATGGCTGGAGCCTTTTGGCTCTATCCGATATATCAAAAAAATACTATATCGTATAGAAAGTATATGAAACACAAATAATACAACGCGACCCCAGTGTTCTAATTTCTCCTCCATTCAAGTATTCATTCATATTGGCTTATGTTGCAATAATAAAATGCAAGGCCTCACTACTCAAAATTATAGCAGAAGTATGGTCTGATTAATTTGCAGCAGTTGGGAAACAAATGATGAGCAAATGTAGAACATCGAATGAATCCAGCCAACTAGAATCAACTGAAATCCAAAATTTTCTATATATTTGCATCAATAACTGCAAGAATCTAAAAAAAATTGAACACTAGTGCCAACTGCATGCCAACAACATTGGCAATGAGCGAATCCCCCTTTAAAATTTTCATAAACAGTGTCATCAACATAATTAACCTAGCTCATTTCCCATCTCTTCCACTAAAAAATAAGTGAACCAGCACAATGCAACTTGGAAATTAAACATGTCAACACAACCTAATCAAGCCTGATGAGATCTTGTGTAACAACTGTTTTCGTTCTTTTCCTTTTTCCCTTCATTGTAATCTATATTTGTAATTTGAATAAGATACTCTATATTTTCCCTTAATCATCTCAATTAAATTTTGTTCATAAGCGATTTTTTTGTTCTTGTTGGGTCATCTATCTCGTGGATTTTATTTTGTTGAATTGTGATTATTTTATTTGATCCATACTGTTTTCAAACTCATCTTATTGAACCCAAAATCCAATTGCATTTAATTCTTGACCCAAACCCAGTATTATAGGATCCTAGCACAATAACCCAACGACTTAATTGTATTATATATATACTACCCTAATGCAAACCCTAAAAACCCAACCCTAAAACTCTAGCAGTCTCTCTCTCTCTCTCTCTCTCTCTCTCTCTCTCTCTCTCTCTCTCCCCTGCCGTCAGCCAAACCCGACCCCCATTTGTCCTCATCTTCCCGCCCAAACCATCCCCCGCTGCTCCTAACCCCGTCGCTGTCCTCTCCGGCCATTGAAAACCCCTCAACACCTCATTCCGAGCACCAACCAGTCGACACCCTAGACAGCTCCCCATCCCGTCGCCTTCAACCCACGCCAGCACCGCCCTCCACCGAGACTGACAGCATCTCATATCACTGCTGTTTCTCCCACCTGCTGCACCCGCCACCCACCAGCAGTCAAGCCACCAGTCGATGCCAGCATCCACCACCACTCGATGCCGCCTCCAACCCCACCGTCAGTCGATGCCAGTAATAACAGCTCCTTGCTAGCGATTTGCTGTGGTTGTTGTGTGTTTCTCTTGTGCACGTAGATTGCATGTATTTCTTTGTGGGTTCGTGTTCGTTGCTCTGAGATTCTCATCCCGTTATTCTTTAGTATTTGAACTAATCGTCAATAAGGCAAGTCACTTTTCTCTTGAATTAATATTGTATCAAATTCAAGTTTTTATTGAAATTCTTGCAAGTATATCCTAATCGTTCATCATATTATATACTATTATTCATCTTTCGTTGAGTCTATTGAGGGTTTACACGAGCTAACCCAAATATCCTCGACTTTGTGCCTTTGTTGACTACAAATATTGAATCTTTCATGTACTATTGATGGTAGGGTTATTCATACAAATAACACACAAATAAACTGTCAGGCCCTGCTTCCCAAAAAGAGAATACGGAATATGGATACATGACTAAGCCCAACGAATGATTTTCATCATCCATAAGCTATTCAAAATCTTTATAACATCTCACAGGAATAATCAGAGTCGGAAGCAAAAGAATCAACCAAGTATGCATAATCGAATCAAATAGACCAACAGAAATTTACTTGAAACCAAAATATAATAATTTCAAATAAATCAAGTCTGAACAAGTTAATAATATCCTAGGTCACATTGCCCAAATACAATATAAATCCAAGTACCAATTACAATTATTCAAGTAGCAGCAGGAAATAATAATAATAAATGCAAAACACTAGCACTAATATCTCATATTAAAAACTCCATCTGCCAACTGGTCATCCTGATCTGCAATTAATAAATTACAGGAAAAAGGAAAGAGAAAAACAAACTCTCATCAATGCAGGTTACGGGCCGCTTGTAATGTATGATACAAGTACATGGGGAAGAATAAAATATATAAAATAACAACAGGAATAAACATAGCATGATATAAGCATGTCAACAGAATAGAATAACTAACATGAATCAAGCAAATAGAATCAAGTAGCATGGTATACTAACAGGTACAGTTAACATGTATCAGGTGTCAAGCAAACAAGTAAATATGTAATGCCCCGAATCCCAAATACAACTGAATTCGAGAGTTCTACAGGATCTTCGCTTCATTTAGTACAATTTTACAAGGAAATTTGAACTTTTCACTTTACATTAGAGTTACAAGTAAAACATTACAATTTACACTGCACAGCGGAAGTAAAAATTACAATATTTAAATAAATGTATAACAACATTGAATAATCTTTAAGCATCCGTTCCTCTTTAATCTTTATCATGTCACTTACCTGTATATAAGACTGTGGGTACGTCAGTTTATTCAACCGACGAACATTATACACGGCCATCCTCTCTATGCCGGAAATAGTATAACTTATTTTCCATATTTAGCAAACACAAACTTGTCACATATCAAACTAAAGGGACTACCCTATTGATGTCGTGTTGTGATTGTGCACTTAGTCCTTAATGCAGTTATTTATATTAGATGACACTAATGCGCACTTGTTCGGATTCTATGCATCCCATACTACATAGGTCCGAGGGCAAGCCTCTTAATCGTTCTTCAACTTTGTAGGGTTCAATCCCTCGCCATGACTTAATCTAGTACTGTAACTACGGTGAGTATCCTAGATGATCTATGAGTACAAGCACGTGTACAGAAAACCTGGAGGGGAACCCCACGCCATGTCTTGACTCGTCAAGCATGCATTGTGTGGCAATTCAGCCTCCTTCATGGCACACGATCCTCTTGCAGTCACCAAACATCCCACAAGCGTGGCTAAAGTCCGATCATTACTGAGTTGTGCCCACGCCATGTCTTGACTCATTAAGCATGCATTCTGTGGCTCACACACCCGCACCGTAACTCTAGTTCTCATACTCGTATTTTTCTCTCACTTTCATCACGTCTTTACTATGCACTAATCCTTAGTTTTTATTAGAATCATGAACAAAATCAAAGCTCTAGAGTTAGCCTCTCCACTAAACCGGACTTATTCATTTATTCAAACATGACCAACCTTGGTCTTTCATTTCAATATTTCATTTCATTTCTTTCCAAATGCCGGGGGAGACTTAGCTACTCTTTTGTTTCAATTCCAATTCACAATTTCTAAATTGAGCATTTCCAACTCATAAATTCATTTTCGTCATCATAACAGATTTCTCTTTCATTAGCATGATCTCTAAATTATTCAATAGTCCTTAATCGCACATGGAATTATGTGTTTCATCAAATATCAATTCCACATTTAAATCACTTCACTAAATGGATATTCACATACCATAAATTTCACACTATTCTCAAATGAGAATAATTCACAATGCATCACTACATATAATTTCTATTTTTATTCCACTTCTTTTCTAATATTTTATTTCAAGCATTTCTTCAAAGTGCAACTTTTATACCATACAAGTATATAACCATAAGTCTAAATTATACATTTTATTCTCAAATCTCAAATTATTCTATGTAATTAATCCCCAAATTATTTTTCATAAGTCCCATATATTTTTAGAAGAATAACCATATTTTTTCATAATTTTTGGATCACCAAAACACTCAAAAAAAATGTTTTTTCTAAACTGCCGAAGCCAAGAATCGAACCCAGGACCACAAAGAAAACCGCCCAAGGCACATGCCACTAGGCCGGATGCTACACACGTTGTAAGGAGGGCTGAGAGCATTATATGTTCTCGGCTGCTGTTCTCTTTTATTTTAAAAATTTATGAAACAAAAGTGTGTTGCCCAGGGGATTCGAACCAGCGACCTCAGACCACTGTAGCGATTAAAGCTGTCCTGACCACTTGAGCTACGCGCTCAGGTTGTCAATAACGCAACTAAAAATTTAATTAACCCAATTCTCTCTGTTATTAAAACGTTTCGATGTTCAACTAGTCCTCATTTCATTTTGCTTTTATAAAATTTACTGTAAATGTCTAGATTGACTAATATCATCATAAATTATATCCAGTATGAAAAAATAATTTTTTCAACAATTAAAACATATTTTTCATACAATTAATTTGAATTCTACATTATAACTACCACATTTCTCCATTTCGACATTTCTTAACAATTAACACTACTGATCCCTTTATTAGCAAACTTCACATTAATTCTCTATTTTTAATCTTTTACCAAACATGCAAAATTATATCTTAATTCATTTATTTCAATGTAACACAAAGATTCATTTAAACACACAAAGTAGCATTGTCAATCTACTAACTTTTTGTATATAATTTGTGATGTAGATAATGAAACTATCTTCAATAATCCATGGCCATAATTAATTCACTCACAATTTAGCCTTTACTAATAGATCCACATACAATTTCACATCCACATTTCAATCAATCCATAGGTCATTTTTTATCAATTAAATGCGTACTCTTATTAATATTTTTCATGCTTCATTCATTCAATTCAATCTAGCATGCATTCCTAATTAGAAACATGGAAAATTTACCCACCTTAAATGGAGAGAAAAATACAACTAGCGACACCTCCTAAACAATGTCCTTGCAAACGAGAGCGATCCTCCTCCTTGAAGCGCGCAACCGAGCCTCCAAGAACACCCAACCCGAGAGCTCCTAAGCCAAACCGAGAGCACTCCCTTGATAGCCGGCCTCTCCTCTTCTTGTTGCAAGCACAACTCCCACACACAACTCAATCTTTTAACTCACTAAAATAATTACTAGATACTTGTATTAGCTATAGGTTTGGGAAGAATTAATTTGCACAAGAATACTAGCCATGGGAGGGGGGGTATTTACACTAAAAATCTAGGGAAATGGATGGCTAAGATTGAAGTAGGATTTAGGAACAAATGGCTTAGATTTAAGGAGGAGTTACACTAACTACCCATGATGAGTAACCATATCCACCATGATCCCACTCAAAAATTTCATTTTCCTCCAAGATGCAATCCGGCCATGCTTTGGGAAGGTGCACTTTGCACGTGTACGTGCAATGCACGTGCAAGCATTTGCCTCCAAAAATTTATACATTAAATTTTGTATAAAAATAATTTTTAAATTGTATCCTACATGACAAGTTGTATTTAAAAATAAATTGACTCATGGGCTTTAGTTTATGGGCCAAAATAATTATTATAAAAATAATAAATTAAATTAACTTTGGGCTTTTTTTAAATAAAAAAAAAGAAAAGGCTTTTGTGTCTAATTGAAAGAATGCTTTATAAAAATAATTACAAGCACATATTTTAAAAAAATCTATACTCATCATAATGAAAATAATCATAACATTTAATTCAACCAAAATATTGCACGTGCACACTACGTGCAAAATAAAATAATTTTTCACAAATGAAAAATCGGGGCATTACAACACTCCCTCCTTAGAATAGTTCCGTCCCCGGAACTACAGTCAAGAGCGAGAAAACAAACACTCACAACAAGAACAAAAAGATACAAAGGTACAATCAAGCAAAAAGCTCAGGATAGTCCTTCAACATCCTCTCCTCAGACTCCCAAGTAGCCTCTTCAGCCAAATGGTTTCTCCAGACTACCTTGACCATCGGTATCGTCTTATTACTCAAGACTTTCTCTCGACGATCAACAATCTCGACAGGAGACTCGATGTAATTCAGATCCAATTGCCAACCTTCCGGCACGTCAGGCAAATGATGACTCGGATCTGGAATATAACCTCTCAGCATAGACACATGAAAGACATTGTGCACCTGAGATAACTCTTTCGGTAATTCAAGCCGGTAAGCAGTCTTCCCTATCCTTTTCAATATCTTGTACGGGCCTATAAACCTCGGGGCTAATTTCCCGCCTTTGCCAAATTGAACCATACCTTTACTGGGCGATACTTTCAGAAAGATGAAGTCACCAACCTCAAACTCAAGGTCCCTTCTCCGGTTGTCTGCATAGCTTTTCTGCCTGCTCTGAGCTTCTACCAACCTTTTCCTGATCAGAACAATCTTCTCAGAGGTTTGCTGCAGAAGCTCAGGACCAAACAACTGACGCTCCCCAACTTCAAACCAACAAACAGGTGTTCTGCACTTCCTGCCATACAAAGCTTCGTACGGCGCCATCCCAATACTGGTCTGAAAACTGTTGTTGTAGGCAAACTCTACCAAAGGTAAATGCCTTTCCCAACTGCCTCCAAAGTCTAGTATACAACACCGAAGCATATCCTCAAGAATATGGTTGACTCTCTCGGTCTGCCCATCGGTTTGCAGATGAAAAGCAGTGCTGAAATCTGTCTTGGTACCCAAAGCTGTCTGAAGACTCCTCCAGAAATGCGAAGTAAACCACGCATCTCGATCAGACACAATAGTTGACGGAACACCATGAAGCCGGACGATCTTGCCAACATACAACTCAGCTAACTTGTCCGTCGAAACAGTGAGTTTCATTGCCAGAAAGTGAGCGGACTTGGTTAGTCGATCAACTATAACCCAAATCGCATCATTGCCTTTAGAACTCTTAGGCAATCCCGTAATGAAATCCATACTGATGTTATCCCACTTCCATTCCGGAATAGGTAACGGCTGTAATAGACCTCCGGGTATCTGATTTTTGGCTTTGACTTGCTGACAAACCTCACACTTCGCCACAAATTCAGCCACATCCCGCTTCAAACCTGACCACCAGAACTGCTATTTGATGTCTTTATACATCTTAGTACTCCCAGGTTGTACCGACAAAAGAGTAGCTTGCGCCTCCTGAAGAATACTCTCTTTCAGGTCTGCCTGATTTGGAACACACAGTCTATCTCCGAACCACAGCACTCCATCCCTGATTTGAAATCCGGGCAACCTGCCAGCACCAACCTGATCCTTCATCTCCAAGATTTTAGTCAACCTCCTGACTTGCAATGATCCTTGCATTCAAAGTAGGCTGAAGCCTCAACTGAGCCAAAGATGCTCCTAATCCTTGCAAGACAACCTCAATACCTGCTCGATCCAATTCCTCAATCAGATGCTTCTGAGTTGTAATCAAACTGGATAAACTGCTCTTGCGACTAAGTGCATCAGCAACAACATTGGCTTTCCCAGGATGATACTTGATCTCACGCTGCATGTCCTCAAGCACTTCCAACCATCTTCGCTGCCTCAAATTCAGATCCTTCTGCTGATATATATACTTCAAGCTCTTGTGGTCCGTGTACATGTTCAACTTCTCACCGTACACGTAGTGTCTCCATTGCTTCAGGGCAAAGATAATCGCAGCCAACTCTAGATCATGAGTCGGGTAATTCTTCTCATGCGGTCGTAGTTGCCTAGACCCATAAGCGATTACTCTTCCTTCTTGCATTAAGACACAACCAAGTCCCCGATGTGAAGCATCACTATAAACATCATACTCAACACCTGCTCTAGGCAAAGCCAAAATAGGTGCAGTAGTCAGCTTCTCTTTCAGCTCCTGAAAGCTCGCCTCACATTGCTCAGTCTACTTGAAGTTCACATTCTTCTTGGTCAGACCAGTAAGCGGCACGGCTATCTGAGCATAACCTTGAATGAATCTCCTGTAGTATCCAGTCATTTCAAGAAAACTTCTAACTTCCTTCACTGTAGTAGGCCTAGCCCAATCTCTCACTGCCTCTATCTTCTGAGGATCAGTTGCCACTCCCTCCTTAGAAAGGATGTGACCTAGGAATGCCACTTCAGATTTCCAGAAATCACACTTGGATAGCTTGGCATACAACTTCTGCTCTTCCAGCTTCTTCAAAACTGCAGCCAGATGCTCGGTGTGCTCCTCTTCTGACTTGGAGTACACGAGAATATCGTCGATAAACACCACAACGAAAGAATCAATGTACGGCCTCAGAACTCTGTTCATTAAATCCATGAAGATTGCGGGTGCATTCGTCACTCCAAATGGCATAACTAAGAATTCGTAATGCCCATGTCGAGTTCTAAATGCAGTTTTGTGCACATCTTCAGCTTTCACTCGAACTTGGTGATATCCTGATCGAAGATCTATTTTGGAGAAAACAGCTGCTCCTTGTAGACGATCGAACAAGTCATCAATTCGGGGAATAGGATACTTATTCTGAACAGTGACCTTATTTAGCTCCCGGTAATCGATACACATTCTCATCGATCCATCCTTCTTCTTTACCAAAAGCACTGGTGCTCCCCAAGGTGACGCACTAGGTTGAATAAAGCCTTTCTCCAACAGTTCCTCAATCTGTCGTTTCACCTCATCCTGTTCCACTGGAGCCATCCTATACGGTGTCTTAAAAATGGGTGCACTTCTCGGTTGAACAGTGATGCTGAACTCTACATCACGATGTGGGGGTAACCCAGGAAATCCTCCAAGAACACAATCGGATAGTCCCGAACCACAGGAATCCCTTGCACTTCCACAAGAGTCTCTTCCTTGCAGATAGCTGCCACCAGCTTAGAACACTTCTTCTTCTCTTGGAAAGTGACTTCAGGTCCATCTAGAGCCTTCACTGTTACCGTCTTGGTCTTGCACTCGATGCTTGCACTGTACACCGACATCCAATCAATGCCAATGATAACATCGACTCCCAAGATAGTCAACTCGATCAGATCAATCCCAAAGATTCGATCTCCAATCACAATCTCGCAATCAGCATAATACCGATTAGTGGTTAAAGTTTCCCCTGATGGAGTAGCTACTACTAAGATCTTGCCTGGAAAAATCTTCGGTTCAACTCCCAACACTTTAGCAAATTTAGGAGACACAAAAGTGTGAGAGGATCCAGTATCGAACAACACAATAGCTTTCATTCCATTCAAATTCTGATGCAAAAGATCCATTAAATTCGAAGTTTGAAACATGAACTTTCAAATCAATATTTTCATTTCATTGAATTTCAAACTTTATACATTCGAATTGAAAAACATTTCTTGACATTAGAATGGAAATAGTAGAAGCTACAACAGTCTAACTCCTACGGTTCCTCTTCGCTTCTCGAAGTTCTCCCCGTAGTTCATCAACTTCATCCTTCAGCACATCGGTCAGATTCTTCCTCTTCTCGAGTTCCTATACCCGATGACTGAGAACTGCAAAGTCGTCCTTACGCTTTGCCAATTGAGCCTCCAATAATCCGACTCTCACTCACAGTGTTTCTACCTGCCTCTGAAGAGAAGTCACAAGACTATTTGGAACTGGTTCTTCTTCTTCGTCAGAAGAGTCATCAGATGAATCCGGAGGTGGGGTGATCTCTCGGGATTCAGGCCATTCTTCTCCGTCAGAATCTGCTTTCCCTGGATAGTACTCTTCCTCGGAATCTGCTTGTCCAGGATGATACTCTTCCTCGATGATATGCCAGTCGTCGTCTCCAGCAGGGTTGAAGTGATCAGCCATCTTAGACATAGAGAGGAAGAGGCATAAGTCATAGAGCAAAACAAATGTAAGTCACTTACATTTAAATCTCTAGACTCAAACACACACTCTAATGTCCACTTCTAAGGTATCGTTCCTTATAAATTTGTACAAGTGTGAAAACCTGGCTCTGATACCACTCTGTAACGCCCCGAATCCCAAATACAACAGAATTCGAGAGTTCTACAGGATCTTTTCGCTTCATTTAGTACAATTTTACAAGAAAATTTGAACTTTTTACTTTACATTAGAGTTACAAGTAAAACATTACAATTTACACTGCACAGCGGAAGTAAAAATTACAATATTTAAATAAATGTACAACAACATTGAATAATCTTTAAGCATCCGTTCCTCTTTAATCTTTATCATGTCAATTACCTGCATATAAGACTGTGGGTACGTCAGTTTATTCAACCGACGAACATTATACACGGCCATCCTCTCTATGCCGGAAATAATATAACTTATTTTCCATATTTAGCAAACACAAACTTGTCACATATCAAACTAAAGGAACTACCCTATTGATGTCGTGTTGTGATTGTGCACTTAGTTCTTAATGCAGTTATTTATATTAGATGACACTGATGCGCACTTGTTCAGATTCTATGCATCCCATACTACATTGGTCCGAGGGCAAGCCTCTTAATCGTTCTTCAACTTTGTAGGGTTCAATCCCTCGCCATGACTTAATCTACTACTGTAACTACAGTGAGTATCCTAGATGATCTATGAGTACAAGCACGTGTATAGAAAACCTGGAGGGGAACCCCACGCCATGTCTTGACTCGTCAAGCATGCATTCTGTGGCAATTCAGCCTCTTTCATGGCACACGATCCTCTTGCAGTCACCAAACACCCCATAAGCGTGGCTAAAGTCCGATCATTACTGAGTTGTGCCCATGCCATGTCTTGACTCATCAAGCATGCATTCTGTGGCTCACACACCCGCACCGTAACTCTAGTTCTCATACTCGTATTTTTCTCTCACTTTCATCACGTCTTCACTATGCACTAATCCTTAGTTTTTATTAGAATCATGAACAAAATCAAGCTCCAGAGTTAGTCTCTCCACTAAACCGGACTTATTCATTTATTCAAACATGACCAACCTTGGTCTTTTATTTCAATATTTCATTTCATTTCTTTCCAAATGCCGTGGGAGACTTAGCTACTCTTTTGTTTCAATTCCAATTCACAATTTCTAAATTGAGCATTTCCAACTCATAAATTCATTTTCATCATCATAACAGATTTCTCTTTCAGTAGCATGATCTCTAAATTATTCAATAGTCCCTAATCGCACATGGAATTATGTGTTTCATCAAATATCAATTCCACATTTAAATCACTTCACTAAATGGATATTCACATACCATAAATTTCACACTATTCTCAAATGAGAATAATTCACAATGCATCACTACATATAATTTCTATTTTTATTCCACTTCTTTTCTAATATTTTATTTCAAGCATTTCTTCAAAGTGCAACTTTTATACCATACAAGTATATAACCATAAGTCTAAATTATACATTTTATTCTCAAATCTCAATTTATTCTATGTAATTAATCCCCAAATTATTTTTCATAAGTCCCATATATTTTTAGAAGAATAACCATATTTTTTTCATAATTTTTGGATCACCAAAACACTAAAAAAAATGTTTTTTCTAAACTGCCGAAGCCAAGAATCGAACCCAGGACCACAAAGAAAACCGCCCAAGGCACAGGCCACTAGGCCGGATGCTACACACGTTGTAAGGAGGGCTGAGAGCATTATATGTTCTCGGCTGCTGTTCTCTTTTATTTTAAAAATTTATGAAACAAAAGTGTGTTGTCCAGGGGATTCGAACCAACGACCTTAAAGCACTGTAGCGATTAAAGCTGTCCCGACCACTTGAGCTATGCGCTCAGGTTGTCAATAACGTAACTAAAAATTTATTTAACCCAATTCTCTCGTTTATTAAAACGTTTCGATGTTGAACTAGTCCTCATTTTATTTTGCTTTTATAAAATTTACTGTAAATGTCCAGATTGACTAATATCATCATAAATTATATCCAGTATGAAAAAAATAATTTTTTCAACAATTAAAATATATTTTTCATACAATTAATTTGAATTCTACATTATAACTACCACATTTCTCCATTTCGAAATTTCTTAACAATTAACACTACTAATCCCTTTATTAGCAAACTTCACATTAATTCCCTATTTTTAATCTTTTACCAAACATACAAAATTATATCTTAATTCATTTATTTCAATGTAACACAAAGATTCATTTAAACACACAAAGTAGCATTGTCAATCTACTAACTTTTTGTATATAATTTGTGATGTAGATAATGAAACTATCTTCAATAATCCATGGCCATAATTAATTCACTCACAATTTAGCCTTTACTAATAGAACCACATACAATTTCGCATCCACATTTCAATATATCCATAGGTCATTTTTTATCAATTAAATGCGTACTCTTATTAATATTTTTCATGCTTCATTCATTCAATTCAATCTAGCATGCATTCCTAATTAGAAACATGGAAAATTTACCCACCTTAAATGGAGAGAAAAATTCAACTAGCGACACCTCCTAAACAATGTCCTTGCAAACGAGAGCGATCCTCCTCCTTGAAGCGCGCAACCGAGCCTCCAAGAACACCCAACCCGAGAGCTCCTAAGCCAAACCGAGAGCACTCCCTTGATAGCCGGCCTCTCCTCTTCTTGTTGCAAGCACAACTCCCACACACAACTCAATCTTTTAACTCACTAAAATAATTACTAGATACTTGTATTAGCTATAGGTTTGGGAAGAATTAATTTGCACAAGAATACTAGCCATGGGAGGGGGGGTATTTACACTAAAAATCTAGGGAAATGGATGGCTAAGATTGAAGTAGGATTTAGGAACAAATGGCTTAGATTTAAGGAGGAGTTACACTAACTACCCATGATGAGTAACCATCTCCACCATGATCCCACTCAAAAATTTCATTTCCCTCCAAGATGCAATCCGGCCATGCTTTGGGAAGGTGCACTTTGCATGTGTACGTGCAATGCACGTGCAAGCATTTGCCTCCAAAAATTTGTACATTAAATTTTGTATAAAAATAATTTTTAAATTGTATATTACATGACAAGTTGTATTTAAAAATAAATTGACTCATGGGTTTTAGTTTATGGGCCAAAATAATTATTATAAAAATAATACATTAAATTAACTTTGGGCTTTTTTTTAAAAAACAAAAGGCTTTTGTGTCTAATTGAAAGAAGGCTTTATAAAAATAATTACAAGCACATATTTAAAAAAAATCTATACTCATCATAATGAAAATAATCATCACATTTAATTCAACCAAAATATTGCACGTGTACACTACGTAGAAAATAAAATAATTTTTCACAAATGAAAAATCCGGGCATTACAAAATAGGTAATTAGGTATACAGGTATACAGGTGAACAGGTACAGGTATAGGTAATCATGTAACAGGTATCATGTTATATCAAGTCTTGTATTACTAATTCGGTAGCACTTCATGCATCCTGGATTTTACTACATGGTTGCTACATTCAAACAGTTTCGTTTTAGATTTCGTAGTGGAATCCATAGGGCATTATACTCAGGGATCAGGATAACAGGAATAACAGGAACAGGTAAAACCTAGTGGTTCTCTTCCGAGTATACCTTCCTATAGGGAAGTATGCAGTCAGGTACAAGAATAGGTAGAACCTAGTGGTTCTCTTCCAAGTGCATCTTCCTAAAGGGAAGCATGCAGTCAGGTAATCAGCTAAACAGGATCGTGAATCATGTAGTCATGAACACGTAACAAGCAGGACACAGGACCTCTTCTCAATACACATTTCTATATTTTCCACTAGTAGATCTTTCCTTTAACTCCGGCTTGGTTATTTTATTATTATTAGTAAATAGGCATGTATGTGTCATAAATAGAGCAATAATAGCATGATATAACCAAGTAACAAATTCAGGATGAAGAATAAACATGTTCAGGTGAAAGATAACTCATAACAGGATAATACAACGAAAATTCTAGTTTAGGACAGCAAGATAATACTGTACTAAAACAAGGATTCCCGTTGCTAAAAACATGCAAATTTGAATTCGTCAAAGAATCTGGAAAATAGGCTCCCTTTCGAATCCATCGAATATATATAAGTCATATAGTATTTCACAAAAATATAACTCAAAACTGGTTTGAAACTAGAAAACGTGTTCAGCCAGAAATCAGTAGTTTGTATTCGAAGTCAGGAAAACAGCATGAAAACTCCTTAATTAAATCCTCGAAAAATCTGGGGTATTCCCCTATATGTATAGTAACAAAAAATCAAGTTTCATAATTTTTCAATATAAATAGAGTAGTCAAGTAAAATCAGAAAACAATAAGATGTAGTAGTTTTGTAAATCTAAAATCATAAACACTGCAGCACAAAAAATGCAATATCTCACAAATCATACATCCAAATCCAAATCCGCAAAAAGGGCAATAAAATAGATACAGTAGGCTAACTTTCATATTCATGAAGATGTTTCAAATAGCAAGTAGAATTAGATCGGAAATCAGGTTCTTTAATGAACAGTTGTAAAATTATGCATGTAAAATCTTTATTTGCAAGCATGGAAATGTTTGTAAAACTCCTCAAATAAATCTACCAAAATTCTAGGTAAACCCCAATCAAGTCTAGAAGTACTGAGCAAAATTTCAGATCAAAATAATAGTTTTAACACCAGAATAAAAATAGATTACTCTTCAGAATTCATAGAAAACAAAAATTGTAAACCACTCTACACCGCTATAGTGAAATCGACATAACTCACAACTCATAAATCGAAACTGAGATCCGTCAAAAGGGTTGGAAAATAGACAGAATTCTCTACAGTTCATGTTCACAAAATATTTTCAAATACTGACCTTAATATGGTCTAAAATACTGAATAACCTCAGGGAAACATCAAAATACATATTTGTTCTTCATACTCAAATCAACATAGATCACACTAAAATTATCCAAATCAAACCAAACATGAAAACATAGTGTACTAGATGTCCAAACAACATGATATAGGGTATTTTATAAGTATTCGACAAGTATATCACGAATAACACATCAAGCACAGATATCTCAAAGTAGCATGAACATATACATCAAAAGTGGTCAATCCTAAATTAATTCATGTCATGTATGTCGTGAGCCAACTATGGTCAAATCAACACTATAGAGACAATATCAACAAGGAAAATACACACAAATTGTCTCTAGAACCAAACTACACTACAGACGGTATTTTGTACTTGGATTACACAAAAAAAATAATACAAGTTACTTGCCTTAACCGATGACGAAAACGACAATGAGCAAAAGCAAGAATAACGAAAACGGATTCCCAGTAACGATCAACCAACACACGAACTCAACACGGATCATACGAACCAAAGTAAGCAAATTAACTCAAAGCCCAAAAACCAACAAACAACCAACACGCACTCAAAAAGAGAACGAGGAACGGGCGGAACACGGCAACGGCGAGAACGGGACGACGCAGCGGGAAGCGCTTGCTGTCGCACTCGTTGCCGGTGTCTGAGCAACGCAACCAGGTGCGACGGGGAAGGGTCAGCCTGATGCACGTCGGCGGAGGGAGAGCACAGCACGTAATGCTGTTGCTGCTGCTCTCTGGGTCTGTCGACGGGGAGCCTAGGTAGGAGGGTGCATGGTGGGGCAGAGCATCGCCGAGGGGATACAGGGAGTCGGGAGAGGGGAAGCAGGCCAGGAAGAGAGAGGTGCATGGTGATCGGGGGTTAGGCCAGAGCTCGGGGATAAGATATAGACCGGGAGAGGGTGCAGCGGAAGAAGGATCAGGACAACAGGGGGAGGCGGCGGATGGGGTACAGGGCATGCATGGGTTGTATTTATATATGGGTAGATATGAATTAGGTTTAGGTATAGAGATGGCTGAGTACTGAGTTTCGGTTTGGGTAGATAGGGTGCTAACGGGTTGGGGTTATATAGGGTTAGCGGATAATCCAATAGGGTATAAGGGTAGAGAATTGGATATTAGGAATATTGTAAATGGGTTTGGTAATTTAATGGGTGAAAACAATTGAAGAAATTATGGGAATCGAACAGAAAAATGAGACGGCACAAAAAATAGTTAAATGAAATAGGGCACGAACAGAATAAAAATTAATGGAAATCAAAAATAAATGACCCGGTCAAAAGGACGGAATAGAAGATAGACAAATGATTAAAAAACTCCATTAAAAGAAGACAAAAATAGCAAAATGAATATATTGAAAAAAAAAATCCAATATACGGTCCAAGAAAAGATACAAAGTGAATACAAAGAGAGAAATACCCACAAAAAAAAATACACTCAAGAATTTACAAAATGGAAAACAGGGGTTACAAATCCTACCCACCTAACAAGAAGAATTTTGTCCTCGAAATTCAAACAAGAAGATACATTGGGTAACCCCAAAAACAACCAAAAAAAACAAAACAAAAATTACTCAAACAAATGAGGAAACATGTGTTGAATCTCCTCCTCCAGCTCCCAAGTCGACTCACCGAGCGAGTGAGGATTCCAAGAAACATAAACCAGCTTGATGACCTTGTTCTTAAGTACTTTATCCCGCCGATCCACAATAGCAACTGGCAAAATCTCACAAGTCAAATCCGGCCGAACGGTCAACCCAGAATAGTCGATCACGTGGCTCTCATCTCAGATATATCTCCTGAGTTGTGAGACATGGAAAATATCGTGCACACCTGATAAAGCTGGCGGCATTGCAAGACGATAGGTCGCCTTGCCTACTCGCTCCATAATATCAAATGGTCCAATATACCTAGGGCTGAAATGGCCCCCACCACTAAACCGAATGACACCTCGCCAAGACGATACCTTTAGGAAAACATGGTCACCAACCTCAAACTCCAAAGTTCTCCGATGGACATCAGCCCATCGCCTCTGCCTATCCTGAGTTGCCTGCAAGTGCTTTTTGATTTGAATCACCGCATCAACTGTCCCGGTGATCAACTTTGGACCCAATAACTTCCTCTCACCAATGTCATCCCAGCACACTGGCGATCTGCACTTCTGTCCATAAAGTGCCTCGAACGGAGCAGCTTTAATACTGGCCTGAAAGATGTTATTGTACGAGAACTCTACGAGATGCAAATGGTCCTCCCATGATCCACCGAACTGAAGCATACAGGACCGCAACATGTCCTCAAGAATCTGGATGGTCCGCTCTGACTATCCATTAGTCTGGAAATGAAAAGCTATACTGTACTTTAATTTACTCCCCAAACTGTTCTGAAGACTCTGCCAGAACCGAGATCTGAATCTCGTATCCCTGTTGGATACAATACTGACTGGAACACCATGAAGTCTGACAATGAATGAAGTGTGCACTCTTCGTCAAACGATCGACAATCACCCAAATGGCATTATGATCCGTACGACTCCTCGGCAAAGCAGTCACAAAGTCCATAGTGATATGTTCCCACTTCCACTCGGAATAGGAAGCGGTTGAAGAAGTCTAGCAGTCCTCTGATGCTCTGCCTTAACCTACTGGCAGATCAAACACTAAATAACTTTAACACCCCGAATTCCAAAATAGACTGAATTCGAGTTCCGCAGGATCTTTTCACTTCACTTCGTACAATTTTACAAGGAAATTAAAACTTTACTTTACATCAGAGTTACATTTACATTAATGCTTATACAGCGGAAGCAAATTTTACAACAATGAATGAAATACAACAACAGTTGAATAATTTTTAAGCATCAATTCCTCTTTAGTCTTTTTCATGTATTTATCCTGCAGAGAAAACTGTGGGCACGTCAGTTCATTCAACTGACGAAATATTATACACGGCCATCTTCTCTATGCCGAAACAGTATAACGATTCTCAACACTTGAAAAACCACAAACTTGTTTACAAACAGAGCTAAAGGGATTAGCCTATTGATGTCGTGTTGTGAATGTGCACTTAGTCCTTAATGCAACTATTTACTTTTTATGACACTAATGTGCACTTGTTCAGAGTCTATGCAGCCCATACTACATAGGTTTGAGGGCAAGCCCTTAACCGTTCTTCGTCTTGTAGGGTTCAATCCCTCGCCATGATTTAATCTACTTCTGTAACTATGGTAAGTATCCTAGATGTTCTACGAACTACGAACTCATGTCTAGGCGCCCTGGAGAGAATCTGAATGCACTGACACATGACTCATCATGCAGGCATCCTGTGGTAATTCACCTCCTACCATAGACATGACACCACCCGCAGTCGCCAAACACCCCACGAGCATCGCCACCGGAACGGTACTCTGGAGCAGTATCCACGTCCTACTCATGACACATCATGGGACATCCTGTGAATACTCTTACGCCGCCAATCCAATGGCCCTCATACTCATATTTTTCTCTTACTTTCATCACATCTTCACTATGTATCTAGTCCTTAATTTAATTGAATCATGAACAAAATCAATCCCTTAGGGTTAGCACTCCCACTATACCAGACTTATTCAATCATTTCACATGACCCAAATCTTGGTCTTTTCATTTCAAATTTCATCTCAACATTTCTTTTATTGCCGGTATAAGGCTTAGCTATACCCTAGTTCTTAATTTCAACTCATAATTACAACATCGAGTTTTTCATACTCATAAGTTCTTTTTTTTTCATAATTAACAATAATTTTAATTTCATGTTCATAGCATTCATGTATTCATATTCATAATATCCTTCATAACTCATCATGTCATTTAATTTCAATTTCATACACAATCTCATGCATAAACAATAAATTCAACTTGTCCTATTCAATAGTTTACTCTTTCCACAAAAATTCTCTTATTCTTGTTTTAACAATACCAAATCTAACATTCATACTTTCAATTTTTTCCATTATCAAAACTCTTTTCAAATCTCTTTTAATCAATACATTTTTCTTTATCCAAAGACAATTTAAACTAACAATTTATAGTAAGTTATTTCTTGCCAAAATAGTCTCGATTTCTCATTTATAGTAGGCCACAGATCATAGAAAATTATCTCACGAAAATCCAGATATTATTTGAAACTTCAGGGCAGTCGACTGTTAAAATATGCCCAATCGGCTGTTCTGCGATGATTTAAAACTTGAAAATAAAATGATCAGGGCAGTCGACTGTTAAACATGGCCAGTCGGCTGTTCTGCGATGATTTAAAACTCAAAAATAAAATCATCAGGGCAGTCGACTATTACAATATAATCGATCGACTGTTCTGTAAAGATTTAAAACTCGAAAACAAATAATCAGGGCAGTTGACTGTTACAATATAGTCAGTCGACTGTTCTGTAACTAAAATCCGAAATTTATTACCTGACAGTCGACAGTCGACTCTAATCCGGTCGACTGTCGATTGCACCAGGTTGCAATTTAGAGTAAATCATGGATACATTTTTGATATTGAAAATAAGATCACCAGTTTCATATTATTTATAATCAAGGTTTCCACAAAATAATATTTTTGGAACACAAGTTTTCATCTTTCTACAATAATGAAACTTCATTTTAGACAATCAACTACACATGATGCATTTAATCAACTATTTGTCTCATACACACAATTTCAACATAGAACTCAATTCAAAACATATAGCATGACAACATGATAATTTCTAGCACTTTAATTCACCAATTATCATCTAGCAATCATCTTATCAATCATTCTCTAAATTACCATTCCAACTTTAATTTAGCACACATGGGTCCAATTTCACCTAGTTGCTTCTTAGTAACTTTACCAATCATCCCTAGCATGGTATCTAGATTTAGAAGCATGCGAAACACCCACCTATTGGAGAAAATGAATTGAAAGTTCCTAGAATACATGAAAGTAGCCTTCTCCTCCTAGAATGTATTGCAAATTGCCTTCTCCTCCTTGCTCCTTGGTGTTTTCCGGAGACTCCTTGCTCCCTTGGATGATTGGCTGGCCACCTCTAGGTTGGAACACACACAATTTTGCACACTCTAATCTTTTGCTCACAAATCTCCTCAATCTTTTGCTTTCTTATCTTTTTCTCTCTTAATCTTTTCTCTTAGCAATTTGTTTAGTGCACTAATGAGAAGAAAAACTAGGGGTATTTATACATTTTTAAGATGAGAATAGATGGTTAGGATTTAATCAAGGAGTTAGAGATTAAGGACCAAAATGAGTTGGGAAGTTGTAGTAACTTTCATGAACTCAATAACTACCCCTCAACTCTAACCTACTTACCCTCTCTCTCTTGGCCACAACCCGACCTCCCACAAAGGTGTGCAAAGCACACCCTAGTGTGTGCACATGCCTCCTAGTACCCCCTCTTATTATTAAGTTGTACATTATTAATTAATCAATTGTCTACTAATTGTGTCTACATGACAAGTTATGACAATTAAAAGATTAATTAGTTTGTGGGCTTCAAAAATAGTGGGCTTTAGACTCATGGGTCAAAATAAATTATTTAATTAATTAAGGTAGGCTTAAATTAGAAAACAAACTTGGGCTTTTTTAAAAAAATAGGCTTTTGGAAATAAAGAGAAAAAAGGAAATATTTGTTCATGTTATGAGAGACAATTTTATAAGAGAACATATATACAAAATTTGTACCTGCACAACACGTAAAATCAACAATCTCATTTAATAAAAATTCAGAGTACTACAACAACAAACCGAGCCACAACCTTCTTCATACCATGCCACCAGAAATGAAGCTTCAAATCTCAATACATCTTAGTACCACCAGGACGGATAGAATACGAAGACTGGTGAGCTTCCTCAAGCAACCTCTGACGAACTTCACCCTTTGGGACACATAACCTGGACCCAAAACGAAGCGATCCATCAGCATGAATAACCATGTCTGTTATGGACCCAGACTCAACCTCAGCTCGAAAACCCTGCAACTGCACATCCACATCTTGCGCCTCTTTGATCTGATCAACAAGAGACGACTGAAGCTAGAGCACCAAACAACTTCGATCAGAACCCGGCAACAAAACATTCAACTTCAACCCCCGTATCTGCTCAATCAGATCCCTCTGCTGAGTCAAGAACATAACTGCCGGTCTCCTGCTCAAAGCATCTGGCACCAAGTTTACTTTACCAGGATGGTATTGCAAACTGATGTCATAATCAACCATAAGTTCCAAACAATGTCTTTGCCTCATGTTTAACTCCTTCTGGGTGAAGACGTACTTGAGACTTTTGTGGTCTGTAAAGATCTCCACTCGGTCCCTAAGTAAATAATGTCTCCACAGCTTCAAAGCTCCACTCGGTCCCTAAGTAAATAATGTCTCCACAGCTTCGAAGCATAGATCACTACCGCTAACTCCAAGTCATGAGTCGGATAGTTCTTCTCGTGCGGCCTCAACTGCCTCGATGCATACGCAACGACTAGGCCCTTCTGCATCAGAACTGTCCCAAGACCCTTAAAAGAAGCATCACAGTGAATTATAAATCTGCCTGAACCATTTGGAATAGTCAATGCAGGTGCTGACGCCAATATATTATTCAACTCAACAAAAGCCTCACTGCACTCATCAGACCAACAAAACTTCTGATCCTTCCCAGTCAGCATAGTTAATGGTCCTGCTATCTTCGAAAAATCTTAGACGAATTTCCGATAATAGTCAGCTAAACCAAGAAAACTCCTGACCTCTGAAACTGACTTAGGAATAGGCCAATCCTTCACAGCCTCAACCTTTGCTGGATCCACCGAAATACCATCACCAGAGATAATGTGTCCTAAGAAAGAAACCCTATCGAGCCAAAACTCGCACTTGCTGAGTTTCCCAAAGAGCTGATTCTCTCTCAAAGTCTGCAGAACCACTCTAAGGTGCTTAGCATGATCTTCCCGATGCCGAGAATATAACAAAATTTCATCAATGAAAACCACCACAAATCTATCCAAGAACTGAGAAAAGACCTGGTTCATAAGACTCATGAATACAGCAGGCGCGTTCGTGACCCCAAATGGCATCACAAGGTACTCATAGTGGCCATATTTAGTCCTGAAAGCAGTCTTCTGTATCAATTGCCTTCACTTTGACTTGATGATACCCAGAACGAAGATCCAACTTTGAGAAAACAACAGCCCTACTAAACTGAACAAACAAATCATCGATCCTGGGCAATGGATACCGGTTCTTCACAGTAACACTATTTAGTTCCCGATAATCCACGCACAATTGATGCCTACCATCCTTCTTGTTGACAAAAATGACCGGAGTACCCCAAGGCAAAACACTGGGTCTAATGAACACCAAATCCAGCAACTCCTGAATCTGTACCTTAAGCTCTACTAACTCAACCGGTGCCATCCTATAAGGAATTTTCGATATAGGCACCATACCCGGCTGAACTTCAATATCGAACTCCATATCCTTATCAGGGGGTAATCCAGGCAACTCCTCTGGACAAACATCCAGGAAATTCCGAACTACTAGAGGTGCAGCCTTACAGCTTGAATGCAATTCCATTGCACAAACCTCCTGATCAACTGCAGCTCGGCCAAGGGATATCTCCCCGCATGGAACTCAAACTCTGCACAATCTGAAATCTGGAACACAACTTTCTTGGTACGGCAATCAATAATGGCGTGGGTTTCACCCAACCAATCCATACCTAGAATAATGTCGAATCCTGAATTTCCAATTACAATCAAATTGGCCTTGAAATCTGCGCTACCAATAATTACGGAACACCGCCTGCACTCTTGGAAACAAATGAAAACTCCACCACCTGTTACAATATTCCAAGCCTCTAACATGCTGCTACACTTCAACTGATGGCGAACTACAAATCGAGAGGAGACAAAACAATGGGTTGCCCCGAAATCAAAAAAAACATGAGCAGGAAAAGAGCACACAAGAACGATACCTAACATAGAATAAAAAAGACAAGAGAAAAAGAATGGTTGAACAGGGGTGAGAAAAAATAAAATGTAGAAAGATAATATGGAAGAAACAAATGCAAGAGAAATGAACAGAAGCAAAATTGACAATAAAACAACAAAACAATAAATAAAATTTAACTGCAACAACACCTTCAGCTGACTTCGCATCTGCAGTAGTCAGGTTGAAAGCCTGACCTCTCCTCGGAAAAGCGGTCCTCTGACTGACAATCTAGCGCTGAGGAGGAACCGGTGGCCGAACTAGACCACGAGCTGGGGCAACCTACTGAACGGGACCCCTGGCTAGAAATGCCAATTGCTGCTACGGCTGCGGACAATCTTACACTGTATGATCAGTAGAGCCACACCTAAAGCATCGGTGATTAGCGTGCCTACATTCCCTGCGATCATGCCCATCCAACTAACAAAAGTCACAGAAACCACTCCTCTGGCAACCAACAGAAGAGTAAGGAGCTGTCCTGACCGGAAGCGTTGGGGCAGGCCTCTGAACTGGCCCACCAGAAGGCCTAACAACAGTAGAGTGCGGAACAGTCCGTTGGGGAAGAGCCGACCACGAGCCTACTCCTGAGCTTGAGCTGCCTCGAGAGCCTCAGCATAAGTACGCAAGCGGAGAAAGACAAGTTGTACCTTAATGTCTCGAGCAAGTCCCAATATGAACCTACGAGCCATATCCTCTTACTTTGCCACAAGAACGGCAGCGAAGTGGTTGAGTCTAGTAAATTAGTTGTGTACTCATACACAGACCTGGAGCCCAGTTTTAAGAAAGCCTGATGTTACAACGTTGCATGGACAATATGTAACAAAATTCCATTACTAGAAATAACGACCAACCTGTTTCAAGGCCAAGAGTTGTTGCTCCATCTCCACTCTAGTGCTGCTAGGAAAGAACTTCTCCAAAAAAATCCATAGTGAAAGTGGCCCAAGTGATCGGTCGTTTGAGCCTTTCAGACTCGGACCTCCACCAGATATGAGCCAAGTTCACCAGCTGGATGGCTACCACATCCACTCGATCTACATCTGTAACCCTAGCTATCAGAAGCAGTTTATCTGTCTGAATCAACTACTGTTCATCCTCCAAAGGCATCTCAGTGCCTGAAAACCTATCGGGATGCAGCCTCATGAAGTCCGTGACTGTATCCGAATGGGGAGAAAGAGTTGCCTGCATTGGCACAGCGGGCGGCAAAACCCAAGCAGCTTCCAAAGCAGCCATCACCAATCACTATGGTTCTGCTGCATATTGATGAAGCGCTCAAGCACAGTGGTGACGGCCTCAATCCCAGGCTGATCTCCGTGGGGATGGGAAGTAGAACCTCTAAGAGCCATAATCTGCACAAAACCAAAATAATCACCATCCAGATCAAGGGTGATAATAAATAATTTATTTATGTATGCATGGTTGGTGAAATGTTGAGCCGATTCCAGTTCGAGCCAAGCTTGTCTAATATATTAGGCAACTAATACATTAGCCAAATCTGGTGCTGTGATACCACTAAAAACTTTGTCACGCCCCGCTTTCCAAAAAGAGAATACGAAATACAGATACGTGACTAAGCCCAGCGAATGATTTTCATCATCCATAAGCTGTTCAAAATCATTACAACATCTCACGAAAATAATCAGAGTCAGAAGCAAAAGAATCAACCAAGTATGCATAATCGAATCAAATAGACCAACAAAAATTTACATGAAACCAAAATATAATAATCTCAAATAAATTAAGTCTGGACAAGTTAATAATATCCTGGGTCACATTGCCCAAATACAAAATAAATCCAAGTATCAAATACAATTATTCAAGTAGCAGTAGGAAATAATAATAATAAATCAAAAACTCTAGCACTAATATCTCATATCACCAACTCCATCAGCCAACTGGTCATCCTGATCTGCAATGAATAAATGCAGGAAAAAGGAAAGAGAAAAACAAACTCTCGTCAATGCAAGTTACGGGCCGCTTGCAGTGCATGATAGATGTACATGGAAAAAAATAACAAATATAAAATAACAACAGGAATAAACATAGCATAATATAAGCATTTCAATAGAATAGAATAACTAACATGAATCAAGCAAATAGAATCAAGTAGCAGGGTATACTAACAGGTAAAGGTAACATGTATCAGGTGTCAAACAAACAGGTAAACATGTAACAAGTAAATAGGTAATCAGGTATACAGGTATACAGGTGAACAGGTACAGGTACAAGTAATCATGTAACAGGTATAAGGTTATATCAATTCTTGTATTACTAACTAGGTAGCACTTCATGCATCCTGATTTTTACTACATGGTTGCTACATTCAAACAGTTTCGTTTTAGATTTCGTAGTGGAGTCCCTAGGCCAGTGTACTCAGGGATAAGTATAACAGGATTAATAGGAATAGGTAGAACCTAGTGGTTCTCTTCCAAGTACAGATTCCTTTAGGGAAGTACGTAGTCAAGTACAGGAACATGCAGAACCTAGTGGTTATCTTTCGAGTAAATCTAACTATAGGGAAGCATGCAGTCAGGAAATTAGGTAAATAGGATCGTAAATCATGTAGTCATGAACACATAACAAGCAAGACATAGATCCTCTTCTCAGTACACATTTCTATATTTTCCACTACTAGATCTTTCCCTTAACCCCGGCTTGGTTATTTTGTTAATTATTAGTAAAAAGGCATGTATGTGTCATAAACAGAGCAAGAATAGCATGATATAACAAAGTAACAGGTTCAGGATGAAGAATAAACATGTTCAAGTGAAAGATAACTCATAACAGGTGAATACAACGAAAATTCTAGTTCAGGACAGCAAGACAGTACTGCACTAAAACAAGGATTCCCGTTGCTACAAACATGCAAATATGAATCCGTCAAAGAATCTGGAAAGTAGACTCCCTTCTGAATCCAGCGAATATATATAAGTCATATGGTATTTCACAAAAACATAACTCAAAACTGATTTGAAACCAGAAAACGTGTTCAGTCAGAAATCAGTAGTTTGTATTCGAAGTCAGCAAAACAACATGAAAACTCTTTAATTAAATCCACGAAAAATCTGGGGTATTCCCCTATATGTATAGTAACAAAAAATAAAATTTCATTATTTTTCAATATAAATAGAGTAGTCAAGTAAAATCAGAAAATATAAGATGTAGTAGTTTTGTAAATCTGAAATCACAAACACTACAGCACGAAAACTGCAATATCTCACAAACCATAAATCGAAATCCAAATCCGCAAAAAAAGGGTCATAAAATAGATACATTAGGCTAACTTTAATATTCAGGAAGATGTTTGAAAAAGTAAGTAGAATTAGATCGAAAATCAGGTTCTTTACTAAACGGTAGTAAAATTCTGCATGTAAAATCTTTTTTTGCAAGCATGGAAAGGTTTGTAAACTCCTCAAATAAATTCACCAAAATTCTGGGTAAACCCCAATCAAGTGTAGAAGTACTGAGCAAAATTTTAGATCAAAATAATAGTTTTAATACCAGAATAAAAATAGATTACTCTTCAGAATTCATAGAAAACAAAATTTGTAAACCACTCTACACCGCTATAGTGAAATTGACATAACTCACAACTTGTAAATCGAAACGAAGATCCGTCAAAAGGGTTGGAAAATAGACAGAATTCTCTATAGTTCATGTTCATAAAATATTTTCAAATACTGACCTTAATAGGGTCTAAAATACTGAATAACCCCAGGGAAACATCAAAATACATATTTGTTCGTCATACTCTAATCAACATAGATCACACGAAAATTATCCAAATCAAACCAAACATGAAAACATAGTGT
Source organism: Hemerocallis citrina (assembly GCA_017893485.1). NCBI lineage: Eukaryota > Viridiplantae > Streptophyta > Magnoliopsida > Asparagales > Asphodelaceae > Hemerocallis > Hemerocallis citrina. Next base: position 79,872,584 of record CM030365.1, on the reverse strand, counting down.
ACTAGATATCCAAACAACATAGTATAGGGTATTTTACAAGTATTCGAAAAGTATATCGCGAATAACACATCAAGCACAGATATATCAAAGTAGCATGAACATATACATCAAAAGTGGTCAATTCAAAATTAATTCATGTCATGTATGTCGTGAGGCAACTATGGTCAAATCAATACTATAAAGACAATATCAACAGGGAAATTCACACATAAATTGTCTTTAGAACCCAACTACTCTACAGACAGTATTTAGTACTTGTATTACACAAAGAAAAGAATACAAGTTACTTGCCTTAACCGATGACAAAAATGACAATGAGCAAAAGCGAGAATAACTAGAACGAATTCCCGAAAACGAACACAATGAACACATGAACTCAATACGGATCATACGAGCCAAAGCGAGCAAACAAACTCAAAGCCCACGAACTAACGAACAACCAACACGCACTCAAAGAGTGAGCAAGGAACGGGCAGAACACGGCAACGGCGAGAACGGAATGACGCAATGGGAAGCGCTTGCTGTCGCACTCGCTATTGGCATCGGAGCAGCGCAACCAGGTGCGACGGGGAAGGGTCGGCCTGATGCACGTCGACGGAGGAAGAGCATAGCACGCAGTGCTGTCGATGGGGAGCCCAGGCAGGAGGGTGCACGGTGGGGCGGAGCACAGCAAGGGGACACACGGAGTCGGGATAGGGGAAGTAGGTCGGGTAGAGGGAGGTGCAGGGTGATCGGTGGTTAGGCCAGAGTTTGGGGTTGAGATAGAGACCGGGAGAGGGTGCAGCGGAAAAAGGATCGAGAGAAAAGAGAGAGGCGGCGGATAGGGTACAGGGCATGCATGGGTTGTATTTATATATATGGGTAGATATGAATTAGGTTTAGGTATAAAGACGGCTGAGTACTGGGTTTCGGTTTGGGTAGATAGGGTGCTAATGGGTTGGGGTCATATAGGGTTTGCGGATAATCCAATAAGGTATAGGGGTAGAGAATTGGATATTAGGAATATTGTAAATGGGTTTGATAATTTAATGGGTGAAAACAATTGAAGAAATTATAGGAATCCATCATAAAAATGAGATGGAACAAAAATAGGTAAATGAAATAGGGCACGAACAGAATAAAAATTAATGGAAATCAAAATTAAATGGCCCGATCATCAAAAGGACGAAATAGAAGACAGACAAACGAATCAAAAACTCAATTAAAAGAAGACAAAAATTGCAAAATGAATATATTGAAGAAAAAAAAAAAATCCAATATATGGTCCAAGAAAAGATACAAAGAGAAAATAAACCCCCCCCCCCCCCCCCCCCCCAAAAAAAAAACACTCAAAAATACACAAAATGGAAAACAGGGGTTTTACATAAACTATCGTAGAATTGAATGCTAGGTTGTGTGCTTGAATGATCGATTGATGTTTTGTTGTTGTTGAAATAGTGCATGTGTGTATTCTTAACTATTTTTACAATTCTATTGTACCTATAATGCTGATTATAAGATTTATTGACTCGTTGAATTGAAACCCATCATGTTAGATCGCTTTATTTTATGAAATATATTAAAAATCTGAATGTTTACTGTCTGTCTTGAATTTGTGAGACATTTTCGACCTTGTATTTGACATCAAAACTAATAACTTTCTTAATAAGAGTTGTAGCTCTATGTCTCTAGTTTCCAGAACATCTAAGATATTTGAATTCCGAGCTGTATTGCAAAAGTTATGATGATTTTACTACTGCTGTATTTTATTTCTAGAATTTCAGATTCATGTATGTTTTCATTTTTAAACTATTAAAAAGCTAAGTTAATGTTAGAATAATGCTTTGATAATTTCCAGAATGATAGTTAACATGTTTAGGAGTGTAATGAATATTTTTGATGAATTTATAATTGAGTTTTCGCTGATTCTAAAGATATAACAACTTGATGTCGATTTTCAGTCAGAACAACTAATCTGTAAAGAATGATGTATTTAACTTAGCTATTGTTGTCGAATTTTGTATTTTGAATATGCGTTGGAATCGTTGGGAAGTCTAGTTTCCAGAACTTCTGATGGATTCAGTTTTTGATTTCTGTAGCAGTGGAAAAATTGATTATTGTAGAGTGACCTCTTGTTATCCAGAATTGTGTTTTTCAGATTTCCTTAATATAATTATGCCTATATCATTATATTGCATGAATTGAAGTATATATATTGCATTGCATGATCCTAATGTGCAATTGTCATCAAACTATTTATCTCATTCAAAGTTATCATCCTATGTTCTTCTGTTGTTACTATCGTTCATCTAAATGTCTTTAAATTGCATAATTTATTATTTGCATTGATAAAATGTTTAACAAGTCAGGGTTTAAGGGATTGACTTCAGTAGTGAACAATATAGAAACTGTGTCGGTCAGTTTTTTATCGATTGATTATTAGAGCGCTGATTACGGCACCCCAATCTTTCATCTATCGTTTCAGTGTATTATTTTAGTGTATCGTGCAACAATGTTGCTATCGTATCAGTGTTATCGTACTGACACATGATCTATAGAATTCACCACTAGAGTCTAAATAAAATTGATTGTATGCATCGAACCTGTGATATGGGATGCAGTAGTACGGACATTAGTTAGGCTAAAAAGTTAATAGACTTAAGAATTGACACAACATCAATACTGCATATTGAACATCATCATTTCTGTTGATACCAAACATTGTCGAAGTGATATTGATATCGACCATTGAACATTGCTCTAAGGACAATTTATCTCCTCTTTTTAGATGAAGTGTTCACAGGTGATCGAGGAGAATTACCGGTAGAATTGGAGAACAGGCTTTCTAAAGATTTAATGCTTTCTAGTTGATTATTATTTCATTGGACTTATTGTATTAAAACCTATTATCATTGTGTTCGGATTTTTTATTGTATTGGGCTTATGACCCGGATATTAGTATTTGTTTCCAGATATTGGGTTATCGTATTTGGTTATTTCATATTGTCTTATTCCAAGTATTATTGTTCATGTGGTTGTTCTTATCGTCTGCGAAATTGTTTTTGTATTGTTTATATTGTTGAGTTGAATAGGTAACAACTTATGGATGATGTAAGTCATTCTTTAGGCCAATGTCAAGTGCTTTTGTTCCGTATTTTGGGAAGCGGGGCATGCCATCTTAAATAAACAAATGCAAAAATTGCAGCTTGATGTTTCAAAGAACAAGTCAGAACTTTAGAACAAGAGTTGTCACACAAGGTTGACTTCATGAGTTACCAAAAGAGTATGGTAGCTGACTCTACCTTAGTCAAAGGCACCAATATAAATATCATTGATAACTTGATACAGTGAGAAGCAGTTCAAGTGATGAGAGGAGAAGCACAAGGATAAGGGAAAAACCTGCGCACTTGGAAGATTATATATGCACGTAGAAAGCACGTTAATGAGATGGTTGGGTTTGAAGCTGAAGATGGTGGGAAAAGGGGAATACACGTGTTTGGTGTGGATGTATTGAAGAGTAGTATAAATATCTGTATCAGAGTGTGGGAAAAGGATAGCAATGAAATATCAGTAACAAACTCATCTTCTTCCCCAATTTCTTTTCCTTCCCGCCGGTAATTCTTCTCAAAATTTCCTCTTTCTGAATCTAGATAATGTTGTGATTGTAACTAATCATAGATTGGAGTTGCATCAGTAAATGCAGTGTTGTGTTTTCAAATTGCTATTACTCTATATCAATTGGTGCTTTCATTGAGTTGAGCTTTGGCTTTGGCAGATGGGAGGAGATCGCTCGATGATGTGCGAGAGATAGCGAGGGAACATAGAGTACAACTATAAACATTATCAAATGAGGTGGAAGCGCAGTAGATATTATTTTAAGAAATGGTGCGGCATTTTTCAACCATGGAAGATAGGATGGAGAGATTTGCAGTTATACAAGGAAACTTGATCAGGTTCTCAATCGTGCAACATCTTAGGAAAACTCAATCACAGTAAGATCCTCTTCTTCATCTCATCATCATGATTCTTATTTTAAAAATCCTAGATTGGATTTTCGAAGATTTGATGGCAGTGAACCTATGGGATGGTTATTCAAAGTCAATTAGTATTTTGCATTTCATAAAACACCACTAGATCAAACACTTCACATACTATCCATTCATTTGGATGGAAGAGCTTTGGGAGAATGGTGATTTCACTAGATGGGAAATATTTGTAAAAGTGGTTGACACTATAATTGGGGTTTCAACATTTGTAGATCATGCAGGGCAACTTTTTAAACTAACGTAGACTACTACGTTGGCTGCATACGAAGATCAATTCGATATGTTGATTAACAAAACCAAAGGGTTATCGGAGGAACATGTACTGAGCAATTATATATCAGGTCTATGGCCTGATATAAGAAGTGAAGTTATAGCTCATAAACCTAAGAGATTGGTTGATGCAATAGGTTTAGCTAGACTTCAGGAGGATAAGGTAACTGATAATCGATATCAAGGGCACAAAGGCAGTTATCAGCGTCCATCTTGGCAATCTCCAGCACCTAGTCCACTTCCACCTTTACTTCCAACTCCAAGTACACGAACTAATAATCAAATAAACAATTCCCAATCTATAATGGAAGTAAGAAGAGTTCCTCTAGCTGAATGGGCAATGCAGAAAGAGAAGGGGCTTTGTTTTAACTACGGTGAGAAATATGTACCTGGTCACAAAGGTCAGCATAAATTTTTGATGTTGATGACTGAAGAAGAGGACGACAGTAATGCAAAATCACCTGAAATGTATTGCAACTTGGAAAATATTGTTCAATATGATATTAGTTCATCTGATACGGCAACACCAGAGATATCATTTCAAGCTTTCTCATGCCAGATGTCTTTGCGGACCTTAAGGGTTCAAGGAATGATTTACCATCAACATATACAAATCTTGATTGATTCGGGGAGCACCAATAATTTTATGCAAGGGAGGTTAGCAAAATTTTTAAATCTTCCCATTCAACCAGTTACTTAGTTCAAAGTGGTTGTGGGGAATCGGCAAACATTGCAATGTGAAGGGAAATGTTTAGCAGTACATGTGGTTATCGAAAGGCATTCTTTCTTGATTGATTTTTATATCTTGCCTATTCACGGATCAGATCTGGTATTGGGTATACAGTGGCTACAGTTATTGGGCATGGTGGTGACTGACTATAGGGAAATGACTGTGGAATTCATGTACGGTGATAAGAAAGTGATACTACAAGGTAATCATCCACAAGCTCCCTCGCAAATACAGTTTAAATGCCTGTGCAGATAAATAACTACTAATGCTATAGATGAGTTGTTTCATTTGGTTTTGCAAGAAGATCATCAAGAACAGAGCATTCACCCAGACATTATGGCAGTTTTGCAAGCCTATGCTCCAATATTTGGTTAGGTGATGGGACTTCCTCCTACAAGAGAATTTGATCATAATCTCCATTTGATACCAGGTGCATCTCCGACAAACATTAGACCTTATAAATACCCACATTTTAAAAAAAAGAGATATAGCAATAGGTTGCAAAGATGCTGTAGGAAGGAATAATGCAACCAAGTAGAAGCCCTTTTTCATCTCCTAAAGAAAAAGGATGGCATGTGGAGATTTTACGTCGATTATAGAGCTCTAAACTCAATTGCTATAAGAGACAAATTTCCCATACCAACTGCATATGAGCTATTTGCTGAGCTACATGGATCACAATTTTTTACAAAGTTGGAACTTAGAGCTGGTTATCATCAAATCATGGTCTGGGCTGACGATGTGGAAAAGACTTCCTTCCACACACAAGAGGGCCATTATGAGTTTTTAGTGATGCCCTTTGGTCTCACAAATGCACCATCCACCTTCCAAGCCACCATGAATGCAATTTTCAAATATTTTTTGCGCAAATTTGTTTTGGTCTTCTTCATTGATATTCTAATATAATACGCAGAATGGTCCACTCACTTGCATCATCTATCTACTGTGTTAAGATTTTGGGAATAAAATCACTTTTTTGTAAAGAAAAGTAAATGTGAATTTGGTAAGAAATCATTGGAATATTTGGGACATCTCATATCTGCAGATGGTGTTCAAGCATGCCCTGATAAAGTGAAGGCTATTATTAAGGATTGGCCTATTCCAAGAACTATCAAGCAATTATGGGTTTTTTTTGGGTCTAGCTGTGTATTATAGAAAATTTGTACAAGGATATGCATCAAAAGCTGCGGCTCTTATTGATTTGTTGAAGAAAGACTCCTTCATTTGGAGTATAGATGCTGAAAATGCTTTCAATCAATTGAAAGAGGCACTCCTAAATACCCCTATACTAGCTCTGCCTAATTTTGCAAAAAAATATGTCATTGAGACTGATGCATCTGGGAGGGAATTGGTGCGGTCTTGCAGCAAGATGATCACCCTATAGCGTTCTTTAGCAGGATTATGTCAGCTAGAATGCAATCAGCTTCTACATACACACGAGAGATGTATGCAGTAACAGAGGTAATCAAGAAATGGAGGCAGTGTTTACTTGGGAGGGAGTTTTTCATCTACACAGACCACCAAAGCTTGCACCATATGGTACATCAAGTTATCTAAACACCAGAGAAACAACGGTGGATTTATAAATTGGCAGGATATAATTTTAAAGTGGTCTACAAACATGGGAGAATCAATTCCACAACAGGCATCTTATCTTGATTGCCATCTATTAAAGCAAATGAATTTCTTGTTGATATAATATCCCACAACTGATGATTTGTGACAAAATTAGAGAGGAGACAGAAAAAGATCCTGAGTTGGTGCATATTCTACAAGAACTAGGCTCAAATCTAGTTGCCAAACTTTCCATGCATCTAAGAGATGGTATAATATTCAATAAAGGAAGGGTATTGGTGCCCAAGACACTTCGGGAATTGGTGATACAAGAGTGACATTCATCATCAGCAGGAGGTCATTCAGGTGTCGAGAAGACATTAGCTAGACTAAAGGAGTCATTTGTTTGAGAGAAAATGTACAATGATGTGCACAAGTTTGTACAGGAGTGTCCTGTTTGTCAACAAACTAAGTACAGTACACAAAAGCCAGGGGGATTATTACAACCTCTACCGATCCCTAATGTCATGCCCCCCTTCCCAAATGGAAATACGGAATACGGATACGTGACTAAGCTCAGCGAATGGTTTTTATCATCCATAAGCTATTCAGAATCTTTACAACATCTCACAGAAATAATCAGAGTCGGAAGCAAAAGAATCAACCAAGTATGCACAATCGAATCAAATATACCAACAGAAATTTACTTGAAACCAAAATATAATATAATCTCAAATAAATCATATCTGAATAAGTCAACAATCATGGGTCACATTGCCCAAATACAAATAAATCAAAGTATCAAATACAATTGTTCAAATAAGCAATAGAAATAATAATAATCACTCCAGCACTAATAACTCATATCACCAACTTCATCTGGCAACTGGTCATCCTGATCTGCAATTAATAAATTGCAGGAAAAAGGAAAAGAGAAAATAAACTCCCATCAATGCAAGTTACGGGCTGCTTGTAGTGCAGGATACAAGTACATGGGGTAAATAACAAATATAAAATAACAACAGAACAAACATAGCATGGTATAAGCATATCAACAGGAATGTAATATCTAACATGAATCAGGAAAACAAATCAGGTAGCATAGTATACTAACAGATACAAATAACATGTGTCAAGTGTGAAGTGTCAGATGGTATGCCAACAGATATACGGATGATAGTGTCAGATGCTAGTCAGACAGATAACAGGTAATCAGATAACAGATGTCAGATAAACAGATACAGATAACAGATAACAGATGTCATTTTCTTATAAGTATTGTGTGATTATTATCTAGATAGCACTTCATGCACCCCAACTTGTTATCACATGGTTGCTACATTCAAACAGTTTCGTTTAGATTTCGTAGTGGAGTCCATAGGGCAGTGTACTCAGGGATCAGACAGACAGATTTCAGATAATCAGATCAGATAGACAGATAGAACCTAGGGGTTCTCTTCTGAGTACACCTTCCTATAGGGAAGTAATGTAGCCAGGGTTCAGATAAACAGAGTCATGAATCATGTACCCATGAACACGTAACAGATAGGGAACACAGGCCCTATTATCAGTACATATTTCTATATTTTCCACTACTAGATCTTTCCCACAAACCCCAGATTGGTTATTTTATTATTATTATCAGACAGACATGTATATGCAGAAAACAGAGTGAGAATAGTATGGCATACATGTAACAGGTTCAGGATGACAGATAAACATATACAGGCTAAAGATAACACATAAAAGAATAGTACAACGAAAATTCCTGTTCAGGACAGCAAGACAGTACTGCACTAAAATAGGTATTCCCGTTGCTGCAAAAATGCAAATCTGAATCCGTCGAAGGATTTGGAAAATAGACTCCCTTATGAATCCAGCAAATATATATAAGTCATATAGTATTTTACAAAATCATAACTCAAAATAGGTTTGAATCCAGAAAACATGTTCGGTCAGAAATCAGAAGGTTGTATTCAAAGTCAGGAAAACACCATGAAAACTCTTTAATTAAATCCACAAAAAACCCGAGGTATTTCCCTATATGTGTAGTATCAGAATATAAAGTATCATAATTTTTCAATATAAATAGTTTAGCCAATGAAAATCAGAAAACATCAAGATTTAGTAGTTTTGTAAATCTGGAATTGTAAACACTGCAATACGAAAACAGCAATATCTCACAAACTATAAACCGAAATCCAAATCCGCCAAAAGGATGATAAAATAGATACAGTAGGCTAACTTTTATATTCAGAAATATTTTACAGACAACAAGTAGAAATGGATCGAAAATCAGGTTCTTTACTAAATAGTAGTAAAATTCTGTATGTAAAATCTTTATTTGCAAGCATGAAAAGCATGTAAAATCTTTATTTGCAAGTATGAAAAGGTTTGTAAAACTCTTCAAATAAATCCAATAAAATTCTGGGTAAACCCCAATCAATTCTAAAAGTATTGAGCAAAATTTCAGATCAAAATAGTAATTTTAAAACCAGAATAAAAATAGATTACTTTTCAGAATTCATAGAAAACACAGTCTGGAAATCTTTATACACCTCAGTAGTAAAATAGGCATAACTTACAAACCGTAAATCGAAACTGAGATCCGTCAAAAGGGTTAGAAAATAGATAGAATTCTCTACAGTTCACGTTCATAAAATATTTCTAAATACTGACCATAATAGGGTCTAAACTACTGATCAAAATCAAGGTAATAGAAATGTCAAAATTGTCCTTCATACACAAATCAACATAGATCACACAAAATTCATCCAAACCAACTCAAATATGAAATATAGTGTACTAGATGTCCAAACAACATGGTATGAGTATTTTGCAAGTATTCGACAAGTATAACACGAATAACACATCAACACATATATCTTAACATAGCACCAACATACACATCAACAGTGGTCAACCCTAGGTTAATTCATGTCATATATGTCGTGAAGCAACTATGGTCAAATCATCACAATAGAGTTAATATATAATAGAGAATTCACACACAAATTATCTAGAACCAAACTACACTACTAACGGTATTTAGTACTTGTATTACACAAAGAAAAGAATACAAGTTACTTGCCTTATAACCTATGATGGAAACGACACCAAGCAAGAATAACGGAAATGAATTTCTGGGACACGAACACAACGAACGAATTACGAACCAATCACGAACACACGATCACAAAATCGAACGGCTGAGATCAAGAGATCAAGGGATCAACGGCTAGAACCAAGAGATCAAGAGGTGATGATTAATATCAACAAGATCAAACGGTTAGGATCTGATCGAATGATGAAGATGATGATGATCAAGCAGATCCGACGATCGAGATCAAGGGATCAAGATCACTAGTGATCGATGGCCAGGAATCATCAATCTAGATCAAGATCAAGAGATCATGATTACAATCAAACGGATGACCCACATCACATATTAACTCCTCCTTGATCAACAGCAACCCACTGGACGGCAAGACGACGACCGGTGACTGGGGAGCAGTCGGGGCTGTTGGTAGTAAGGCGGAGCTCGACGTGGAGGATGGCCAGGGTGTCGAGGGGATTAGGGAGGAGACACCGCACACGGGGTGCACTGGCTGACTATTGCTCGGGAGGAGCACAGCACCAGGGAGTGGTGCTGCAGTCGGGAGAATCACAGGTTAGGGCCAGGCGGAGGTGGCTGTAGGCTGGGCGCAGTAGGGCAGGGGGACGACAGCAGAGGGTGTGAGGGGTTGTCGCGGGTGGCGCGATGCAAGAGGTAGGGCGCACAAGGGAGGCGCACAGGGGTAGGTGCAATAGGGAACTGGTGTTTCTGCCTCGCGAGGCGCGACAGGAGGAGGAGGGAGAGACCGGGGCTGGCGTGCGGATGTTGTCGACGACAGGGGGTTGCGACACAGGGAGAGGAGGCTGCCGAGGGGGGATGGGTGCAACACAGGGGATGGGTTAAGAGGAAGGTTGAGAGGTCGGGAGGGGATGAGAAGCAGAGGTAGAGGAAGATAGAAGGCGGTTGGAGGTAGGGGAAGAGTAGGGAAGGTGAACAGGCTGGGGGTTTAAATAGGTGTGGGTAGGGGTTAGGGTTGAGGCTGCTAATGGGTTGGGTAGGGGCTTTAATGGGTAGGGGTTAATATATAAATGGGTATGAGTTTAATTAAACAATGGGTATGGTTATTTAAACATGTAAATGGGTATAACTAGAATATAGAGTTTTAAATCCAATAAAATAATGGGTTTTGGTTTTAGAAAAATAAAATCACCAATAAAAACATACAATTAGGATTTTATAGAAATACTAATAATAATAATAAAATAATAACAATAACAATAATAATAATAACAGTATTAAAAATAACAGTAATAATAATAATACTGAGAACAAAAATAATAAGAAGAAGAAAAAAACAATAAAAATAATAATAGTACTAATAATAACAGTAGTAGTAATAATAATAGAGATCAAAGTAACAATATCAAAAATAAGATTTGTATTACAGTGTAAAATTCATCGAAAAATAGTTATAATAAAATTATTGATCGAAAAATTAGATTTTAATCTTGACAAAAGAATTTGAAGGCGGTAAAAATAATTTACAAAAATTTTAAATGCAGAAAATACGCGGAAAATATATATTTGGGGAAACAGGGGTTACACCTAATCAGGTGTGGACTGATAACTCACTTGATTTCATTATGGGATTGCCTTTATCTCAAGGGAACTCTGATATTCTGGTAGTGGTTGATAGGCTTTCTAAATATGCACATTTTATTGCATTAATGCCAAGTTATACAGTTGCAAAGGTTGCTGGGGTTGTCCACTAGCCATGTTATCAAATTACATGGTATTCCTAGTTCGATAGTTTCAGATAGAGACCCCATCTCCATAAGCAATTTTTGGAAGGAGTTTAATGTGGGAGATTGGGTATATGTAAAGCTTCAAGCTTATAGACAGAAGTTAGTAGCCCCTAGATTGTGTCAAAAACTTGCAAAAAGGTATTTTGGTCCCTATGAGGTCGAAAGAAGGATAGGGAAGGTGGCGTATCAGCTATGTTTGCCTTCGAAGTCCAAAATCCACCATGTTTTCCATGTATCACTTTTGAAGAAATGCTTTGGAGATCTTGCAATAATAGTTCCTTCACTGCTGACACATAATTCTATTGATACCAGTATTTGCTTCCAGGCAGAGACAATTGTCAACACCAGGTCTGTCAAAGTTGGTAATGAAGTCAGGAAGCAAGTATTGGTGCATTGGGAAGACTTACCATCTACTGAGGACAGTTGGGAAGATGCAAAAACTTTGTCTCGAGCTTTTCCTCAATTGGATTTGAACCTTGAGGAAAAGGTTCAGGCAAAAGGGGGTGGTATTGATACAGTGAGAAGCAGTTCAAGTGATGAGAGGAGAAGCACAAGAATAAGGAAAAAACCTGTGCACTTGGAAGATTATATATGCACGTAGAAAGCACGTTAATGAGTTGGTTGGGTTTGAAGCTGAAGATGGCAGGAAAAAGGGAATACACGTGTAGGGTGTGGATGTATTGAAGAGTAGTATAAATATCTGTATCAGAGTGTTAGTAAAGGACAACAATGAAATATCTGTAACATACTCATCTTCTTCCCCAATGTTTTTTCCTTCCAGTCTGTAATTCTTCTCTAAATTTTCTCTTTCTGAATCTCGATAATGTTGATTGATTGTAACTAATCATAGATTGGAGTTGCATCAGTAAAATACGGAGTTGTGTTTTCAAACTGCTATTACTCTTTATCATAACTCCCATCAACTAATACCCTCTCACGAACTGAGTCATGGTGGTTTGTATTGACTTGCATAGCGAGGTGGTGCTAGTCAAATACTATCTCAAAACAAGCTAAGACGCTAGAGGTGTATGGCAACGACCCTAAATAACCATGCATGCACTACTAAACCAGAGACAAGTAAGCACAATCTGATACCAAACAAGACCTGGCATTTCAGAAGATCAACATGGGATAATCCAATCATAAGCCCTTGTTAATCTTGCATGCTTTTTTTTGGTCTTGTTTATACTCCCTCTATGGTAGATGTGGGTTATCAAACCTCCCCGTATGAAACCTCGAACTACACCTTCAAGGATACTCTCTTCACCCCTCAACTCCACTTCCACCATCACCACTCCTCTTTTCCATCATCAGTCCCTTCTCAGTGCTCCACCCTTGCTCTGTTTGCACTTAACTTTGCTATCGCATCGGGTAGTGAGATACTCAAACCTTGTCCTATGGGTCCTGGTCCGGGTCTTAGTCCTGGTTCGGATCTGGATCTATTTAATTTTTCGCGGTCCGGTAAGGGTTCAATTGGTTTTCGGGTACCCAACGAGTCTAATAATATAGGAAAATACTTTTTCTTCAATGTATATTTAAATACCTAATATATTTTTTTCTTTATAGTAGCAAATGAATTTGCTACATACTGAAAGTGAAACTAAAATTAATTAATATGTAAGTGAATATGATTAAGTTTAATTTATAAAATAAAGATTATGAGATGAAAATTGAGAGTAAAAGAAAAGATTGCACACACTTTATTAGGTTATATGAACATATTAAGTTTTATTTTCTTTCCAAAAAGTAATAATTTTTTTAACACATACAATTATTTTGTTCTAATATATTAAAATTTAAGTTATTGGTCTACTAATGGATGCATGGGGTGGGTCCGGGTCGGGCCGGGTCCATGGGTTCAATCGTGTAAAAAATTATCGGACCCTAATCATACCCGTCTAAAATCGGGTCAGTTCCAGTCCAATATCAGGTCTGGGTTCGGGTCTCTGGTAAATGCGACAGTGCTAGTTACACCACTCTCCCACCCCTGCCCCCAAATTTGCTTCTCATCCATACTTCCCCACACCTTCTCCCTCCGCATCCTCCAAAATCGGTTCTAAGACCTAACCAAATTTAGATTAATAAAATATTAGCCCCCTCCATCTTTTTACAAAATGTATCGTATGTCCTGCATTTGTACAAGATTCATGTACAACCACGAGTGTATCAATGTTTTTGATCTAATGTGATTGAATATGTATGACCAGTTAATAGATGTAAGACCTTTTCGTAACATGTATGTTTGTTGTCATCTTATTTACAGTATTTAAAAAATCATTTTGTTTACGTTTCTATATGCAAAGTTTTCTGGACGAATGAAAATAGATTCTCTCGCAAACAAACATGTAATAAAAACTCATATATAATCAGTTCTACAAATAGTTCTTTGTGGCAAGAATCTTATAAGTACATTTTAGTTTAAAGATGGACTATAAGTAAATAATCTTAAAGAAATATCAATAATCTACCCTTCAAAACAAAAAGAGAATCAGCAACTGACACTATTTGAGATGCAATTTGAAAAGTTCTAGAAATTATCATAAAGTAAAATAAAATATCACGCCCACTTTCTAAAAATACGGAATACGAGCACATCACATTAGCCCAGCGAATGACTAACGTCACCCATAATCTGTTTATCTGATCAACTTAACAATATAATCAATACATAATAATTGCGCACGTAATAATATTAATCTCATGAACAATAATACTTGGAATGAAGCAATATGAAATATTCAAATATAATAATCCCACATCTAGAACAAATAATAGCAATATTCGGGTCAAAAGCCAACAATACAATGAAATAACAATAGTTCAATAATTAAATCTCTGTGATAAAATAATAATTTATTTAGCGGCGATGCTATCAATTCATTCACAATTGTTGTTCTCCCAATCCATCAGGCAACCATCTATCAACACCTGTAAACACTTCATCTAAAATAGGATAAAAATTGTCTTTAGAGCAAGTCCAGCAAGTAGAGAAAGCAGGGAATAAGGGAATAACGATATAACAATGAATTCAATCAATCAATAGAAACCAATAACATGGGACAATAGAAATAATCAATATCATGATAAACATTGCAATAGTTGTAAATAATGATTCAATAATCAATAACAATATTCAATGATCAATATCAATAACACTTAGCCAATAATCGAAATCAATAGGAACAATGATGAACAATATACGATGTCGATGTGGTGTCAATTCTTAAGTCTATTAATCATTTTAATCCTAACTAATGTAGCACTTCATGTATCCCATTTATTTACCACATAGTTGCTACATACAAATAAGTTACATTAAGACTTAGTGGTGGATTTTATAGTTCATATACTCGGGGAGCCAAATAAACGATTCTTTTCAGTATTCAGTTATTCAATCATTCAATTATTCAGTATCAATATCCACGGAATAATATGCAGTTATCCAGTTATTCAGTCATTTAGTCATTTAGTCATTCAGTAAGGGAACCCACGAGCTCCCTTCTGAATACAGTCTCCTATATTGTCCACTACTGGGTCACCCTTAAATCACGGCTTGTTTAACAATTCTTTATTCAATCATTATTATGCAATAACGGTAGGCAACATTACGATACTAATAGGGAAACAATAGGGACACTAATACCAATTGGGAAACAAGACGGTGACCAATAAGGAACACTAGAATGATGACAATACAACACTAGGGTCGTGCAATGCAACATATACATTTCAATTCATGCAATACAATGATATATATATATACTTATATTAAGAAAATCTGGAAAAACGAATTTCTGGACAGTAAGAGGTCACTGTACAAAAATCTACAGAAATCGAAAAATGAAACCGTCAGAAATTCTGGAAATAAAAATACAGTAATAGTAATACGAACATAACTTTTGTTACACAACTCGGAATTGAGCGATTCAAGATGTTCTGGAAACTAGAAATATAGGGCTACAAATCTTATTCAGAAAGTTATTTATTTTAAGATCATTTACTAGGTCGAAAATAGTAGGCAAAACTCAGACAACAAGAAACATATAGGTTTTTGGATATTTTCTTGAAATAAATTGTTTTAGCTTGATGGGTATCAATTCTTTAGTTAATAAATCATATAATCAGCATGAAGGGTGCAATAGCACGAAAAATACAACTAAAACACACATCTACACTTTTTTAACAACAACCTAGCAACAAAAACTACGGTAGATTATTTGTGTGTTGATTATATACATAACCTTATTAACGATACTATATGAGTACATGAAAGATTCAATCTTTGGAATCAAAGTGACACGAAGTCAAGAATATTTGGGTTAGCTCGTGTAAACCCTCAATAGACTCAACTAAAGATAATCAATACAACAGTACGATAAACGATCAAGATCTACTTGCGGAGGTTCGATAATTTTTTTTGAATTTGATACAATTAGCAATTTAAGAGAGAGAATGACTTACCTTTTGGACGATTAATTTGAATAGCAAGAATAACGGGATGAGAATCCTGAAGCAACGAACCCACGAACACACAAATTACGTGCACAAAAACAAAACAAAATCAGCAAGAGTCAATGGCAGCAGCAATGAAGAGGGGCCAACGGCGGTTGGCTCGACGAATCTGCCGTCGGGAGTGGCGTCACTGGGGGGAGGGGGGAGGGTTCGACTGGGCACATCGATGGCCAAAGGGCGGCGCGCTGGAGCTCGGGAGAGAGAAGGTCAGAGAGGGGGGGGGGGAGGGGAGGGGGTGGTTTCGATTCGGCAGAGCTTGCTGGAGTTCGATCTAGGCTGAGGTGTCAGGGTGTCGACGGAGGATGGTGACAGCCTGCGGAGGGGGGGGGGGGGGTGCTCACCTGAGAGGACAGTCGGGGGTTTTGAGCGGGAATCAATCGACAAGGAGAGAGAAATAGGGAGGAGAAAGAAACATGGTAGAGGAGAGATGACGGCTAGAATTATATTTTTGTATTTTTAGGATTTGTATTAGGGTTGTATTTATAGAATACACGTAGATTGTTCGGTTAATGGGTTATGATCCAATAATAGTGGGTAATGGGTTTAGAAGTAATTGAAAATGGATATTTGGGTATTGGGTATAGCGATCCAATAAAAGATGGTTGTAGGGTTTATAAAATATGCATATGTATTGGGTATAGCGATCCAATAAAAGATGGTTGTAGGGTTTATAAAATATGCATATATATATATATATATATATATATATATATATATAATAAATCAAATATTGAAATACGTATAAAATAGAGTATGTTCGAGCTTTACAATAATAGTAGTAATAATAATAGTAGATTATATAACAGAATAGGAATTGTGTTTAACAAATTTATTAAAATCACTCGAATATTAATAATATAAATAGTCGATCAATTAGGAATAGAAAATCAAGTTAAACTATACCATCGTTCGGAATAATTTTAAGGTCCAAAACAAATCTAAAACAAATGAATTTATAAATAATCGAAATACAGAAAATATTCAGAAAATATTTATTTACGAGA
Organism: Hemerocallis citrina; assembly: GCA_017893485.1. NCBI lineage: Eukaryota > Viridiplantae > Streptophyta > Magnoliopsida > Asparagales > Asphodelaceae > Hemerocallis > Hemerocallis citrina. The sequence continues at coordinate 79,855,629 of CM030365.1, read as the reverse complement.
ATGGGGGTTACAATCCTACCCACCTTACAAAAAATTTCGTCCTCGAAATTTGCTCCGGCGGTACGTAGGACAAAGCGAAAACAACCTGACTAATTAACAAACTGGGAATTAAAGGGAAATAAACAAAATGGTGGCAATCACCAGAGTGAGAAATAACATGGATATGGATGGAGGGATCAAGAATGATGTTGAATAAGGGTTCAATGAATGATGGCAATGAAAATGTAAGAATAAGGGATTAAACAATGCAAAGAAGGAGAAACAATAAGAGAATCCTGGAACCTCTTGGTTATGGGCCCACCACGCTTCCACTGCGCAACTCTGATCGAAAAGATTTTATCATCATTGTCTATTAACTCTAGCATTATACTTCGTGGCTCACCATATCCTTGACACGTCCAACCGACATTTCTCTAGCATGAAGTTCAACTCCTGCTAACTTCAGATTCCGAACACTTCCTGAGATCCTGGGACTGCTTGCATATCCTGGAACAAAAGATGACACTTCCTGGTGATGATCCAAGTTGCTGATATGTCGTTGAAGACCCAGCGATGTCGATCGAAAAACCAAGAAGGAAGAAAAAGACGGGACAACACAATGATCAAAGAAGATGGGTACGACAATGATGAAATTATACCCAATAAGGAATCAATGAATAAGTACGACTGCAAGAGATGGAAGGAACCAAGGAATCAATAATTGAATATGAAGGGACAAAAAAGGAACACTAGTATCCAGATTGTTGGTTTTCAATTATTCACGTGATTCCTGTATTTCACATACAGTTGTGTCAAATCGGTAAACCCCAAATATGATCAATATATCAATCAAAGCCAAACTTTCTTACGTTAGTCATGTTTGACTGATATATTATCCAAACCTAGGCTCTGATACCACTTAAAAACCTTGTCATGCCCCGCTTCCCAAAAATACAGAACACGAGCACATGACATTGGCTCAGCGAATGACTAACGTCACCCATAAACTGTTTATCCGATCAACTCAACAAAATAATCAATACAGAATAATTGCGAAGGCAATAATAATAATCTCATGAATAATAATACTTGAAATGAAGAATATGAAATATCCAAATACAATAATCCAACACCTGGAACAAATAATAAAAATATTCGGGTCAAAAGCCCACAATACAATGAAATAACAATAGTTCAATAAATAAATTTCCATGATAAAATAATAATTTATTAAGCAGTGATGCTATCAATTCCTTCACCAATATTGTTATCCCAATCAATCAGGAAATTCTTCATCAACACCTGTAAACACTACATCTAAAAAGATGAGAAAATTTGTCCTTAGAGCAATTCATGGACAGCAAGCAGAGAAAGTAGGGAACAATAGAATAACGATATAACAATAAATTCAATGGGTAAATAGAACCAATAGCTTAGGACAATGGCATTAATCAAGATCAAGATAAACGGTGCAATAGTTGTAAGCAATGATTCAATAATCGATAACAATATTCAATGATCAATATAAATAACACTTAGCCAATAATTGATATCAATACGAACAAAGATGAACAATATGCGATGTCGATGTGGTATCAATTCTTAAGTGTAGTAATCATTTTAATCCTAACTAATGTAGCACTTAATGCATCCCATTTATTTACCACATAGTTGCCTCATACAAATAAGTTACGTTTAGACTTAGTGGTGGATTTTATAGTTCATGTACTCGGGAAACTATATAAACGATTCTCTTCAGTATTTAGTTATTCAGTTATTCAATTATTCAGTATCAATATCCATGGTATAATATGCAGTTATCAAGTCATTTTTTCATTCAGTCATTCAGTAATTGTAGGGAACCCACGAGCTCCCTTTCGAGTACAGTCTCCTATATTGTCCACAACTAGGTCACCCTTAAATCCCGGCTTGTTTATCAATTTTTTATTCAATTATTATGCAATAATGGTTGGCAACATTACGATACTAATAGGGAAACAATAGGGACACTAATATCAATGGGGAAATAATAAGCCGACCAATAAGGAACACTAGAATGATGACAATATAACACTAGGGTCGTGCAATGCAACATATACACTTCAATTCATGCCATACAATGATATATATATACTTATATTAAGAAAATCTGGAAAAACGAATTTCTGGACAACAAGAGGTCACTGTACAAAAATCAGTTTTCCCACTTCTGTAGAAATCAAAAACTGAAACCGTTAGAAATTCTGGAAATAAAAATATAGCAGTAGTAAAATGAACATAACTTTCGTTACAAAACTCGGAATTCAGTGATTCAAAATGTTCTGGAAACTAGAAATATAGGGCTACAACTCTTATTCAGAAAGTTATTTATTTTAAGATCATTTACTGGGTCAACAATAGTAGACAAAATCCAGAAAGCAGCAACATATATGTTTTTGGATATTTTTCTTGAAATAAATTTATTTAGCATGATGAGTATCAATTCTTTAGTTAATAAATCATGTAATGAGCATGAAGGGTGCAATGGAATGATAAATACAATTAAAACACACATATACACTATTTTAACAACAACCAAACATCAATCGATCAATCAAACGTACAACCTAGCAGTAAAAATTACGGTATATTATTTTTGCGGTGATTATATGCATAACCCTATTAACGATACTATATGAGTACCTGAAAGATTCAATATTTTGAATCAAAAGTGGCATGAAGTCAAGAATATTGGGGTTAGCTCGTGCAAACCCTCAATTGACTCAACGGAAGATAATCAATACAACAATAGAATAAACTATCAAGATCTACTTGCAGAGGTTCAATAAAATTTCTTGAATTTGATACAATTAGCAATTCAAGAGGGAGAGTGACTTGCCTTTTGGACGATTAATTTGAATAACAATAATAATGGGATGAGAATCCTGAAGCAACAAATCAACGAACACACAAATTATGTGCAAATCACGTGCACAAAAACAAAGCAAAATCAGCAAGAGTCAATGGCAGCAGCAACGAAGAGGGGCCAAGGGCGGCTGGCTCGACAGATCTGGCATCGGGAGCGGCGTCGATGGCGCGGGGTGGGGGGGGGAATGGGAAGGGGGGTGGAAGGGACGTCGACAGCGTTCGACTGGGCACGTCGATGGCCGAAGGGCGGCACTGATGTCGAGGGCGCCCCTTACTTATTATTGTAGTTTTGTTTATTTTTAACTAAATTTATTTTATTCTATTTTTGATTGTATCACTTTTTGTCGCTTTTGATTTGTATGTTGTTTTTCTCCTTGTGATTTATTTCTGTTTGATCCAGCCTTTATATTCTCATTTGTTTGATCTACAAATTTGTTCTTTATATTGTTTATTATTTAAACCTATTTGATGACCTATTTATCTCTTATTGGACATTTTTCTCCCTATTGGATACTACCCTTACACCCAAAACCCTTTTCTCTTATTGGGTCCTATCCTATTTAACCCAATAACCCTACCTACTTCTAAACCCTATAAATATTCACTGTGTACACCCTCACCCTAATTACCAAACCCTAAACCCCATCTCTCTCTCCCTCAGCCTTCAACCCCCTCTCTCCTACCTTTTGACCCCCTACTGCACCCATCACCCCTCGCCGGCACCCAGCTCCTACCCCTGCAAACCCATTATCACCCTGCAGACCCTGCCCCCGTGCTTCCCCTCTCCTCCACCCGTGCACCGACAGCAGACCCTGCCCCCGTGCTTCCCCTCTCCTCATCCCTTAGCCACCGCATTCCCCGTGCTCCGCGATGCCCCTGCCTGCCCTGTCGTCGTCATCACTGTGCCATGCCGCGGCAGCCTTCATCGTTGTGCTGACCCTCAATGTTGCCACACCGCTTCCTGCCATGCCGTTGTCCGCCCTTTTTCGTCTTACAAGTTAAATATCGTAAGTAGTCTCGCATGAAATTGTTTAGTTCCCTCATGATGACCATATTTGTTAGTTGATCCGTTCCTTCATCTCTTGATCATTAGTAGTTCACCTTAAATTGTTACCCGTTGCATGAAAAGAAATTAGATTTGATGGACATCTTGGTTGTATGCTTGTTGTGACATATCGCATGTTGTAGATGTTTGTATGATGTATTATCTTATTATAGACTATTCATTCACATGCCATGCTGATTTGAGTGACCCATATGTCATGCTTTGTATGCCATCTTAGTTGGATCGTTTGCAATTAACTATTTGATAAAATGCATAAAAGAACTTTTTTTTTCACTGCTGTCCTATTTTTTTGTACAGTAATTTAGACCCTATTAATATCAGTAAAATAAAAAAATTTGTGAATATTATTTGTAGGCTTTATTTTCTAGTTTCCAAAACTTTTGACGGATCTGAATTCCGGTTTTTGATGCATGAGTTATTGCTGTTTTACAGCAAAGATATCGTATATTCTAGATTCTGAACTATATGTTTTCTGTATGAATTATTATTTTAAAACTGATATTAAAGGTAGAGTTTCAACTCTATATTTTGTTTAGTATATTTAGACATGACTGGGATCAATTCCTAATTTTTGTGGAGTTAACTAATGACTTTTGTATCTCATTTCATACTTATGAAACCAATCGATATATTTCCAAACTGCTTGCTCTTCAGTAAAGAATTATGTTTTCAACCTTATTCTGTTCAGTTTTTATGAAACCTTTGTGAATATAAACTGTAGCCTGATTTGTCTATTTTTTCACCCTTTTGACGGATTTGGGTTTCGAATTATATTTTATGAATTATCTCTATTTTGGTACTGCTGTGTCTAAACTTTTATATTCAAAGTTTTGTTGCATTACTCCGTTTTCCCAATTTTATTGACTATACTATCTGTAATATAATTTCATGGTATTTTATATGTTGAGACTAGATATGCTGGTAAATCTCCCAGATTTTTTTAGATTTAATTATGATTTTTTAAAACCCTTTCCATGCTTATAAACAAGATTTTACATTTTTTGGCTGAACATAACTTTTATATTAAACACTGTTTTCAACCCTGTTTTCAACCCTGTTTCTGTGGCTAATGTATGACTTGTATATATGCACTGGATTCGGCAGAGAGTTTCTAACGATCTAGATTTACAGTTCTGTCGGAACGGAAATCTCAGATTTGGTACAGTAGTGTCTTACTATCCAGAACTGAAAGTTTCGTTATTTTGACTGTTATAGGTTGTTTTTGTCATCCGTTTGTGTTCCTATTTCATATTAGACTTATCCTTTGTTCTTACCATGACTTTTTCTCTATTGTATTCACTCACACCCGTTTAATAATAGTGAAAACTAATCAAGCTGGGGTTTTAAGGGAAAGATCTAGTAGTGGAAAATACAGAAATGTGTATTCAGAAGGGAACTCGTTTTCCCCACTATTTACTGTGGTACCCACTATTTATCTCTGGATGCATGAGGGCATGATCCCTAAAACTTTTTGCTATTACTGTTACTGTCACTGTTGTCTGAATATACTACCTATTGGTTCCACTACGAAATCTTAAAACGAAATTGTTTGATGTAGCAATCATGTGGTATAATTTTGGACGCATGAAGTGCTACATAGATAGTAATAAACATTAGACATAAGAACAACTGTTTTCACTGTCACATCCTGTTACTGGTACCGTTGACATCACTGTTACTGTTGACTTTAATGTTACTGTTATTACTAAACGTTTTACTGTTATCCTCCCATTTTCTGTTATCTGTAGACTGTCATCCTTTGTTGCTTTTTCTCCATGTCAGTACTTCCTGTTTGTTTTATATTTTCCCTTTTCTTTTTTCTGCTTGTACTGCTTGCGGCCCGAAACTTGAATCTAACAGGCATTATGTTTTCCTGTCTTTCTATTTTCCTTGTAATTGTTATATGAGCATGTTTTGGTGATCGCTTTCCTATTGGAGTTGGTGAGCCAAAGTTTTGAGATGCGCACTGGAAATTTGTTTAATGTTTTGTTGAACTATTTTATTTATGTACTTTGTTGAGACTTGTATTAGGGCTTGTAGTCCCAGGATATTGTTTTGTTTCAGATCTCGTATTTGTTTGGGATATTCATTACTGTTGAGTTGTCATTGTTTATGCATGCCTCGTTGAGTTTATTTTTATATTTACTGTTGAAATGAGTCAAGTAGATCCGTACATCTTATGGATGGTGAAAACTATTCGCTGGGCTTAGTCACATACCGTATTCCGTATTCCTTTTGGGAAGCGGGGCGTGACAAGGTTTTGTGTGGTATTAGAGCCTCGGATTTGGCTAATGTGTTAGTTTGACTAATACATTAGACACACTTGACTCGATCAGGATTTACATAACACCAACAGGCCATGCATTGCACAAACATTGATAATCAACTTGATTTGAATGCGAATTGTTTTGGGTTTTGTGCAGACTATGGCTCGTAGGAATGCTTCGTCTTCTCGCTCGCAAGAAGACCATCCTTAGTTGGCAGCTGTAACTTAGGTGCTCCAGCAGATTGCTCAGATGCAACAGGAGCACAGCGAACTGGTTAAGGTCGTGTTAGAGGCTGCTAACCGAAATGCTGTTCCGACCCCCGCTGTGCCTGCCCTTTTAGTTTTGCCCCCTCATCTGGGTACCGTTGCAGATTTCATGAGGTTGCACCCTGATAAGTTCGCTGGTACTGAGATGCCATTAGAGGCTGAGTAGTGGCTGATATAGACAGAGAGTCTGCTACAGGTAGCTAGGATCGCCATTGCCGACTGTGTGGATGTGGTATGCGTCCAGTTGGTAGATTTGGCCCACATCTGGTGGAGGGCAGAATTCGAGAGGCTAGAGCGGCCAATTGCTTGGGCTACTTTCGCTCAGAGCTTCCTGGAGAAATTCTTCTCCTGCGTCACCCGGGTAGATATGGAACATCAGTTTCTTGCCCTGAAGCTGGTTGGTTGGTTGTTTGTCTGGTTGATTTGCTAGTGCCATATTTTGAGGTTTTGTTACATATTATATATGTAGTATTGTAACTCCTTGTTTTTCATGGAACAGGGCTCTAAATCCGTAAACGAGTACGATGCGGAGTTCACTAGGCTTAGCCGCTTTGCTACCACCTTGGTGGTGAATGAGGAGGATTGTGCTCAGAGGTTCCTTTTGGGTCTTGATCAAGGTATTCAGGTGCACTTGCCCACCCACTATCTTCGTACCTTTGCGGATGCCTTAGAGGCACCTCGAGTGACAGAGCAGATCGAGCTCGGGATACCCCTTCTCAGCGGGTTGTGCAGTACTCTGCTGCTGTTGCTGCCAGGCCTACTAGAGGCCCGATCAGGAGGCCAGCTTTGGTCCTTGCCATCTGGACAGCTACCTACCATCCTGCTCCTCCACGGAAGGATGTTGTTTGCAACTTTTTCCAGACCCCTGGGCATTTGCACAAGGATTGCTGGAAGGCCAACCGCCGGTGTCTCGGTTGTGGTGTTGCTGACCAGTTGGTTCAATATTTTCCTCAGCAGAGGCACGACCAGGCTGCAGTCGCGCCATTTCGTAGTCAGGTCAGATGGCCACTTCCCCCTCAGCGCCAGATCATCGGTCAGAGGACCGCTGCTCCAGGGAGAGGTCAGGCTTTTAACATGACAGCGGAGGAAGCTGAGACCGCGGAAGAAGTCATTGCAGGTATTCTTTTATGTTTTCTTTTGTTGTTCTGTTATTTGTTCCTTGTTTTATTCTCTTGCATCTTTCTTTCATGTTGTCTTTCTTGCATCATTTTTCATATTCCTTGGTTATCTTTCTTCTTTCATCTGTTCATCTTTTCCCATATTTTGACTCTATCTTAGGTGTCATTCTTGTTCATTCCTTTTCTGCTCGTGTTCTTTTTTATTCCGGGGCAACCCATTCTTTCGTCTCCTCCCGCTTTGTGGATCAGCATCAGTTGGAGTGCAATGTGGTTCCAGTAGCTTGGAACATCACCACAGGTGGCGGTGTTGTCGTCTATTCCTAGGAGTGCAAGCAGAGACCCGTGGTGATTGGAAGTTTTGTCTTCTGCTCTCTTCCTTTGAATGTAATCGACAGGTCAGGGTTAATGTGATTCTCGACATGGATTGGCTGGGTGAGACCCATGCTATCATTGATTACCGAGCGAAGAAGGTTGTTTTCAGGATGCCAGGCCGTGCAGAGTTTGAGTTCCATTCCATGCTGGGGAGTTACCCCTTGGTCGTGCTCAGGAAGTAGTTATCGATGCTGGTTGTGCAATGGAGTTGCACTCAGGCTATAAGTCTGCGCCTCTTGTAGTGCGGGAATTTCTGGATGTGTTTCTAGAGGAGTTGCCTGGACTACCCCCGGATAAGGAAGTAGAATTCGGTATTGAGATTCAGCCCGGTACTATGCCGATATCGAAGAGTCCCTACCGGATGATACCAGTTGAGCTAGCCGAGATGAAGGTGCATATCTAAGGATTGTTGGATTTGGGTTTCATCAGGCCCAATGTTTCCCTGTGGGGCACTCCTGTCTTGTTTTTCAGCAAGAAGGACGGGAGTTTTCATCTTTGCATGGATTACCATGAGCTGAACAGTGTTACAGTAAAGAACTGGTATTCGCTACCCAGGATGGATGACTTGTTTGATCAGCTGGGTGGAGTTGCTGTCTTTTCGAAGTTGGACCTTCACTCTGGTTATCATCAAGTGAAGGTGAAGGCAGCTGATGTGTAGAAGACTGCATTCAGGACCAGATACTGGCACTATAAGTTCCTAGTGATGCCTTTCGGAGTCACGAATGCGCCAGCAGTATTCATGAGTTTGATGAACAGAGTTTTCTCTCCATTTCTGGAAAGATTCATGGTGGTCTTCATAGACGACATTCTAGTGTATTCTCGAAACCGAAAGGATCATGTTGATCATTTAGGGTTGGTTCTGCATACCTTGAGGGAGAATCAGCTCTATGGGAAACTCAGCAAGTGTGAGTTCTGGCTTGATCGAGTTATGTTTTTGGGATCACTATCTCAGGCGATGATATCTCTGTTGACCCGACCAAGATTCCTGCGGTTAAGGATTGGCTTGTTCCTAAGTCAGTTTCGGAAGTGAGAAGTTTCCTTGGTATGGCCGGGTATTATCGAAAGTTCGTCCAAGGCTTTTCGAAGATAGCTGGTCCGTTGACTAAGCTGACAGGGAAAGATTAGAAGTTTGTATGAGATGGAGCTTGTAGTGGAGCTTTTGTAGAGTTGAAGAGCCGATTGACGTCAGCGTCAGTGTTAATTATTCTGAATGGTTCAGGTGGTTTTCTGGTTCACTGTGACGGTTCTGGCAAGGGCCTAGGTGCAGTGTTGATGGAGAAGGGCTGAGTTGTTGCTTATGTATCCAGACAGTTGAGGCCGCATGAGAAGAACTACCCATGACTTGGAGTTGGCTACGGTGATCTTTGCTTTGAAGTTGTATAGACACTATCTGCTTGGTGACCGAGTGAAAATATTTACTGACCACAAAAGTCTCAAGTATGTCTTCACTCTGAAGGAACTGAACATGAGGCAGAGGCAATGGTTGGAGTTAATAGCTGACTATGTCATCAGTTTGCAATACCATCCTGGTTGAGTGAACTTGGTGCCAGATGCTTTGAGTAGGAGACAAGTCGCCATGTTCCTGACTCAGCAGAGAGGGCTTGTTGAGCAAATGAGGAGGTTGGATTTGGATGTGATCTTGCCAGATTCTGATCGGAGTTGCATGATGCGTCAGTTGCATTCGTCTCTTATTGAGCATATTAAAGAAGCTCAGGCAGGTGATGAGCAATTGCAAGGGTTCAGAGCCGAAGTTAAAGCAGGTATGAGGACCGATATGGCTGTTTGGATCACTTCGTTTTGGGTCCAGATTGTTTGTTCTGAAGGGTAAGGTTCGTCAGAAGTTGCTTGAGGAAGCCCACCAATCGTCGTACTCTATTCATCCTAGTGGTATGAAGATGTACCGGGACTTGAAGCTTCATTTTTTTTGGCATGGTATGAAGAGGGCCGTGGCGTGTAATACCATGAATTTTAATAAATGCGAAATTGTAGATTTTACGTGTTGTGCACGTTCAAAATTTTGTATAAATATTATCTTATGAAATAATTTTCTATAACATGAACAAATAATTATTTTCTCTTTTTCTTTTATTCTTTAAGCCCATTTTCTTTTCAAGAGTCTGAATTTGTTTTGTTTAAAACTAAGCCCAACTTAATAAATCAAGTATTTCTTTTCTAAAGCCCATCATTTTTGAAAAGCCCATGAATTAATTACATTTTAATTAACTTGTCATGTAGACACACATTTTTGTAGACAATTAACTAATTTTTAATGTACAACTTTAATTAGAGGGACACTAGTCGGAACACGTGTTTGCATGTGTGTGTGCATTGCACACTTTATCGGAGGCCAGATAGTAGGAGAGAGAGAGTGGGGATGTGGACTAGTGGAGAGGTGGTTTTTGTATCATGGGTGGTTGCTACAACTTCCCATCTTATCCTAGCCATTAATCTACAACCATCTAGTGTAATCCTAGCCCTCCAATCTATCCTAAAATTAGTATAAATACCCCTTACTTTCATGCATACAACACTAGGAAAAATAATTGAAAGAAAGATTGAGAGAGAGTAAAAGATTGAGTGCATTAGTGTATTGTGTGTGTTTCCCTACCCTTTGGAGTTCGGCTACTTCACCCACGGCAAGGAAGGAGGCAAGCTCGGCTTCAACAAGTGCAAGGAGAAGAATCATTTTGGTGGCTCATTCTAGGAGGCGAAGGACCAATCGTACTCAAGGAGATCGTAGGAGCTTTGTAGAATTTTCTTCAAATAGGTGGGTGGTTTTCTATACTTCTAATATTAGATATCATGCTAGGAAATTGTTGATACATATGTAAGCCAAAAGAACTAATAAGATAATCACCTATTGCTCGAAAAAGGACTTGTTAAATGAATGAGTAGATGTTTGACGAATTGTGTGCTATTGGTTATAAATTGTGTCTGATGTAATTAAAATTCACTTTTGCCAAGAAGTTGTAGAATTGGAACTATGTAATTGTAGAAAAAGGTTCAAGTGTTTGATTCGTGAATGAATTATTGAATTTCTGCGCTTATTGAACTCTTGAATTTTTTTTTTGCTCAAAAATACAATTTAAATTATAATCTTTATGAAGAGAGAGGGAAAAACAGGAATTTAAGCTTTTAATAAAAACCTAATGAAAGAGATTTTTGAGTAGAGAATTTGTTTAAATGATTTCTTTGCAACTTGTAAACATAGAACATAAATTCAAGTGAAAATACTCGTTTTAATGTCAAAAAAATTATTTTAAAAACACTGATTTGTTGAATGTATGTAAATCTAGTATTCTGGAAATTTTTAGGAAATTTTGTGAAGAAGAAACTAAGTTACGATTGTTTGAAAATGGAATATTTTCAAATAGATAGAGACTCAACTTAAGCTTAATTTGAACCAATCATATATCAGTTAAATCCTATGGGCATACTGGTTATAGGGGGGCTTAGTGCGTTACTGTAGCACCGTGTGTGCATGGGTTCGAGTCTCGGCAAGGGGCTTTTAATTCCAAAATTTGATTTTTCCCATATCCCGAGAACCAAGCTCAAAACCCACTCACTTCCCCTTCATGGCAGTTGGGTACATTGTCCCTTTTGGCTAGCGCGTGAGGCCTTTGGGTTTCAGTGACTGTGCACTGTGTGTGAGTGTGTGCGGTTCGAAACTAGCTGTGGCCAAAAATATTTTTTTGGAAAAAAAAATGTTTTTTTATAGTTATTTTATTTTTTAGACTATTATGATTTTACAAAAAAAGAATTATATAATAAGAAATAGGGAGAAAATATTAGAAAACCCTTGAGTTTATAAACTTCAAAAAAAATATTAGTTTGGAATTATGGACCCTTAAAAGAAGTGAAATACAATCTTTTTTTTTTGGTGTGAAGAGTTCACTTTAGTTTTGATCTTTTGAGTTCTAAATAAACAAAGTGAAAAAAAAATTCTTGAGTATGGAAATGTTTGGAAAGAGATGAATTGAGATTTTTAGAATCGAATAAAATTTTCTTTTGAATGTGCAAATTGTGCATAGAAATGAGTTAGAAAGAGAATGTGATGAAATGTGAAATTTTGTGGACATGTTTCAATGAATGTGGAAATGAGGACTTATACTAGAACTTGGCTAAGACTCTACATCGGCAAGAACGAAAAGTAGTGAAAAGAGAATTTATGATATTTTGACCAAGTTTGGGTCATTGATAATAATTGATGTCGAAAAGACCGATGTAGGAGTAGTGCTATATTCTGGAACATTGACCTCTAATTATACATAAGGATGAGATACATAGTGAAAATGTCATGAACGTAAGAGACAAACATGAGTATGAGGGCCATTGGATTGGTGGCGTGAGAGTATCCACAGGATGTCCCATGATGTGTCATGATTAGGACGTGGATACTACTCTAGAGTACCGTCCCGGTGGCGACGCTTATAGGGTGACCTAATGAATGCGGGTGGTGTCATGTTTATGGTAGGAGGTGAATTACCACAGGATGCCTGCATGATGAGTCATGTGTTAGTGCATTGGGATTCTCTCCAGGGCACCGTGACGTGAGTTCGTAGTTCATAGAATGCATAAGATACTTACCATAATTACTGTAGTAGATTAGGTCATGGCAAGGGATTGAACCCTACAAGATGAAGAACGAATAAGGGCTTGCCCTCAGACCTATGTAGTATGGGCTGCATAGACTCTGAACAAGTGTGCATTAGTGTCATATAATGTAAACAACTGCATTCAGAACTAAGTGCACATCACAACACGACATCAATAGGATAGTCCCCTGTAGTTTTACTTGTGATCAAGTTTGTGGTAGTTTAAGTATGGAAAATCGTTATACTGTTTCCGGCATAGAGAGGATGACCGTGTATAATATTTCTTCAGTGAATGAACTGACGTGCCCACAGTTTCATATGCAGGAAAAAAGAGGTTGATAGATTGAAGTATACATGCTGCTCCAAGATTAATTTAAATGTGTATATTTTCATGTAATTACTATAAATTGCTTCCGCTGTATAAATGTAAATGTGTAATGTAACTCTGATGTAATAAATATTTTTTTATTTCCTTGTAAAATTGTACGAAAGAAGTGTAAAGATCCTGTGGAACTTCGAATTCAGTTGTATTTTGAAATTCAGGGTGTTACATGGCGAGATTTGTGTCGCAGTGCTTTATCTGCCAGCAGATGAAGGTAGAGATCAGAGGACTGCCAGACTTCTTTGTAACGCCCCGATTTCCCATACCGGGGAACCGTGACATAAGCTAGAATCTTTTCCTTCAATTAGCCACAATACACAAATTAACAAGAAAATTTTAAACTTTTTATTTAACACCAATGTATAACAAGTCCAAATGTTTATAAAACTGCAATATATTACATTAGTGTTACAATAGTACCTTACAAGCCCAAGTGTTACAAACCTTCAATAATTTACATCAGAGTACAATGAATAATAAATAACACTTGGTAGTTTACTTGGATGCTTCCCAACATAAAATAAATTACAACAGATGTTACAATTGAAAATAAGAATCAACACTTTGCTCTTTTTGCCTTGAGTCCTCCTTAATCCTGTACCTACAGTTTTGCAATCCAGTTCTATTGAAGTGGGGACGTCAGTACATATACTGACGCTTTAAGGTTGATGACTAGCAGTGGATCTCAATTTTAAACAAACAGATTGATGAAAAGAGAAATGTGTATATACAATTGATGTGTCAGTGTATGCTATGACATAGAATCTAATGCAGAATTAACTAATGCAATGATGCACTCATTCTGACGCAAGCGAGTCTATGGATAGTATGCACCCCATAAGTACATACGCCCATATCAAGCCGTTTCTTCATATATAGGGATTTGAACCCGCGCCATGAATTCTACTCTTGTACTCAATCTGTTTCTGAAGATACAACGTGACTGATGAGGTTGCTCTGAAACGATCTGATCCCGCCATTCGCAGTCATATAGTGGTGTCCCTGCTTGCCACTATTCCCCGGCGTACTGGACCTCACTTAAAAATCTGACGAACCCTCGGAGTTAACTAAAACACAGGTTAGCTTGAAGCATCCCCTGTGTCCCCATACCTCATAGATTGTAGTCTATGGCCTGTTCGCCTCTTGACATAGAACATTACAGAATTCTAGGGGTCCATCCCCTAGTTTCGACAGGAAAACTTTCCGCTCTTATCACGGCACTTCAAAAATTAACAGACGAGATACGTATCCCGTGCTCCCAACTCGTGAGAAGGCACAGACCATATCCCTTTGATAGGAAGGGTACAACCAATAACATCACTTAGTGTTGGCCTATAGAACAGGTCGGATCATAAGGTACCACCCTTAATACCAACTCTTTCCCTTCGACAAAATGATAATAAATACAGGTTAAGTGGTAATAGCCATTAGTTACTACCCTAACGATGTCACTAACCCTAAATAATCCGAGGGATGACAACAGTACTAACACAACATGTTAGGTCTTAAGTTAGACTTCGCAAGATAACTCTACTAGGTGCTCACCCTAGACTTACTAGAATCCTTAAGGATCTTGTTCACAGCCAATCAATCCAAGACCCCGGCAATACGAATTTATTTACATGCTACCACCCTAAACTTGGATTCCATCTACGCTCGCGGCCCGCGATCAACATACACCGGTTAAGATCTGACAATGCACGAGGGGTGACTCGTCCACAGTCCAACGAGAAGTAAAATAAATACACATCTTGGTGGTCGATGGCCCTTAGGGCAATGATATTACCCTAGACGAGCACAACAAACTGCGTACTAGCTAATAAGCTATATACGAGTAAACAAGACACATACGAGCTAAACGAGCTATGTATGAAACAACGACCTACATACGAGCCAGGTGAGCTATGTATGAGACAACAACAAATACGAGCCAAATAAGCTACGTATGAGACCAACAACTACATATGAGCCCGACAAGCTACGTATGAGCAAAACAACTTATATGCGAGCCAACTAGCTACGTATGAGCCAAACGAATTATATACGAGCCAATTAGCTACTTATGAAACAAATGAATCACATAGAAGCAACATAGAAGTCTTCTAATAACCTAGAAGAAAAATAACATGCTACTAGCAAAACTTGATCATTTATACGCAAAGGCACCATAAACGATCTTCTAACACCCTAGAAGCAATTAAACATGCTACTAACAAAACTTGATCTTTTATACATAAAAGCAACATGAAAGTCTTCGAAGACCCTAGAAGTAATTAAACATGCTATTAATAAAACTTGATCTTTTATAAAAGCAACATAAAAAGTCTTCTAACACCCTAGAAGCAATTAAACATGCACCTCTGAATTCAACAAAATTGGACATTTTAGAAAGGTGAGAACATCTACTACAAGACTCTAGTTGACAACCTTCTCAGATTCAGTCAATAAGAGGTACAAAAACTTCGAACAATCTAAACAGCGAGCTTCAGCCAATAAAGGCCAACTGCTGTGACTTGTAAAAGTCATAACTCATACTCCGCTTATCGGAATCTAACAAAATAGGACATTTTGGAAAGGTGAGAACATCTACAATTCTCTAGTTGATAACCTTCTCAGATTCAGTTAATAAGAGGTACAAAAACCTCAAAAAACCTAAACAGTGAAGCTTCAGCCAATAAAGGCTAGCTACTGTGACTTGTAAATGTCATAACTCATACTCTGCTTATCGGAATCTAAAGAAATTAGAATTTTTGGAAAGCTAAGAACATCTACTACAACTCTCTAGTTGAAAATTTTTTCAGATTCTTATGGAACTCAAATCTCAGCTCTTTAAACACAATTCAAATAACAACAAAGACAATAAAAGGCTGAAACTTGTAAAGCTCATAAATTTTGCTATACTTATCGGAATCTAACAAAATTGGGCTTCTTGGAAAGTTAAGAATAACTATTACAACTTTCTAGTTAACAACTTTCTCAGATTCCATATGGAACTCAAAATCCGGCTCTTTAAACACAATTTACACTACAAGACTAACAGTCTTTACCGGCGTTTTTTTCCACATTCACCGGCATTTTTAAACGCCACCGTAGATACCACCGGCATTTTATAAATTGCCGGTGCAAGTGTCGCGGAATCGTATGTCGCTGTATCTTAGGGACATTCCCCAGCGTTTTTTATGAACGCCGGTATAGGTTAAAACTACACCGGCGGTTGAAAAATGCCACCGAAAGGGTGATTTCGTTTTGAACTACTGTTTTCGGCCATCACCTACACCGGCATTTTTAAAACGCCGGTATAGGTTACCAGTTTTTGCTGAAAACTACCCCGGCGCTTGTAAAAAACGCCGGGGTAGGTATATATTTTAAAAAAAAATTAAAAAAAAACTAAATTAAAATTAAAAAAAAAATAAGAAAAAAAAACCCTTCAGCACTTTTACAAGCAAAACCATTTGCAAAACTAAAAGAGACCCATTAAAATATGAATGAAGCATAATAGTATAATATCATCAAATTGTAATCTCATAAACATAATAATGTGATCTCACCACATTCATAACCAAAATATAGAGTTCAAAATATTGAGTTACAAAGAGTGAAAAAGATTATTTTCACTCAAATTCAGGCAAACAAGATACTAACTGAGATGAAACTTATACTTTTATAATACTCATGAGATAACTGTCGATTGAAACCACAACATAAGTTCAAACAAGATTATTTCATCACTAGTCACTCCTCTGTAAATCATAGTATGCAACTTCAGTTACATAATCCATCTCATCATCACTTAAAACCAATGAGAAAGAACAATCTCATTTTCAAACCCAAGCAATAAGCATGAACATTATCTTAGAAACTGATACTCATCTAGACATCATGATATAATTGTATATAAAGTTTAGATAAAAAAATTTCCATCACTAGTCACTCCTAAAAAAATCATAGTGTGCAACTTCAGATACATTATCCATTTTATCTCCAAATTCAGACAAAAAAGCAACTCCTGAAGCTACACTTCTGTAAAACCATTACTCAGTTCTAGACAAAACAGTCCCAAACAATGAACATACATTTGGATCTCTTAATTGAGTTCAAAACAAAGGCAGGGTACAACCTTGCAAAGTACGTACTTGCTCTGTGAAGAAACATGAACGATCAAAAACTACAAAATTTGAATCATTTTTTGTTATATGACTACATAATACATGAAAGGAGCCTTGATCTGAAGCATTTTACATAATAGCCACTAATCACTAACGCACTTGCTCTGTGAAGAAACATGAACGATCAAAATCTACAAAATTTGAATCATTTTTTGTTATATGACTACATAATACATGAAAGGAGCCTTGATCTGAAGCATTTTACATAATAGCCACTAATCACTAACCCTTTCTCATAAAAAGAGCCTTGATTTGATGCACCAGATGACCTCTCTCACTCACTATCTCCCTCCCTAAAATTCTTACAAAAGAATATTAACCATTGCATATAATTTCAAGCATTGTATAGTAAAAGTATCTGAATTATCTGAACACTAAAGATTAGTGCAAACCTTTGTATATTAACCATTCTTACAAAAGAATATTAATCATGGCAGGCCCTGTCTATAACACCCAACATAGTACCCCACAAAATCAAAACCCATTTGCCCATTTGGTGACCTTCTTCATCTCTCACTGCATCCAGGACAAAAGTAGCAAAGTTGGTAAATGAGGATCAATATCTCAACGAAATGGTAGTATTGTGACCTAAAACTACGCAAGTTCGCTGTATACATTCTTCTGTTTTCTCCTTCCTCTCCATTTCGGTGGTTGGTTAGTTAGGGCACGCTAGTTATAAGACTACTCAACTTTGAATATATATATGCATTCAATCAAAGAAAATAAAAACATAAATGCATAACTTTATTAACAATAATAAATTTTTGTATCAATGGTCTCGCTATAGTTAATGTTATCCAAACATCACTTCCAGTTGTAGCCAACAGATCTATCTTCTATACGAGTCTAGTCTTATATTTACTAAATGTCAACAAGACCTTGAGCTCGTTTCCCACATAACACAAGATCAGATGGATGTTGTACGCAATATAAGTTTGTCTAGTTCGCTTAGGCCTTCAGATTACACAAATTACATCCATCAAAAACCCTTCTGTAAAATCTTTATACGGTAACGAATAGAGCATGGTCTTAACAAATGTAACAAATGTAACAAATGTAACAAATGTAAGTAAATTTCATACACCATAGCAATCCCTTACACTTTCTAAGATTTTAGGTGTAGTGGTAGTGATATCTAACAAGTAGTATACTACTTACCATAGTGACATAGTCAATTCCATTAGTACACCAAAAATGGAGATTCTGCTTGTGCAAAACAAATTTAACTTCTCCCGTTCCCTCTTCGAATAACCTTTTTGCTTCGAACTAAATGCAACATAATTCTTATAACATACACCCACCAACTTTCAGTTTTCATTTCAACCCAATAATTAATCTGATTATGGTTATTATCAAATCAAAGACCCTTTTTTTCCTACAATTATCAGCCAAAAAGAAAATTGCAATTATTTAACCAATTACTTAAACAAGTTTCAAACTTTTTTGCATGAAACACCATAAACACTCAAATTAAAGATACCATTTACTTAAATTTAAATTTTTTTTAGGGTTAGGGTTAGAAGAAGGTATACTCTTGAATGACAAGTGACATAAGGATGGGGCAATTGGATGACTCAATCTCCCATCCTTGAGGCGCAATCCCCGCCGTCCATCTGGAAGCAGCTCCGCCCCCGCCGCTGTCAGATCGGTTTCCTTCCCCACCTCGCTTTCCTCCATTGAATATTTACTCAAAAACTTGCTCCGCCGCCCGGGGGAGGGCGATGGGGGAACCGCCGACAGCGGGGGAGGAGGCGACGACGTCGGGGGAGGGGGGCGGGGGAAGGGATGGGGGGTTTCGATTTGGGAGGAGAGAGATGGAGAGAGAGAGTGAAAAATTGGGGAAAGGGGAAATAAAGCAAAATGTGAGAGAGAGAGTCACTTATCCTTTTAATACACCGGCGTTTCAATGCAAAAACGCCGGTGTATACCTACATACGCCGGCATTTTTCACATACGCCGATGTAGAGTTGGATTTTTTGTTCTTGTACATTAACTGGTTTCTATAGCGGCATTTCTATCAAAACGCCGGAGAAGAAACGCCGGTGTAAAACTTTTTTCTTGTAGTGTTAAAGAACAACAAAGATAGCAAAAGGCTGAAACTTTTAAAGCACATAACTGGTGTTATACTTATCGGAATCTAACAAAATTGGACTTTTTGGAAAGCTAAGAACATCTACTACAACTCCTTAGTTGACAACCTTTTCAGATTCCTTATAGAACTCAAGTCTCTGCTCTTTGAAGACAATTCAAGAACACCAAAACACAACAAAAGGCTGAAACTTGTAAAGGTCATAGCCAGTGCTATACTTGTAGGAATCTAACAAAATTGGACTTTTTGGAAAGGTGGGAACATAGACTAAAACTCTTTAGTTGATAACCTTCTCAGATTCCTTATGGAACTTAAAATCCATCTCTTTAAACACAATTCAAAGAACAACAAAGACAGCAAAAGGCTGAAACTTGTAAAGCTCATAACTTTTGCTATACTTATCGGAATCTAACAAAATTGGGCTTTTTGGAAAGCTAAGAACAACTAATACAACTTTCTAGTTAACAGCTTTCTCAGATTCCGTATGGAACTCAAAATCCAGCTCTTTAAACACAAGTCATGAACAACAAAGACAGCGAAAGACTGGAACTTGTAAAGCTCATAACTTTTGCTATACTTATCGGAATCTAACTAAATTGGAATTTTTGAAAAGCTAAGAACATCTACTACAACTTCCTAGTTAACAACTTTCACAGATTCCGCAAGGAACTCAAATTCCGTCTCTTTAAACACAAGTCAAGAACAATAAAAGACAGCAGATTTGCTGAAACTTGTAAAACTCATAACTTGTGCTATACTTATCGGAATCTAACAAAATTGAACTTTTTGGAAAGGTAAGAACATCAACTACAAATTTCCAGTTAACTACTTTCTTGGATTCTGCATGGAACTCAAATTCCTGCTCTTTAAACACAAGTCAAAGTTAACCCAAAAACAACAACTTTGCTGTTTTTTGCTAAAACTTGCTATTTTGGGGAAACGATCTATTTAGCCTAGTAAACTAACCCAGAAAAATGCACAAAAATAGAGCATGGTATGGACATGTATGAGAACCTCTCAAATTAATTTGGGCTTAAGATTTCAACACTACCTCAAGCTATTACTTCATAAGCATTAAAACAACATACTAGTTTAAAGATTGGTCTTTAGGATTTTATTTTGAGTTCTACCACCTCAATCTTATACGCCATATATTCTAGTCCACAATCATCAATATCCACATGATTAAGTCCAAGTTGTTATCACATACAACAATAAAGTAAAAGCAAAAATCAATATAAACAAGAGTAGAGAAACCCCCACCCAAATCGTTGGAAGAAATTGTTTGCTTACTCCTCCTCCTTGTTCTTGCTCCTCTTCAGGAGCAACCCATAAAATTTTACCCACTCATTTCTTTTGATTTTGATCTCTCTTTCTTTTCTTTCTTCTCAGTTTTTTTTAAAAATAAAAACAAGTAAAAGAAACCATAAGAGAAGAAGAGAGGGGTGAGATGAGATGGAGGAACAAAGAAATGAGAAGAGGTATTTGCTCTTTGAGGGTTGGCCGCCCGAGAGGGGGGGGGGGGGGGGGTTATTGGAGAAGGGGACTGAGTGTGTGGGTGTGGAAGAAGCCAAGTGTCGTACCCTTTGTGGTTCAACAATTGGAGTTCAATTTGCAAATTTAAATTGCAATCACACCCTAATTCAATCCTAACCCTTCATTTGATCATGATGGATCAAACATAAAAGGTATTTTTCCAAAATCACATACTACATGATTTCGTACAAACGTACGAAATCGATACAGTACATATACGTACATACGTCTATATATACATATAATTTTTATTCATCAAATTCAACCAATCTGTACAAAAATAATTTAATTTCGAGAATAAAAATAAAAATAATAATTAAATAATTTTATTATTGGCTCAGAAAATTTCAGTACCAATTTGATACAACAGATATATATAGACTTGTATATATATATATATATATATATATATATATATATATATATATATATATATATATATATAATGTTTATTAGTAAAACCAGGTAATATCCATAAGAAATATTTCAATTCTGAAAATAATAATAAAATAATAATTTTCATATCAGCCCGAAATATTACATATATTTTCTCAAAAATGCATTTTATAGGATTTTGTACCAGTGCACAAAACCGATACAATATATATATATATATATATATATATATATAGATAACATTTTATTAGTAAAAATAAGTAATTTCTATAAGAAATATTTTAATTTTAAAAAATAAAAATAATAAAAATATAATATCCAACCGGGATATTTCATTCTTTAACCTCTTTCCATTCCGGAGTGAAAGTAGGAGCATATCACCATGGATTTCGTGACAGCTTTGCCAAGGAGTCCTAAGGGTCACAACGCAATTTGGGTGATTGTGGACAGGTTGACCAAAAGTACTCACTTCGTTCCCTTCAGAGTTGGACAGTCTACTGAGAGTCTAGCTGAGAAGTACATGCAAGAAAGTGCTCACTTCATTCACTTTAATTTGGGTGATTGTCAGATTTCATGGGGTTCCAGTCAGTATTGTATCCGACATGGATACGAGGTTCAGGTCGCAGTTTTGAGAGAGTCTTTAGAATAGTCTGGGGAGTAAGTTGAAGTACAACACAACTTTTCATCCTCAGACAGATGGAAAGTCAGAGAGGACCATCCAGACTCTAGAGGACATGTTGAGGTCCTGTGTGCTGCAATTTGGAAGTTCTTGGGAGGACCACTTGCATCTTGTAGAGTTCTCGTAAAATAATAGCTTTCAGGACAGTCTTAAAGATCCTTCGTTCAAGGCACTATATGGTCGTGTCGGTGACCAGTGTGTTGGGATGACATTGGCAAGAGAAAGTTATTGGGCATGGAGTTGATCAACAGGACGGTGGATGTTGTGAGTCAGATCAGGAAGCATCTTCAAGCCGCGCAAGACAGACAAAAGAGATGGGTTGATGTTCATCGGAGAGCCTTGGAGTTTGAGGTGGGAGACCATATTTTCCTCAAGGTATCGCCGTGGCAAGGTGTCATTCGTTTTGGTGGCGGAGGCAAGTTGAGCCCTATGGATCGTTTAACATCATGGAACGAGTAGGCATGGTGGCCTATTGTCCGGTTTTGCCTCCGGTTTTATCTGGAATGCACGACGTCTTCCATGTCTCGCAACTGAGGAAGTATATTCGTGATGAGAACCCCGTGATTGACTACTCGGAGTTATCGATGAGGCCGGGTCTGTCTTGTGAAATTCTGCCATTTGCTATTTTGGACCGGCGGGAGAAGGTTTTGAAGAACAAGGTGATCAGGCTTGTTCGTGTTTCTTGGAATCCTCACTTGCCAGGTGAGTCGACTTGGGAGCTGGAAGAGGATATCGAGCAGAGGTTTCCTCATTTGTTTTGTTGGCATTTTCTTTTCTTTTGGGGTTACCCTATGTACTTCTTGTTGAATTTCGAGGAAGAAATTTTTCTTGTTAGGTGGGTAGGATTTGAAATCCCTGTTACTCATTATTGTAGTTTTGTTTATTTTTATTTAAATTTCCAATTATTTTACTTTATTTCTGATTGTATCTCTTTTCGTTCCTTTTTAATTGTATGCTGTTGTTCTCCTTGTAATTCATTTCTGTTTGATCCTGCCTTTATATTCTCATTTGTCTGATTTACAAATTTGTTCTTGATCTTGTATATTGTTTAAACCTATTTCATGGCCTATTTGCCTCTTATTGGACTCTATTCTTCCTATTGGATTGTAACCCATGTTTTCCCAAAAACGTATTTTTGTGTATTTTCAGTATTTAAAGATTTTTGTAAATTATTTTTTGCTTTCGAACTCTTTTGTCAAAATGTATTGTTAAATCTCCTATTAAAATCTGTTTTCGATCATTAATTTTCTGAGTAACTAGTTTCTATGATTTTTATATTTTAATACAAATCTTATTATTGTTAGTACTACTTTGATTTCTATTATTATTATTACTATTATTATTTTTATCATTTTCTTACTATTATTATTGTTATTAGTATTATTGTTATTATTGTTATTTTCGACTGGTTATTGAAAATCCATTTCTATGTGCTAATTATATTTGTATCTATTTTAAATAAATTCTATTTTTGTAATGCAAATTATATTTTTATTATAAACAATCTTTTTATTTCTTATTTTATTTTCTTATTGAATTCTTTAAAGCCTATTTCCTATTAAATAAAACCAATTAAACCAACCATATCTATTACCCCTATTGAACCCATACCCTATTATTAAACCCAAACCCGTTAATTACA
The DNA here is from genome assembly GCA_017893485.1 of Hemerocallis citrina. NCBI lineage: Eukaryota > Viridiplantae > Streptophyta > Magnoliopsida > Asparagales > Asphodelaceae > Hemerocallis > Hemerocallis citrina. The sequence goes on along the minus strand of CM030365.1, from coordinate 79,832,169 downwards.
CCTACCCGAACCCGTTTAAAACCTTCTTCACCCTCCAGCAATCACTTTTGCCCTAACCCTAATTTCTTTTTTCACCGTGTGTATATATACCCATATACACACTTTGACGGTTCGTCTTCCCCTTGCACCCTAAGCTGCCTCCAAACCCATCTCTCTCTCCCCTGTCTTCCCCTCGTCCCGGTGTCGCACCACCTTCAGTGCCGCACTAATTCCCCGATGACCCCCATCTCTTCTGCTCTCTTCCTCTCCCGCCTATCATTCCCTCGGCAGCCGCGACTACAGCGACCAACACCCCGATCACCTCTCTTCGCCTTTTTCGATGTCGACAGTAGCATCGACGTCCCTGTGCTACACAGCCTCGCAGCACCGCTGCCTCCCTGTGCCCTGTGCTCCTCCACCGCAATTCTTCCCCCTTATCGCCTGCAGTCGCGATGCCAGCAGCACCCCGTCCTCTCCCTGCAACGCAGCTACCCTGTGCTGCACCTTCAGCTGAGGACAACAGCAGTGGCTGCAGCATCAGTCCATGTTCCACATCCCAACATCGTGCCGGCAGCCCTATCATGTCGTCGCCAAGATCGCCATCATCACCCTGAGCGCGCCACCGCCTGCAGCCTCTTGGCTGCCGCCAGTCACCAGGCCAGAGCCAAGCCGTGACCCCATTGGATTGGAGTTGCTGTTTTGATCAACTTTGAATGTGAGTCATCGACCATCGTGATCATCTTGATCATCATGATAATGTCCCCTTGGTTTTGATTCTGGCCGTCCATTTGATCTTGATCATCATGCTTGATTGGATGTGGGCCGTCGATCTCCTCTTGATCATCCGATTAGATCCTAGCCGTTCGATCTCGTCTTGATCGTCAAGATCATGATGATCATCAAGCACCCTTTGATCGCAGCCGTTCGATCCATCGATCTTGATCTTCATCATTATCTTCATCATTAGGAAAATCTGGCTGTCCGATCTGATCTGATCATCTTAATCTTCGTTCTCACCCATCCGATTGTGTTCGTGATCTCGATTGTCTTCATTTTGTTCGTGGTCGTGTTTTCATGATTGGTTCATGATCCGTTCGTCGTGTTAGTATTCGTGCCCCAGGAATTCGTTCCCGTTATTCTCGTTCTTGCTCCATTCTCGTCATCGTCTCTCAGGCAAGTAACTTGTATTAAATTTCTTTGCATATACAAGTACTAAATACCGCTTGTAGTGTAGTTGGGTTCTAGAGAAAATTTGTGTGTGAATCCCCTTGTTGATATTATCTCTATTGTATTATCTTGATCGTAGTTGCCTCATGACATATATGACATGATATAACCTAGGATTGACCACATCTTGTTGCACATATACATGTTGTTCATATGATATCATGTGCTCGTTCGTGTTATTCGTGGTAGACTTGTTGTGGACTTGTGAAATACCCTATATCATGTTGTTTGGACATCTAGTATACTTTTCGTGTTTGGTTATGATTTGGTTGAGTTCTATGTGAACTAGTGGATTTTGGGCATATGCGATATTTTCAGTTTTGCTGGCTTTTCAGTTTTGATCAATATGTTAGACCCTATTAAGGTCAGTATTTGAGAATATTTTGTGAACATGATTTGTAGAGAATTCTGTCTATTTTCCAACCCTTTTGACGGATCTCAGTTTCGATTTACGGTTTGTGAGTTATATCGATTTACTACAGTTGTGTCAAAAGGTTTACAGATTTTGTTTTTGATGAATTCTGAAGAGTAATCTATTTTTATTTTAGTGTTAAAGTTATTATTTTGATCTAAAATTTTGCTCAGTACTTCTATACTTTAATGGGGTTCCCCCAGAATTTTTATGGATTTATTTGAGGAGTTTTACAAACCTTTTCATGCTTGTAAATAAAGATTTTACATGTAGAATTTTTCTACTGTTCAGTAAAGAACCTGATTTCGACCTAATTCTACCTGCTGTTTCTAAAATATTTCTGAATATGAAAGTTAGCCAACTATATCTATTTTATTACTCTTTTGGCAGATTTGGATTTCGATTTATGGTTTGTGAGATATTGCTATTTTCGTACTGCAGTGTTTGTGATTTCAAATTTGCAAAACTGTCGTGTCTTGATGTTTTCTGATTTTACTTGACCATTCTATTTTTTTTGAAAAATCATGAAACTTGATTTTCTGTTACTAAATTTAAAGGGAAATACCACAGATTTTTTGTGGATTTAATTAATGAGTTTTCATACTGTTTTCCTGACTTTGAATACAATCTCCTGATTTCTGGCTGAACGTAATTTCTGGTTTCAATTCAATTTTGACTCATGTTTTTGTGAAATACTATATGACTTACATATGTTTGCTGGATTTGGAAGGGAGTCTATTTTCCAGATTTTTCGACGGATCCAGATTTGCATTTTTTAGCAATGGGAATCCCTGTTTTAGTACAGTAGTATCTTGCTGTCTTGAACTAGCAATTGCATGATTTTATTCCTTTATGAAATGTCTTTCACCTGAACATGTTTATCTTGCAACCTGAACCTATTACATGATCATGCTATATTATTCTTGACCTGTTTGTGACACATACATGCCTGTTTGTTAATAATAACAAAATAACCAAGCCAGGGTTAAAGAAAAGATCTAGTTGTGAAAAATATAGAAATGTGTACTGAGAAGAGGACATGTGTCCTGTCTGTTACGTGTTCATGAATACATGATTCATGATCCTGTTACCTGTACCTGACTACATGCTTCCCTATAGGAAGATGTACTTGGAAGAGAATCACTAGGTTCTGCCTATTTTCTGTACCTGACTGCATACTTCCCTATAGAAAGATGTACTCGGAAGAGAACCACTGGGTTCTGCATGTTTCCTATACTTGACTGCATACTTCCCTATAGGAAGGTGTACTCGGAAGAGAACCACTAGGTTCTACCTGTTCCTGTTTCCTGTTATCCTGATCCCTGAGTACACTGCCCTATGGACTCCACTACGAAATTTAAACGAAACAGTTTGAATGTAGCAACCATGTAGTAAAAACTAGGATGCATGAAGTGCTATCTAGATAGTAATAATACAAGACTTGACATAACCTGATTACCTGTTCCCTGCATACCTGTTACCTGTATACCTGTTACATGTTTACCTGTTTACCTGTTCACTTGACACTTGATACATGTTACCTATACCTGTTAGTATACCATGCTACTTAATTCCGTTTGTCTGATTCATGTTAGATATTACATTTCTGTTGACACAATTATTCCATGCTTGTTTATTCCTGCTGTTATTTTATATTTATTATTTTTCCCCATGTACACAAATCCTGCACTACAAGCGGCCCGTAACTTGCATTGACGGGAGTTTGTTTTGATTTTTCTATTCCTGCAATTGTTAAATTGCAGATTTTAGAGAACAAGTACTAGATGGTGTTGGTGATATGCAATATTAGTGTTGGAGTTTTGTTTGCATTTATTATCATTATTTCCTGTTATTGCTTGTACAATTGTATTTGATACTTGGATTTATTCTTGTATTTGGGCAATGTGACCCAAGATATTATTAACTTATCCAGACTTGATTTATTTGAGATTATATTATATTTTGGATTTCAAGTAAATTTCTGTTGGTCTATTTGATTCAATTATGCATACTTTGTTGACTTTCTGGCTTCCGACTCTGATTATTTTTGTGAGATGTTGTAAAGATTCTGAACAGCTTATGGATGATGAAAATCATTCGTTGGGCTTAGTCACGTATATGTATTTCGTATTCTCTTTTTGGGAAACGGGGCATGACAAGGTTTTTAGTGGTATCAGAGCACCAAGTTTGGCTAATGTATTAGTTGCCTAATATATTAGACAAGCTTGGCTTGAACTGGGATCGGCTCAACATTTTACCAACCATGTATGCATAAATGAATTATTATCAACATTGATCTGGATACAAGTCTTATTCCTTCCATTTTGATCCATTCTTATTCAATCCCTTGATTACTTGTTCTTCCATCTCTTTTTCAGTCGTCCTCATTTGTTGATTTCTTCTTGGCTATGAATTCATTTCTTCTCGTACCCATATATTTCTGATTTTGGTGTTATCTATTCTTTTCTTTCTGCTTGGTTCGTCGGTCGGCATCGCTGGATGCTATTGGCAGAGTCTCCCCAATCAGAGTGGCGCAGCGGAAACGTTGTAGGCCCATAACCCACAAGTCCCAGGATTCTTTTGTTGTTTCTCCATCCCTGCACAATTTGCTTCTCTGTCCCTTGCATTCATCCTCATCCGTTGATTTATTGCTTGGTTCATCTTTTCCTTATCCATCCTTTCTTTGATTCTAGCTCTATCCATTTCCTCATCTCTTTGCTTTGTTATCTTGCAAGTCTTTTGTTGTTTTTTCTTCATTTTTTATATCGGTTACTTCCTTCTTGCATTCCATTTTGCCATCATGCACCAATTCATTATTTGATTCAATTCTTCCCTGTCCTTTCTCCCTTTGATTCCAGTTCTGCCTACTCTCTATCTTGCTTTGTTGTCTTATGTTGTTTCTCCCCTTTTGATACTATTTATTTTCTCTCATGCATTTGCTTTGACCTCATTGTCATCCACTTCCTTCTTTTTCTGGTATTGGCACTGCTTTGTTCCTTTCCCTTTTACCCTCTGTTATGGTATCCTTCCCCAAGTTTGCTTTTGCCTTGTCTTATGCCGCCTAAGAAAATTTCGAGGACGAAATTTTGTTGTAAGGTGGGTAGGATTTGTAACCCATGTTTTCCCAAAAACGTAATTTTGTGTATTTTCAGTATTTAAAGATTTTTGTAAATTATTTTTCGCTTCGAACTCTTTTGTCAAAATGTATTGTTAAATCTCCTATTAAATTCTATTTTCGATCATTAATTTTCTGAATAACTAGTTTCTATGATTTTTATATTTTAATACAAATCTTATTATTGTTAGTACTACTTTGATTTCTGTTATTACTATTACTGTTATTATTATTACTATAATTATTTTTATCATTTTCTTACTATTATTATTGTTATTAGTATTATTGTTATTATTGTTATTTTGACTGGTTATTGAAAATCCATTTCTATGTGCTAATTGTATTTGTATCTATTTTAAATAAATTCTATTTTTGCAATGCAAATTATATTTTTATTATAAACAATCTTTTTATTTCTTATTTTATTTTCTTATTGAATTCTTTAAACCCTATTTCCTATTAAATAAAACCAATTAAACCAACTATATCTATTACCCCTATTGGACCCATACCCCATTATTAAACCCATACCCGTTAACTACACCTACCCGAACCCGTTTAAAAACTTCTTCACCCTCCAGCCGTCACTTTTTCCCTAACCCTAATCTCTTTTTTCACCGTGTGTATATATACCCATATACACACTTTGACGGTTCGTCTTCCCCTTGCACCCTAAGCTGCCTCCAAACCCATCTCTCTCTCCCCTGTCTTCCCCTCGTCCCGGTGTCGCGCCGCCATCAGCGCCGCACTAATTCCCCGACGACCCCCATCTCTTCTGCTCTCTTCCTCTCCCGCCTATCATCCCCTCGGCAGCCACGACTACAGCGACCAACACCCCGATCACCTCTCTTCGCCTCTTCCGATGTCGATAGCAGCGTCGACGTCCCTGTGCTGCACAGCCTCGCAGTACCGCTGCCTCCCTATTCCCTATGCTCCTCTGTCGCAATTCTTCCCCGCTGTCGCCTACAGTCACGATGCCAGCACAGCCTCGTCCTCTCCCTCCAGCGCAGCTACCCTGCACTGCACCTTCAACGGAGAACAGCAGCAGCAACTGCAGCATCAGTCCATGTTCCGCATCCCGACGTCGTGCCGGTAGCCCTATTCCGTCGTCGCCGTAATCGCCATCATCACCCTGAGCGTGCCGCCGCCTGTAGCCCCTTGGCTGCCGCTAGTCGCCGGGTCAGAGCCAAGCCGTGACCCCATTGGCTTGGAGTTGCTGCTTTGATCAATTTTGAATATGAGTCGTCCATCATCGTGATCATCTTGATCATCATGATCATGTTCCCTTGGTTTTGATTCTGGTCGTCCGTTGGATTTTAATCATCATGCTTGATTGGATGTGGGTCGTCGACCTCCTCTTGATCATCCGATTAGATCCTAGCTATCCGATCTCTTCTTGATCATTACGATCATGATGATCACCAAGCTCTCTTTGATCGCAGCCGTTCGATCGATCGAACTTGATCTTCATCATTATCTTTGTCATAAGGGAAATCTGGCCGTCCGCTCTGATCCGATCATCTTGATCTTGATCTTCGATCTCAGTCGTCCGATTGTGTTCGTGATCTCGATCGTCTTCATCTTGTTCGTGATCGTGTGTTCGTGATTGGTTCGTGATCCGTTCGTTGTGTTTGTGTTCGTACCCCGGGAATCTGTTCCCGTTATACTTGTTCTTGCTTTGTTCTCGTCGTCGTCTCTCTGGCAAGTAATTTGTATTAAATTCCTTTGCATGTACAAGTACTAAATACCGCTTGTAGTATAGTTGGGTTTAGAAACAATTTGTGTGTGAATCTCCTTGTTGATATTGTCTCTATTTTGTTATCTTGACCATAGTTGCCTCACGACATATATGACATGATATAACCTAGGATTCACCACATCTTATGGCACATATACATGTTGTTCATATGATATCATGTGCTTGTTCGTGTTATTCGTGGTAGACTTGTTGTGGACTTGTGAAATACCCTATATCATGTTGTTTGGACACCTAGTATACTCTTTTTCGTGTTTGGTTATGATTTGGTTGAGTTCTATGTGAACTAGTGGATTTTGGGCATATGCGATATTTTCAGTTTTGCTGACTTTTGAGTTTTGATCAGTATGTTAGATCCTATTAAGGTCAGTATTTGAGAATATTTTCTGAACATAATTTATAGGGAATTCTGTCTATTTTCCAACCGTTTTGACGGATCTCAGTTTCGATTTACTGTTTGTGAGTTATGTCAATTTTACTACAGTTGTGTTGAAAGATTTACAGATTTTGTTTTTGATGAATTCCGAAAAGTAATCTATTTTTATTTTGGTGTTAAAATTATTATTTTGATATGAAATTTTGCACAGTACTTCCAGACATTATTGGCGTATACCCATAATTTTTATGTATTTATTTGAGGAGTTTTACAAACCTTTTCATGCTCGCAAATAAAGATTTTACATGTAGAATTTTACTACTGTTCAGTAAAGAACCTGATTTTTGACCTAATTCTACCGGTTGTTTCTAAAATATTTCTGAATATGAAAGTTAGCCTACTGTATCTATTTTATTACCCTTTTGGCGGATTTGGATTTTGATTTATGGTTTGTGAGATATTGCTGTTTTCGTACTGTAGTGTTTGCAATTTTGGATTTGCAAAACTGTCCTGGCTTCATGTTTTTAGATTTTACTTGACCACTCTATTTTTATTGAAAAATTATAAAACTTGATTTTTTGTTACTAAACGTATTGGGGAATACCCCATATTTTTTGTGGATTTAATTAATGAGTTTTCATGCTGTTTTCCTGATTTTGAATACAATCTTCTGATTTCTAGATGAACGTGTTTTCTGGTTTCAATTCAGTTTTGACTCATGTTTTTGTGAAATACTATTTGATTATATATGTTTGGGATTCAGAAGGGAGTCTATTTTCCAGATTCTTCAACGGATCTAGATTTGCATTTTTTAGTAACGGGAATCCCTGTTTTAGTACAGTAGTGTCTTGATGTCTTGAACTAGCAATTACATGATTCTATTCCTTTATGAACTGTCTTTCACCTGAACATGTTTATCTTGCAACCTAAACCTGTTACATGATCATGCCATATTATTCTTGACCTGTTTGTGACACATACATGCCTGTTTGTTAATAATAACAAAATAACCAAGCCGGGGTTAAAGAAAAGATCTAGTTGTGGAAAATATAGAAATGTGTACTGAGAAGAGAACATGTGTCCTGCCTATTACGTGTTCATGACTACATGATTCACGATCCTGTTTACCTGTACTTGACTACATGCTTCCCTATAGGAAGATGTACTCGGAAGAGAACCACTAGGTTCTGCCTGTTTCCTGTACTTGACTGCATACTTCCCTATAGGAAGATGTACTCGGAAGAGAACCACTAGGTTCTTCCTGTTTCCTGTACCTGACTGCATACTTCCTTATAGAAATGTGTACTCGGAAGAGAACCACTAGGTTCTACCTGTTCATGTTTCCTGTTATCCTGATCCCTGAGTACACAGCCCTATGGACTTCACTACGAAATCTAAACGAAACTGTTTGAATGTAGCAACCATATAGTAAAAATCGGGATGCATGAAGTGCTACCTAAATAGTACTAATAATAGACTTGACATAACCTGATTACCTGTTTACCTGTTACTTGCATACCTGTTACCTGTATACCTACATATTTACCTGTTTACCGGTTCACTTGACACTTGACATACGTTACCTGTACCTGTTAGTGTACCATGCTACTTGATTCTGTTTGTCTAATTCATGTTAGATATTACATTTCTATTGACCCAATTATTCCATACTTGTTTATTTCTACTGTTATTTAATATTTGTTATTTTTCCCTATGTACTTGTATCCTGCACTACAAGCTGCCCGTAACTTGCATTGACGGGAGTTTGTTTTCTTTTTCCTATTCTTGTAATTTTTAAATTGCAGATTTTGGAGAACAGGTACCAGATGGTGTTGGTGATATGTAATATTAGTGCTGGAGTTTTGTTTGCATTTATTATTATTATTTCCTGTTATTGCTTGAACAATTGTATTTGATACTTGGATTTATTCTTGTATTTGGGCAATGTGACCCAGGATATTATTAACTTGTCCAGACTTGATTTATTTGAGATTATATTATATTTTGAATTTCAAGTAAATTTCTGTTGGTCTATTTGATTCAATTATGCATACTTGGTTGACTTTTCTGGCTTCCGACTCTGATTATTTCTGTGAGATGTTGTAAAGATTCTGAACAGCTTATGGATGATGAAAATCATTCGCTGGGCTTAGTCACATATATGTATTCCGTATTCTCTTTTTGGGAAGCGAGGCGTGACATGGATACTTCCCATAAACCCAAAACCTTATTCTCTTATTGAGTCCTATCCTATTTAACCTAATAACCCTACCTACTTCTAAACCCTATAAATATGCACTGTGTACACCCTAACCCTAATTACCAAATCCTAAACCCCATATCTCTCTTCCTCAGCAGTCAACCCCCTCTCTCCTACCTTCCGACCCCCTACTGTACCTATCACCCCTGGCCGGCACCCAGCTCCTACCCCTGCAAACCCATCATCACCCTGCTCCTCTCTCCTCCACCCATGCACCCACAGCAGATCCTGCCCCCGTGCTTCCCCTCTCCTCATCCCATAGCCGCCGCATTCCCCGTGCTCTGCGACAGCCCTGCCTGCCCTGTCGTCTTCTTCCCTGTGCTGCGCCGTGACTACCCCTCGTCGCTGTGTCGACCCTTAACGTTGCCACACCGCTGTCTTGCCGTGTCATCGTCTGCCCTTGCTGAGTTCGACTACGGCCGATCCCTTCGTTTGTCCTGTCGATGCCTTGGTTGTTGCTGCCGCCGCTCCTACCGGTTGTTGCTGCTGCCGTGTGCGTGTGTGTGAGAACACGTGCACCGTCGTATCATCGTTGGCTGGATCTTGCTTTTGTTCGTGCCGTCTCTCGTTTGTGCGTTGTGCTAGTTGTTCGGGATCCATTCCCGTTATGCTGTCTACTTCGTCGTCGTTGTTTTCGGGCAAGTAGCTTGTTTGTATTTTTCGTCTTATCAGTTAAATACCGTAAGTAGTCTCGCATGAAATTAATTAGTACCCTCATGATGACCATATTTGTTAGTTGATTTGTTCCTTCCTCTCTTGATCATGAGTAGTTCACCATAAGTTGTTTCCCGTTGCATGAAAACAAATTAGATTAGATGGACATCTTGGTTGTATGCTTGTTGTGACATATCGCATGTTGTAGATGATTGCTTCATGGATGTTTGTATGATGTATTATCTTATTATAGACTATTCATTCACATGCCATGCTGAATTGAGTGACCCATATGTCATGTTTTGAATGCCATTTTAGTTGGATCGTTTGCAATTAAACTATTTGATAAAATGCATAAAAGAACTTTTGTTTCACTGTTGCCTTGTTTTTTTGTATAGTAATTTCGACCCTGTTCACATCAGTAAAATAAATAAATTCGTGAATATGATTTGTAGGCTTTGTTTTCTAGTTTTCAGAACTTTGGACGGATCTGAATTCCAATTTTTAATGCATGAGTTATTGCTGTTTTACTGCAATCATATCGTATATTCCAGATTCTGAACTATATGTTTTCTATATGAATTGTTATTTTAAAACTGATATTAAAAGTAGAATTTGAACTATATATTTTGCTGAGCATGTTTTGACATGACTGGGATCAATCCCTATTTTTGTGGAATGAATTAATGACTTTTGTATCTCATTTCATACTTATGAAACCAATCGATATATTTCCAAACTGCATGTTATTCAGTAAAAAATTATGTTTTCAACCTGATTCTATTCATTTTTTATGAAAACTTTGTGAATATGAATAGTAGCCTAATTTGTCTATTTTATCAACCTTTTTTTGGATCTGGATTTCAGATTATATTTTATAAATTATCTTTGTTTTGGTACTGCTGTGTCTGAACTTTCAGATTCGAAGTTATATTGCATTACTCCGTTTTCCTAATTTTATTGACTATACTATCTGTAATATAATTTCATGGTATTTTATATGTTAAGACAAGATATGCTAGGGAATCTCCCAGATTTTTCTCAAATTTAATTATGATATTTTTAAACCCTATCCTTGCATATAAACAAGATTTTACATTTTCTAGCTGAACATAACTTCTGTATTAAAGCATATATTCAAGTCAGCCGAATCCAGCGCATATATTCAAGTCATCCAGAAAATGCAAAATCAGTGCATTTTCTGGCTGACTTGAATATATGTGCTGAATGTATGACTTGTATATATGCGCTGGATTCGATAGAGAGTCTAGTTCCCAGAATTTCTGACGGATCTAGATTTACAGTTCTGTAGCAACGAGAATCTCAGATTTGGTACAGCAGTGTCTTACTGTCCAGAACTGAAAGTTTCGTTGTTTTGACTGTTATAGGTTGTTTTTGTCATCTGTTTGTGTTCGTATTTCATCTTGGACTTATCCTTTGTTCTTACCATGCCTTTTGCCCTGTTGTCTTCGTTCACACCTGTTTAATAATAATGAAAACTAATCAAGCCGGGGTTTTAAGGGAAAGATCTAGTAGTGAACAATATAGAAATATATATTCAGAAGGGAACTCGTTTTTCCCACTGTTTAATGTGGTACCCACTTTTTATCTCTGGATGTATGAGGGCATGATCCATGACACTTTTTGCTATTACTGTTACTGTCACTGTTTGTCTGAATATACTGCCCTATAGGTTCCACCACGAAATCTTAAAACGAAATTGTTTGATGTAGCAACTATGTGGTATAATTTGGGATGCATGAAGTGCTACCTAGATAGTAATGAACATTAGACATAAGAACAACTGTTTTCACTGTCACATCCTATTACTGTTACCGTTGACTTCACTGTTACTGTTGACTTCACTGTTACTGTTATTACTACACTTTTTATTGATATCATACCATTTCCTATTATCTGTAGACTGTCATCCTTTGTTATTTTTTCTTCGTGTCATTACTTCCTGTTTGTTTTATATTTTTCCTTTTCCTTTTTCTGCTTGTACTACTTGCGGCCCGGAACATGCATCTAACAGGCATTATATTTTCCTGTCTTCCTATTTTTCTTGTAATTGCCATATGAGCAGGTTTTGGTGATCGCTTACCTACTATAGTTGGTGGGCAAAAGTTTTGAGCTGCGCATTGGAAATTTACTTAATGTTTTGTTGAACTATTTTATTTTATGAACTATGTTGAGACTTGTATTTGGCCTTGTAGTCCCAGGATATTGTTTTGTTTCAGATCTCATATTTGTTTGGAATATTCATTATTGTTGCGAATAAATATTGTTGAGTTATAATTGTTTATGCCTCCCTGGTTGAGTATATTGTTATATTTAGTGTTGTGATGAGTCAAGTGGATCCGAACAGCTTATGGATGGTGAAAACTATTTGCTGGGCTTAGTCACTTACCGTATTCCGTATCACTTTTGGGAAGCGGGTCGTGACAGAACTAGCTGGAGGTCGATCGGGGCTGAGGTGTCAGAGCGTCGACGGAGGACGGTGACGACCTACCGGGGGGGGTGCTCGCCGGAGATGGCACCGGAGAGGGTGGCCGGGGGATTTTGGCGGGAATCAATCGACGGGGAGAGAGAAACAGGAGGAGAGAGAAAGAGGATAGAGGAGAGATGACGACTAGAATTGTATTTTTGTGTTTTTAGGGTTTGTATTAGGGTTGTATTTATATAATACAAGTAGATTGTTGGGTTAATTGGTTAGGATCCAATAATAGTAGGTAATGGGTTTAGAAGTAATTGAAATTGGGTTTTTGGGTATTGGGTATAGGGATCCAATAAGAGAATGCTATAGGGTTTATAAAATATGCTTATGCATATACATTAAATCAAATAATGAAAAACGTATAAAATAGAGTTTTTCGGGCTTTACGAAAATAATAAGAATAAAAATAATAATAATAAAGGTAACAACAACAACAACAACAACAACAACAATAATAATAATAATAATAATAATAATAATAATAATAATAACAATAATAATAACAATAATAGTAGTAATAATAACAGTAGATTATATTACAAAATAGGAATTGGGTTTAACAAATTTATTAAAATGATTCAAATAGTAATAATATAAATATTCAATAATTAGGAATAGAAAGTCAAGTTAAACTATACCATCGTTCAGAATAGTTTTAAGGTCCAAAACAAATCTAATACAAATGAATTTATAAATAATCGAAATACAGAAAATATTCAGAAAATATTTATTTACGGGAATGGGGGTTACACAAAAAAATATGGTCTTAGAGTTGCCTACACAATCACTTTAATCTTATCTTAATAACTATATTTGCCCTCCGTTTTTTGGGTGAATTATGGACTACAATTTTGAATGGGCTGCAATATATAATGGGGAGTACCAACTGTTAAAATATTTTCCATGCCATCACTTGCAAATTGCATAAGGGACGGTACAAACAAGGCATAAGCAATTACAATTAGCTGAGTCTCAAAGCTTGGGGCATATCATTAGAGACCAGGGCATCACTATGTGCCTAATAATACAGTCATATGAATAATTTCATTTAAAATCTCAAAGAAAAGCTCCAATTTAAATTGCCTGGTTACACACCACTTACTATGGTTAATTAAAACCATATATGTATCAGTCTGTCTGACTGATACCTGCACATTCAAATTCATTTTCAAAGATGCTTCATGTCATATTAATGGGCCAAACCAATCTACTTCCAGAGTGGCATTCTGGACAGAAATCCATTCAATCCAAACATGCTGGAAAACCCCTTGGCTTGTTGGAGGAAACTTCAATATCACTCGGTTTGCATTTGAACACCGTGGTAGAGGTTCTAGCGATGCTGACATGGAGGGATTCAACAGGGTTATCACCGATCTAGAACTAGTTGACATTCCAAACTCTGATAGGCTTTTTACTTGGCCCAACATGCAAGAGCCCTTATACTGGAAAAACTAGATAGTTCTAGTTTCAGGAAGGTCAAATTTTCTCTTTCTTGCACCAAATTTCTTCCAAAACCAATATCAAACCATGTTCCCTTAGTCATTTCCACTGGCGAACAAAACGAAAGGCAACCAACTAAATTCATGTTTGAGAAGGTCTTGCTCGAAATCCAAGGATTCCACCACATGGTGATGGAAAATTGAGCTCTTCCAACTCGGGGAACAAAAGCAGAAGTTTTTTGGTGTGAAATAATCCGTAGACTGTTAGGTTTTGAGGGAAATCACAGATTAAATACACAACAAAAAAATTACAAAATATCAAGACCTAGCCATGGATCCATGCGAAAACAATAAATTGTGTTTAGGAGTTATACCTTAAAGATGCATTTGGTGTCTCCAAAATATGTCAATCACAGCACTGCAAAGGTTGCGGTGCCTCTACTGTATCCACACGAACGGATCAAACAAAGCTCTCCCTCACGCCGGGGTGCTAGTTATGGGAGGGGGATGTTCCTTACAATCTATCTCTCTTACAGTTTCTATGACGGCTAGAGTTTTCTCATGTATATATAGGTGCAGAAGATATATCGTATATCTTTTCCACAGAAATATATCGTATATATAGGTGCAGAAAATAAACCTTAAGAGAGTGGTGAGGTGGTTGGACTCACAGAAATATATCGTATATATAGGTGCAGAAAATAAACCCTAAGAGAGTGGTGAGGTGGTTGGACTCACAATCTGACATGGGTCAGATTTGTGTGTGGGTTTCTAATTTTAGTTGGCCCATTTAATCTAATTAATTACCCAACCATGTCAGGAGTCCAAGTCTTACTTGGATTTCCAATTAAATTTATCACATAAATTTAAATCACAATTTCGATCCATTCTAAATATGTAACCTTATAGGTTCCCATTACGTTGACAGTAATACTAAAATCTTATTCTAGTGTTACAAACAATGAGCGGTATCTTGCAATACATCACTGTTACGTAAGTAACGGGAATGCCAGCGATTTGACATAACCTATTCGTTACGAATGTTACCATGTAGTCTAGTCATTTTGTCTGGATATCTTAATTGACCACAAGGCATAGAGCGTGTCACATTTGTATAGTTTAATATTTTGTTTCTTGATGTCCAAGTAGACTTACTGAAACAAATGATCTCAATATCTCACATTGACTCATTTGAGCACGGCCATACATTTTGCAGTCTCACTCAATCAAGGGGCCCATAAATATCACTCCTGTTATGTGGGTTGGACAAATCCTATCTAAGTTACTCACATCCCTCTGCATGATTTTTAATATATCCAATAGTCGACTTTATAATAACCTAATTACAGACAATGTTTGACGGCATTAAAACATATAACTTTTTATGTAGGGAACCATAGTGACATCAAGTCAAAGGATTATGTACACCATGGTCACTGTGAGAACCGCTTATAACACTCACATAACGATTCATGCATCGTTCTCATGGTGGGTCAGTCCAGTACACTATTACTCTAATATGTACCCATGTGAAGACTTAATCCCTCATACCCATGACCCGTGAGAATGGTCATCAGTCTACGAACACACTAGTCTCTATGTGTTATCGTTGTCCTAATTCATAATAATACATGACTAGGGACATTTAAGAATAGTGTTCTGATTCCACCCAATAGGATCTCTCAATCAAGTCATGCACTTGATATCTCATGACTTTGAGCTTGCTATTCTAAGGACTTTATTATATTCATTTAATTCAAAATGAATAAAATATGTCAATAGGAAATAAATGTCATGATACAATGTAAACTAGTAATGTTAACTAGCCTCTAGGATATACACAAACATAGACTTCGGTCCAAACTTAGGAAATGGAATCACACCATTTTTGTAGCAATCTGGAGAACCAAGAAGACTCTTCTAGAGGGAATTGATGTTCTTGAAAGATTGGAGGAGAGCAGTGACCTTACACAAATTGAATAAAATCATCTTCTAAGAATAATATTGCCCAGTTATACAGGTTAGAAGAAATTAAATGGCCTCAAAGATCCAGAATTTTATGACTCAAAGAGGGAGACGTGAATACAATATTCTTTCCATTGGGCAGCTAGTGCACGTAGGAGATCCATCCTTATCTAGTTTGTCCAGATAGATGTTGGTACTATTCAAGAAGAGGAGGAAGTCAAACAAGTCTTCAAAAATCACTACAAAAATCTATCTGGACACAAGTGGGAGTTTAGATCTCCACTTAGAGAGGACTTTTGGCAGGTCAGGTCAGACGACCTTGATCATGCCCTTGCGGCTATTAAAACTCTGTTTATGGAGGAGGAGGGGAAGGAGGTTGTCACTCAGATGGTTAGGGAGAAAGTGCTAGGAACCGACGAATTTCCACTATTTTACCATATCTTCCGGGAGGAAATTTAAAATTGACGTTATGGCGGTTCAAGTAGAATTCTATGACCATTGACTAATGCTGAGAAAACTAAACTTTGCGGGGTAGTCCTTATTCCAAAAAAGGAAGACTCACATAGAGTAGGTGACTTCTGCCCCATAAGTCTTCTCAACACCTCTTTCAGAATTGTTATGAAGATCCTCACTAACAGACTAGGAGGGCTTATGGAGAGAATTATTAGTAGAGAACATACCATCTTTATTAGAAGGCGATGTATTCTAGATTGTGTGGCTATAGCGGAAGAAACCATTCACTAATGCCACATCTCAAATGATAGGATTTTCCTACTGAAACTAGACTTTTAGAAGGCATATGACTCGGTTGATTGGGACTGTTTGTTGAAAGCGCTTAAAGGTAAAGGGTTCGGAGATAGGCGGATAAGATGGATCCATAATTGCCTCAATACTAGTAGGACGTCTAGTTTTTTGAAGGGATGGTTGGGTCAATTGTTTTCTTGTAGACGAGGGCTGATCCAAGGAGACCCTCTTTCCCCCCTACTTTGTACGATCGTCGCAGACACCCTTAAGTCCATGTTGGACAATTGCATCGAAGCTGGATGGATGTCCCTTGTAGCCAGGGGGAGAAACCGCCAAGGTTGTACTATATTTCAATACGCAGATGATATGTTACTATTTGGAAATGGAGATCATTGGGAAACTATTACATTCAAAGGTGCATTATACAGTTTTGAAGCTTGGTCGGGGCTATGTGTTAATTTCCATAGGAGCACTTTATACATATTGAGATGCCTAAAGAGGAGGCAAAGGAACATGCTGCCATTCTAAACTGCCAACTTGATAATTTCCCTATCAAATACCTTAGGCTTCCAGTTAGACTAAGTAGACTAATGAAGGCATATTAGTTGCCAATTATTGACCTGGTGGAAGCTAGGTTAATAGGATGGAAAGGTAAATCCATGTCCCTGGAGGGTAGAGTTACTCTTATGAACTTGGTACTTTCCAACCTCCCAAATTATTACTTGTCATTCTTTGAAATGACATGATGGGTTATTCAAAGGATCAACCAAATTCGAAAGCGGTTCAGCAGGGCCAGCCTTGAGATCATGGGGGCCCGAGGTGAACAGCCAAAATGGAGCCCCCATACAAAATGTGAAATTTTTTTGGTATAAATAAATAACTATATATATATATATATATATATATATATATATATATATATATATATATAGTAAATTTCAGTTACTCTACCAAGGTTTGCTCATTTGGCAGAAACCTTACTAAGTTTTTTCTGGTAGAAAAACCTACCCGACTTTTCTCAGTTAGGCAATAAGGCATACTACGTTAATTTTTGGATGTTAACTAAAAGAAAGTGATGATGTGTCGATTTTTCAATGAAAAAAACCCCTATGCAGTAATTAAAAATTACCCTTATGCCATTTTTGAAGTGTTTTTCGGAAAATTGAGAGATTAGGCCAGAATTTTGTGGCGATTCTTGCAGTTTTTTCATAATAATCCCTTAATAATTTTTTTAAAATTCCTTTAAAATTCCTTCAATTCCTTAAAAAATTGAACATAAAATATTTCAAAATTTGAAATTACTTCATAAACAGAGCTCATAATGCTCACAAATATATTAAAGAGAGCTCAAGTTGCCTAGAAACAACATAAACAGAGCTCATAATGCTCCCAAACAACATAAACCGAGCTCATAATGCTCACAAACAATATAAACTGGGCTCAAGATGCTTGGAAACAACATAAACAAAGCTCTTAATGCTCACAAATAACATAAACAAAGTTCAACATGCCTGGAAATAACATAAACATAGCTCATAATGCTCACAAACAACATAAACAAAGCTCATAATGCTCACAAACAACATAAACAGAGCTCATAATGCTCACAAATAATATAAACAGAGCCCAAGATCCCTGGAAACAACATAAACTAAATTCATAATGCTCACAAATAAAAAAATCAAAGCTCATGGTGCTTGCAAACAACATAAACAGACCTCATAAAGAACAAACAACATAAACATGTTTCATGTACATACAGTTATAATGTACATAAATTTGTTACATATCATATTATACAAAATAAATACAGAGCACATAAACAGGAGTAGCAGCTAGCAGCTCAATATATATCATATTTTCGACATTTGTCAACACCATCAGCCATTGTACAAACTGCAGTAAACAAGAATGAAAGGGTTTAACTAGCTGTTTGCAATTATTTGTGGAAGATAACAACACTAATAACACAACTTAACTCAAAATATTTTTAAGTAATTTTAGGCTGATAAACTCTTGTATATAACATGGATTTAGGAAAATTTCAATTGAATCAAGCATGACTCTCAAAATAATCAGAATTATGAATCAAGCATGTAATTTAGAGCTCAAACAAACTGTTATAGGAAACAAAAATATACTGGAACATCTAATCAAGACTTAATCAAGACTCAAAATTAAATTAAATTAGTCATTTATCTTCCCAATTAATGGTTTTGCATCTATTAGATAGCAATATATCTGGATAAAGAAACTGAAAGCCTGAACAAGCACAATTATTGTTCACCTATTGGCCTTATCACACATACAAATAATAATATGGATATGTAATGTTCACATGAACAACATCTGTCATAAGATATACCCCTCATTACTCAATACTCTAAATCCAGTTTACTATCTCCAAATCTGGGAAAGAATTCTGAACCCAATCCTGACTGTCTGAACAATGCTAAGCAAACTCAAAAAACAAATATGCCGAATATAATAAAGACCATTATTTCAATGGGTGAATATTCAATATCCTACTAATTCTAATAGGATGTATGCTGAGTTGCAGTATTAGACATGAGAGTCCAAAGATGAAATGAAACTGAAATTCAAGATAGACTCTAGACAATATATTGCAGCTGCAGAAAGTTACTACTGCTAAAGGTTAATGTTAGACCAGTTGCAATTTAATTTGGGTTCCTTGAACCATTACTATCACGTATCAACATCTTACATACACATTTCAAATTTGATACATAAAAAAGATTATACATTTAATATGGGCATGTCTAATTTATCTTAATCCAATTTACACATCTTCTGCTAAGACCCACATATTGTAAACACAATTCATGATAAGCTAACCAAAACAGTGGATGAGTTTGAAACAACCTTCCAGTACACAGTTATAGAATTTAGAAAGCGAATCATCTAGTAATGAAAAACTTGCCAAACCTAATGTATATAACATTATTACCAGTTCTACACCCCTATTAGAATCTATGCTGGTCTACACTATCAGACATAAGAATCAAATACCAGAGCATGAAACAAAAATTTAAGTAGATTTGGTCAGTAACAAGTCAATGGAACTAAAGAAAGTTAATGCAGTTAAAGTGGTTAAAGTTGGACTAGCCTGTGATTGAATTTGGACCCTAGGAATGATATCAATATTTATTCACACACAATTCGTGCACGATCTATAAAAAGGATAACTACATTTATTTTGGATATGCATATTGGTTGAATTATCTCATTCAAGTTTTAATCTATGTTTGGTTGGATCAAAATTAATGGAGAACTAAGGAAAATGAGACAAGAAAACAAGGAAAAGGATGAAGGATTCAAAGCTATCGAAGAGCATTGTAGCTACACTACACTGCTTTTCCATTATTTTCTCCCTCCTTTCTAAACTTGAAAACAAACTAGAGAGAGAAACGAGGTGGTGATTTCTCAATGGTTCGAAAAGAAAAGCTTGCAAAAGTTTTCCAGGCTTTTACATCCATCCAAACCTCTCCATACATTGAACCAAGCATTTATAGTATTCCAATAATAATAGTAACCCAACTTTATTACTCTCAACTTGTATACAAACCCCTCAACATCTACTTCAAACCCAAGAAACCCGACCCCCCAACAAAACTATCTCTAACTTCAGTTCCTCCCCCCAAAACACTAAACATAATCAATAAAGATTTCATATTTCTCTGTCATTTTCAATTTATTAACAAATTGCAATTCCTCACCAAACCAGTTAATCAAACCCTAATCTAATCTCATTCTCAATCTCAATCAGATTTGGGAATTAGCTAACAAAATACTAGCAAAATGAAGGCAACCATTAGGGATTTGGATCGACCAGTGATTGGAATGGGGATCCTAGTGGTTGATGTGGTTGTAAACGGTTTCTCCGACGAGGTAGATTTCGAAGGCGACGAGCGCGATATCGAGGCCGGGTGTCGTGTGGCGGAGGTTGCAGGTTCATCTGCGCACAGTCCACGCATGTTAGGTTCCCCACCCGTGCCTGCAGCTCCTGTAGCCACCATGTCGCCGTCGATGAGGATGACGATGATGACATCATCTTGGATCAAGGGTTTCTTTATTTTTTGTTAAAATTAAAGATTAAAAATGGAAGAAAGCGGGGGATTATATTGAGAGTAAAGCAGGGGATATTGGAATTTCAAGGAGGGGATAAAGAGGAAGAAGATCAGATTTGGGTTTGGATTTTACTGGAAGAAGGAGAGGGGTAGTTTTGTTAAACGGTTAAGACACCAGGGTTATTTTTGAAATTTCATGGTAAAGTTAACGGCGTTAGATACTCCTAATGGAAAATAAAGTTTGGTACGGTTTTTCTTCCAAAATCATAAAACTCAATATGGTTATCTGGAATTTACGTATATATATATATATATATATATATATATATATTGGCAAAGAAAGAACCACCGGTCTTTTGGATGGGTTTTTTTTATAATATGTGCCGACAACTGCAAGACTGCAATAAAAATAGCAAAAGCACCGTGCGACAACAACACTGACAGTGCCTACAAAGCAGAGGCTCGGGTTTTAGTTTGGAGTCCAGTTTGGGTTTGTATGGAAGTTGGAATTGGATTTTAAATGGAGATCAAGTTGGTGGTTAGGGCTTCTAATGAAGTCGACGCTAATGGAGTTATATATGAGTTTCCAGTGGAGGTCAAGAGGACTGTGGAGGTAGAGAATGGAGTTTAGTGGATTTAGGGATTTATGGGAGATGGGAAGCAAGCTGCTTTGTTTGGGGATCGGGTTTGGGTACAGGTGATCTGGCTTGGGGAGCAGGTTCGGGTGATCGGGTCGGATGACTCAAATCCATTAATGATCCAGTTCCCATTCAATTTCTTAGACCATGGGTTAGCCCATTAATGATTGTGATTTAATATTTAACAAATGGCCAAAAAGAAAATTTTGGGGGTGATAAAGGTGAAATCGTAGCAAATTAACGCCATGTGATTCCAGTACATATCCTAAAGCTTCTACAGGAAGATTGATAGTAATGTGCCTCCTTAATAGGTCCAGGCCTTTTCTAGGCTCACTAACAAGACATGGACCGCTTTCAAGCCCATGAAAAGCTACTGGGCCCAATAGGAGGAACACCTAACCCATCAGGACTGTAAGTCAAATCTCTTATTCCCAACAAAAGAGTAACCTATTCTATTTCTTAAAGAGGGGGTGGGGATCTACAGAAGATATCAAATTTATATCAATCTTCTAATCAATTCTCAGACCTATAAATACCCTACCCCATCTCTCAGTCAGATGGTAATCAGTCTTTTCTATCTCAAACTCTCTCTTTCTGGTTCTGACTTGAGCGTCAGAGGGTCTGACACCGAGGCCAACCCCGATATTTCAGGCTTTTTGTAGTTCCATCAGCCACGTCTGCAACCGTTTGATTCAGATCAGGGTGCTCTTTCATTGTTCCAAATCCAATCTCAGGAGCTCTAACTACTTTTTACGGCGACGACCAAAAGTTAGATCTTTAGTAATTTCCTTCAAAATTTAAACTCACTATCTATCTGCTGCCACACCAAAATAAGTACCAACAGATTGATACAGTATATGGGAAACTACACAGATCTACATCACAGATCATAACTTGCAGTGAGAAACACTGAGTCTTCACGTCATGCTACAGAAGTTAAGAGGGAGAGCAGCAACATCAAGCCATTTAGCCATCCCTCTTCGTCAACAACCTCGACCCTATTCCTCCTCATTAGTTGGATCAGCCTTAACAGCCTAATCAAGCTCCTCTCAACGGAGATGCACCGAGGGCCTCCCGACAAAGCCGTCAAGAACCATGCTATGAGCAACACCCTTTATACAACCAAGTCTCACTCCATTCTGTAGCAAGCCACTCCATGCCATCGCGAGGTCTCCGAGGGTCAAGAAATCTTCATCAAATCATCAATTCCAAGCAACAGGGGACCAGTCTACAGATTCGTTTAGATGGGAGGTGAACCCGAGGTGTGGCCTCCCGCTTAGAACATTAGGAGAACCAGAGAAGCAACTTTCCTCGAAGGCAGAGATCAAGACGCTCCTCCTTTCATATAGGGTACAGTGTAGAAAGAAGCTCGACTCATGAGAGTCGAAAGCATCTTGTGAGGAACAAAGAACAAGAGGCCCCAGTTACTAGGGCCGGATGCAAAACTTCAAGCATGACATCCTCCGAGCCATCCGAAGTGCTCAGATCAGGGTCGACGCTCATGGAGCCACCACTCTACTCCTTCAAAAGAATAAGAATCCAGTGACTCAACTAGATCCAAGGTGAAGGACGACCAAGTCTTTCGCCGCTTTCGAGAAGTAGAGTATCGCATGCAATAGATGAAACATGAAGCGAACCGCTCCATCTTGGCTTACCACCCCAGTTGATCTCCTTTCAGCAAATCCATCCTCGATGCTCCCATTCCAAAGCACCTTAGCTTGAATCTTATGATAGTGAATCTGACCCGACTGACCATATTGAGAGTTTTAAAACTCTCATGATGGTCTATAAAGCCACCGATGCACTCATGTGCCGAACATTCAGCACAAATTTGAAAGGATTAGCATGGGAATGGTACTCTTGCATTACTGTAGAGTCGATATTCTCCTTCGACCAACTTGAGGAACTTTTCATTGCACACTTCGTCACCAACCGCAAGGCTGAAAAAAAGTGCTTCATTGTTCGAATTAAAGCAAAAGGGCGGAGAACTGCTGAAAAACATTGTCAATCCCTTCAGAACTGATGCAATGGTTCATCTCATCTCTAGACTTGTCAGTGGTGGCTGCCACCTTCTGCCACAACATCGCTCACAAAGAACTGATGACCTCCTTTGCAAAGACCAAAAGATTTTACCAAGCTCCTGGAAAGGAGTGAAAAGTACAACAAGGAAGAGGAAGCTCTTTATCCTCACGACCAGAAGGACCACATTCCGGGAACAAACAGAAGAATAAAAGGGAGGAAAGATCCCAAATGTTTCAAAAAACGGTGCAACTCAATGTCGTTCACCACCAGCACAATGCTTCGATAAGTTTACTTACCTTAATGCAAGTGTGTCAGCTAGAGCTGCTATCAGGTCCTATCAGGTCGGGTCCTCCATTACCCGGACCCAGACCTAGTACCTCACGGGTCCAAAAATTGGACCAGATCCAGACTTGCGGGAACCGGGTCCGGGTCTTAGTTAAAAAAATCTACCCTTCGTGTCTGGTAGTGGAGAATAAATATTTGCACTTAAGTAATTTTGCATTTGATACTCTACGATTACAACAATTATTGCACTTAAGTACATGAATAAATATAATATTTACACATCTATCTTCAACAATTACTATTTACATGTATATCCCTATAACCCTATTATTTAAATTCCATATTTTTGGGGTATTTTTTAACTGGTCTGGGTCAGTTCGATTTTGAGCAGACCCGGACTCGGACCCGGACCCGGAAGTGTAGCAGGTCTTATTTTAGGACCCATACCCGGACCAGTATAGATCGAATCGATTTCGGTCCAATGTCGGGTCTGGGTGGTCTGGGTATCGAGTAAATGTGACAGTGCTAGTGTCTGCCACCATCATAGCAGTTGAAAAGGATAGAATAGTCTATCCTCCTCCCTAAGATGACCACAACCAGCAAGAGAAGGGATATAAATAAGTGGTGCACGTTTCACAGAGACCATGGATACACCATCGACTACTGCCGAGCCTTCGAAGAAGAACTTGAAGGCTAATTCTTTAGGGCTATCTCTCAATTTGTCCAACAAAAGAAATTCGTTGAAACCCCTCTGCCACGGGGGGCTAAAAAGCATCAAGAAAGGCCCTCTAAATCACAAGACTCATAACACGGGGCGTTCTCCACTCCATCTACGGAGGGCCGATGGGGAACTCCTCATACAAAGTGTTCATCAGGGGAGTAAACTCAGTACATAACATCCTTCTTGCCAAGACATTGGGGTCTTGATATTTTTCTCCGACAAGGACTTGGAAGGTGTCTGAACACCTCATTGTGATGCATTGGTCATAAACCTTTGCATGGTGTATCCTGAGGTACACATCATCCTGGGGGACAACGACAGCTCAGTAAACATCATTTTCATGAACACTTTCAACTGCCTCAAGCTCTCCCGAGACCAACTCAAGCCAGCTAGCTATACAATCCACGGATACTCTGGTGTCCCCCTTCAAATCGAAGGAATTATTACACTCGATGTGATTGTAGGAAAGGCTCCAGCCTCTTGAACGGAAGTGCTAAACTTTATGGTATTCAACATCAAAACTGCACACAATGCAATATTTGGCAGTCCGGGCCTGGCAGCCTTTCATGTAGTTGCTTCCGCCTACCGCTTGAAAATGAAGTTCCCAAAAACAACAGGTGTAGGCCACATTAGAGGGAGCTAACAGACAGCACGAGCATGCTACACTGTCACAATGGGGGGCTCAGTTCTCCCCTCGATGCCATAGAAATACTGCCAGAAAGTAGTCATAGTAACTCTGAGCCCGTAAACGAGCCTGAAGCTATTGCCCTAGACAATCCTGCTAAGAACTTCAAAACCTGCCAAACCATCTCCCACCAGGTCCAAATTCGTCTTTCTTAGAATACGGTAATAGATATGAATCCTCACCCGAAGCCACTCCGCTTATTTGATGAAAAGAAATAGTCCTGCCTAAACAGATTTGCAAACTTGAAGATCTCCCATTTTCTCTGCAAAACAAAGGGGGCCTCCTTCCAAAACAGACAAATCATGGCAAGGTGTACCAAGTTATTCGACTGGCAACTCATCAACTTGAGGACCCAGGGGGCAAGGAGATATAAACCATGACTTGAAATGAGGAACACCTCATGAACTTCAACAAGGGCACTTGACCCTCCCCCCCCCCCTCCTCTATATATTTCCTATATTTTCCAATAAAGACTGCTCTCCCCACTGGTCATAACATGTAATAAAGACAGTCATTAGAAC
Source organism: Hemerocallis citrina (assembly GCA_017893485.1). Lineage (NCBI taxonomy): Eukaryota > Viridiplantae > Streptophyta > Magnoliopsida > Asparagales > Asphodelaceae > Hemerocallis > Hemerocallis citrina. The sequence goes on along the minus strand of CM030365.1, from coordinate 79,806,785 downwards.
TGCCGCTTAGTTTTATTTTTCAATATAATTTCATATTAGTTTTTGCAAAATTCTTGTACAACTCTACGGATGTATTCAATGAGTTAAAATCCAAGATTACTCCTAAAAACATAAACCAAAAACTATTTAGAAACTCTCTATAAGACGAGTTTGGAGTCCATGCCCGTAGCTCAGAGTTACTCTTGCAATTTGCAACAAAGCAAGTTTCGAGCTGAACTTGTCATTTGACCTGGTCCCGCAACCCGTCAAAACCTTCAATGACAAGTTCGGAGTGCATACCCATGGCTTGGAGTTACTTTAGCAACCTCAATGAAGTATGTTCAAAGCTCAACTCGACATTCAATCTGCTCGTGCAACCTGTTGAACTCCTAAATAAAAAGTTTAGAATCTATACCCATGGCTCGAAGTTGCTTTAGCAACCTGCGAATACGCAAGTTCATAGCTCAACTCGCCATTTGATCTGTTCATAAAACATGTTAAAAACCCTTAAAGACGGATTAACGGTCCATAATCGTGGATTGCAGTTGCTCCAGCAAACCTGCAAACAAGCAAGTTTGGAGCTCAACTCGCCACTTAAGGCGATTTTCACAATTTGTTGGAGGACCCATACAACAAGTTTGGAGTCCAACTCCCCTTAGAGTTGCTCCTAGAATTAGATAAGTACAAAACAGCAATTCCGGAGCACAACTCCTCCCTGGAGCTGCTTCTACCACTAGCTGTTAACCTAGACAAAAAAATCATAGGATAAGGCATACGTGTAACCCCTGTTTTTATTTTATGTATTTTGGAGTGTATTTTTCATTTTTGTGTATTTTTATCTCTATTGTATTTTTTTCAGAACTGTATATTGGATTTGTTTTCAATATATATACATTTTATATCTTTTTGAGCTCCTTGTGTTGTTTGTTCGTCGCTTTTGTTCATTTTCGTCATTTTGATATTTTTCTCATTTTCTTGGCCTCGTTCTCTTTATTTTATATTTTTGGTGATGTGATGGAATTTTTGGTGGTGATTTTCCAAACCCATGATTTTTGACTCCTAATTAGATTTTTCCAGAGCCATAGATTTCACACTAAATTGTATCCCCATTTGTTATTTACCCAATACCCATTACCCAATGTATACCTATTACTACATATTAATATCCACAACCCATTAACCCACATTAACCCCATATATATAACCCCTAATCCCTTCAACCCTAACCCAAATCCTTTTTTTTTCTCTCCAAAAATCTCGGCCTTGCACCCAACCTGCACACCGAGCCCCTCCATCCTCTCAACCTCCGACCACCACTACTCCTTACTTCCGACCATTCATCAACCCCACAACCGAGACCCCCCCTTCCCTTGCTTGTAGCCGACACAACCAAGCAACACAATCACCATCAGCATCCCTTCAATCATCCCTTCTTGTGGATTCTTGAAGTGGGTATTTTCCACTTCTTTCGTTGCATCAAGGATTTCGTTCGTAGGAGATTTTGTCCGTTGATTACTTGGATTCACGTGTGGAAAGGATTTCGTTCGTAGGTTTTACTTCTCTTCGCATTAGGATCGTTCTTCATCTCCTAACTAAGGCAAGTAACTTGTACTAAAATTTATTAGATTGATACAAGTCAAAAAGTTCACATATAGTGTAGTTGGGTCTAGAGACGACCAAAGATTGTGTTTTTCTTGATGGATTTTGTCTCTATTGTGATAATTTGGCCATAGATGACTTATGGCACCAATTTTGATAGGAGATAACTTAGGATTTACCCAAATCTTGATTTTGAACCATGTATGTAAGTATTTGTGTGAATTGATGTTTGGATGAATACCCATGTGAAATAATAGGTGTGGACATGTTAGTAATCCTAAATCATGATGTTTAGATGTTTGATTGGTTGTATTTCAAGTTTGGATGTGTTTGGATCAATATTCTTGAAGTTATGATGTTCTTGATTAGAAGTGTGAAATCTGTATTTGCTGCTTGTTCTGATTTGATTGCTGTTTTCGTCCATGCTACCGTCAGAACCTTGATTCCAAAATAAAGGATGAATCCTAGATAATCTTGTCTATTTTCAAACCCCACTAGTTTTGCTTGATTTGGATTTCTTATGACTGAGTTATGTGTGTTTTAGTACAGACGTGTCGATCTATTCCAGATTCAGTTTTTGGTTGATTTTGTTAACAATTTATTTTCAAGAACTATTCTATACATAATATCTTGATCTAATATTTTGGTCAGTGTTTATATATGATGTTAGGGACTACCCAGATTTTTGATGAATTTTAAAGATAAGTTTTATGTGGTGTTTCATGCTCTTTTCTAAAATCTACTCATACTGTATTTTGCTTACTGTTCAGTAAAGAACTCTATTTTCACTATAACTCCTTACTAGTATACCCTTGTGCAAATTGCACAGACTTTACCTAAAGATATATTAAAACATTGATAACATTCAATAAAAAATTCGGTAGAACCTACCCATATATACAATGTTCTCCATGTATAATTATAATCCAATAGATCAACATTCAATAATTATATAGTAAAGATGTTACAGAAAACATAATCTCGAAACTCAAGCATTTGATGACAATACGACACCTCCAAACTCAATCACAATAACATTTCAATTGACCAAATGCTTAAATCCCAAGTATATATCCTGCGGGATGGCTTAAATAAATTGTTCATGATAATAAAATATTCTAATCCACACAGTTAAAATGCAAAACTAATTTTCTAACCACAAATTGTTTAAAGCTAGGTAAATACAAAACCAACAAAGAAAACTGTGTACTAATTTCAACATGGTGCTATCAAAATATTTTTTGTAATTTCAACATAGAATCAACATCATCGAGTGACTGAATTCTTCACGCATGAACATCACATGTCGGCCTACATAGAAGAAAAAAACATGAAATGAAAATTTAGTTAGCTGCATCACATTAAAAGTTAACAATATGTCCTTCAAATTTGTCAACAACACCAATTAATAAGTGTGGTTTTGTGCAATTATGAAATTATTTGAATAAAAATATTACTGTCATTATTTGTCTAATTGAACATAGTGAAGAAAAATGGACATAAACATTACATATTGAGATAAATAACAATATGAATTTTCACATACACCAATAGGATTTTCATGTGACGAAGCTATAGGATTTTCACATACACCAATAGGATTTTCAGTAGCATCTTTCTCTCCATCTAATGAAATGTCGAACTCGGAGAAAGTGGGATGAGAAGATAAAAGATAAGGGGTTTTTGTTTTTTCCTTTTCTGTAAATTGAGTACACGGGTTAGCACGTGTTAGTCCATACTTTGGCCCCCCATTCTCTATTTCAAAATGGAGAAAGAAGTAGTCCTATTTGTATAATGTGTTAACAGAGCTAATCCTTCTCTTTAAGATTACTAAAGTATATAATATGATTACTTTTGTATTTTTATCAATTAAACCAACTACCTCTACTTCTTAACCAAATGCTACAACATAATTTTTTTGTGAGGCTTGGATGTAGTAAGCCAAAGAAAATAAAGTTGCATAATTAGTTTTGCACTGACACCTACCGTAGCTAAAGGGAATGGGAGAAGTCATACATATATACAAACAACCCCTACTGGAGGAGTTTGATGTATAGTCACTGACAAATGTATTCGACTATCCTCCAGTAGGGTAAAATTTGGGAGAGCTGAAAGTGTCATGAGCAAATTCCTTCTAAATCAGTTTTGGAGCAATGTCATATTTAGAGGTAAACTGGGAATATCCTGCAACACCTCATTATCAACTAAGGTTTTTATGTAAGGATCCATATCTGATTCATGCCTCCCAAGTGATTGAATAAGAATAAAAACATTGGATTGAATTTTATTGGTGTTTTCTGTTACAACGATTTTTTTATGGCTGAGAAATAAACCTAAATTTCATACAAAGTAGCTGAATATGCATATTCGCTATTATGAGTAACTATTAGTCTATTATCCTTATGCATCACTATCTCACTCGCCTCTCTTTGTTTGGCAGTCTCATAAAATCCTCAGGAATTCCAAGGGTGAAAGAGGCAGGGATATGTTAGTTCTCTTTAAATATCATCTGTCTCCTTTCCAGTTGAGCTACTTGTCGATTTAAAGTCTCACTGGGTACCAGGCTGTTTTATATTCCTAAATTTATATAATTCTTTTGCATACCCAATAGAATTAATTTCTAATTACACGCTTTCTTCGATTTCTTTTTTGGAATAATATCATATATAGTTTCATGCTTATTACAACTTGAATATGCATTGAACAAATTAAGTATCGATAAGGCTATAATTAACCATTAGTTGAAGATGCCCCTACCTGCAATACTTAAAAGTGTTAGGACTATAATTAGCCATTAATCCATTGCACTACTGCAATACCTCAAGATCCAATATCTTCGACCTCAAAAGAAATAGAATAGATTTCCAATAATTCATCTTCAATTAAATATAATTAGCCATAAATTGAAGATGCCTCTAAAGATTGCTACCGAAAGAATTGGTAACTTATCAAGTCGATGATTCATATCTACATCACAGGAAATAACAACAAAACAGGATTCATTTTTATTTAAAAATTTTACACATCAAAATGTATTTCAATTTAAAATAGAAATATACCTGGTTAATAGATTCTTCCAACTCAGGATCGGGATGAGGGATCCGATCGAAATGCTCACCGAACTCGACGTGAACCTGCATTAAATTACCGAAAAATAAAATTGGTATTCACTCATATACCTAGTTACCAGACTTGATATGTTAGTTCTCTTTAAATATCATTTGTCTCCTTTCCAGTGGGCCACTTGTCGATTTAAAGTCTCACTGGGTACCAGACTATTTTATATTCCTAAATTTATATAATTCTTTTGCATACCCAATAGAATTAATTTCTAATTACACGATTTCTTCGATTTCTTTTTTGGAATAATATCATATATAGTTCCATGCTTATTTATTTACAGCTTGAACATGCATTGAACAAATTAAGTACCGATAAGACTATAATTTACCATTAATTGAAGATGCCCCTACTGTAATACTTAAAAGTGTTAGGACTATAATTAGCCATTAATCCATTGCACTACTGCAATGCTGAAAGTGTTACGACTCAAGATCCAATATCTTCGACCTCAAAAGAAATAGAATAGATTTCCAATAATTCATCTTCAATTAAATATAATTAGCCATTAATTGAAGATGCCTCTAAAGATTGCTACCTTAAGATTTGGTAACTTATCAAGTCGATGATTCCATATTTACATCACAGAAAATAACAACAAAAGTGGATTCAGTTTTATTTTAAAATTTTACACATCAAAATGTTTTTCAATTTAAAATAGAATTATACCTGGTTAATAGATTCTTCCAACTCAGGATCGGGATGAGGGATCCGATCGAAATGCTCACCGAACTCGACGTGAACCTGCATTAAATTACCAAAAAATAAAAATGGTATTCACTCATTTTAAATCTATCAATGTTGTTTAAAAGAAGAAAATAAAAATTGAAATTGAAATGGTTTGTGAAAAAAAAGATTAATTAAGCTTATTAGAGCACTTACTTGTCACACTGATTTTTAGATTTAGCACTTAATCTTTATTTTGAAAAGGATTGTTTCTACATAGGTCCCCGATAAAGATTACCGTAATTATATTTTTCATTAGTCCAGCAAACAACTCCACATTGAAAGCCTCAATCACATAATAATAACAGTAATCTTTGCAAAATTACTGTAATTATAAATAATGACAAAGTGGCATCTCTTTGAAAGTGGCGTCAATAACATTTTCCAAAAGATAAATTACAGTAATTATAAATAATGACAAAGTGGCATAGTGGCATCTCTTTGAAAGTGGTGTCAATAATATTTACCAAAAGATAAATTACAGTAATTATAAATAATGACAAAGTGGCATCTCTTCGAAAGTGCCATCTCTTTGAATGTTATTGATGGACCACCTTCAAAATGACAAAGTGGCATATCTTTGAAAGTGTTTATACTTATCAAAGATAATTACGGTAATTTTGCAAAGTGGCATCAATAACATTATTTATAATTATAATCCACTGAATAAAAAAATGTTAAGTAAAAGGGGACTTACGATAGAGGATAGAGACGGGCGGGATTGGGGCGGGATCGACGACGGACGGCGACGATGACGGGCGGGATCGACGATGGACGGCGACGATGGAAGGTAGAGACGGACGGGATCGGGATAGCTTCCCGGTAGTATATGGATTAATCCAAAAAATATTATATCAAAATGTGTGTAGCTCAGGGATTTTTTAGAGGCATCCCCTGTTCAATTTGGCGATTGGGAAGCTATCCAAATCTCAGTCTGTTAAAAATACTTTAGTCTGTCTAATTCGGAAATAATTAAAGTATTTTAGCCTGAAAGGACTTGAAGTAGTTAAATGGTAACACATACTACATATCAAAATGGAAGCTAGCTCAAGTAATAAATAGTATATCCCCTGTGCAATTCCCGGTCGCATACTACATATGATGTGTGTAGTAGGTATCGTATTTAAAAAATCTTTTGAGGCATACTACATATGATGTGTCATGTGTGTAGTATCCTCGTGATTGATCAAATCTTTAGGTAGCAATCTTTAGAGGCATACTACACACGAACCATTTTCCTATTTAATAACCTTACTTGTAATTGATCAAAAAGGAAAAAATACGGTACCGTCCTTTTACTAATTATTTACTTCTTCTTCAACCTCTCCAAGCCATCCAGCTTGAACCCATTTAGATCTCAAAATATCTTCTTTAATCCTTAAGTTTTGTAGCTAAAACATTGCGTGAATAATTCACAAACTTCGTGAAACTCGAAACCAAAATCCATCCTTAAATTTCTAATCCATAATATCAGAAAAAGGTACCTCTTTTACTCGAAACCAAAATCAAAATAGCAGCTTTCTTCTCGGCCCAGACCCTAATGTGGTCTGACAGCGGTTTCGCTCTCGCCTCCGACAGCGGCTTCTTCTCCTTCTTGATGACGTTGACAGCTCCCCGAGTGGGTTTTGGGTAGCCTCCGACAGCGGATTTGTCCTCACCTCGGACTGCAGCTTCTTCTCCTTCTTAATGACGGTGATAGCTCCCCGAGTGGGATTTGGGTAGGGAGAGTTTAGGGTTTGTGGGTTTTGGGGAGATGTAGAAGAGGAAAGAATTTTTTTGGTGTTTTTTAAAATTGATTTTGTTTTGGGCAATTGGTGTGCGCTGCACGTGTAAGTTCCTATTACTCTTACTCTCATTTCTCTATTTCAAAATAGAGAAAGGAGAGATGGGGTAGGCCTATTAGCTTAAGATATATATAAATACTGTATGAAAATTCTTTGTGTAATATGAAAGTTAGTAAATTATATCTATTTTTGTATCCTTTTGGCAGAATTGGATTTTGATTCACTGGTTGCGAGATATCTTAGTTTTCGTACAGCAGTGTTGAGATTTCCAGATTTGTTAAACTGTGTTTTCTCGATACTTTGGTATTTTTGATGACTGATCTATACTTACTGGAATATTATGAAACTTGTTATTTTGATTCTAGACATATAGAAGAATACCCCAGATTTTTCGTGGATTTGTTCAAAGTATTTTCATGCTTTTTTCTCGTTCTTGAAGTTGTTTTCCTGATTTCTAGCTGAACCTAAATTCTGTATTCAAATTAGTTATGAGCTGTGTTGCTGTGAACTAGTATGTGACTTTTTTATATGCGTTGGATTCGTGTGGATGTCTAGTTTCCAGATCCTTTGACGAATCCTGATTTACATTTCTGTAGTGACAAGAATCACTATTTTAGTACTGACTGGTCATGCGGTCCTGATTATAAACATACACTGTTTTGCTCGATTATGTGACTGTATATTATCTATACATGCTGATTTGTTTCCCTGAACCTTATACTGATTATACCATGTTAGATTGACATTATTTCGTACACATTCATGTCTGTTTGATAACCATAATTAAAAGTAACCAAGCCGGGGTTAAGGGAAGATCTAGTAGTGGATAATATTGAAACGTGTACTTGGAAGAGAACTAGTGTTCCATACTGTCACTGTTACTGTTACTATTTTCTAACCCTGTCTACATTACTTCTTCTGTAATAAGGTGTAGAGTAGAAGAGGACCACTTGGTTCTGACTGTTACTGTTACTGTTACTACTACTGTTACTGATACCGAAGTACACTGCCCCATCATGGTCCACTATGAAATCTTACTAAGCGAAACTGTTTGTTGTAGCAACCATGTGATATGATTTTGGGGCGCATGAAGTGCTACCTAGTTAGTAATACACACAAGACTGTAAGAACATAAAACTGATACTGTTAGACTGAGACTACTAGACTGATACTGATATACTATTATCATGATTCACTGATATACTGAGATACTGTTACTAGAGACTGTTAGTTACCATATGACACTGCATTTGACATAAACAACTGGACTGTTAGGATACCATGCTAGATATTACTGTTAATGCATTATGACATGCTATTAGTTAGTTTCCCCATGTGCTTGTATCCTACATTATTTGTGACCTGCAACTTGCAATTGATGGGTACTTGTTTTCTTCTTTTTCCCTTTTTCTGCAAATTTATTAATTGCAGATCAGGATGGTCAGCTGCCAGAAGGTATTGGCGAGATGATGTTTTAGTGCTAGAGATTCTGCTTTATTATTATTATTTTTATTGTTGTTTGAACATTGAATAAGTGTATTTGGTTTATTGGATATTATTTGTATTTGGGCGATGTGACCCAGGATATTGTTTTCTCCAGGTTCTGATTTATTTGAGAATATTGTATTTGGATTTAAGTAATTTTCTGTTGGTAAATCTGTTTCAATATTGCATGTTGGTTGTGCCTTTTGCTTCCAACTCTAATAAATTCTGTGATGTGTTGTAAAGATTCTGAAACAGCTTAAGGATGATGAAAATCATTCGCTGGGCTTTTGTTACGTATCCATATTCTGTATTCCTTATTGGGAAGCGGGGCGTGACAATACGCATGCAAAAGGTTTCTTATTTCACAAATAACAAGTCTCGTTACAACTGCAAAATTATAATGAGTCTACGTTTCATGCCTAAGAGTCACTACAAAAGTCATGCAACTGCTATACAACAAGATGTTCTGCAAGTAGTCCTTCCATCTGCAAGGTAGGGGATGTTCCACCTAAGAGAAACAAACCTCTTCATAGGCCCCTTGCCAGATAACAGCTCCCAAGGTCGCTTAAACTTATGACAATAAAATTCACGGCAAGCCTTCCTGAGGCGGGCAAGCTCCAAGTATTTTCTACCACCTTCACCTGAGCAAGCTCCAACTCCATCTCGGGTGACGCGCCGCACAAATAGACAAGTTCCAACTCTGTCAAGCATAGTGTATTGCTAAGGAGAGCAAGCTTAGCATCTCGAGGACTTCATTAGGTATACACGAAAGCTCGTCAGCAAAGAATAGATTGAAATAACTTCAACGTTGAACAAACACAAAGGATGTCCACTTCAATATTGAGAAGAATCAAAACACACACAACTCATTCACTCCACAAAATGAATTCGGGGCTCCGTGCACCACTTGAGTTCCTCCGCCAAATACTCGTTAACTCCATACAATGAGATCAACTCCTTGTTCTCCGCTCGAGTTCCATCAACAACTTGTTAAACATCAAACAACGAGTTCAACTCCCCACTCCCCGCTCGAGCTCTGTCAACTACTCGTTAACTCCATACAACGAGTTTAACGCCCCGTTGTAACATCCTAAAAAAATTTTTAAAAAAATTAAATATTTTTGCACGTGCTTTGCACGTAAAATTTTATGCATTTTAGTCCCTAAATTTTCTAAGAGTTATGCACAATTTTTCCTCTCATTTTATTTGTTACAATTGTGTAATTTATTTCAATAAAACCCATAGGCCTAAAATCTACATTAAAGTCCATGGTTAAATTCAACATTTAATTAGACATTTAAAAATCCTCCACACTTGTCATGTGTAATACCCACACACACATTTTTAATTCAATGAAAACAAATAATTAAAATATGTGAAGTATATACATAGCATGTGCACATGTGCACATGTGCAATGTGCACACTCCAAGGATGGTCGGCTGCTTATGGAGAGGTGGAGGGGGAGTAGTGGGGTAGTGGGATTATTAGTGGGTAATTAGTTGTTCTAACTATCTATAATCAACCCTATAAATACCCCTCATGTAAGATATTCAAAACACACAAAATTAATCAAACCAAAAGAATCAGGCAGTGCTTCGGGTTGGCTCACTGTTGATTTTCGGTGGTGAATTGCTTGGACTTTGTGGGATTTTTGGAGCTCTTTTTTGAGGAGGCTTGCTACTAGGATATTCTTCAAATAGGTGGGTGTGTCATCTTGCTTTCTAATTGTGTATAGAATGCATGCTTGGAAATTTCATGTTAGAGTTGTAGATGTAGCATGAGTTATTTAACTTCTATTACCTTCGTGTGATGCATATTGTATTAACATCTAGAAATTTAGTAGTTGATAAGTGTGAAAAAAAGTGCATGTTAATGGAAACTTACAATGTAGAATTATTCTGTAGTCAAACTACAATGTATATTGGAATATCTTATATGATTGTCATGCAAATTGTAGTATACTATGATTGGGTTTTGTAGATAAATTGGAATTGTATGTGAAGGGGGTTTAAGTTGTGCTTTGATTGGAGTAGATTATAATTTCATGGAGAGATTTTCCGCATCATTTCAAATAGTGTTAAAAAGAAAAATATATACATGCTAGTAGAGTAGTGGTGGTAATTTATAAAGGCATGTGTATGAAAGTTCCAGAAATTGCTATCTACATTTATTGTGTATAGAATCACTCTGTTATAAATAAAATCAATATGAAATCGTTGCTGGGAATTTAGAGATGTATTTTACGAACAAATAAATTTGAGACAAAAGATAGAAATTAATTTGAATGAAGAAGTTAAAATATAATCGAAAACAAAGAGCGGGGTTATAAAGAATTTAACCCCTATAAGATCAGGAATTGGCCTTGGCCTTGGTGGCTAGCGCGCTGCGCGTTGCGCTGCCACGTGGCTTGGGGTCTCTTTGGTTGCGGGTTCGAGCCTGGGCGTGGCTCTGTTTTTTTATAAAATAAGTTTAAATAAAATCAAAGGAGAATCTTGGGAATTTAAATATTTCAGAGAGCTTTATCATGAAAACTGAGTTAGCTTATTGTTTTGGCATTGGGTTGGGTGCTGTTTGGCTCTGGTTCGAGCATGGGGTTGCACTTTTGAATTTTTTTTTAATGATTCAAGTTTTAGAAAGGGGAAAAACTTCATGCTAAATTATTATAATATTATTAGAACAATTTGGGAGTTACTTCATGCTATTCTAAAAATATTTTGAGAAATTTAAAGGGCATATTCTATATGTTGTTGTGTTGGAGTTCAATTTAAAATAAAGAAGACGTATACAGTTAAAGATATTAAGAGTTGGTTTTAAATGAAAGTAAAGAAAAGTTTTGTATTGGAAATAAAGAATTTCTAATGATAATCATTAACGAATATTGGTATTAGAATATATATCTAATTAAATAAATGAGTTTTGATTGAAGTATAAATAAACATGAACGAGCTAAAAATGTTTGAAAGTGATTAATTTTAAAGAAACGAGTTTGGAGAAAACTTTGGAAGTGATTAATTTGGTTGTCTAGCTAAGAAGTTGTTTACAAGAAATTCGATTTGGAAAATTGATATTGAATGTGAATATAAGAAGTGCTTACTTCATGATTGATAAAATAGAGGATAGATGGAAGAATTGAATATATGAATAAAATTGAGAATATCAATATTAAGGGTATGAGTATCCCATAATGTTGAACATGAAAAGATGATTATAGAGGCTAAGTGAGACCCAGGTACCGGCAAAGTGATTATAATGATTATGGTTTTTTAGAAAGGGAAAATATGGGCTATCGTTCTCAGTATATTGTTTAAGACTGGTAGAAGGGTAAACTAGCTCTAGGTGGTATTATTTATTCATGTTTCAATCTTAAGGATAAGCACTAAGAGAAGATGTAATAAAACATTGGCAAACGTAAGTGGGGCATGTCTATATAGTCGAGCGGTGTACTCAGGGACTATAGATTCAGTCGGGTGGTGTACTCTGGAACTGTAATTGCCCTACATCCAGTCGGGCAGTGTACTCCGGGACTGTGATGTGGAACGGGATGAGCCTCAACTAAATCCAGGACTACGAATGATCGGGCGGTGTACTCCGGGATCACGAATAGTCGAGTGGATGGGATGCGGATCTTTCATATTCCGGGGCTAGAACGGCACTTGCAGGATGTCCGCATTAGGTGGATTATGTATAGTCAGGCGGTATACTTCGGAGCTGGGATCCATACTTGTGGGATGTCTGAACCTTATTTCTTTAACGAGTAGGTTTTCTTGGCAGGGGATTGAACCCTATAATGTTGAGTACGTAGGTGCTTGCCCTCGGATCTATGTAGAATGGGAAGCATAGAATCCGAACAATTATGCATTAGTGTCGTCATAGTATAGCATCTGCATTAGGCATTAAGTCATACCATACACTGACAAGTTTAGGATAGTCACTTTTTACACTTTATTGTGCATTCAAGTTTGTGTTTGCTAAAGTAAAAGAATCGCTATTTTATAGCATTGCGTTAGGTGTATGCTACTGGCGTGCCATAGTTTTCCAGTGCAAGGCTTGAATTGGCAAAAAGACATAAAGATAAATTGATGCTAAAGATTATTTTCAGATTTAAGTTGTTGATGTTGAAGTCGTATATATCATGTTGTATTCTTTTTAATTCCACTGCGTTGATGTGCAGAACAATGTTATGTAATAAAAAGTTTTAATTTCCTCGTAAAATTGTACGAATTTGAAGTAAAAGATCCTGTTGTGCTATGAATTACCTGTAAATGGAATTCGGGACGTTACACCCGCTATTCGCTTGGGCTCCGTCAACAACTCATTAGTTGCATACAACGAGTTAAATGTCTTGCTCTCCACTTGCGCTCCGGCAACAACTCGTTAACTTCATACAACGAGTTCGGTTACCCGCTCGAGATCGAGCTCTATTAACAACTTGTTAACTCCATACAACCAATTCGATGCCATGCTCTTCACATGAGCTTTGTCAAATACTCGTTAACTCCGTACAATGAGTTCAATGCCCTGCTCTTTGCTTGAGCTCTGTCAACAACTCGTTTACTCTATACAACGAGTTCAATGCTTTGTCCTTTGCTCGAGCTCCATCAAACAACAAATTAACTCCATATAATGAGTTCGGTGCCCCACTAATTTCTCAGCAAAGTCAACAACTTGTTAATTCCATACAACGAGTTTAATGCCTTGCCCTTCACCCGTGCTCCGTCATACAACTCGTTAACTCCATATAATGAGTTCGCTGCCCTACTCTTTGCTCGATCTCTGTCAAGACACTTTAACTCCATACAACAAGTTCAATGACCTGCCCTTTGCTTGAGCTCCATCGATAACTCATTAACTCCATTCAATGAGTTCAATACCTTGCTCTTCGCTCAAACTCCGTCTATAACTCATTAGCTCCATACAACGAGTTCAACGTCCTGCTCTTCGCTTGAGCTCCATCAATAACTCGTTAACCCCATACAATGAGTTCGGTTCCTCGCACTTCGCTCGAGCTCCGTCAAAAACTCGTTAACTCCATACAATGAGTTCAATGCCCTGCTCTTCACTCACGCTCTGTCAACAACGAGTTCAAACTCTTGCTCTTTGCTCGCGCTCTGTTAACTACTCGTTAGCTCCAAACAATGAGTTCAATGTCCTGCACTTCGCTCGTACTCTATCAACAGCTCGTTAACTCCATACAACGAGTTCAACTCCCTGCTCTTTGCTCAAGCTCTGTCAATGACTTGTTAGCTATATACAATGAGTTCAATGCCTTGCTCTTTACTTGAGTTTCGTCAATCACTCGTTAACTCCATATAACGGGTTTAGTAGCTTGCTCTTCGCTCCTGCTTCATCAACAACTCGTTAACTCCAAATTTTTCTTTGCTCGTGCTCCGTCAACAGCTCATTAACTCCATATTGCAAGTTCAATGCCCAACTATTTGCTCGAGCTCCGTCAATGATTCATTACCTCCATACAACTAGTTCAATACTTGCTCTTCGCTCAAGCTCCGCCAATCACTTGTTAACTCCATATAATGAATTTAGTTCCTTGCTCTCCATTCGAGTTCTGTCTACAACTAGTTGACTCAATACAATGAGTTCAGTTTCCCGCTCTCAGCTCGAGCTCCGTCAACTACTCGTTATCTCCATACAACGAGTTCAACACCTTGTTCTTCACACAAGTTCCTCCAACAACTCGGTGACTCCATACAATGAGTTTGGTTCCCCACTCTCCATTCGAGCTCCGTTAACAACTCGTTAGCTCCATACAATGAGTTCAACCCCTTTCTTTTCACACGATCTCCATCAACAACTTGTTGGCTCCATACAACGAGTTTGGTTGCCCACTCTCCGGTCGAGCTCCATCAACAACTCATTGCTCCATACAACGAGTTCAGTTCCCCGCTCTCTGCTTGAGCTCCGTCAACAACTCTTTATCTCTATACAACGAGGTGAACACCTTGCTTTCTCTCGAGCACTATCAATAACTCTTTGACTTCATACAATGAGTTCAGTTTCCCGCTCTCTGCTTGAGCTTCATCAACAACTTGTTAGCTCCATACAATGAGTTAAATGCCTTTCTCTTCAAACGGGCTCCATCAACAACTCGTTGACCCATACAATGAGTTCGGTTCCCAACTCAAGCTCAAACTCCATCAGCAACTCGTTAACTCTATACAACGAGTCACTATCCTAATCTTTACTTGAGCTTCATCGACAATTTGTTAACTCTATAAAACTAGTTCAACGCCCTGCACTTCGTTCAAGCTCTCTCAACAGCTCGTTCACTTCAAGCAAAATGTTCAATGCCTTGCTCTACGCTCGAGCTTCATCAATAATTTGTTAACTCCAAACAACGAGTTCAATGCCTTGCTCTTCGCTCGAGCTCTATCAACGGCTCGTTAAGTCCAAACAACAAGTTCAATGCCCCGCTCTCTGTTCGAACTTCGTGAATAGCTCGTTAACTCCATACGATGAGTTCAATGCCTCGCTCTCCATTCAGGCTCCGTGAATAACTCGTTAGCTCCATACAACGAATTCAACGCCTTCCTCTTCGCTTGATCTCCGTTAACAACTCGTTATCACCATACAACGAGTTCAACGCCTTGCTCCTCGCTCGAGCTCTGTCAATAACTTGTTAACTCCATACAATGAGTTTGATGCCTTTCTCTTTGCTCGAGCTCCATTAATAACTTGTTAACTTCACAAAATGAGTTTGGTGCCCTGCTCCTCGCTCGAGTCCTTCCAACAACCCGTTAACTTCATGCAATAGGTTCATCGCCTAACACTATCCCAGAGCTGCCACTATAAATTTATGTGTGCATATGGCAAGTTCAAACGTTCAACTCTATCTTAGTGTTGTCTCTACAAACTTGCTAGGGGCAAACGGTAAATTCAAATGGCCAACTCCGTCTTAAAGTTGTCCCTGCAGACTTGTTGGAATCAAACAATGTAAGATCCTGGAAAATAGTATATAACTATTGTGTGTATTCATCCATGCACGATTGATCGTCGCAGTTTTATCCTTAAAATAAATAACAATTATTTTTTAAGATAATATTTTGTATATAAATATTGTTGCATTATATATTGTTATTTCGTACAAAAATATTTTGATATATGATTATTGTTGCACGTGAATTGTGCACATTCTTTTGTATGTTGTTATATACACAAAAGTTGAAAAGTTTGACTCAACCCAATTTAATTCACATGGACTAATTCAATTAACCAACCATGCAAATTTTGTATCATGAACACATACACATTATTAATTGCGATTTGTAATTATAAGTTTACAATGTTTAGACTTGAAGGAGCTATGTATAATTAAATTTAATTAAATTTAACCTAGGGATTTTTGTGGTCTAAACTCTTCCTCATCCCACTCCACTCAACCTCACACTCAACCTAACCCCCACCCTAGCCCTCCAAGCATTTGGCCTGCCTAACCCTTTGGAGTTGCTGGAATATTAGGCGCTGCTCTGCTATGTGCTATTCATGGTGCTATTGTCGAAAATACTTTATTCGAAGATGGTGAATGGAATTGATCAACAACATTGCCAAAGCTCATGGAGGTGTATCCGTATTTGGCGGAGTAGGCCCCATACCCCATCTTCTATACATATGGGGGTGATTGAATGAAGAAACTCTACTTCTCATTTTCTTCTTCTTCCGAGTTCATTTTTCCTTAGTTCATTTTCATACTAATTCTTAGCCCATTTCTGTACCACTCTTCACTCGATTATTCATTTCCAGTTTTCCCTAAAATTTTCTAAGCTAAATGAGCACGGAGAAGAAGAAACCAAGCTATGAGGAGGAGAAGAGCATACTAGGAGCATGGAGATTTTATTTTGTCTACACTTTGAGGTGGGTGTCTCTTGAACATTATGATTTGTTTAAAAATATTGTAGTGTATTCTTATAATGTTATGAACAACATGAATTGATATGGTGTTTCTACTGTATGATTGGTTTTGATTTCATGTTAAGTTGTGTTAGGGAAAGCCTAGAAACATACTTTAAAAGGCTGTCTGAAATTATATGTTGATCTAGAAATTATAACTTGAAAATAATTTTGATTTTCGGGCTTAAGTTTTTATGGCAGTAACATATGTGTGCTAGACATCTTTCCAAAAAATATCATATTTTTATGACTTTAATTGCTAGTTTAATTAAATACAAATGGGTTTGTTACAACCGTTGCCCATTCCAGAGTGGAAATGGGAGAATATCAGTATGGATTTCATCACGGGTTTGCCAAGGAGTTCGAAGAGCAATGAATCGATTTGGGTTGTCGTGGACCGTTTGACTAAGTTGGCTCACTTTCTAGCCATGAAGATTACTTGGTCGATGGAGAAATTGGCCGAGTTGTACATTGGTGAAATTATGAGACTTCATGGAGTTCCTGTGTCGATTGTTTCTGACAGAGATGCAAGGTTCACTTCAAGGTTTTGTAAGAGCCTACAAGCAGCTTTAGGCACCAGAACTGATTTCAGTACCGCTTTTCATCCACAGACCGATGGTCAGACTGAGAGGGTGAATCGAGTGCTGGAAGATATGTTGAGGGCTTGTGTTATGGATTTCGGTGGTAGTTGGGAGAGATACTTGGCATTGGTTGAGTTTGCTTATAACAACAGTTAACATGTGAGTATCGGGATGGCACCGTATGAGGCTTTGTACGGGCAGAGGTGCAGGACACCTGTTTGTTGGTATGAGGTTGGCGAGAGGCAAATGTATGGTCCTGAGATCATGCAGCAGATATCGGAGCAGATTGAGCTGATTCGCAAGAGGTTGGTCGAGGCTCAGAGTTGGCAGAAGAGTTATGCTGATACTCGACGAAGAGATTTGGAGTTTGAGGTTGGGGATGCAGTTTTCCTCAAGGTTTCTTCGACCAAAGGAGTGATCAGGTTTGGTAAGGGAGGCAAGTTGGCGCCAAGGTATATTGGGCCATACAGGATCGTGGAGCGGATTGGCAAGACAACATATAGATTGAAGCTTCCAGAGGAGTTGGCACAGGTGCATGATGTGTTCCATGTGTCATTGTTGAGGAAGTATGTGCCAGATCAGAATCATCAGTTGGTAGAGATTCCTGAAGATCTACAGGTGAACTTGAGTTACAAGGAACAGCCTGCTGAGATCGTTGACCGTAGAGAGAAAGTTCTTAGGAGCAAGGTGATACCTATGGTCAAGGTGCTGTGGAGGAATCAGCAGTTCGAGGAGGCTACTTGGGAGCCAGAGGATCGCATGCAGAAGGACTTCCCTGAGCTTTTTGTATGAGTGTAATTCTTTTATGTGATTGTGATTCTTTTGAATGTTTGTACCATTGATTGAGATAAGTTGTATTCCTTCTATTTTAATTGTGTTGTCGTATGCAATTGTTTGGACTACGCTCTATTTATGAGATATTGTTCTTTGTTGGTATGTGGTTTGGATTCATTAGTAGTAGTTCTGAGGACAGAACTCTTCTAAGGAGGGAGTGATGTAGAACCCCGTATTTTCAAATATTATTTTAAATATTTGAAAATGAATTTAAATGATTTTCTGGAGATTTAATAAATATTTTCAGAAAAATTTATCTTTTTACACGTGCAAAACACGTGCAAATACTTTTTGAGAAGTTTGAAATTTAGTTTTCCTTATGAAAAATCATTATTTAATATTTGGGATTTATTTAGTATTTTTCCAGATTTTTCTGAAATTAACTGAAACTATTTGCAAATTTTGAGAAAAGGACCTTTTTGCAAATTTGACATTTTTAGGGATTAAAATGTAAAATGTGTAATTCTGGACGTTTTGAACAGTATTGGTTGAGATTTAGAATTATATTTTCCTTTTAAATCCTAATTTAAATGAATTTTGGTCGAATTTCCAAGACTAGACCTATATATGTGAAGTTGTATTTTGGAAAGGATTATTTTGCAAAAGTGCGAGTAAAACCCTAAACCTATTTCCGGATTGTTTAAAAGGATTTTTCCAGCCGTCATTACTGGAATATACAGAATTTTGGTGATTTGTTTGGAGGAGCAAGAAGAAGTTTTTGGATCTAGCAAAAAGGAAAGCTTTTCGTTGGATCTTCTCAATTCAAAGGTGAGTGACATTGTTTTTGTTTTGTTTTGATTTTGTGAGTAATATAAAAATTGTTTTGTTGTTTTGATCTATGTATGCGAGTGACAATGTTGTTTTGATTTGATGTTGAGAATGATATGGATCTTATATTGTGGTATGATTCATGTGAACAATTGTTGTTGTTTGGACCATGTATGTGAAATCTATGAATGACTAGTAGATCTTTGTTCATAAAGTTTGTTACCGCTGATTCTGGTGTGGGGGTAAACAGATGAGATATGTGAGTTCGCGAGAAAAACCTGAACAGCGGATCCAAGCCTTTTGATTCCTGCCGCTACCTGCAAGGAAGTGCGATACACCGGGGTTGATTCCGGCGACGCACCCTCCGACGCTCTTGTCAGTAACCAATGGTGATTATGAAAGAGCTTAAGGTGGAAAAAGAGTGATTACCTTGTCACAGTGGTGGGTAGGAGGTATTTATAGTCGCCATAGGAGCCTGTTAAGGGACCTGATTTCCTGTGAAACTGTTAGGAGTAAAATCCTCACAATTAGTTTAGGAAACTAATCCCTGATTCCCGGTGAGAGAAATCAGGCCCGTTGATTTAGTCAAATCAGTGACCCTGATTCCCTCTTGCTGGTCTAGGTTTGTCTTGGGTCGGGACCCGTACCCAGTTGGAGCAGATCCGTTCGTGGGTTATTAGATCTGTGAGAAGGAGACCCAGTACCCATTTCGGACCCATTTGTATGTGAAATTACCGTTTTACCCCTGAGCTTCAAGATTCGTGCCTAATCTGGACGGTTTCGATTTAACCCCATTTTTAGCCATATCACGAGCCCCCCACTCCTAAAGACTGAGTGTGATCAGCCTTTGAGGAGTAGTTTAACTGTTCAAGTGGCTAGTGGAGTTGTATCGGAGTCGGAATGGAGGGTTTTGAATCTCGAAGGGGATAGTGAGGTGATTTCTTGAAGCCGTACGCTGTTCTCAAGCCTTGTTTGAACATTCGATGGTTTTTATCTATTTTTTCGGACTATTTATTTAATTTTGCGATGTGTTAACTAATCGTCCGGGGGCTTTAACAGTACATTCTAGGCAATAATTGTTTGTTCAGGGGCTCAAAAATATCCCCGCGAATTTTTAATTATTTTCTAGAATTTTTAGTTAATTTTCCCGAATTTTTAGCAATTTTTTGCAATTTTTAAATAAATAAAAATTAATTTTTAAATACTGATTTATGGCGTGGCCTGATCTGGATCGTTGATCGTGGGCGAGCGCGAATTTCTGAGAGATCTGACGGTTGCAGTTGCTCGACAGCCATTTTCTCGCTTTTGACGCTCGGATGGGCACTTGCTCGGTTGGCCGACCGAAGGGGTGAGGGTTCGATCGTCCGAGCGATGTGGCGCAATCTGAGCCGTCGGATGGTGGCGCGGATCTCAAGACGGGCGCATTTCCCAAGAAAATGCTATCTTGGCGTTTAGTGCACGTGGCAAGATCTGGGCCGTTCATCATCAGGAGCGCGAATTTCTGGAAGATCCAACGGTTGTGGTGGCTCGGGTGCTTTTTTCTCCATTTGCGAGCTCGGAATGGCACTTGCTCGGTTGGCCGACCGGAGGGGTGAGGGTTCGGTCGGCCGAGCAGCTTTCTGGGCCGCCGGATGTGTACTCGCTCGGTTGGCCGACCGGAGCTCTGAGGGTTCGGCTGGTCGAACAACTTTCTGGGCCGCCGGATTTGTATTCGCTCGGTTGGCCGACCGGAGCTCTGAGGGTTCGGCTGGTCGAACAACTTTCTGGGCCGCCGGATGTGTATTCGCTCGGTTGGCCGACCGGAGCTCTGAGGGTTCGGCAGGTCGAACAACGTGGCGCAATCTGAGCCATTGGATGGTGTCGCGAATCTCGAGACGGGCGCGTTTTCCAAGAAAATGCTATCTTGTTGTTTAGCGTCACCGGCAAGATCTGGGCCGTCTGATCAAGATCTTACATGAATGTTGAGGAGAAAGTGAGTTTTCTCCGTTTTGACGCTCGGAATGGCACTTGCTCGGTTGCCCGACCGGAGCTCTGAGTGTTCGGCGATCCGAGCGTGGTATGGCGATCCGGGCCGTTGACTGGCGGAAGGAGTTTCGAGAAGGTTCAGTTCCCAGGAGCATTAATGGTGTCCCGGGGTTTGTGCGGCGTTCCAACTTCCCGGGGTCATTAAGAATGGTGCCCTTCAATTAATGCGTAGCATTTCGTCTCCCGAAGGTCATAATGGCTGGTTCTTGGAGGGGAGGTTATAAGTACCCCATTCCCCTTGTCATTTCAGTCGCAACAATGTTGAGTTTTAGACCTTGGAGGTGTCTGCCTTGGGTGGTTGCACTTCGGCCATGGTCTCCTCCTGACTCTGACGGCCCCGAAGCGGATGTCAGGGTCGGGGGAGATCAGGGCAGAAGCGGTGACGACCGGAGTCAAGGCGGATGCCTGTTTTCTTCTGAAAGATCTTAACCCTGAGGTCGTCGGTCGGGTGGTCACTCTTCCGCCGCGATCTTCTCCCGATTCTGACGGTCCCGATGTGGATGTCAGGGTCGGAGGAGATCAGGGCAAAAGGGGTGATGACCGGAGTCAAGGCGGATGCCTGTCTTCTTCTGAAAGATCTTAACCCTGAGGTCGTCGGTCGGGTGGTCACTCTTCCGCCGTGATCTTCTCCCGATTCTGACGGTCCTGATGCGGATGTCAGGGTTGGAGGAGATCAGGGCAGAAGGGGTGATGACTGGAGTCCGGACCCGGGGTATAAGGCACTTCGGAAGGATGGGTGGTCACCCTTCCGCCGTTATCTTCTCCTGATTCTGATGGCCCCGACGTTGGTGTCAGGGTCAGGGGAGATAAGGGTAGAAGAGTTGACGACTGAAGTCCGGATCCGAGGGACGAGGTGCTTCGGAAGGATTTGTGGTCATCCTTCCGCCATGATCTTCTCCCGATTCTGACGGTCCCGACGCGGATGTCAGAGTCGGCGGAGATCATGGCAGAAGAGGTGACGACCGAAGTCCAGAGCCGAGAGGCCAGTTGCTTTGGAAGGACGGGTGGTCATTCTTCTGCCATGATCTTCTCCTGACTCTGATGGCCCTGATGCGGGTGTCAGGGTCGGCGGAGATCATGGCTGAAGAGGTGACGACCAAAGTTTGGAGCCGAGGGACAAGCTGCTTCGGAATGATTGGTCTCTTCCCATCTCTGTCTTCCTTCCGGGCTGACGGCTTCTGATGGTTGTCAGCCCGAAGGAGTTAGAGATGGGAGGTGTGCCGATCTGCTTTTTGACTGGGCCCCGCGAGACGGAGATTTCTCTCCAATCCTTGACCAATTCGTGGTTTCGGCTCCGAGGTCGTAGGCTTCGAGTTGCTCATGGGTGAGAGGTTAACCGACCGAGACCTGGGGCCCGGGGGGCTCGCCGAGGGCGATGCCTTAAAACTTTTAATCAAAATTTTCTCCGGCTTCTTCAGACGGGGGCGGGGCGCCTGGGTCCGAAGTGTCTCGTCCGGGCGATGTGGCGCGATCTGAGCCGTCAGATGGTGGCGCGAATCTCGAGACGGGCCCAGTCCCCAAGAAAATGCTATCTTGTCGTTTAGCGTCGTTGGCAAAATCTGGGATGTCTGATCGAGATCTTACACGAAAGTTGAGGAGAAAGTGAGTTTTCTCCGTTTTGACGCTCGGATGGACACTTGCTCAGATTGCCGACCGGACCCTTTGCTGATGGGTTCGGATTGCACGTTCTTCGGATTTGGATCCTGTTGAGCCGAGCTACTTGACATGGTGAAAAGACAAAGTCGTTTTGGGCCTTCGCGACGTTTCGAGAGCAGCCCAAAAGTCGCACCCTTACGTTAGGAAGCCCAAGAGACTTCTCTTTTTACTATAAATTTCACTCCCCCACCCCAAATCTCATTCTTCACTTTTACTTTCTCACTCAAGTTTTTACTTTTCACCTTCGAAGTTTTTAGCTCCTGGGTAGTGCTGCTAACTGTCGCGGCAAGGCATTTCCTTACTCTGGCGAAGTTTTCCGACCGTAGCAGTCATTTCAAGGTCAGTTTCTCCCCTTTCTTTTTAGGAAAATGGTTAAGATTACCCCTTCAGATGAGACCCCCGCCTCGGACCAAGTCGTCGGCCGAGCGGGTAAAGGAAAGGAGGTGATGGAGCTGACTGAGCAGACCGTTGTTCGGCCGAGCAAGAGTGGCGAAGTCACCGAGCCACACCAGGAAGTTGTGGCGAAGTCTCAGAAAGGCAAAGGAGTGGTCACGATAATTGAGCAGCCGAAGACGGCAGGGGCGTTCGGTCAGCAGCCTATCATTTTGTCGAGTGTGGGGGGTGTTCGGAGCTACTCCGAAGAGTTGTTGGAGAAGGTGACTCAGGGCACCGCTAAGTCTGTTGAGGAGAATGAGCCGAGGGAGTTGTCCGAGGTGGATCATACCATTTCGTCTCTTACCGAGGCCGATCTGCATCGGATCCGAGCCGGATTCCAGATTCCAGCCGAGTTTGGGCTACTCCTCCCCGGACCGGGATTCCGAGCTTCCACGTCGTCTTCGCCTGACGTGTGTGTTTTTCCCCTCGACTCCTTGCATGCCGGGCTTCGTTTCCCGCTTCATCCATTTATCGTAGAGGTTCTCATTTGGTATGGTTTGAGCCCTGCCCAGTTGATGCCGAACACTTGGAGGCACGTCCTGGCGTTTGTTCTCCGGTGTCAAGAGATCGGAGCTGAGCCGAGCTTGTTCCTCCTTCGGAGCCTCTACCGCCCCTGCCAACCGAACAGGAATGAGCAGAGGTTCTACCTTTCGCCGCGGACGGGCGTGAAGTTGATCGAGAACCCGGACTCGATCAAACATTGGAAGGAGAAGTATTTCATTATCCGAGCTCCTACACCCTGGGCAATTCCGATAGCTTGGAAGAAGGAAGGTCTGCCTAAGCGAGCGAAGAAGAAGCCGGTACTGAGTGACGAGGAGGCAGAAGTCCTCAAGAAGCTCCTCGCCCTGCCAACGCTAAGTTGGAAAGACATTACCGAGGAAGCTTTGTTCCGGGGGGTCTCAGTCCGATCGACCCTAGTACGCTTCTGGTATTTTTACTTCTTTGCGTAAAGTTCTTGAAAAATTTATCTAAGTTTTTCCATTCGGATTGTGCAGAGTCTTCTAAGATGGACTACAGGGCGTTGATGGCGAAGGCCAAGGCGAAGGAGCAGGAGACGACGAAGAAGACACCCTCGGCAGGGCCTCAGGGCGGCCGAGCCCCGAAGATACCTTCGGTCGCAAAGACCGACACCTGCAGAAGGTCGTTGTCCCGGAGACCGGCCCCGAGCAGGAGAAGGCCGCGGCCCCCGATCCTCCTGTTTCAGATTCGCCGGCACCAACGGCGAAGGGGGATGCTCCCAGCTCGTCGAGCGGTGCGTTCGGCATGAAAGAGGTGTTATCCCTCCAAGTTCCGCCCTTCACTGCCGATGCGGAGAAGATCTTGACCGAGAGGCACAAGCAGATCTTCGTCCCCGACTGGCAAGTGATGAATGTCGACGTTTTTTTGGGCGACGGCAACATTTTTATGGAAGCAGTGAAGCACCTGCCGACCCCAAAGGATCGAGTGGACCTTAAGGCCGGGCTGGTTGGTGACGCCACAATGCAGATCGCTCGGAACACAATGTCGGTAAGTGGACCGAACACTTTCTCATTGAAACTCTTTCCTAAAATTTTCTAAGTTCCTGGGCTCGGACCCTAACGGTTTGTTCTCTTTCCAGACGCTCTGCCATTTCAACTTCTTGCTCGAGGAGTTTGCGAACAAGGAACAGGAGCTGACGGCGCAGTATGACTGGGAGAGGTCAGAGCGCATCAAAGCTATGAAGCTACTCGATGCTGAGAAACTCCTCTCGGCAAAACATGGTGCCGAGGTGGCAGGACTGGAGACGAAGCTGGCTGACGCCATTCAGCAGTCGAAAGACGCGGCCATCAAGCTCGAGGCCTCAGAGAAGGAGAATGCCGAGCTGAAGGAGGAGTTGGCTAATGCCCGGTCGGAGGTTGAAAGAGGGCTCGGAAGAGGGCCGAAAAGATCATGACCAGGCACCGGTCTAAGGTGGCAAAGGCGAACAAGGCTGTGCAGGACGAGGCCGAGCATCACATGTTCAAGAACATGGAGGACGCGTACGGTCGAGCCCTTCTTCACATCGCCGCCCGGAACCCGGGGTTCGACACATCTTCCTACCGCTTCTACGACCCTGTGGAGGGGGAGGAGGAGCTTCCCCCGGCAATGCTCGGCCCTGAGGGACAGACCGAAGGTGTCGAAGGCCCGGGCGAGACTGAGGCCGAGGGTGAGGATGAGGCCGACTCCGAGGAAGAGAGCAGGAGCGAGGACGAGGACGAGGACGAGGTCGAGGGTGAGGACGAGGCCGAGGGGTCGACAGACCTGAACGACAAAAAGGTCGACCCCTGACTTGGTTGCGTCTTTCAGTCTTTTGTTCTTTTTTTTTGTAAGCCGAACTGTGGACTGGCCACCACTCTTGTAACACTTTTCTTGAGTTTTGAATGAAAACATTTTTAGTTTGGCCAAATTTTATCTAAGTGTTTGTTCCCAGATTTTGTGTCTGGTTAGTCGTAAAATTCTCCAAGTGTTGGCCGTCAGATTTATCTCTGCTTTTCAGGTGAAGTTCGGTCCGATCACGGAGGTTTCGTACCTTCGTAAGGAGCTGACCAAAACAAAGCGAGAGCTTTCACTTAGCCGAGAGAAGCGCTTCTATATGTTCTTGAAGCTGGAAGAGATAAAGGCGGCTGCGAGGGGGTATTGTCGCGAGCTGAAGCAGCTATGGAAACGACCCCAAGCCCCTTGCCTCGAAGGCGAGATCGAGCGGCTTCGCGGAGAGCTTGCCGTCGTTGAGCGGAAGAATGACGAGCTCTTGGCCGAGATCCAACACTTGGAGTTAGCGGAGAAAGATCGTTCGGCAGAAGATGAGAAGCTGGCTTCCGAGCTGCAGAAGGTGTCGACCGAGCGCAAAAAGTTGTTGGCTGAGGTCGACAAGCTAAGGAGGATCACGATAGATAGGGGGATCGAGGTCACCCACTACCGACGGCTCGCGACCGGTAGCGCCAATGTCTCGGGCTCGTCGAGACCTCCTCGTTTGAAGATGTTGGCGAAGGACGATGCTCTGAGAGACAGGATTATTGAGCTGGAGGAAGAGGTCCCCTCGCTCAAGCCTCGGCCTGAGAGGGCCAACATTCGCAGTACGTCGTGCACTTGCGAAGAAAGCGAGAGAGGGATTACCTTTCACGAACTTGCGACTCGTTTGCCCGTGGCTAGGCGGAGTCCTGCTGACGCTCAGAGTAGTGTAGTCGTCTCATCTAGCGGTGCCTCGGTCGGCACCACAGTTAGGGTCAGCGGCGAAAGGGGATCTCGCTTCGTTGGTTTGGAATCGAGCTCGGAGGTCAGGCCTCGCCGTCCTCGCGTTTCCTTGAACCGAAGCGTACCCCTTCCAAAGAGGCACTAAACATGTCTTATGTTTCTTCTGGCTGTTGTAAAACTCTGTTGTAGGGTCGGTCTTGTTGTATGTAGAGTCACTATATCTGAATAAATGTGAAAGTTTGTTTGGAAAATTCTTGAAATGTTGGACTTCAGCAATGTTTTGAAATTTTGTTATTCGTTTTTTCCTCTTTTCAGCTCGTGGTGGCAGCTCAAGACGCTGGCCCCAATCGCTCGGATGACAACGTTCGGACCGAGGTTGGCTCGGGGGTGACGAGGTCACGCTCGGCGAGGTGCCGAGAGCGGCTCTATGAAGTTGGGCTGGAATCACGCCGAGCAGAAAGCGAGCGGGGCCACCTTCAGCTCGTCCTCGATCAGCGAGAAGCCGAGATCCAGTGCTTGGAGAGCAGGATCGCCGAGACGACCCCCATAGGAGAGGACGAAGATTCGCATACTGCCTTTAGCAACGCCCTTCGGGTCCAGTGTATTCGGCACAATTTGTCGAAAATAATAGCCGAACGGGACGATTTGCTCTCTGAGATCCGTCACTTGCAGACCGTGGAGGCGAAGCTTCGGAAGGAGGCGGAGGAACTAGCGGCCGAAGTTGCCGGACTGGCGACCGAGCGGGACGGTGATGATTTTTCGTTTAAAAACCAAGTGTAGTGGGTCGGTGCCGTACTTTTTGTTTTCTAATGCCTTGTAACCGTGGAAGGATTGCTTTGTATTATGTCCCGACTATTAATAAAATTTCTTCCAAGAACTAGCATGTCTTTTGTAGCTCTGCGTAGTTGTTTTGGTTCTGACTGTGTGTGTCGCGCCGAGGTCTCCGACCCGGTCCCCCTCTTGTTCGCGGTTCGGTGCTTTAGCGCGATCTGAAACGTTGGATGATGGCACGAATCTCGAGACGAGCTCAGTTCCCAAGAAAACGCTATCTTGTCGTTTAGCATCGTTGGCAAAATCTGGGCCATCTGATCGAGATCTTACACGAAAGTTGAGGAGAAAGTGAGTTTCCTCCATTTTGACGCACGGATGGGCACTTGCTCGGTCAACCGACAGGAGACCTAAGAGGTCGAGCGACGTGGTGCGCTCCGAGCATACCTCTCGCTCGTCCGTGGTTCGGCGGTAAGAGCGTTCGCCCGGAGGTGCCGAGCGGTGCTCCTGTCACCTCTTATCGCGAAGTTGCGAGGCGAGTCGGGCCTTCCCCAAGGGTAGGCTTGCCGATCCTCGTGAGAGTTCGACGGTCGTGGGAGCAATTCCGAATGGCGACCCATTCCTAACCCGCTGAGAAGCGAGTTTGTGGAGTAGAATCGAACCAAGTGTTGGACTCCGGAACCATCGTTAGAGTTCAACGGTTGTGGGAGCAATTCCGAATGGCGACCCACTCCTAGCCCGCTAAGAAGCGAGCTTGCGGAGTAGAATCGAACCAAGTGTTGGACTCCGGAACCATTGGTAGAGTTCAACGGTTGTAGGAGCAGTTCCGAACGGAGATCTACTTCTGTCTTGCCTAAGGGCGAGCTAGGG
Organism: Hemerocallis citrina; assembly: GCA_017893485.1. Classification (NCBI taxonomy): domain Eukaryota; kingdom Viridiplantae; phylum Streptophyta; class Magnoliopsida; order Asparagales; family Asphodelaceae; genus Hemerocallis; species Hemerocallis citrina. The sequence goes on along the minus strand of CM030365.1, from coordinate 79,779,062 downwards.
AAGTAAAGTCGAGCCGAGTGTTGGACTCCGAACCATCGGTGTATTTCAACGGTTGTGGGAGCAGTTCCGAACAGCGATCTACTTCTGGCTCGCCTAAGGGCAAGCTAGGGAAGTAAAGTTGAGCCGGACATTGGACTCCGAAACATTGGTTGAATTAAAGAATAAGGACGGAGAGATACAAGCAACTTTATAAATACGAAAAAATCATTCTTTATTGATAATTGACGGCGAGCCGTTTTTACATTTGACAACTTAAGAAATAAATTACAAGCAAGAGGAGAGGAATGGTCTGACACCTCGTGATACTCAGAGAGGCGCCGGGGCGCTTTCTTGGTATTTTAGGAGGTGGTCGGCATTCCAGGTCCTCGAAATCTTTCTGCCCTCTAAATCTTCCAGACGATAAGCTCCAGGCCGAACTACCTTTGTGATCTTGTAGGGTCCTTCCCAGTTCGGAGCCAATTTGTTCTTCTGATTGGGGAAAGAGATGGCCAGCTTTTTGAGGACCAAGTCCCCCTCCTTGAGATTGGTGGGTCGGACTTTCTTGTTGTATGCCAGTTCGACCCTCCTCCGGTAATTCTGCTGGCGTATTGATGCTCTTTCCCTCAGCTCGTCCACCAGGTCTAAGTTCGCCCGGAGGTCTCTGGCATTCTGCTCCTCATTGTAGGCTGCGAGACGAGGAGAGGGTATTCCGACTTCGAGGGGTATTACTGCCTCGGACCCATAGGTGAGGTTGAACGGGGACTCTCCTGTGGGGGTCCGTTTGTTGGTGCGATAGTTCCACAGCACATTGGGGAGTTGGTCAACCCATAGGCCTTTGGAACATTTGTCCAATCTCTTCTTGATGCCAGAGAGGATTTGCCGGTTAGCGTTCTCCGCCTGTCCGTTTGACTGAGGGTGGGAGACGGAGGAGAAGCGGTGTTGGATGGCAAGGTCTTCGCACAGGGCTCGGAATGCGGCACCAGTGAACTGAGTCCCGTTGTCCGTTACGAGGACACGGGGGACGCCGAATCTGCAGATGATGCTCTTCCAGAAGAATTGAAGCACCTTGTTCTCAGTTATAGTGGCGAGGGGCTCGGCCTCGATCCACTTCGAGAAGTAGTCGATGGCTACGACCAAGAACTTGAACTGGCCCGGAGCTGGAGGGAAAGGCCCTAGTAAATCCATCCCCCACATTGCAAAGGGGATGGGACTTGATAGGGATGCGAGGTTGGCTTGAGGGAGGCGACGAACGTTGGAATGTTTTTGACAAGAGCCACATTGCCGAACGTGTCGCTCGGCATCTTGGAGGAGAGTCGGCCAGAAGTATCCGTAATTCAGAGCCTTCCGAGCCAAAGACCTAGACCCTGAATGTGCTCCGCCGATGCCTTCGTGGAGCTCCTGTAAGGCATAGTCGGCCTGTTCTGGGGAGAGGCACCTTAGGTATGGTCGGCCGTCAATCTGCGAGAAGGAGCGCTTGTATAAGATCCCCTCGATCAAGACATACCGCTCGGCCCGGGTTCTGACTCGGCGTGCTTCTTTAGGGTCCTCGGGAAGGAGTCTGTCCCTTAAGAACTCCACTAACGGCTTCATCCAGTTATCTTGCAGTAGGACCGGCAATGACTCCACTGAGCCGGGGGTCTCATCTTCTATGCTCGGCCTTGAGAGGACCTCGATCAAAACGGTCTGCTCGAGACCCTGGAGGGAGGATGAGGCCAACTTAGAGAGGGTGTCGGCCTGTGAATTCTCCTCTCGAGGGACTCGTTGGATGAGTGCCTCTTCGAACCGGCCCATGAGGGTTCGGACCTTGGCGAGGTACTTCGCCATCCGTTCGTCTCGCGCCTCATATTTGCCCAAAACTTGGTTCACAACCAGCTGGGAGTCACTATGGACTCAGAGGCGCTGCACCCCGGTACTTCGGGCAAGTCCGAGGCCCGCGATTAGTGCCTCATACTCCGCCTCATTGTTTGAGGCCTTGAAGTTCATGCGGAGGGCATACTGGAGGACGAAGTCATCAGGGCCGTTCAGGATGATACCGGCACCGCTACCCTCGTTGCAGGAGGATCCGTCCATGAAGACTGTCCAAATAGGGGGTCCGTTCGGGACATGTCTGACCTCGGGAATGGTGGACTCGACGATGAAGTCGGCGAGGGCCTGAGCCTTGATCGCGGTCCGAGGCTGGTATGAGATGTCGTGCTGGCTCAGTTCTATGGACCACTTCATAAGCTGGCCTGAGGTTTCGGGCTCGTAGAGGATCTGTTTCAGCGGTTGGTCGGTGAGGACCACAACCGAGTGGGACTGAAAGTACGGACGGAGCTTCCTTACCGCCATGATCAGGGCGTAGGCCATCTTTTCTATCTTCGGATAGCGGAGCTCGGCATCCCGGAGCACCTTGCTCACATAGTAAATAGGCCTCTGGGCCCGGTCTTCTTCCCTCACCAACACAGCACTTAGGGTCTGCTCGGAAGCAGCTAAGTAGATGAAGAGGGTTTCCCCCGGAATGGGTTTGCTGAGCAGAGGGGAGTTCACCAAGTAGGCCTTCAGTTGGTCGAACCACTCCTGTTGTGGTTGGCCCCATTTGAAACCCTTAGCCCCCCGGAGAGCCTTGAAGAAGGGGAGGAACTTTTCCCCAGACTTTGAAAGGAATCGGCCAATAGCAGCGAGCCGACCCGTAAGCTTCTGCACCTCCTTGACGTTTCGAGGCGGGGCCGTATCTAGTATGGCCTTGATTTTCTCGGGATTTGCCTCGATCCCTCGCTGGCTCACCATGAAGCCGAGGAACTTTCCCGACGAGACCCTGAACGCACACTTGTTCGGATTAAGCCGCATGTTGTGCCTCCTCAATACGCCGAATGCCTCCTGGAGGTCGGCCACGTGGTTGGTACCTCGGATGCTCTTGACGAGCATGTCGTCGACGTATACTTCCATGTTGCGGCCTATTTGGCTTTGGAAGACCTTGTTCACGAGGCGCTGGTAGGTGGCTCCAGCGTTCTTCAATCCGAACGGCATGACTCTGTTGCAGTAGAGGCCCTGGTCGGTAATGAAGGAAGTCTTCGGAATGTCCGGGGGGAACATTCGGATCTGATTATAACCGGAGAAGGCGTCCATAAAGCTGAGTAGCTCATGGCCTGAGGTGGCATCAATGAGGGTGTCGATATTTGGGAGAGGGAATGGATCTTTCGGACACGCCTTATTCAGGTCGGTGAAGTCGATGCATATCCTCCAAGAGCCATTGGACTTCTTAACCATGACCATATTGGAGAGCCACTCGGGATAGTTCACCTCCTGTATGAACTGAGCTCTCAAGAGCTTGTCCACCTCCTCCTTGATGGCCTGTTGCCGCTCGGGGGCGAACTTACGCCTCTTCTGCTGAACCGGTCTGCACCCCGGTTCAACGCTGAGGCGGTGCACTAGAAGGTCCTCAGAAATCCTGAGTATATCCACTGCGGACCAAGCAAATAGGTCGCGGTTCTCCCGGATACACTGCACCAAGTCGGAACATAGGGCAGTTGGCAAGGACTTGCCGATGAGGAACTTTCGACTCGGGTCCTCGTCCGAGAAGAGCACTTCCTCCAACTCGTCCGCCGGCTCGGACGTGGGTCGGACATTCGGCTCGGGGATTTCTAGAGTCTCGAGGGAGAGCACCGGTTCCCCAGTGGAAGTCCTATAACACTTCCGAGCCGTCTCTTGGCTACCCCTGACTTCTCCCACTCCCGACCGGGTGGGGAACTTCATTTTTAGGTGGTACGCTGAAGGAACAGCTTCCTGGGCAGCTAGGCCGGGCCGGCCTAAGATGACATTATATGCAGCCGGCACGTCGACGACCATAAAGTCCATCGACTCTGTCCGGGTAGTAGGGGTCTTCCCAGCAGTTACGTCTAGGGTGATAACCCCTTCGACCGTTACTGGTACCCCCGTGAACCCGTGGAGCGTGTAGCCGGCCGGCTTGAGGCGATCCCGAGACAGCTGCAGCCCACGGAAGGCCGAGAGGAAGAGGATGTTCACGAGCTTCCATTGTCAACCAGGACCCTCTACACCTTAAAGTTTGCCATGCGAAGGTCGATGACAAGTGCGTCGCAGTGGGGTGTTCGGACCCCCTCGAGGTCTTCATCGGAGAAAGTCACTGGGATGCCAAGGCCTTTGGGGGGAGGGGCGCTGTGAACCGAGTTGACCTCTCGGACGAAGGCCTTCCGAGAGGAGTTGGAGGAGCCCCCCATGGGGCCTCCGTGGATGAGGTGCAGAACTCGTTCTTCCTCGAACTCGGGGGTCTCATCGCGCCGCTCGGAGCGCTTGTTAGCCCCCCGAGGCGGAGGAGTGTTGCGATCCGCCCGATCGTTTGCCTTTACAAATTTGGCCAACTGCCCCCTCTGGATGAGGGCCTCTATCTCATTTTTTAACGCCCGACAGTCGTTGGTGTCGTGGCCGTGGTCCCGGTGGTAACGGCACCATTTCTCCTTATTCCTCCTCTTGGCCGGGGTGTTCATCCTCGGAGCGGGAGGTATAACTCCTTCCTTCTCCACTTCCATCAGGATGGTGGAGATATTGGTGGTGAGGGGAGTGAACTTCTCGAACCTGGGGGGAGGACAGCGCTGACCGCCATTGTCCTTCTGCAGCTTTTTGGACCCTTCCTTCTCTGTCGTCTTCCTCTTCGATCCGGAGGCGGATCCCCCGAAATTCGGGAGGCACTCGGCCTCCTCCGCCCGAATGTAATTCTCGCACCTTAGGAGAAGATCGGCAAAGTTGTGCGGGGGCTTCTTGGCGAGGGACGATTGGAGGTTGGAGTTGAGGACGTTCGACTGGAACGCAACTGTTGCCACTGACTGGTCGAGGGAGGCGATTGACCTGACCTCTGCGGTAAATCTCCTTATATAATCCCTCAGCTTTTCTCCTCTCTCCTGTCGGAGGTGGAGTAGGGAGAGGCTCGTCTTCTCCGTTCGCCTGCTACTCACAAAGTGAGTTATGAAGAGCATTTCAAACTGCTCGAACGAGAAGATGGAAGAGGGAGTGAGTCTGGAGTACCATTCCCGAGCCGACTCCTTCAAGGTGGCGGGGAAGGTCTTGCAGAGCATGGCGTCGGAAGCTTGATGGATCAGCATTAAGGTCTTGAAGCTTTCGACATGATCAACTGGGTCGGACTCCCCTGAGTATATTTCAAACTACGGAGGTTTGAAACCCCTCGGTATGGGGGCCTCCATGATTGTCCGAGAGAAAGGGGGTCTGCTGGGGCGGACGGTCCCTGCTCTCGACTCCTCCTCTTTGTCCATGCAACCGATTCCACCTCGTGGAGACGACGGTAGAGGGCATCGTCCCTCCGCTGGTAATCAAACGATCCCCTGGACTCTTCTTCATAGGAAGGGGAGCGGGGACTGCGGCGTCGATAGTCCTAGGATCGGCGAGGACTATAGGGGTGCTGCTGGCGACTGGGAGCCGGGAGAGGACTTCTGGATTGGTGGCGAGGACTGGGAACCCGTGGGGGTGTTGGAACCCTCTGGGCATTATGGTTGTTGGGGCGAAGGTTGAGGGCCTGCAACATAGTCTCCTGAAATTGTAGGAACTCGGCACGAGTGATAGGTGCCTCATTGTTCCTCGGATAATGTCGATCCGCGGGGGAATGTGGCCTCCTCCCACGACGCCCGGGAGATTCTCCCCGGTCCCTTTGGTCCGGAGACCACCTACCATCTCGGCGATGAGGAGATCGCTCACCATGATGCTGGCGGGAGGCTCCCCCTCAGGCCCGCCTCTCATCTAGGTGGTTGCGAAGGTCCTCATCCTTTTGGCGGTTCAGAACGGTGTTGCGGAGGTCGGGGTGATGAGAAGCCATAGAATCCGACGAGGGATTGTGAACCGAGACATGGTCGGGGTGGAGAGGTTGCTTCTGCCTCCGCCCGTTATGGCCGGCAGGACCATTGGGGGGTTGTTGTTTGGGAAGAGGAGGCTGGCCCTGTTGGGCCGTGGGAGGAAGTTGTTCAGGCTGTGGAGCGGGATGGACGGGAACTTCCTCTGGCTGATCAGCGGGATTGGGTCCGCGGTTGGACCCCCTAGATCTGACCTTTTTGGGAGGCATAGTTGGAGAAGGGCTAGTCGACAAGGAAAAGGCGGAGGCTGTTCGTGTGGTTTTTCCCACAGACGGCACCAATCTGTTACCGCTGATTCTGGTGTGGGGGTAAACAGATGAGATTTGTGAGTTCGCGAGAAAAACCTGAACAGCGGATCCAAGCCTTCTGATTCCTGCCGCTACCTGCAAGGAAGTGCGATACACCGGGGTTGATTCCGGCGACGCACACTCCGACGCTCTTGTCAGTAACCAGTGGTGATTATGAAAGAGCTTAAGGTGGAAAAAGAGTGATTACCTTGTCACAGTGGTAGGTAGGAGGTATTTATAGTCGCCATAGGAGCCTGTTAAGGGACCTGATTTCCTGTGAAACTGTTAGGAGTAAAATCCTCACAATTAGTTTAGGAAACTAATCCCTGATTCCCGGTGAGAGAAATCAGGCCCGTTGATTTAGTCAAATCAGTGACCCTGATTCCCTCTTGCTGGTCTGGGTTTGTCTTGGGTCGGGACCCGTACCCAGTTGGAGCGGATCCGTTCGTGGGTTATTGGATCTGTAAGAAGGAGACCCAGTACCCATTTCGGACCCATTTGTATGTGAAATTACCGTTTTACTTAAGATTCGTGCCCAATCTGGACGGTTCCGATTTAACCTCATTTTTAGCCATATCAAAGTTGTATTGCTAAATTGCATGTTAAGATTTGAGTATGGTTATGATCGGATGATGAGCATCTGGATCTTATAATTGTAAATCAGATTTTTATTAAGAGTTGTGAAAGAAATTTAGTATTGAGAAACCCTAATGTGAGAATTAGTAATTTAGAACATGAGAACTTGAATTTTGACATATTTGACATTTTGAGTAATGTATCCATAATGAGAAATTGTTGAGATTTGTTATTTTTCCTGAATACGAACTATTTCATGAACAAAGAATCTTTAGAAAACTCCAGTTTGATTTTGTATTCAGATCTAAATTATAAAAAAAACTGTAGGCCGACCGTCGACTGATCTACTGTACAATCGACTGGTTTACTGTACAGTCGACTGGTACGAACCTGCTACTGTATTTTAGTTTCCTTAAAAAGTCATTCTGGACAGTCGACTTAGCTCTTAGGCAGTCGACTGGTTCACTGAGAAATTATTTCGTAAAATTATTTTAGTCCTTTCTGGACAGTCGACCATGACCTCTTTAAGTCGACTCATGTACTTAGAATATTTTCTTGGGAATTTATTGGAATTTTGTCTCGATTAAGTCGACTGATGGCTTTCAAGTCGACTGGTATGACTTAGTTTATTTTTTGTAAAATTTTGGATATTTGTCCTCTGGACAATCGACTTACTACAGTATAAGTCGACTGGTACTGATGAGTTTTGTAACTTGAGTGTTCCTTTGAATGATTGGTTCTCAGATAATTCAGTCTATACTAGATATTCAGTTAAGCATTTGATCCTAAGATATTCAATTAAGTATTTGATTTAAGATATTCAGTTGAGCCACTTTGTTTAGTGGAACTTTGGTTTAGACATTTGAGTTGAGTCTCTAGAGGTGGGTGACCCTAGTATACCGGTGTTGAGTTATTTTGTTGAGGCCCGTAGAGGCATTTCAGTTATTCAGATTTGGAATTTAGGCCGGTAGGGTACACCACTCTAGGAGATTCGTTGAGTAATTAAATAACCCAAAATAATAAGGACAGGCATTAGTGGTGATAAGATGAACGAGAACATGGGTTAAGTACCTCAGTATGGCTTTCGGTGTGGGATTTAATCTCCGGAATTATCGAAGTATCTTACTTTGGGTGTGAGATATATCTCCGGAATTATCCAAGTAGTTGCTTTCGGTGTGGGATTGATCTCCGGAATTATCGGAGTCGATGCGAAGCACATGTGGTATTCGTGTGATGATGTGTCAATGTTTCGGTGTGGGATTTAATCTCCAGAATTATCACCTTAATTACTTGTTGTGTGGGATTGATCTCCGGAATTATCGGGCATGGACTACTATTCATAGCTTATCTTTATCTCGTAGTAGTCATCGTGTTAGGGTTAGTTGCATAGCGGGGGAATAAACCCTATGAAGTGAAGACGTTAAGAGCTTGCACCGAACCTATGTAGAATGAGATGCATAGACTTCGACAAGTATGCATTAGAGAGTCTGCATATAGAATCAGTGTTTTCTTGGCTTGGTTTCATGTACGTGGTTTTCCTGTTTTCTACACCTGACACTTAGTTTAGTTCCACTTGATGTTTTCATGTTTCCCTGTCATTTCTTACTTCCCATATTCTTATTTAGTACATGTTGTTTAAGAATTTACGAGGTATGTTCATTTATGTTGTTTGTTTGTTTTTATGTCACTCACACCATTTATGGCTGACCCCTTTAGTTTTGGAGGTTAGGGATCATCTCTAGTCTCATATGTTGCAAGTTGTTGCTTAGAATTGGAGGTTGGATGCTTGAGTTGGTTTTTGGGATAAATTGATTCATAAGAATTTTGTGTAAATTTGTAAAAGCAATTTTGAGATAATTTGAGTTGTAAATGACAGAAAATATTGTTTGAGTTGTTTTAAATTCCGCTGTGATTTGTAAAAGTTTGTTGTAATAAAAGTTGAAAATTTTAGTGGTGTTGGTTGTTTTTAATATTATATTAAAGTGGATTGCTGGGATTGTGCCACGTATTTTCTAAGATATCTTATTAGAAATTCGGAGCGCTACAGTATAACATATACCATCGCGCGTGAGACGGTATAACATATACCGTCTCTGTCGATTTTAAAAAAAATAAAAATTTTAATTGCTGATTAACTATTAAAATATATTAATTAAATAAAATAAATAATATCTTAATACCTAAACCTAATTAATTAACTAACTAAATCTAATTAATAAACTTAAACCTACCACCACCTAACTAATCCCAGAATTCAAGGACGGGATAACATATCCCGTCCGAGAATTTTTATTTTTATTTTTTTTTTTCGATCGGATGAATCTTCACCGTTCATTTAAAAAAAATTAAAAAAAAAATTTGGTAAACTCCTGGGACGGGATATGTTCCCCCGGACGGGAGAACATATCCCGTCTGAGGAGTTTTTAAAAAAATAAAAAATAAAAATCGGAGGGACGGTATATGTTTTCCCATTTGACGGGATTAAAATATTATAAAATCGGCGTGACGGTATATGATATCCCGTCCTTTATAATTTCAGAATGGGTATTTCGTTTCTTATATATGAGAAACAGATATAGAAGGTTTGCTAAAAAATGGGAAAATAGAAAACCACTGTAGACGATCGTTTCTTATAAAATGGCAAATTGCCAATTATAAGAAACCGCTGTGGATGCTCTTAGTAGTAAAACAAAGTAGGCAGGAAGTCTGTCTCGTTTACGGACCAACTTCTAGTAACCATAACTTTGTGAATAAGTGATAGAATGATTTGAAATTTAGGTATGTACTATTTTTTGTGTGAATTACTTATGTTCCAAATTGTGTGGAATTTAGACATCATTTGATATTTTTAAAGGATTTTTGTCTCAACATTGGTTGATAGATGTTCTGTTCCGGAAGTTTTTGTATGCATGTTAAACAATGAGTCTTTCAATCACTTAAATGATATAATTTGAAGGGGTCTTCAACTAAGACAATGTAGCTGAAACTTAGAATTTTATAGAATGACTAGAATCTTAATATTAGTAGTATGCAATTTATTATGATTTGTACAATAAATAGGACTGTGTATTGAATTTCCAAACTGATGGGTTTTGCTGATATGCATGCTAATATGAATTAGAACTTGCAAACTGAACTTAAACTTGCTGTTTAATAGCTTTAGAACTTGTTATGATTATGTTGATTGAGTTGTGCTACTTGTATTCTCATTTTAAGTTGTATAGTAGCCATTTTGTGACTCACAATAGATTGCGTAAAGAGTTGCTCACTGTTTTAGGGTATAACTTGATATGCAAATTATATGTATAATGTTGGTTGTTGGGGTTAGTTGTATGCCCAACTAGTGTTGTTATTTTGCTATCTACATTGTGTAGAAGCTTGGGGTTCACTTGGTATGTTTCTCCATCGAAATGAGACACGGAAGAACCCTATTTCGACATTTTTGCCTGGACTATGCTTGTTGTTTGAAATTTTTATTAGTGTTAATACCCTTGGACATTATAGTTTCCTTGATTTAGATCGAGCCATGGGAAGTACGTCGGAGGGTATATATCAGAGTAATTCACGCCCCATTGGATGTACGCCGGAGGGTATCAGGGTACTTCATGCCCCATTGGATGTACGCCAGAGGGTATCAGTGTATTCCACTGGGAGTTCCACAGGAACACCTTTATATTCGTGACAGCTTTGACTGACTGTAGATGCGGAAATGGACCAAAAATCTGCAACTCTACCAGTCACTAGATAAATGTCAGAAACAGGCACGAGTACAAAGTAGGCTACATGGTGAGGAATCAAATCCTATAACCTGGGGAATACGTGCTTGACTTAGGAAGTATATAGTATGAGATGCATACATTTCCAAATCAAGTATGCATTAGAATAAGGACATCGTGTGCATTCGAATTGTGCATTAGGTCCTAGGTCATGACATACACAGACAGTTTGTTTGATCACATTTTTCCTTTACATCAATATTTGGTTGTTGAGGTTTTAGGGTCGCTGGTTTCATCAGCATTGCATCAGTTACACTTAACTGACGTGCCCACAGATTGTTAGTTGTAGAATTACCATATCAGTGGAGCGGAGGACTCAATTTGCATGGTGCATCCTAGTGAAGTATTATTCTGTGGAGCTTTCAGTAGAGATTACTGATTATTGTACAGTGTGAACTATCAATGTAAATTTATGATGTAATTCTTATGTTGAACAATTTTGTACATTGTAATAACAATTGTAGCAGTTAAAAGTTTTTATTTATTTTCTGTGTTTGGACTCATTTGAAGTAAGATTCAGGCTTGTATCAAGAGTTTCCAAGTGTACGGAATACGGGGCGTTACAAACAACAAGTTCTATATCCAACTTCGTCTTAAAGTTGCCTCTCCAAACTTGCTGGGCTCAAATACCCAACTCAGTCTCAAAGTTGTCTCTATAAACTTGTTGGGATTAAACAGCAAGTTCTACGTTCAACTCTATCTTGAAATTTCCTCTATAAACTTGCTAGAATTAAATAGTAAAGCTCTACGTCCAACTACATCTCAGAGTTGTCTCTTCAAACTTTCTGAGTGCAAACAATAAACTCTACGTCCAACTCTGTCTCAGAGTTGTCTGGACAAACTTGTTGGACAAACTTATTACGATCAAACAACAAGCTCCACGTCCAACTCCATTTCAGAGTTGTCTCTACAAACTTGTTGGGCACAAAATCAAGCTCCACGTCCAACTCCATCTCAGAGTTGTCTCTACAAACTTGCTAGGTGCAAACAGTAAGTTCAAACGTTCAACTTTGTCCCAAGAGTTTCCCAACAAACTTGCTGGGATTAAAAAGCACGTCCGAAGTCCAACTGCCTTCCAAAGTTTGCTCCTACCGCATCTCTTCTAGGTCAGCCACATACCCAAGATCCAACGGTCGAAGCACTTAGCTCCTAGACCAACGGAACACTTGTCTAACAATAAAACACTGAATTGACAAAATAAGCAACCAACACAATGCTTGGTCGGCAAAAGAGCGGTTTAGCAAAATGAATGTTGGGACGTTTTGATCGACAAAACAAGTTGATATGTTCACCAAAGAAGATTCTACTTGTTGATACATAAACCAAGGTTTATAAATTGCACTTTGTGTGTGTGTGTGTGTGTGTATGGCTGCTTTGCTACTTGACTAAAACCCATCTCAACAAAACCTGAAGTCGACCACAAGCATGGATAGAAGCTCCAAATCAAAGTCAAACAAGAACCCGAATTCAAACCTGACCAAACTCAAACTCCACCAACTCCGGAGATGAACAAAACCCAACTTAAACAAAAGCTCACAGTTGGATAAAACCCAACTCATCTCCGAACCGAATGAGAAGCTTCGAAGCGACCAAAAGCCTCTGACTTGGTTTGAACCCAAGACGACGAAGAAGATGATTCGCCAAAACCATGGTCGTCGAAGCTCTTTGTCGACGAGGAGGTGGTCGCCAACCGCGAGCTTGCCAAAACCATTGGTCGCCGAAGATCCTGGTCGATGAGGAGATGGTCATCGATCGTGAGTTTGCCAAAACCTTATTCGTTGAAGAACCTGCTCCATGAGGAGGTGGTCGTCAACTGCGAGGTCGCCAAAGCTCCTTGGACAATGAGGTCAACAACAATGAAGACTATGAGGTCGACTAGGTCTCCGAGTGATTGGTGGACAAGCTCCTTTGTCAACGGAGTGAGATAGCCTGGACGATGAGAAATGTAGGTCGCCGAAGCATGTAGGAGGTCGGTGAGCCTCTTAGTAGGTTGAAGAAGCGCATGGTCAGCCAAAAAGTCACACATTGGTAGCCCAAAATCGTTGGGTGACCAAACCAGTGCTCGCAGTGGTTTTCAACCATCGGATAGCTCAAAATCATGAGTGCGCGCGAGATGGATGCACGCAATCGCCCCACATCGCTGCTTCATCACAAAGCTCCTTGCTCCGCCTTACATCTGATTGATCACTCAGATAAGCAAGCTCTTACGAGTTTAGCTTTCTAGATCAAGTGATGTTGCCTCTTCAACATAGCGGTGCCATCACAACGACCAATTAACTCAGTGCGTGAGCCCCGTCATGATGGATTCACACGATTGCACCACATCGCCCCCTCATCACAGAGGCGCCATCAAGGCCTTCCAATCTCATCAGCCTGTGAGCCCAAACCCGATCGACACATCAAATTGCTCCCAAAATCATATAAGGTCTGATAATTCAACTAAAACATTTACATTCGAAAATTTATTTAACAAATCTTAATAATAAATATTAAATTAGGAAAATTAATTGACAGTTTCAAAAAATAATTAAAAATTGGGAAATTAATTAAAAGTTTGAAAAAGCAACTATTAATTGGGAAAAATTGTAAAAATCCAGAAAATTTATGGAAAATGCAATAAAATTTTGGAAAAGTTCAGGAAAAAATTTGCCACATCCAGAAGCTTTCAAAAAGTTCTAGGAATCTTCAATTGTCATTGAAAACCAAGATAGTATCCTAAAACTCTGCATCAAGGCAAACTACACCCTGAAAGCTAAGAAAATCAATTTTCGGGAGTGGGGGGCTTATGATAATGGTAAAAATCACAACAAATCAGGGCCGTGCAATTTCAGTACAGATCTTAAAGCTTCTACAGGCAGATTGACAATAATGGGCCTCCCTAATAAGTCCAGGCCTCCTCCAGGCTCACTAATATGACATGCACCGCTTTCAAGCCCATTAAAAGTGATTGGGCCCACTAGGAAAGACACCCAGTCCATCAGGATTGTACGTCAAATCTATTTTTCCCAACAAGAGAGTAATCGATTCTATCTCTTAAAAGGGGAGAATCTACAAAAGATATCAGATTTATATCAATCTTCGAACCGATTTCCAATCCTATAAATACCCTCTCGCTCCCTCAATTAGAAGGTAATCAATATTTTCTCTCTCAAGTTCTTTCTTCTCTAGTTCTGACTTGAGCATCAGAGGGTCTGTCACCGGGGCCAACCCCGGTGTTTTATTATTTTTACAAGTCCATCGACCGCGTCTGCAATTATTGGATTCAAATCAAGGGGCTCTTTCAACGATCCAGATCCAATCTCAAGAGCTCTAACAATTATTACGGTGACGATCAAAGGTTAGATCTTTAGTAGTTTCCTTCAAAATATAAGCTCACTATCTATTTGCTCCCACACCAAAATTAGCAGCAACAGGGGGGTCCTAAAAAATGCCCAAATTGTAATTAAGAGCAAGTGCAAAATACATAATATATAGGTTTAAAAAAAAGAAAATTTGGGGGCCCCTAAAAATGCATAACGATTGGGGGCCTAGGCGGCCGCCTCTCTTGCCTCTACTTAGGGCAAGCAATTTTTGTGGAAATGGTCAGACCATAATATAGGAAATTTTTACCTTATTAAGTGAAAAAATGCATGCACGAAGAAGATACATGGAGGTCTAGGCATCATTGATCTGAGAGATATAAACTTGGTCCTCATTGAAAAGTGATAGTAGAATGTATTCCACCTGAATGGAAAAGACTGGTAGGAGTTTATTCAGTAATATCTCCTTGGGAAGGGGAAGTGAACCATGGGCTTCCATATTGGCCGAAGAGTCTCCGGGTTGTGGAAAGGGGTTTCCAAAGCCTACGATCTGTTTAACTACTGTGTTACATCCTTCATGGGCAATGGGTTCTCGACTAAATTTTGGTGGGATAAATGGTGTGGAGCATACACCCTCATGGAGTTGTTTGCAGATCTTTATGAGAAATTAGCCCAACTACAAATCATGGTGGCTAAAACATGAAAAAGAGGATCGTAGGGACCACCTTTTAGGTCTCGCCTCATCCAGGTGCTCCAACTTATATTGGAGGAACTTTAACTACATATAGTACAATTAGGGGTGAAATTCACACAAAGCCTAATTCGGTGTTCATAGGTGTCGGAAAAGAATGGAACCTTTACGGTCCGCTCACTCTATAAACGTATTCACTTCAGAGGGAGTACACCAAGATGGTCATCAATAGTCTGGAAGGCCAAAAATCCTCTCGAAGTAAGGGTTATTCTTTGGTTAGTACTCATGATGCGATACTCACCTGGAAAATCTCGTTAAAAGGCAACCTAATATTGAAACCAACTGTGGGTTTTGTAATGCACCAGTTGAACCTAACCACCCACGCATATGTTAAAACCGTCCACACCTTTATATCTTTCAATGATTCAAATCATCAAGTGAACTGGAGTTCACTTCTTTATACTACAAAAAATTGTCATAGTGCTCATAGTTTCAGGGTTGCCCATACATGCAGTGATCTCAAAGCAAGAAGACAATGTATTTGAAATGGTAATCCTTGTAATAGGGTTTTATTGCATTCAAACTTCAAGTGAGTTGCAAAAATTCCGGGAAGACAAGTACCATGCCTTCCCCAAAAGCAAGTTTGCATTAATCAACCATAGACAAGTGAAAGAAGGAGATGGCTCAAACATAAGAAAAGCTTTATCTTTTTAAAATGCCCAAAGTAACCTTCATTGACCATCAATCCTTTTTTCCCATCACAACCTTTCTCCTCCTTCGACCCATAATTTTTTAATTCAATATAAGCTACTCACAGTGGATGGACTTACTCGAAAAGGAAATGCATGGAGGTGTACATACAAAAGAGGTTCTGCATGTATTTTAAAAAAAATTTCAAATTATTTTCTTCGGTTTTCAAATCTTTTGTCAATATATATTTTTAGATTTCCTATTAAAATCTATTTTTCGATCAGTAAATGTATTTGTAACTATTTTAAATAAACACTATTTTGTAATGCAAATTGCATTTTATTATAAACAATATTTTTTTTAATTATTATTTCATGTATTTATCAATTTTATTTATTTATTTATTTATCTATTTTTAACCCAATACCCTTTTAAAATATCCAAACCCATTTATTAAAACCCTAATAACCCATCAGCATTACTACCCACTACCCATTTATATCTAAATAAACCCAACTAAACCCAAACCCATTCATACTTACCCACAACCCGTTTCATATACTAACCAAACCCAAAACCCATCAGTTAATACCCACCCGATATCATCTTTTACAGCCTAACCCTAATCGTTCTATACCTATATAATCAGGGGCGGATCCAGGGGGGGCTTGGGTATGCTACAGCCCCCCCCAATATTTGACATTTGCTTGTATTTTTTTTTTTTTTTTTGGTATATTAGTATAAATTTATGCTTCAGCCCCCCCCCAAAAAAAATTTTAAAGCCCACCCCAAATATATTTTAAAGCCCACCCCATATATATTTGGACAAATCTTGCGCAAAAAAATTTTTCAGCCCCCCTCACATTTCAATCCTGGATCCGCCCCTGTATATAATACCCATGCAACCCCGTATACCCTGTTCACCTACCCGCCGCTACACCTCTTCAACTTCCAAACCCATGGTTTCCATCGTCTTCAACCTTGGCTCCCATCTCCCCCGTTCGCGCTACCCTCTCCCTCTCCACCTGCGATCAGCCGCCTTCCCATCTGTCGCCCGTGCTCCCTCATCCCGTTGCACTCAACGACAGCCTCCACACCACCGTGACGCCACTACCCCGTCCTCCTCCAAACCCATGCAGCCTCCTACTCCCGACCACCGTCCGCCCAGTCCCTTCCAGCTGCGGTGCTTCCGTCTTCTCCCTTCGCCTTCCTCCCTTCTCAGGCGACCAGACCTCCTCCCCTCGTCTCTCTCGCCCTCCTGCTCGACTGTCGACAGCCGGGTGCACCAGCCGCCACCTTGACGTCCCTGTGCTGTGCACCCGCTGCAGCGCGCCACCCACCCAGTTGCGCCGTGCCGCGACTGCGCTGCCCTCACCCGGTGTGCTGCCCCTTCCTCCCGGTGCAGCAAGCAGCGCCGACAGCGCTGCCTCCCGCTGGCCGCCGTTCGTCACCCCGTCCGGCTTGCCCCCCCCCCCCCCCGCCAGTCGCGACGATGCAGTGGGCCACCGCACTCCCCCTGTTGACTCCCGCCTGTGTCGCAGAACACTTTGCCATGCCCTGTTTTGAGATGGATTTCTTGATTAGGGAGTTTGGATGGATTAAATTTGGGCCGTTGATTCTTGATCTCTTGTTGCGGGCTGTCGGATCTTCGCGATGTCATATTGATCTTCTTGATCATGGTTTAATTTGGGCCGTCGGTCTTCATCATGATAGAGTTTTTTGAGCATCCTTGATTAAGAGACGTTCGTTGGATCTTGATTATCATATTCGATTATGGACCGTTGGATCTTGATCTCATCATCTTGGAGTTTTGATCTCAGGATCTCAGCCGTCCGATCGTATTCGTGGGTTATTTGTTCTTTGGATTCGTGATTGGATTCGTGATCTTGTTTATGATTCGTTGCTGTTGAGTTCGTGTCCGGAAATCCGTTCCCGTTATCAAGGTTGTAAACGGCGTCAGGCGGTGGCGGTTCGGCCAAGGACCGCCTACCGCCTAGGACGCCTAGGCGGTGCCTAAGCGGCGCCTAGGCGTTTTGTTTTTATTTTTTAAATATTAATATATTAACCTTTTAAAAGTTACATTTCTCTATTTTTGCTTGTAGTCTAAATCTTTTTGTGAAGTTGGAACTTTGGTGCTTGTAATTTAAATCATTTTGTGAACTCGTTAATCTTTATCCTAATATGATTGAATGATTCTTAATCTTGACAATGGAGGTTGCAGGGATGAAACAAACAATTTATTGGAGTTATTGCAATCAAGGACAACTAATCTTCCTGAAGAAAATGGCCAGGCCATGGGATTATGGGATTAAATGCATCACAATTCACAAGTGATGCTAGACCAAAATGATTTTAGAAGTTTAATAACGATTATGGTGTAAACTTTAGATTCATAATGACATAAACAATAATTAGTCATATAAAATTTTAAATATAACGTGAACTAG
This sequence comes from Hemerocallis citrina, assembly GCA_017893485.1. Classification (NCBI taxonomy): domain Eukaryota; kingdom Viridiplantae; phylum Streptophyta; class Magnoliopsida; order Asparagales; family Asphodelaceae; genus Hemerocallis; species Hemerocallis citrina. The sequence goes on along the minus strand of CM030365.1, from coordinate 79,761,465 downwards.
TAACACCTTAATGTAAATGAAGATGAAGAGGCTTTTTTCTGTTGAAGATGAAGGGACTATTTTAAAGAATTTGAAAAAAAATTACAAAAAAATCTGTCAGCCGCCTGATCCGCCTCGGCCGCCTAGGCGCCGCCTGGTCCGCCTCGGCCGCCTAGGCGCCGCCATATTGACGCCTTGTACGCCTAACTACCATCTCAACGCCTATAGTACCGCCTATTGCATATGCGGTTCGTTCTCCTCTTTTTGAGGGCCTAGGCACCGCCTAGGCGTCCGAGGCGGGCGCCATTTAGAACACTGCCCGTTATTCTCTTTCCTTCGTTGGATTCATCGTCGTCTTTCAGGCAAGTAACTTGTACTACAATTCCTTAGGTTGATACAATTCAAAAAGTTCACATATAATGTAGTTGGCTCTATAGACAACAAAAAAATTATATTTTTCTTCATGGGTTTTGTCTCTATTGTGATATTTTGGCCATAGATGACTTATGACACCAAGCTTGATAGGATAATGACTTAGGTTTTGCCCAAAACTTGATTTTGATGCATGTATGTGATAGTTGCATGAATTGTGTTTGATTGAATGCCTATGTAAAAATAATAGGTGTGGACATGTTAGAAACTCTTAATCATGATGTTTAGATATTTGGTAGGTTGTATTTCAAGTTTGGTTGAGTTTGGATCAATATTCATGAAGTTATGATATTTTTGATTAGAGGTGTGAAATCTGTATTTGTGGCTTGTTCTGTGTTGTTTGTTGTTTTCGTCTATACTACAGTCCGAATCTTAACTCCAAAATAAAAGATAGATTTTAGATAATTTTGTCTATTTTCAAAACCCACTAGTTTTACATGATTTGGAGTTCGTATGACTGAGTTATGATGATTTTGATACAGACGTGTTGGTAGTTTCCAGATTCTGTTTTGTGTAAATTTTGTTTACAATTTATTTTTAAGAACTAGGCTATACATAATATTTTGGTATAACATTTTGCTCAGTGTTTTCTAATGATACTAAGGACTTTCCAGATTTTTATGGAATTTTGAAGATAAGATTTGTGTGGTGTTTCATATCATTTTCTAAAATCCTCTTGTGCTGTAAATTGCGTGTTGTTCAGTATAGAACCCTGTTTTCACCCTAATTCTTTATACTGTATGAAAATTCTTTGTGAGATATGAAGTTTAGTAAAATCTATCTATTTTCACGTCGTTTTGGCAGAATTGGATTTTGATTCACTGATTGCGAGATATCCTTGTTTTCGTACAACAGTGTTGAGAAATTCCAGATTCGTAAAACTATGATTTTGTGTTATTTCTTATTTTTGAGGGTTGATCTATACTTACTGGAATATTATGAAACTTGTTATTTTGAATCTATATCTATAGGGGATTACCCCAGATTTTTCGTGGAATTATTTGACATGTTTTCGTGTTGTTTCTATGCTTTTGAAGTCGTTCCCCTGTTTTCTGGCTGAACATAAAATCTGCATTCAAATCAGTTTTAAGTTGAGATATTGTGAACTAGTATATGACTTTATTATACTCATTGGATGCGTGTGGATGTCTAGTTTCCAGATCCTTCGACGAATCTTGATTTACATGTCTGTAGAGTTCAGAATCCCTATTTTAGTACTGATTGGTCTTGCTGTCCTGATTATGAACATACACTATTTTGCTCGTATATGTGAATGTATATTATCCATGCATGCTGATTTGATTCTCTGAGCCTAAACCTGATTGTATCATGTTAGTTTGACATTATTTCGTACTCACTCATGCCTGTTGATGACCATAATAATAAAAGTAACTAAGCCAGGGTTTAAGGGAAGATCTAGTAGTGGAAAATATAGAAACGTGTACTTGGAAGAGGACTAGTGTCCTGCCTGCCTGTTACGTGTTCATGACTACATGATTCATGATCCTGTTTACCTGTACCTGATTGCATGCTTCCCTATAGGAAGGTGTTCTCGGAAGAGAACCACTAGGTTCTACCTGTTCCTATTTCCTGTACCCAAGTACACTGCCCTATGGACTCCACTATGAAATCTTATTAAGCAAAACTGTTTTGTTGTAGCAACCATGTAAGGTGAGTTGCATGTCGTGCTACCTAGATAGTAAATAACAAGATTAGACTTAACCTGATACATGATACCTAATACCTGTTTACCTGATACATGATTACCTGTTACCTGTATACCTGATACCTGATTTTCCTGATTAATCTGTTACATGATTACTTATTACCTGTTTACCTGATACATGATACTTGATACATATTTACCTGTTGACCATGTTTACCTGATTACCTGATAATTATACATGTTTACCTATTTACCTGTTGACTTGACACTTGACATTTGTTACCTATACCTGTTAGTATACCATGTTGTTAGTTAGTTTTCCATGCGCTTGTATCCTACTCTATTTGTGACCCGCGACTTGCAATTGACGGGTACTTGTCCTTTTCTTTTCTCTTTTTCCTGCAAATTGTACTTATTGCAGATCAGGAGGGTCAGCTGCCTGAAGGTATTGGAGAGATGATGTTTTAGATGCTAGAGACTTGCTTTATTATTATTATTTTCTTTGTTGTCTGGACTTGAATAAAAATGTATTCGGTTTATTTGGATATTACTTGTATTTGGGCAAATGTGACCCAGGATATTGTTTTTTCAGACTCTGTTTTATTTGAGAACATGGTATTTGATTTCAAGTAATTTCTGTTGATAATTTGTTGCAAGTATTCATGAATGGTTGTGCTTTTGCTTCCGACTCTGATAAATTCTGTGATGTATTGCAAAGATTTCTTGAAACAGCTTAAGGATGATAATAATCATTCGCTGGACTTTTGTTACGTGCTCGTATTCCGTATTTTTAGGAAGCGGGGCGTGACATCTTTCCTTTGTTTATTATTGTTTAGTATGAAAGCCCCTAGCTATTCTTCTCTGTTCACTTTCTCTCTTCGTCACCAGCCGAAAACCCCTGGCACACCAGGTTGGGACGGCCCAATGAGAAATTATTAGAGCCGCTAAAGCCATGGAAGAACAGTAAAACCCACCGACGATGACCACAAACACAATGGCAAAAAGCAACAATCCTAGATCTAGATCTGGATCTTCAAAAATGAATGGTCGAGATGATACTAATTCAAACAAAGGTCAAAACAAACCCCAAATCGAAACAGTCGATGGGTACAATGCTCATAGTCCATGAGGAAAAAGTTGCAACCACAAGCTGTTGAACATGGAAGGGGTGGGTGAGGAAGGAGGAGAAAGCATACAAAGATAATCTCATGAGATAGAAGTGTGTGGATCTGGTTCCTCGATCTCGGAGAAATAGATAGGGTTTACTAAAATAGGGAAAGGCTTGACAAATGAACCAAAATCCAAGCTTAGGAAAAAAATCACAAAAAACGAAAGGGCTCGAGGATTTTGGAAGATGGGAAACACGAAGAAGAGAATAAAAGGAAAAAACTCTGATATGAAGAAAGAAGACAAAGAAGCGAAGAGAAAGAGAGATAAGAAGAAAAGAGGAAAATAGAGGAGGTAGCTGCAGCACAAGTGAGGGCAGTGGCTCCTCTGAATCAATCGGTGGCACGTGGCAACTAAAGCGAAAAAAATAGCAGAGTTCATGCTGCAATAGCTTCTACGATTCACTTCGAAATCCACACTAGGCAGGGACAAATTTCAAGAGCCAGGCTTGGAGTTTGGGCTTGTTGGGTATGATGGGCCTGATGGGCCCATATGGGGTCGAGCAAGGGGAACTTTAATGAAAACAATTTCGGAGATGGGTCTCGGGTTGATGGGCATCAAATGAACTTGGTTATTAAAAGTGGTGGTAATGTTGTTAGGCTTGAGAGGGAGTCTAGCAAAGAGTTAGGAGATCATCTTCACATTGAGGAAGATGAGAAATATTCAGAACGATGCCTAAACATGGAGGAGGATGATCCCTACATGGAGGAAGACTTAAATTTGGAAGATGAGATGGTCGAAAATACACAGCTACGATTGGCAATTGATATTTCTCCTGAGAACGTACTGTCTACATTCCCACTGTCTTTGACTAGTTCATAATCTGCTCATGAATCCCAGAGGAATCCTCATGGAATGAGGCTGCACAAAACAGCTAACAGGGCTCATGTGGAGTCCTTGGGGGTTAACCTAGAGATAGCGATAGCTGTTAAGGCAGCTAAGTTAGACAATGGAGGTATGCTCAGTTTTTTAGCATCTATTTTGTATTTCATGTCTGATATAGATGTTTTTAATCTTGCACAAACCTGTAGTCTTGTGGTTGGCGATATAGATCATAATACATTACTCCTTAATAAAATGAGAGGGTGGGAAATAAAGAGAGAGATCCTATTTCGAATTTGGAAACCCAGCCCAACGAATACACCCCACCCAGTTAATAATCAAGGTCCTATTATGGAATGTTAGAGGTTTGGGGGAAAGAGGAAAATGGTTAGGGTTATTATTAACACGTCTTAAATAGATATTGGGGGTCTTCAAGAGACCAAACTCACATGCATATCTGGACAGACGTCTCTATGGAAATATGATACAAGAATGGAAAATCCGACCCTCTGTAGGAGCATCGGGAGGGATTTATATCAATTTTAACCCAAACTTATACCACATTTTAGATGATTTCCGGGGGGATTACTTGCTTTCGGTACTGGTATAACATCGCTCCGATAACTGGACACAATTGATGGCAATTGTGAATGGTCCAAATCATACATCTTCCTGGGCCATGTTTTGGACAAAACTCCTTTCAGTCCAATTGCAATGGCAAGGACATTAGCTTGTAGGAGGGGACTTTAATATTACATGATTTGCATTTGAGCATTGAGGAAAAGGTGCAAGTGATGCGGAAAGAGCAGAATTCAATATGGTTATCACTGACCTTGAATTGGTTGACATCCTAATTCCAGACAGTCTTTTCACCTTGACTAATATGCAGGCTTCCCTGATCATGGCGAGGCTAATTGAGAGCTAGTCTCACTGGATTGGGAGGCAAACTTTCCATTAGTAAGTGCTAAATTGTTGTCGAGAACAACTTCTGACCATGTTCCCATTATTCTTTTCTTGGGAAAGATTTGCTAGAAAGTCGAAAAAGTTCAGGTTCGAAAAAGATTGACTGAAAATTCAGGGCTTCCATCATCTAGTGATGGAAAGTTGGGCATGCCCAACCCGTGGTAATGAGGCAGCTGCAGTATGGTGTGAAAATGGGTTCATACGAGATTTTCTACTATTTGGCGAGTAAAGGAATCTATTCTAGACGATATTGATGAGATGTAAAGAATTCAGGAGGCAAGGGACTTAACCCAGGTAGAGCAGAATCTGCTGCTAAGTCTCAGTGAGGATATCATCCAGCTATACAAACTTGAGAAAATTAAATGGCAGCAGAGTTCCAACATTTTGTGGCTCAAAGAAGGAGACACAAATACCACCTTTTTCCATCGAATTGCGAGTGCGCACCGGAGATCCAGTCTTATCCTATCTATCCAAACAGATACATGTGTCATCCAGGATGAGAAAGAAATCGAACATGCCTCGCAGACCCACTACAAAAATCTTTTGGAAGTAGAGCTCATTTTAGGACTCTGCTAAATTACAAGTTCTAGCAAAACAGGCCCTGGACACAGGCGCCTTAACCCATCGAAACCTCGTTCATGGAGAGGGAGGTGGTCAATCAAATGGTTATGGAGAAAGCTCCCAGTCCATATGGATTTCCGATTCTGTTTTTCCAAACATTATGGGAAGAGATTAAGGACGGTATGATTGCGGTCATGACCGAATTCTACGATCACAGATTAAAGCTGGGCAGACTTAACTTCATGGTGGTTGTCTGAATGAATCTAGAAAAGTGGGTGATTTCTGACCCATTAGCCTCCTTAACTCCTCAACTTCTCAACCAAGACCCTCGCAAATAGGATAGGACAAGTGATGGACAACTTCATAAGCCGTGAACAATTTGGGTCCATCAAGGTGCGATGTAACATGGACTGTGTGGCCACAGCAGAAAAGATAGTTCATCAATGTCATGTCTCGAATGACAGAAGTTATCTATTGAAACTTGATTTCGAGAAAGCGTACGACTCAGTTGAATGTGATTTCCTATTAAAAGCACTTAGAGGCAGAGATTTCGGGGACAGGTAGATCAAATGGATTTGACACTATCTTATCACCAGTAGGCCTGCGATTCTAGTTAATGGGACTGCCAAACATCCGTTTTCCTGTAGAAGAGGGCTATGGCAAGGAGATCCTCTGTCTCGCCTTTTGTTTACAATAGTGGTCATTGTCCTTAAGGGCATGATGGAAAACTATGAAAAGGCAAGATGGATCACCTAGTGACAACACTTTACTATTTGGGAACCGGGATCTAAGAGAAACCATCGATGGAATATGGTATTGCTTCGAGGCATGGTTGGGTTTACCAGTTAACTTCCACAAAAGTGCCTTTACCTATTGTGATGTCTGAAGAGGATGCAAAAGAGCACGCAACCGTTCCAAACTGTAAATTAGATAGCTTCCCCATCAAATGCCTAGGTTTGTCAATCATACTAGGTAAACTGAAGATATTATATTGGTTGCTAATTATTGACTGAGTGGAAGATCAATTGTCAGGTTGGAAAGAAAAATCCCTATCCTTGTGTAATGCATCAAATTCCAAACATAGGTAATTCATTGCACAAACATGATATTTACTTTAATTTTGTATAAAAATACAAGGAATTTAAAACATTTTCATTACAATGCTATTCTTTACACTACACAGTGGAATTTTACATAAAAGTACGACTTATATCATCAAGAATCTTCAATCTTGCAACATCCCTCGACTCCAAACTCATGCCCACATCGCTCGCTAATCCAATCCTGCAAAACTTGAGAACCACGGACACGTCAATTTCGTACAACTGACGCAATGCTATAATACAGCAATCCTCAACTTTAATAATCACAAACTTGATGCATAAAATAAAAGCAATAATGACATGGATAAATAAAAGTAGACTGTTAATTAAATCTAAGTGTATAAGTGTATGCCATGAAACAGGAATAAAAGTGCATAAAACAATGGCATAAAACAAGTATTCAAGAAAACAACAAATGCTCACAATACACACTAATACACACTTGTTCGGATTCTATGCATCGCATACTACATAGGTCCGAGTGCAAGCCCTTAACATACTCCTCATTATAGAATTCAATTCCTCGTTATTAAATCCTACAATGGTGAAAAAACAAAGTTAGACGTCCCATGAGTTTGGATTCTAGTCCTGGAGTACACTGCCTGACTATACAGAATCATCGTCGTGCAGACATCCCGCAAGTGCCGCTATAGCCTAGAAAATGTTAGTGATCCGCCTCCTTTCTGTCTGACACTTCATGATCCCGGAATCCACTACCCGACCATTCATTATCCCAAAATTAATTAAGGCTTGTCTTGCTCCGCAAGCAATCACAGTCCCGGAATCTACTGGCCGACTAAATCTATAGTCCCGAAATCCACCGCCCTACTATATAGAAATGCCCCACTTACGTTTGCCCAAGTCTTATAACGTCTCATTTTCTAGTGCCTGTCCTTGATCCAATTATAGTTTTCATGGCCTAGAGCTAGCTTACCCTGTAATATCCTGGTTGGATATTATATTTATATTATTATTATTTTTAAAATTAAAATATTTCCTATGGAAATTACTTAGTTTTGCTAATAAAAAGTTATCTATATATATATACAAGTAAGTATATACACGTATTGTATCGATTTTGTGCACTTGTACAAAATCATGAATTATGTGTTTTTGAGAAAATAACTGTAATATCCTGGGCTGATATTAAAAATTATTATTATTATTTTATTTTTATTTTCAGAATTGAAATATTTTTGGTGGAAATTATCCGGTTTAGTTAATAAACATTATCTATATATATACGAGTCTATATATATCTGTATTGTATCAAATTAGTACTGAAATCTTCCGAGCCGATAATAAAATTATTTTTATTATTATTTTATTTTACTTTCCGAATCAACTTATTTTTGTACAGATTGATGGGTTTTGATGAATAAAAGTTATTGTATATATAGATGTATGTACTTACATGTACTGTATCGATTTCGTACATTTGTACGAAATCATGTAGTATGTGATTTTAGGAAAATACCTCTTATTTTTATAAATCATGATCAAATTGAGGGTCAGGATTGGATTAGGGTGTTATTGCAATCTAAATTTGCAAATTGATTTCCAAATGATTTAACCACAAGAATGAGAACACTTGTCTCTCTTCTCAACCACAAAACTCACTCTCCTCTCCTATTTAACCCCTTGGCCGGCCCCAACCCTAGGGCAAAGCCCTTTTTCATCTCACTCTCATCTCATATTTCTTCCTCTTCTTTTACTTGTTTAATTTTAGAAAAAAAATTGGGAAGAAAAGAAAAGAAAGAGAGATCAAATCAAAGAAATAGAGGGGGTAAGTTTCATGAGGTGTTCTTGGAGAGGATGAAGAACAAGGAAGGAAAAGGATCAAGCTAGCAAATCCTTCCTACAAATTGTTTGGTAGGGGTTTCTTGACTCTATTGTTATTATTATTATTAATGTTATTATTGTTAAAGAACGTAGACAAATTTCATGTGCATATGAATGTTTATGGACTAGAATAAACGGCATACAAGATTGAAGTGGTAGAACTCAAAATAAAACCCTAAAGACCCAATCTTTAAACAAGTATGTTGTTTTAAAGCTAAGGAATTAACTACTAGTGCAAAAGTTGAAATCTTGAGCCCAAATTAATTTGAGAGGTTCATATATGTGTTACTACCATGCTATAATTTTTGTAAAATTTTTTAGGTTAGTTTGATAGGTCAAATATACGTTTCCCCCAAAACAGCGAGCTTTTAAGCAAATTGTTGTTTTGGTTATTCTTAAAACGTGTTTAAAGAGTGGGATTTTGAGTTCCATAAAGAATCTGACAAAGTTATCAACTAGAAAGTTATATTAGATGTTCTTAGCTTTCCAAAAAGTCCAATTTTGTTAGATTCCGAAAAGTATAGCAAAAGTTATGAGATTTACAAATTTCAGCCTTTTGCAGTCTTTGTTCTTCATTGAATTGTGTTTAAAGAGCTGGATTTTGAGTTCCATAAGGAATCTGAAAAAGTTGTCAACTTAAGAGTTGTAGTAGATGTTCTTAGCTTTCCCAAAAGTCCAATTTTGTTAGATTCTGATAAGTATAGCAAAGGTTATGAGTTTACAAGTTTCAGCCTTTCGCTGTCTTGTTGTTCTTTGGATTATTTTTAAAGAGCTGGATTTTGAGTTCCATACAGAATCTGAAAAAGTTGTTAACTCAAAAGTTGTAGTAGTTGTTCTTAGCTTTCCAAAATGCCCAATTTTGTTAGATTCCGATAAGTATAACAAAAGTTATGAGCTTTATAAGTTTCAGTCTTTTGCTGTCTTTGTTGTTCTTTGAATTGTGTTTAAAGAGCAAGAATTTGAGTTCCATGCAGAATCTTAGAAAGTTGTTAACTAGAGAGTTGTGGTAGATGTTCTTAGCTTTCCAAAATATCCTATTTTGTTAGATATTGATAAACAGAGCATGAGTTATGACCTTTACAAGTCACAGCAGCTAGCCTTTTGGCTGAAGCTTCGCTGTTTAGATTGTTCGAAGTTTTTGTATCTATTATTGACTGAATCTGAGAAGGTTTTCAACTAGAGAGTTGTAGTAGAGGTTCTAACTTTTCCAAAATGTCTTATTTTGTTAGATTCCGATAAGCGGAGTATGAGTTATGATCTTTACAAGTCACAGCGGCTAGCCTTTTGGCTGAAGCTTTGCTGTTTAGATTGTTCAAAGTTTTTGCACCTCTTATTGAGTGAATCTGATAAAGTTGTCAACTAGAGAGTTATATTAGATATTCTCACCTTTCTAAAAAGTCTAATTTTGTTGAATTCCGATAAGAGTAGCATGTTTAATTGCTTCTAGGTTGTTGAAAGACTTTTATGTTGCTTTTATGAATAAAAGATCAAGTTTTGTTAGTAGTTTAAATCATCCGCTTGATTATGAGTAATCAGTGTTCCTCGTGTTCATAAGTAGCATGTTTATGTTGGGAAATAGTTTACGCTAATTGTTAGCAAATTGTTGTCGCATATATAGCCAGTTGGCTAATATGTAATTCATTTGGCTCATACGTAGCTAGTTGGCTCGTATGTAAGTTGTTTTGCTCGTATGTAGCTTATTAGCTAGTACACAGTTGTTGTGCTCGTCTAGGGTGATATCATTGCCCTAAGGGCCATCGACCATCAAGTTGTGTATTTATTTTACTCCTCGTGGAATGTGGAAGAGTCACCCCTCGTGCACAATCAGATCTTAACCGGTGTAGGTTGATCGCGGGCCAGGAGAGCAGACGAAATCCAACTTCAGGGTAGTAGCATGCGAATAAATTCGTATTGCCAGAGTCTTGGAATGTTGGGCTGTGAACAGGATCCTTAGGGTATAATACCCCGATTTTTCCTAATATATGGAGATTATTTATTTTGGTTGCACGTGGTATGCACGTGTAATATTTTGGTTATTATTTTCAACATGATAAGTAAGAGCATTGTTTTTATAAAGGATTTTTCCTTAAAAGCCCAAGTGTTAATTTATTTATCTCTTCTACAAAATAATTATTTTGGCCCAATTAATTTTAGCCCATGAATTTAAACTCTATTATTATTTTCTACAACTTGTAATGTGTAGCATCTTTTCTTTTTTACCGGGTATGGATGTACAAATTGTGTAGGGTGGTTTGTGTGTGCACGTGCACTCAACGTACACGTGCACAAGGCACAAGCTTGGCCGGTTGGGTGAGTGGGCTTAGATCATGGGCGGTTACATATGAGGTGTGGGTAGTTTTACAACTTCCTAGTGAATCCTAGCCCTTGATTTTCCAACTCCCTAGTGCATCTTAACCCTCCGTTCCCCTTATATTCTAGTATAAATACCCCCTCTCATTCCCTATCTCTTTTACACTAAAGTTATTATGGTAAGAGAGGCATTCTGTGAGTTTGTGTGTGGGAGCTTTTCTGTGAAGGCCGAGTAGTAATCTGAAGGTTTCGGTGTGGAGCAAAGGAGCAAGGAGCGAGGAGTCGTTCACTGCACTAAGGAGCTTTTTGCTGGATTTCGTCTATTTCTTCAAATAAGGTGGGTGTTTCTCAGGACTTCTAATGTAGGAATTATACCATGATTGTTATAATTGCTGCCATGTTATGGAAAGTAAATTTAATGTATTAGAAATTGCCTGAGCATGCTGTTGATAACAAGAACGAGTGAGTCGGTACAGTCGACTGTCGCATGAACCAGTCGACTGGTACGAGACAATTATTTTTCATGATATGGTAATAAACATATGTGCAAATAGACGTAATCGTGTGATCACTAATTTTATATTTTCCCTATGACACATATGATGGAGGGATGGTAAATGGATGAAAAGAACTAGCGATAATTGACAAAACTAAGAACTGTCGGTGCAGTCGACTGACAAGGTGTTCAGCCGACTGGTGCATCGATTTAAGTATGAATATTCGGCAATTCCATGAAATGAGATATTCCATTATGTTAACCTAGTATAATGGTTTGAGATTTACATCTTCATCTTCGTAAGAAAGTTATGAATAGTGTGAGTGCATGTTTAAAGTGTTTTCCTTAAAGAAAAGAACATATTAGTAATTTGAAATTCCATGCTACCATGTTACTGAACAAGTAAGAAGTGTGGTGTCTATAAAATATGAATGTATGTATGCTGTGATGAAAGTGAATATGAGAACGGTTGGAAAGATAATCTCTGTTTTGGAATTAAGAAACTGACCAGTCGACTTAGTGCGTGTAGCCAGTCGACTGAGCTGAACATGGAAATGTACTATTAAAGAATCCCAGAACAGACGACTGATGGATGAACAGTCGACTGTCATGTGGATGACACTGTGAACATGAAAGGTTGCGGGACAGCCGACTGACTGTGTGCAGCAGTCGACTATCTCGAGTATTTATGATGAATCTGTATTGACTGTATGAGTCGACTGGTGTCCTTCCAAGTCGACTGTACAGAGTGAACTTTGGTATGTATGAGATTTCATTTTATTTATTGCTGTTGAAAGTTGTGAACTTTATGATCGAATTCTATGAACTCTTTTTATGACTGTGTGGATTTATGTAAAATGAATCATAAATGGGAATTGAGAATTAAATGAATATGAAAGGCTAAGATCATGATGAGAAAGTCTGTGAGACTCTAAATGAATGGTGAGCTGAAAGTGCTCAATTGGAAGTTGTGAATTGTAAATTGAAACCAAGAGTAGCTAAGTCTCCCCCGGCAGTGAAATGAATGAAATGAAATGAGAATTGAAAGACCAAGGTTGGTCATGTATTGAAATGAAATGATAAGTCCGGTTTGGTGGAGAGGCTAACTCTAGAGCTTTGATTTGTATTCATGATTCTAATATTTAGTACATAGTGAAGAGGTGATGAAAGTGAGAGAAAAACATAAGTATGAGAACTAGGGTTTACGGTGCGGGTGTGTGAGCCGCAGAATGCATGCTTGATGAGTCAAGACATGGCGCGGGCACAACTCAGAATGATCGGACCTTAGTCACGCTTGTGGGATGTTTTGGTGACTGCAAGACGATTGTGTTCAGGGAGGAGGCTGAATTGCCGCAGAATGCATGCTTGATGAGTCAAGACATGGCGCGGAATTCTACTCCAGGGGCCAGGATACATGCTTGTACTCATAGAATCATCTAGGATACTCACTGTAATTACAAAAGTAGAGTAAGTCATGGCGAGGGATTGAACCCTACAAAAATGAAGAACGGTTAAGAGGCTTGCCTTTGGACCTATGTAGTATGGGATGCATAGAATCCGAACAAGTGTGCATTAGTGTCATGTAAATTAAATAATTGCATTAAGGATTAAGTGCACAATCACGACACGACATCATTAAGAGTTCCCTTTGATTTATATGCTTATATTGAACAAGTTTGTGATTGTTAAGAAATGAGATTCGTTATACTGTTTCTGGCATAGAGAGGATGGCCATGTATAATTATCGTCGGTTGAATAAACTGACGTACCCACAGTTTGTATGCAGGTAATTGCATGTGTAAGAGGAATGGATGCATAAAGATTGTACCATGTTGTACATTTATTTAATTGTTGTATTTTACTTCCGCTGTGCAAAAGAAAAGTGTAATATTGATGTAACTCTGATGTATGAAGAAAAATTTGAATTTCCTTGTAAAATTGTACTAAAGAAAGTGAAAAGATCCTGTAGAACATCTCGATTTCAGTGATTTGGGATTCGGGGCGTTACATAGTGATTCTGGTAAGTCTAGGTTGAGCACCTAGTAGAGTTATATTGCGAAGTCTAACTTAAGATCTAGCATGTTGTGTTAGTAGTGTTGTCATCCCTCAGATTGTTTAGGGTTAGTGTCATGCCCCACTTCCTAAAAGAGAATACAGAATACGGATACGTGACTAAGCCCAGCGAATGATTTTTTATCATCCATAAGCTGTCAGGATCTTTACAACAATTCACAGAATAATCAGAGTAGGAAGCAAGAGAAGTCAACTACGCATGCATAACTGAATCAATATACCAACAAAATTTACTTGAAACAAAATTGAATAAATTTCAAATAAACTATGATACACTTATTCAAATAAGGAATAGGAAATAATAATAGCAAAACTCCAGCATCTAGAATCTCAGATCACTTACTCCATTGGGCAGCTGATCTCCAAAATCTGCAATTTAATAAATTCCAGGAAGAGAAAAAAGAAAACAAAATGCCCGTCAATGCAAGTTATGGGCCGCTTGTAGTGCAGACAAAAAGTACAGGAAAGATAAATATGAATAGAGTAACAGCGGAAGTAAACATAGCATGGAATAGGCATATCAACAAAACACGATAACTAACATTAATCAGGAAACAAAATCAAGTAACATTATATACTAACAAGGTACAGGTAACATGTATCACGTGTCAAGTATCATGTAAGCAGGTAAACAGGTAACAAGTAATAAGTACAGGTAAGCGTGTAACAGGTGTCATGTTATGACAAGTCTTGTATTCATTTCTATTTAGGTAGCACTTCATGCGTCCCATTCATTTACCACATGGTTGCTACATTCAAATAAGTAACGTTTAGATTTCGTAGGGGATTCTATAGGTCATGTACTCGGGTATTCACAGGATTACAAAACATGGTCGGTAAACTTGATCGGTAACTTGGTCGGTAAACTTGATCGGTAACTTGGTCGATAAACTTGGGAAAACACGAGTCCCCTTCCGAGTACAGGCTCCTATATTGTCCACTACTAGATCTTTCCCTTAACCCCGGCTTGGTTATTTGTTATTACTATCAAACAGGCATGTACGTGTCACAGAACAGGGCAAGAATAATATGGCATAAACAAATAACAGGTTCAGGTTGAAAGATAAACATGTACAGGTTATAGACAACACATTACAGGGTAGAATAACGAAAATTTTAGTTCAGGACAGTAAGACAGTACTGCACCAAATCTGGGATTCCCATTGTTACAAAGACAAATCTGGATCCGTCAAAGAATCTGAAAAATAGACTCTCGACCGAATCCAGCAAATATATATAAGTCATGGTATTTCACAACAGAAGGACTCAAAACAGGTTTGTCTCCAGAAAACATGTTCTGCCAGAAATCAGAAGTTTGCATTCATAATCAAGAAAACATCATAAAAACATATTGATTAAATCCAAGAAAAATCTGGGATATTTCATAGTATGTTTAGTACCAGAATATAAAGTTTCATAATTTTCCAATATAGATAGAGTAGTCAAGAAAAATCAGAAAGCAGGAAGATACAGTAGTTTTGTAAATCTGGAATTATAATCACAGCAGTACTAAAATAGTAATCTATATAATAAAACACAAATAAAGCTATCAAGTTGCTCTCCTTCAATCTTCCCAAAATCAAACGCTCAAATCTAACCTTACAAAACACATTCTCCCCCCCCCCCCCCCCCGGCCAAAGTTTCCCCCCAAAACTCAAATTCAAATCCCCTACCCAAAACAACTCCTTTATTTATTTAATTATTTTTCTCTCCCTTTCTCTCTCTTATATTCAAAAAATTAAGAAAATAAAATTTTTAAATTTTTTTTTAAAAAAATTAAAAATTAAAAAACAAAAAAAATTAAAAACTTTAAAAATAATTCCAAAAAATAAAAAAAATAAAAAATTTATAAAAAAGTATTTAAAAAATTTACAAAAATTAAAAAAACATATATATTTTTAAATATTTTAAAATTTAAAAAAATTTTAAATTTTTTGAAATTTTAAAAATTTTTAAATTTTTTTAAATTTTACAAATTTTGGAAATAAAAAAAAATTTTAAAAATTTAAAAATTTAAAAATTTAAAAAAATTTTAAATTTGAAAAATTTTTAAATTTGAAAAATTTTGAAATTTTGAAATTTTGAAAATTTGAAAATTTGAAAATTTGAAAATCTCAAAGCAATCCAAATCCAAATCCAATGTCGAACCCCAATCAAGCGGTCGTCACCGATATCTAATCCGCTGCTGATTTTGTATCGGTGACTCCCCTCCACCAAATCGAGTGCGAATATCAAGCGACTCCGTATCGGCGACTCCCGTGCACTGAATCGAGAGCCCTTATATGCGATGCGATGACTCTAATTTTATCTCATTAACCGAATTCTCATTCTAATTTTTAATTTTTTGTGTGCAGGGAATTTCTCAATTTTTTGCTGAATCGAATTTATTGTGTGCATGGGATTTAGGTTCGAGAGGTATGGTTGTTTTATATTTTGGGTTTAAATTTTTTAATTTGGTGATTTATTTGATAAGTTTTTTATTGGTTTTGATTTAAGGTGTACGCAAGTGAGAGATGGATTATTTGGTGACCTTAATTTGGGCTTCCAAACTATAGCAGGATAGATACGCTGACTAGCAACCTAAAATAACTTGGCAAATATGCAACATTAATTTCTTTACTACAAGAGAAAGTACTATAGTGAGGTGTTCCCTTCACTGGTGATTAGAAACCATGGATAACATATAAGAACTTTTAGTGTATGTTTGGATATATAGGATAGGGATGACTGGAGTTTACCAGTGAAGGGTGCAAACTGTCCACTCAAGAAAGACGCCTAAAGTAAATTTGTTATTTATCCATTTTGATTTTTTTTTTTATAAAGGTACTGCTATGGGGAGACAAAGTGGAGATAAAAGAAATAATTAGCTTGGATTAGAGTTTTGAGAACTTCATGTATTTCACTTTGGTTGAAATAATAATAAGAGGTATTTCAATTGCAAACTAAATCTCAGACAAACAAATGTTTAGATTATTGGTATTGTAGATACCTTCACACATGTACTTGCATTACCATTGTATTTAGACATACTCATAGTGGTTATGGGATTAAAGTAAGTTCTATAAAACCTATATGATAATGTCCTTGCCTAACTGTTACAAGCATCTAAAAGTGATGCTGAAGTTTAAAAAAACTCTATGCAGTGTTTCTAACAAACTATATGCATTCCAGGTAAGTTCAAGCTAATGACCAAGAAGGCGATGGTTGAGCATAAATGTAGATATACTACTTTCTCATATAATATGTTTGCTACTTCAATTAATTTGCTGGACCTTCAAAACTATTTTATATAATCAAACCAGGTGCATCATTCCGAAGACGTGCCGTAGGCACGTGTCAACGAGCAAACCTAGTATCTCACAAAATATAAATCGAAATTCAGATCCGTTAAAAGGGTGATAAAATAGATAAAGTAGGCTACAATTAATATTCACAAAGTTTTTATAAAAAGCAAATATAATCAGGTCGAAATTACGTATCTTTACTGAGTAATATGAAAATTCTGCAGGTGTAGTAGTTGTTTGCAAGCATGGAATAGTGTATAAAAGTTATCAATTAAATTCTCAAAAATTAGGGGTTAATCCCAATCAAGTCTAGTTACAACCAGCAAAATATTGGATGAAAATATTGTCTTTAGCATCAGTAGAAAAATAAATAGTCACACGGAATCCATATAAAACTAGATCTGAAATTTTAAACATATCTGTAGTAAAATAATCTTAACTCGCAACTCATAAATCGAAACTGAGATCTGTCAGAAATTCTAGAAAGTAGATAGAGTTCTCTATAATTCATATTCACAAACAATTTTCATATACTGATTTTAATAGGGTCTAAAATACTGAACAAAAACGGGGTAATGACAAAAACTGAAATCTCCTTTAAGCATAAAATCAACTAGATCATATGAAACTCATCCAAAACATAACCAAACATGAAATATGGTATACTAGATGTCCAAGCAACATAGTATAGGGTATTTTACAGTTCCACGACAAGTACACTACAACTAACACAACCCAGCACATGATATCATACGAACAACATGCATGTATAAAACAAGAAGTGGTCATCCCTAAGTTGTTTCATGTCATGTGTGTAACGAGGAAACTACGGGCGGGTCAACACAATGGAGACAAGATATAACAGGGGTTTTGTACAAGAATTGTCTCTAGAACACAACTACACTACAGACGGTACTTAGTACTTGTATTTGCAACAGAAATTAATACAAGTTACTTGCCTGGAGACGATGATGAATCTGAAGAAAGAATAATGGGAACGGATTCACAACGAACGAACAAACCATGAACCAATCATGAACACAATCCAACGAACGAATCACGATGGTTATCAAGATCAAGATGATCAAACAACGATTGGGCGGATCGGCACAGATGAGATTGAAGATCGGGATCAAGATGATGAAGATCAAGAGATCCAACAGCTAGATCCAAGAGATCAAGATCAAGATGATCGGATCAGTTCGGACGGCCAGAATCTGATCGGATGATCAAGATCACTTGATCAAAAATCTCCATGATCAACAGCAAACGCCATGGCTGGCTCTGGCAGCTCGGACGGCAGATGGCGGGGAGGTGTGCACTGCGACGACAGTCGACTGAGGGGAGCGGCGCTGTGTCGTTGCTGGCTGTCGTCGGAGGTGCTGAGGAATCTGCCTGCATCGAAGAGAGAGTAGCGCAGGGCAGGGCTAGTGTCGCGGTCTGGCTGGCGATGTCGCGATAGGAGGAGAAGAGGCAAGGTGACCGGACCACAGGGCAACAACGACAGGGTGACGGCGGGAGGCCGAGGGCTGCTGACAGGGGTCTGCTGCGGCTACTGTCGGGAGGTGCCGCAATCGCTACTAACTGTGGAGAGAGGCAGGGGAGCAGCACCAGAGTGCTGGTGTGCGCGGCGCGTAGCACAGGGGAGAAGGGACCAGGCGACATGGGGAGAGGCAGTGACATGTCGTTGGCTGCTCACTAGTTGCTAACGGCATCGCGGTGAGGGTGCGACGCTGTTGACGCAGGGTGCAGTCAGGGGGTCGAAGACGAGGCGAGGTGGATAACGGGGAGAGAGAGAGATGAACGGGAGGGAGATGAGAAGTCGGGGCGGCTGGGTGATAGGGTTAGGGAAAATACAGGAGTATATATAGGAAGATATAGGGTTAGGGTTATGCAGGGGGTAGCGGGTTGGGTATTAGGGTGTAGGCTAAACGGGTGTGGGTTTTATATTGGGTATTGGGTCTTTTAATTAGGATTATTGGGTTTGTAGATTTGGGTTTATAGGGTAGAATCCAATAGGGGAAAAATAGGGTTTAAAATCCAATAAAATAATGGGTTTGGGTTAAAATATATTAGGGAAATAAAAATAAACAATAAAAATGTAATTAAACTTAGATAATTTTTAGAGACATTAAAAAGCAAAAATTTAGTAACAATAATAATAATAGTAATAGTAACAATAATAATAATAGAAATCAGAGTAATAATAACAATAATAAGATTGGTATTATAATATAAAAATCATAGAAAATAGTTACAAATAAAATTATTGATCAAAAATAGATTTTAATAGAAGATCCAACAATACATTCTAATAAAAGAATTTGAAAGCGGAAAAATAATTTACAAAAATTTTAAATATAGAAAATACATGGAAAATACGTATTTGCAAAAATAGGGGTTACAATTAGTGACACTGTTAGGGTAGTAACTTATGGCTATTACTACTTAACCTTTATTTATTATCATTTCGCCGAAGGGAAAGAGTTGGTATTAAGGGTGATACCTTATGATCCGACCTGTTCTATAGGTCAACACTAGGTGGTGTTATTGGTTGTACCCAACCTGTCAAAAGGATACGGTCTGTGCCTTCTTACATGAGTTAGGAGTACGACATCCGTATCTCGTCTGTTAATTTCTGAAGTGTCGTGATAAGAACAAGAAGTTTTCCTGTTGGAACTAGGGGATGGACCCCCGGAATTCCGTCATGTTCTATGTCAAGAGGCGAACAGGCCATAGACTACGGTCTATGAGCTAGGGGGCCATAGGGGATGCTTCGAGCTAACATGTGTTGTAGTTAACTCCGAGGGTTTGTCAGATTTTTGAGTGAGGTCCGGTACGCAGGGCAATAGTGGCAAACGGGGACACCACTATATGACTGCAAAAGGCCGGATCAGACCGTTTCGAAGCAACCTCATCAATCACGTTGTATCTTCAGAAACATGTTGAGTACAGAGTAGAATTCATGACGTGGGTTCAAATTCCTATATATGAAGAAACGACTTGATATGGACGTATGTATTTATGAGGTGCATACTATCCAAATTCTCGCTTGCATTAGAATAAGTGCATCCTTGCATTAGTTAATCTTGTATTAGAGTCAAAGTCATAGCATACACTGACACATCAATTATATATACACATTTCTCTTTTCATCAATCTGTTTGTTTAAAGTTGAGATTCGCTACTAGTCAACAACCTTAAAGCATCAGTATATATACTGACGTCCCCACTTCAATAGGTACTGGATTGCAAAACTACAGGTACAGGATTCAGGAGGACTCAAGGCAAGAGAAGCAAAGTGTTGATTCTTATTTTCAATTGTAACATCTGTTGTAATTTATTTTATGTTGAGAAGCATCCATGTAAAGTACCAAGTGTAATTTATTATTCATTATACTCTGATGTAAATTTATTGAAGGTTTGTAACACTTGGGCTTGTAAGTTACTATAGTAACACTGATGTAATATATTGCAGTTTTATAACATTCGGACTTGTAATACATTGGTGTTAAATAAAAAGTTTTAAATTTTCCTATTTTTCGGTGTATTATCGCTAATTGAAGAAAAAGATTCTAGCTTATGTCACAGTTTTCCAGTGTATGGAAACAGGGCGTTACATACCCTGCCGGATTTAAACTAACACACCGAGAACTCAACCCTATACTGGCCATTCCTCAAAATTTACTATACTTTGCTGGTCACTACGAGCCTCACTCAGCTCCTAGAAACCACACATCTCAAATCAGAGATCTTCTAGGTTATTCTTACCCTCATTCATAAAAAAATCTCATATATTCATTCATAAGTCATTTTATCCTCTTATTCCTTTCCTTCAATTAATCAATCTCAAACAACTATATCGCTTATTACCCGTTATAACAAAATTTCAATAAGATTTCACATTGGCAAAACTTTACCAAAATAGCACAAGTCAAATTTTCCAAATTCATACTTTGGTTAACCCTTAATTCGTCATCTCAAATAATTTACATAAACTCTGCATTAAACTCATTTTCAAACGATATAAATTCTAGAATGGATCTAGATTAAGACAATCAAATTTCACTCTTTTAATCAAGCTTAATTTAAAGCGAAATAACTCCAAAACTTACGTTTTAATGTAAACTAGTTTGCACCGTAATTTGTCCACAAAATAATTATTGAATTAATATATATAATCTTGTCAAAATATTCGATTAATACCATATATTAATTTAAACTTTTTCTCAAAGAAAAATGGTTTTAAAAAATGATAATAACAAACCAACACCATCAGTGATCGAACCAGAGCGATCGTCACCCGCTCTAAACCACACACAACAACCAGAATTCTAACTTACTATTCGTATAGAACTCTACACAAAATTTTCTATATGTTTTTGTCCACTGTTTTCTAATTTTCTGAAGATCTTAGAAAAGAAAATAGCCCCAAGGAATTGAACTCGCGACCAACCAGACCCACGCCAACCACACATGAGATGACAAAGATGCCATCCAACCACAATGTCTATAATAAGAACAAAAATCTTAATGTGTAAACTCTTTGTGTCTATATTCTAACATTTATCCAGCATGACCAAGATTTAATCTTGCAATATCTCTCGCTTTCTTACAGCATATATACGATTTCTAATAAACTTCCAGAGAATAACTTTATTCGAACTAGTATAATTTGCCATGAAGTTATGTATAAATCAATCTTCATTCATTTAGCATCACCCTCGCATATAATTTACGTGCATAAATTCTCACTATCAAAACTTAAAATTTCATTCTATTGAGTTAATCCATATGAGCAATAATCATTCAATAATTAGAATTTCTAGAAGGAAACTACATACCAATTTCAAAAGCATAAAATTTAATTAAATTTTATGCAATCCTTAAACATGATCCAAACTATATCAATTTCAACAAAATCATGAGAAACTTCTACACACATACATCCATTTCATGTCTAATTTTACTCTTCAAGTACATATCTACAACTAGCATGAACAATTCTATAAAAGTATTAGACATCTCGGAAATACCCACACATATATATCTATATAGCTTGCAAATTCTAACAAAGGTAAATTAGAAAGGCAAGGAATGCCTACCTAGATGTTTTTTTGATTTTTTGATAGGCTCGGGTTAAAGTAGCTATAACGATTCTGATTTCTCGTGCACGCAACTTGTCGTTATGATCCACTTCCTGGTACACTTCCGACATGCATCGAAGGAAAAAAGAAAAGTAGAGGATGGAGTTTGAATGAGAAGGAGTATATATATATATATATATATATATATATATATATATATATATATGCTCCGCTTCGTGCTACACTTCCGGCATGCATCGAAGGACTTCCGGCATGCATCGAAGGGAAAAGAATATATATGCTCCGCTTCGTGCTACACTTCCGGCATGCATCGAAGGAAAAAGAAAAATTGGGATATATATATATATATATATATATATATATATATATATATATATATATATATATATATAATGGGGGGTTCGGGATGTCAGAATGGAAGAAGAAAAATGGAGTATGAGAGAGTGGGGATGTATATATATATATATATGTGTGTGTGTGTGTGTGTGTGTGTGTGTGTGTGTGTGTGTGTGTGTGTAGTGAGTGGACGGTGAGAGAGTGGGGATGAAGGTGGGAGAGAGAAGTTTGGGGAGTTTTTGTGAATGAAAAGATGGAGAAGAAAGATGAGAGTGGGTATATATATATATACAGAGACAGAGTGTGTGTGGTTTTATTTCAAAAAAGAAAAAAACTACCCATGATATAAGAAACAACCACCATTATCTCCGTCACTTTGACTAAGTCAAAAGTCTCTCTCACATTTTTCAAATTGGCTGGCCAACCAAGTGGGGAAAATGCACCGGTATCAAAAGGGTCAAAACAACATGAACTACACAAAATCTCATGTATATACAATTCCATTTTTTATCCAAACCAATAAGATTTTGAGTGAGTTAGTTTAATTAAAAGGATAAGAGTAAGCATGGGTTTCGAATGGATTTTTATGCACATGAAAATACACAATACAATATTTTTAATTATTACTTAATATAATCATATATACTACCAAAACTAATATGAATTTAAAATAGAGCTAGTTTAAATTAATCATAATGAGAAAAATTTTTATGCACGTTTCATTAATTCTATATATGTATACATCAATATAATAACACGTGCATACAAAAAGGAAAACACATGTAAAGCACGCGTGGGAAAAATATTTAAAATAAAATATTTTTCCGAAAACAACATATATTTGAGTTGGCACCAAATAGGAGAAAATGAATTCAATTTTCAAAAACAAATTTGAACAAAATAAATTATTGAAATACGTAGAAAATACGTAGAATATTTTATAACGTTACAGATATTACACGTAACGGCACAAAATACATGTGCATAACACATGTGGTCCAAAATTGTAATAACTCAATTTTTCGGGGTGTTACACTCTTCCCCCATTAGAAAGTTCTGCCCTCAGAACTTACTAGAGAACGGTTGTATCTTGAACACACCTTATAAAGAATTTGAAAAATAAATATAGTATCAAAATACATAATGTAGAAAATAAAATAAACATAAAATTAAATAAATATATTATAAAATATGAGTATCAAGTATGATATACGATGTTAATAAGCGTACAAAGCAAGAAAGATTAATAAGGACCAAAATCACGGAAGTATTAAATAAACTAGAAAAATGAGTAGGATAAAGGAAATTTGATAGTGAAAGATAATGTAGTTTAAAAGTACTCTTTATACAAAATGATAATAGGTTAAGTACTAGACATATAATAAAATATAAATTAAGTAATCGATTGTGAAAGAAATTGAAAAACAAACCAAATTGAAAAGAATAAAGAGAAGCGTAGCAAAATAGATCTTTTAATGAATTATTAATAAGCTGATATGGCTAAAATAGGATTAAATCGAAGCCGTTCAAATGGGGCACGAATCTTAACGCTCATAGTGGCAAAATGGTAGTCTTACCTACAAACGGGTTCGAGATAGGAACTGGGTCTCTTCTCTAGTGCCTAACAACCAATGAACGGATCTGCTCAGCTGGGTGCTGGTCCCAACCTGTTAAGAGATAGTTCAGGAAGATAGGGAGAAATCTTGATCTGTCCTTATCCGTAGGAGGTGGTTCTAATTAACCACTTCTATCTAGCCACACCGAAGAGTAGAGATTCGTTCTCATCTTGAAGCAGATCCCCACAGCGACTATAAGAACCCCCTACCTCCTACCGTTACGAGGTGACCACTCTTTGCCTACCTAAAGTTCTTTCATATTTCTTTCTGAGTACTGACAAGAGCGTTGGAGGGTTCGTCGCTAGGATCAACCCCGATGTTTCGAACTTTCGTGCAAGTCAATGGGAGAAGCCAGAGGCCAGCCCAACAACGGTGGAAGTGGTCTGATTTGACCCATTCGGTTCCTCTCGAACTCAAAAATTTATCTAATTGCCCCCACACCGAAATCAGTGGCAACAGATTGGTGCCGTCTGTGGGAACCTCGAATAACAGTCCGGCCCTACTCCATCGGCAAAGCAGCTCTCAGCCATGCCTCCAAAGTAAGGGAAGTTTGCAGTCTCCAACGGCCGAACAACTTCCATCCCTCATCCTCCTCCAGAGAGCCTCCCTACACCTGTCCAGCTAGTTCGACAGATCGAACAACCGATCCCTCAACCTGATCTGCCACCCCAAGGGGTTTAAGTCACTGTTTGAGAACCATCTCGCCGAAGTCGCCAGAAGCATCCCCTTCACCAGGTTCACATCTCCGTACACAATCCTTCCTCTGACTCTATGGCCTCCTATAGCCCTCCAACACCGAAGGATCTACGAGATGTTCTCAATAACTGGCAAAATGAGCCGAATCTTCGGATCTACTTGGACGACAGTTAGACCCGTGATGGGAACCCCCGCTGGGAGCATCAGAGGGACCGTTCACCCCGCCAGACGGATCGTAGAGGGTCCAACTCCCCTAGGAGGCAGAGGGAGTAACCTCAGCATCGCCGAAGAAGAAGTCGCTCCCCAGCTGCCCGTCCTACAGCCCGAGCCCATCGGGAGCAGGAGGCCCCAGTGACAAGGGCAAAGTTCCAATAGTTCCAGGAGGCAGTCCTACGGGCACTCAATGTCGCCCTCAACAACGACCAACGGCCTCCCAGTCCTCGTCTGGCTCCTAACCATTGCTACCGTTCTCTTAGTCCTAGGCCGGTTCTGAGCCATCGTCGTCCCTCTCCCAGTCCTCGGCCTACTCAAAGCTATCGCCACCAAAGTCCCAGCCCTCCTCCACATGAAGACGAGTCTCGGGGTTCAGCAAGGCATGATCGAAGGGAGGCCTCGGTCTACTACTGTCTCCACGAGATGGAGAGGTGCCTCGGTCAGCTCGATAGAGAGGAAGAACAACGGGCGAGGAACCTTCGCCCGAGCAGGCCCCCGTTCTCTCGAACTATCATGGAGGCCCCCGTTCCAGAGAACTTCAAGCCTCCGCATTTCGAGACATAACGGGGAGTCGGATCTCGCAGATTACATTGAGTGTTTCAAAACTCTCATGATGACCCACTATGCCTCTGATGCCCATCTCTGCAAAACCTTCCCAGTGACCCTCAAGGGTCCTGCTCGGGAGTGGTATTCCAGACTCGCTTCGGCCTCCATTTTCTCCTTCGACAATTTCTACGGTCTCTTGCTCACCCACTTCGTGAGCAGCCACCGCTCTGAGAATACTAGCACCTCTTTGCTCTTCCTCAGCCAAAGGAAGGGCGAACATCTGAGGGACTATGTCAAGCGGTTCACGGGGGAGGATAGATCTATCGCCTCTCTAGATCAGTCTGTGGCCTCGGTAGCTTTTCAGTCTAATGTTATCAATCCCGACCTTAGGGCATCCCTGGCAAAGAAGCTTCCTCGGGACTTCTCAGAGCTCCTCCTCAAGAGCGAGAAGTACATTAGAGTTGAAGAAGCTCTCAACTGCCCCACCTTTGAGGGGTCATCTTTCAGGAACAAACGGAAGACTGCTGTGGAAAAAGGAGCTAAGAAGCTCCAAAAAGACAACAGAGGTCAACGTCGCCCTCCTCTCCGCTTTGAAAAGTTCACTCCGCTTAATGCGAGTGTTTCCGCCATCTTGATGGAGATTGAGAATGAGGGTATCCTACTGCCGCCTCCAAAGATGAACACCCCCGGAAAGAAGAGAACCCGGGATAAGTGGTGCCGCTTCCACCGGGACCATGGGCACGACACAGACGACTGTCGGGCCCTAAAGGACGAGATTGAAGCCCTCATTCAAAGAGGGCAGCTCACTCGGTTCATGGGGAGGGACAGAGCCGATCCACCTCCACCCCCTAGGGGGGATAACAGGCGAATCGAACAACATGTGGAGACCCTGGATGTCGAAGCAGAGGCCATCCTACACCTTATACACAGAAACCCAATGGGGGGAGATTCCAACTCCTCCCAAAAAGCCTTCGTTCGGGAAGTGAATGCCGTGCAGAGCCATCCCCCTCCGAAGGGCTTTGGGGTCCCTGTCACGTTCTCTGATAGAGACTTGGAGGGCGTCCGCATGCCCCATTGCGATGCTCTTGTTATTAACCTCCGAATGGCCAATTTCGACGTACACCGAATCTTGGTGGACAATGAAAACTCGGTTAATATTCTTTTTTTGGAGGTGTTCAAGGACCTCTAGCTGTCGAGAGATCTGTTCAAGCCAGCTGGCTACACTCTCCATGGATTCACCGGGGTGCCGGTGACAATCAAAGGGGTTATAACCCTCGACGTGATTGCTGGAAAAATCCCGGTCACCCGCACGGAGCCGATGGACTTCATGGTGGTAAATGTAAAAGCCACCTATAATGTTATCCTAGGTCGACCAGGTTTGGCCGCACTCTAGGCCATCTCTCCGACCTATCATATGAAGATCAAGTTCCCTACCCCCGCAAGAGTGAGAGAAGTGAGAGGGTGCCAGGAGGCGGCTCGCAAGTGCTACATGACCTCAATGGGACGCCCGGTCCTATCCCCTGAAGCCCTCGAACTCCTACGAGAAGGTAGCTAGATCATCTCCGAGTCGATTGACGAGCTGGAAGAAGTGGCCTTCTCGAAAGAAGATGCCACCAAAACTCCGAATCAGCATGGCCCTTTCCCCCTCCATCAACAAAGACATCTCCCAATACATAAGGGAGAACCGCGATCTCTTCCCTTGGACCGCGGCGGATATGCCAGGGATCTCAAAGGAGCTCTTGATGCACCCCCTCAGTGTCGCCCTGGGAGTCAAGCCCATCGAACAGAAGCGGCGTAAGTTCGCTCCCGAGCGCCAATAGGTGATCAAGGAACTGGTCGAGAAGCTCCTGAATTCCCAATTCTGTTGATTGTTGGATTTGATGACTACAACACAATGTAAAGTTGTGCTACTTCTTATATATTGCAGGATGTATCAATGTCAATAGCAAGTGTGATACACAAAGGCAAAGTGGATCCAATGAAGCTCTCAAAGACAGTTTGATCAAGCTACAAAGTTCTAAGTTCAAGACAAGATTGATCAAGCAAGCTTCAACAACTAAAGACAGTGGCTCAAGCTCAAATTCAAGACTCAAGATCAAGACAAGATTTAGTGATTTAGTGTGTTTTATTAAATGTCTTGTAAACAATTGTAATTTTATTTCTTTGAGTCTTAAAATGATGTAATAGCCTTGTCACACACACACACTCACACATTTCTTTATAATTGAGTGTTTTTCACAAATTTAAAGGTCGAAACAAGCTTGATTAAGATCAGCTGTTGAATACCAGTCGAATGTACTAGTATGAAACTGTCTAAACTTTTTCAAACTCTGGCCAATCGACTCATCATAGCAACCTAGTCTACTGTTCAAGTTGTTTCGACATATTTCAGAGTTTAAAACTTGTCTTTTGAATTCAAAGGTTTTATATCCGTTTTAAATCAGTTTTATTAACTATTTTACAACGTCCTAGTGATTCCTCTCTATAAAAAGAGTCTAGGAATCACCTTGGAAAGGTTCCAAGAATTTTGATAAAAGTTTAAGTTTTTTGCTTTTGAAAAATAGAACAAGTATTCAAACAAGCATTCACAGTCTTCTAAGTCTTTGTTCTCTGAAATCAGTTTAGTATAACAGTGAATTCGTTTTAGACTGATTTCGTAAGTTGACCTATTAGCCTCCATACAAAAATCATAATCACAACAAGGCTATAGGCTGTTGTAACTCTTTTATTGTTTTCTTTCACTCTCGGGTTGTGAGAGTGGTCCTCTCGGTTGGAGAGTGGGGCTCTAGGTTGTAGAGTTAGGTTTTCACTCTTGGTTGAAGAGTGAGTTTGCTCTCTCTAGTGGTGAGAGAGGTCTGCGGGTTGGACAAGGTTATTGTCTAAATGTCGTAGGGTATTCTTGTATTTTTTCAAGAATAATGAAAAATCTTAAGTGGATTGCTTGGGGACTGGATATAGGTCGGAAGGACCGAACTAGGATACATCGCTGTGTACTCTATGGTTGATACTCTCTGTGGTTGCATTTTCTTTATTTGCATTTTTAATATCTCTGTGAAACTTGTCTGGCAAGTTGACTGTCCCTCTTCTATAAGTCGACTGATCAGACTGGTATAACTTAATCTTCGAAACTTTTCTGACAAGTCAACTGAGTTCCACTATAAGTCGACTGGTCAAACTTGTATAAAATAATCTTCTATTCTGACAACCCAGTCGACTGTATTCCCTTTTCAAGCCGACTGGACACTAAGAAAAAGTTCAATTTCGTTACTATTTTTTATACAACACTACTCACCCCCCTCCCCCCCTCTAGTGTTTCTTACCTTGCCTACAGAATCCAACGCTTGGTATCAGAGCCTGGTTGAGTGCAATGGCAACTACTTCTAAAGCAAGCCAATACCATGAAGGTCAATCCACATAAAGGCCACCCCTATTCGATGGAACCAATTACAACTATTGGAAGTGTAGAATGAAGATCTACCTTCAGTCCATCAACTATGAGATATGGAACATGACGGAGATCGAGTACACCGCTCCTACCATTCCATATGCACAATGGAACGACGACTATAAGAGCGAAACAATGAATAATGCAAAGGCGATGAACGCTCTATTTTGTGCCCTTACCAAGGAGGAGTTCAATCGTGTATCCAATGCAACAACAGCGCATCAAATTTGGCATACACTCGAGGTAACTCATAAAGGAACTAATAAAGTTAAAGCGTCTAAAATATCTGTTCTTGTACAAAGGTTTGAAATGTTCCGCATGAAGGAGAACGAGAATGTATCTGAAATGATCACAAGGTTCACGGATATTACAAACTCTTTTGTGGCACTTGGAAAGACGTACACTCAAGCCAAAATGGTGAGGAAAGTACTTCGTGCACTAACACCCGAATGGGAGAGGAAGACCACCACCATAGAAGAGGCCAACGATTTAACACAACTCTCTCTTGAGAATCTTGTGGAAAATCTTATGGCGTCTGGGGTACAACTTGAAGAATGCAAGAAGGATCAAGAACCTCAACAATCAAAGAAAAAGACTCTAGCATTCAAGGCCATGTCGGACTCTGAGGATGAAGAAGAAGATGAGGAAGAGATAGCCATGTTCACGAGAAAGTTCAAAAAGTTTCTAAGGAAAGGTAAATTTTATTCAAAATCTAAGGATACTAATGAACTTCTAACTTGTTTCAAGTGTAACAAGAGAGGACATATAAAGAAGGATTGTCCACTAGAGTATGCGAAATCTAAAGGAAAGACTTTCAACTTCAAGAAGGAGAAGTACACCAAGAACAAGAACATGAAAAACAAAAAGGTGTATCAAGCAACTTGGGACGATAGCGACTCTTCATCGGAAGAAGAAAGTTAAGAGACAAACGAGGTTGCTAATGTATGCTTTATGGCTTCACAAAATCAAGTAAGTGATGATTATGATTCGAATGATTTATTAAATGCGTTCAATGAGATTTTTCAAGAGCTTAAAAAAGAAAAAATTAGAACTAAAAACTTGGAGAAAGCAAATCAAACACTTTCCCAAGAAAATCTTGACTTAGATAAAGAAGTCAAGTCTTTAAATTCTCGACTTTCTAGTTTGGATATAGATCTTATATCTCTTAAGAAAAATTATGAAGAGATATCCAAAAAGTATCTAAATTTTATAAAGGAAAGGAGAATTTAAATGATGTTCTCCAAAATCAAGTTCAATCTAATAAGATATTTGGACTTGGTTTTCAAAAGTCTCTTAAAAAACCTCATGTTACTAAGAACACTAGTGTAAATAAGCTTGAATCTATTTCTAGTGTTAAGAATAAACTATATGGTTTTTTTGAAAAAGCTATAACTGTAGTTTTAATAAAAAAAAAGCAAGTCTGTAGTTCAGACCAGTCGACTGAACCATAATTTCAGTCGTCTGTCCAGAGGTTCTGAGTCTTATTCAACAAGACAAAAATCTCAGATAAGTCGACCTATTACACCTCCCAGTCGACTGGATTTCAGTAACTGTCGACTGAAAGGTTCGATAAAGTTGACTGGACAGAGCAAAAATATCTAGGTTCCAGTCAATCTGAGTCAGAAAGATAGTTTTACTTATATTAAATCATATATTCTTGCTGTATGTAATTCTGCAGATTATATTCCTGCATTTGGTGGAAAATCAAACTCACTTTGGGTTTGGTTTTCCAAAAACTAATATCTTTTGGGCCCAATGAAAAGGGTACCATATTCACATTGTAAATTTTATAGGAACCTAAAAGTGAACGTTGGATACTTGACAGCGGATGCTCAAAGCACATGACTGGTCATGCCAACCTCCTATCTTTCATTAAAGAGATTGATGGAGGAACAGTCACATTCGGGACAACAACAAAGGGAAGGTTATTGGAATAGGCATGGTCGGTAAGCACACTAACCCTTCAATAGAAGATGTTTTACTTGTTAATGGTCTTAAGCATAATTTATTAAGTATTAGCTAATTGTGTGATAAGGGATATAAAATTATTTTTGAAAAAGATGCATGCTTAATTTATGACTCTACCTTGCAAAATATAATTTTTTAAGGAATTAGGAAGAATAATATTTATGAATTATGTTTAAAATCAACTGAATTTTCGAATGATTTTTGCTTAGTAGTTTCTAATAATGATTCTTGGCTTTGGCATAAGCGATTTGGCCATGCGAACATGAAAAATATTTCTAAATTGTCTAAATACAACCTAGTTAACGGACTGTCAAGACAATCCTATAAAAAGGATAAGTTATGTGATGCATGTCAACTAAGTAAACAAATTAAATCTACTTTTAAGACAAAAGAAGTAATTCCAACTAGTAGGCCTCTCGAATTAATCCACATGGATTTATTTGGCCCTACTAGAGTTGCTTCTTTATATAAAAGTAGGTATGTATTTGTTTTAGTAGATTATTTTTCACGATTCACTTGGGTTTTCTTTTTAAAATATAAGAATGATGCTTTTGATGAATTTGCAAATTTTGTAAACAGATTCAAAATCAAAAGTCTCTAACCATAGTCACTATTAGAAGTGATCATGGTGGAGTATTTGAAAATGAAACATTTTCAGAATATTGCAACAAGAATGGTATAACACATTCATTTGCATTTCCTAGAGGTTCACCACAAAATGGAGTGGTCGAAAGAAAGAATATGACTTTGCAAGAGTGTGCACATACCATGCTTGTTGAAAGCAATTTACCTAAGTATTTTTGGGCTGAAGCTGTTGCTACTTGTTATGTTTTAAATAGAATTTTGATTAGACCTAAGCTTAAGAAAACATGTTATGAACTATTTTTTGATAAAATTCCTAAAGTATCTTATTTCAAAATATTTGGATGTAAGTGTTTCATTTTAAACACTAAAGATAATTTAGATAAGTTTGATCTTAGATCTAATAAAGGAATCTTCATTGGATACTCAAATAGGAGTAAGGCATATAGGATCTTCAATAAGTCAACTTTGACTATTGAAGAATCCATGCATGTTTCATTTGATGAATCTCTGACTTCATCTACTGTTATTAAAGGTGATGAAACTGATTTGTCACCTTTAAATAACGTCATTAAATCTTTAGAGCAGACTACCCTAGTGGATATGTCGACCGATAAGGAAATTAAGTCGACTGATGTGAATCAGTCAAATGATGGACAAGTCAAGTCAACTGGTCCTGTTGTAATGACTTAAACTTTACCAAAATCTTTTGTTGAAGATAGAGATCATCCTCATGAATTAATAATTGGTGACATCTCACGTGGTATTCAAACCAGATCTCATGTTAACATGATTTCTAATATGGCTTTCTTGTAAGATTTTGAACCTAAAAATATACAAGAAGCCTATGAGAATGAGTTTTGGATGAATGCCATGCAAGATGAATTAAACCAATTTATAAGAAATGATGTATGAGATTTAGTTTCACGACCTCCTGACCATACTATAATTGGTACCAAATGGGTATTCAAGAATAAATTAGAAGAATCAGGACAAGTCGTTAAGAACAAAGCTAGATTAGTTGCTCAAGGGAATAATTAGGAAGAAGGCATAGATTTCGATGAAACATATGCTCTTGTTGCTAGACTAGAATCAATTAGGATCTTGTTATCTTTTGCTTTCTTTATGAACTTTACACTTTTCCAAATGGATGTTAAAAGTACTTTTCTTAATGGTTTTATAAAGGAAGATGTTTATGTTAAGCAACCACCTTGTTTCGAACATGAACAATTTCCAAACCATGTTTTTAAATTGAAAAAGGCTTTACATGATCTTAAACAAGCATCTCGTGCTTGGTATGATCAATTGAAGAATTTTCTTTTAGAAACTGGTTTTGAAATAGATAAAGTAGATACTACTTTGTTTATTAGGTGAAAAGAGACCGATATTTTGATCATACAAATATATGTAGATGACATAATCTTTAGTTCTACTAATAGTAATCTATGTCAAGAGTTTGCTAATACCATGAAAAATGAGTTTGAGATGAGTCACATGGGTGAACTCAATTATTTCCTTGGACTACAAATTAAGTAGTCACCAAATGGCATATTTATTAATCAAGAAAAATGTGCTAAGGAATTACTCAAACGGTTTGGCATGGATAGCACGAGTAGTAAGACCACACCTATGGCTACTACCACTATCCTTGACAAAGATGAATTAGGTAAGAGTGTCGATCAAAAACTCTATCGAGGTATGATTGGCTCACTCTTATATATAACTGCAAGTAGACTAGACATTATGTTTAGTGTATGTTTGTGTACTAGATATCAGTCAAGTCCTAAAGAGTCTCACTTAAAAGCTGTGAAACGTATTTTAAGATACATTAAAGGCACGTCTGAGTATGGTCTATTTTATCCACGCACCGATAATTTTTAACTTTTGTCGTATAGTGACGCTGATTTTACTGGCAGTAAAACTGACCGCAAAAGTAATAGTGGAACATGTCACTTTTTGGGACATTCTCTAGTCTCTTGGTGCAGAAAGAACCAAAATTCGGTATCTCTATCTACTACAGAAGCTGAATATATTGCTGCAAGTTGGGCTTATGCCTAAATTTTGTGGATGCAACAAACTCTATTAGATTATGGTATTTCTTTTTCAAAACCTGCAATAATGTGTGATAATACCAGTGCCATTAATTTATCTAAAAATTCGGTTCAACATTCACGTACAAAACACATTGATATGAGACATCATTTTCTACGTGATCATGTTTTAAAGGGAGATATATCTTTAGACTTTATTTCTACTGATAAACAAGTAGCAGATATCTTTACTAAACCACTTAAGAAAGACACATTTATCACATTAAGAAGAGAACTAGGAATTTGCAGTTTTTATGATATTTCTTGATTTTTTTTATATGGTAAGTCGACTTAGCAATAAGTTTTGGTCGACTTCCCAAGTATTTTTCGAGATGTATTTTTTCTGAGTTTTTTAGTGATCTAGACAGTCGACTGTGAACAGTAATCAGTCAACTGCCAGAAATATTACTTGTTATTTTTGTTTGATCTATTTTGCTCTCAACTAAGTCGACTGCTATAAAAATACAGTCAACTGTCGTGCTTCAGTCTGTCTTTTAGATTCGAAAACGACACTTTTTAGGTGATTTCTTTTACCCTTTCTTACCCTTTGACCGATCTGATCCCTTGATTACTCCTAGACTCAATCTCAGCCTTTGATTCTAAAGTAAAAAACCCTAGTTCCCCTATTTTTCATCCTTTCTATCTCTTTGAAGACATAGACAGTCGGCTGCTCCTCATCCTGCCGATTTCAGATTTTTGAAGCTCACAAATTGAAGACTTCGTTCAAATTTCGAGTCAATCTCTTGCTGAAGTTCTTTCCAAGATCTCTTGAAGTCCTGTTCTTCTCTTTGCCTGTTATTGTTGGTATAATTCCGTGATTTCTTTTCTTGTTTAGTATTTTGGGTTTGAATCATGCCTCCTAAAAGATCACGTAGTTCTAATGTTGAGGAAGGACAATCTTCTAGAAATTACCTTCAATATCTTAGGAACCCAAACCTTGTTGAGAAATCCTCTCATTTGTCAAATTGCTATCTTTCCAGGGAGATTTGTAAATTTTCCTAATTTAGAAAGATTCCATTTCGCCCCATTATTTGAACAATGTGGGTTATTTAACTTGCTTTCCCTTGTTAATCAACCGTATTACTATCCACAACTTATATATTTGTTTTATACAAATATGAGAGTTGTAAAAATCAGAGGATGGTAACGAAATATTTATTACTACTACGGTAAAAAATATTCGTATGAGGTTGACTCTTACTAAATTGGGAATCATTTTGGGTATTTCATCTGAAGGATTAGATTTAGGGGAGGTTGATATGGATGACGACTCTATCCATTCCAAAATCTTTTTGCCAAATTGCGGTCCCCCAATGTCTAACCAAACAATTACACCGCTCGCTAAGCTAGTTGCAAGAATTTTGTAGTATAACATTATCCCTAAAACGAGGAGTTACGATCAATTTTTCCACGAGTTGCAATAAGCTGTCTATGCCATTTTTGGCAACATTCAAGTCAATTGGAGTCGAGTCATTTTCAATCGTCTTCATAAGGATCATACTTCTTTTCTTCCTTTTGGTGCAATACTTACTCACATTTTCAATTTCTATGAAGTTGATCTTACTTCTGAGTCTTGTGTTGTTACTAATTATGAGTCTTTTGATCATGCAAGTTTAGCTCGTATGAAGATTTTTCACTCTCCTCCTCAAAGAAATACCCCTCCTATCCCCTTAGCCACTTCAGCTCGTCGGTCTTCTGCTTCTAGTTTATCTCGTCCTCATGCTGATTTTGATGATCCTAGCAGTCTTTACACTTCTGTAAATTATCTCATGGATCGTCAGGACACCCTTGAAACCAGTATTTCCCATCTTACTCACTTGTTCACTTTCCAATTTCCACCTCCACCTCCTCCCTCTCAAGGTGCCGCAAATGATAATAAAGACGAAGATTGATTAGCTATATCTTTTCTATATTTTTCTGCTTCTTATGTATTTTCTATTTTATCTTGTCTTTTGAACAATGTACTTCGAATTTCATAAGTATAACTTTGCTTTGGTTTTGAATTGTGTTTGTTCTCTTTCAATCCGTTCCTTTTTATTTTTTCTCCTTCTCTTTTTCTGTTGATGCCAAAGGAGGAGAAAAAGCTTGTGTATGTTATATGTGTATATGTTGTATGTGTATGTTGTTTGCATTTGGTGCATGTTTTTGTGCATGTTTTTAACTTATGCATATTGCACATTAGTTAGGGGGAGCATTTGAATTTTTATTATTATTATAAGCTATTGTGTTGTCATCATCAAAAAGGAGGAGAATGTTGATTCTTGGTTTTGATGACAACACAATGCAAAGTTGTGCTACCTCTTATATATTGCAGGATGTATCAATGTCAATACCATGTGTGATACACAAAGGTAAAGTTGATCCAATGAAGCTCTCAAAGACAATTTGATCAAGCTACAAAGTTCTAAGTTCAAGACAAGATTGATCAAGCAAGCTTCAACTAAAGACAATGGCTCAAGCTCAAATTCAAGACTCAAGATCAAGACAAGATTCAGTGATTCAGTGTGTTTTATTAAATTTCTTGTAAACAATTGAAATATTATTTCTTTGAGTCTTAGAATGATGTAATAGACTTGTCACATATGCACACTCACACATTTCTTTATAATTGAGTGTTTTTCAAAAGTGTAAAGGCAGAAACAAGCTTGATTAAGATCAGCTATTGAGTACCAGTCAATTGTCATTTGGCACCAGTCGACTGTACTAGTACGAAACTGTCTGAACTTTTTCAAACTCTGGCCAGTCGACTCATCATGGCAACCCAGCCGACTGTTCAAGTTGTTTCGACATATTTCAGAATTTAAAACTTGTTTTTCGAATTCAAAGGTTTTATATCCGTTTTAAATCAGTTTTATTAACTGTTTTACAATGTCCTAGTGATTCCTCTCTATAAATAGAGTCTAGGAATCACCTTGGAAAGGTTCCAAGCATTTTGATAAAAGTTTAAGTTTTTTGCTTTTGAAAAATAGAACAAATATTCAAACAAGCATTCACAATTTGTACTCTGAAATCAGTCTAGTATAACAGTGAATTCGTTTTAGACTGATTTCGAAAGTTGATCTATTAGCTTCCATACAAAAATCATAATCACAACAAGGCTATAGGCTGTTGTAACTCTTTTATTGTTTTCTTTCACTCTCGGGTTGTGAGAGTAGTCCTCTCGGTTGGAGAGTGGGGCTCTAGGTTGTAGAGTTAGGTTTTCACTCCTGGTTGAAGAGTGGGTTTGCTCTCT
Source organism: Hemerocallis citrina (assembly GCA_017893485.1). NCBI lineage: Eukaryota > Viridiplantae > Streptophyta > Magnoliopsida > Asparagales > Asphodelaceae > Hemerocallis > Hemerocallis citrina. Next base: position 79,724,935 of record CM030365.1, on the reverse strand, counting down.
CTAGTGGTGACAGAGGTCTACGGGTTGGACAAGGTTATTGTCTAAATGCCGTAGGGTATTCTTGTATTTTTTCAAGAATAGTGAAAAATCTCAAGTGGGTTGCTTGGGAACTGGATGTAGGTCAGGAGGACCAAACTAGGATACATCGCTGTGTACTCTGTGGTTGCATTTTCTTTACTTGCATTTTTAATATCTCTGTGAAACTTGTCTGGCAAGTCGACTGTCCCTCTTCTATAAGTCGACTGATCAGACTGGTATAACTTAATCTTCGAAACTTTTCTGACAAGTCGACTGAGTTCTGCTATAAGTCGACTGGTCAGACTTGTATAAAATAATATTCTATTCTGATGCCCCAGTCGACTGTACTCCCTTTTCAAGTCGACTGGACAGTAAGAAAAAGTTCAATTTCGTTACTATTTTTTATACAACACTATTCACCCCCCCTCTAGTGTTTCTTGCCTTGCCTACTGGATCCAACATATTCATCCAGGAGGTGAACTACCCCGAATGGCTATCCAATGTGGTTATGGTCAAGAAATCCAAGCGGAGCTGGAGAATATGCATCGATTTTACCGACCTCAACAAGGCGTGCCCAAAAGATCCATTACCCCTTTCGAGCATCGATGCTCTAATCGATGCGACCTCCGGCCATGAGCTCCTCAGCTTCATGGATGCCTTCTCGGGGTATAACCAGATCCGGATGTTCCCTCCGTGTAACACCCCGCAAAATTGGAAATGACAATTTTGCTCTCGTGTATTATGCACATGTATTTTGTACCGTTCCTAGTAATATTTATAACATATTTTCATTATGCATTTTGATTTCTGACTATCTATGCATTTTCCTTATTTTGATTAAAATATTATTATACGTATAATGCACGTGTTTCCTACGTACGTAATAATTACGTCGTGGGATATATAAAATTAATAAATATATTTTCTTATTTTGTATTTTCATTATCTTTAACATTTTCCATCGATAAAACAAAATTTCGTATTTTTATGTTTTACGTGCGAAGTACGTGTTTTTCGGTGTGCGTATTTAAGCATATTTGTTTTTAATAAATTTCAGAGTGCGTGTGACACCCCATAATTTCTAAAATAATATAAACACACACATATATATATATATATATATATATATATATATATATATATATATATATATATATATATATATATATATATATATATTGAAATGAGTTGGCGGTTGGAAAATATATGCTTGATGGCATTATGCTTAAAGTAAATGGTATTAGTATATATAGTATATGAATATATGATTATATGTTCAGATTTGGTAATAGTAAAAATGTGTGAATATGTGTAATAAGGGGCCCACGGTTTGTATAAAAACGTTACAGGAATGGTCTGTATGTATATTAGCTTGGAAAAACATATAAGATAATATAGTGCAAATATGTGTAAGTGGATTATAGATGGAGGGCCCACGGGTAAGTGATGGCTGATAGTAATAATATGTTGTGATTTGTATGTGAGGTGGGGGGGGGCACGGATTTCATGATGGATGAAGCATTACTCTTCACTAGTATTATACATGTGCTGTGCACGTGGGGATAAATTGGGAGGAATGAAAAAGGAAAAAAAATTACCTACATGTGCGTTGCATGGGTTGGATTAAGGACAAAGGCCTTCTCCCATTATAGTAGTAGAGATGATATGCAGCAAAAGGCAATGTGCATGTTTGAATTAGTCAGTATAAGATGACGTGGTTGCTTCTCTGTTGGCTCACGGAATTCAAAGGAGAAGAGAGAGTGAATGAGAAAGTTAGGGTTTGGAGTAGGTGGGGAGATGAAAGTTTGGGAGTTTAGGAGTTAGGATATTGGAGAGTTTGAGGGGGGGAGTTGAGAAAGTGAAGGGTTGGGAAAATTAAATTGAGAAGTTAATTCTAAACACTAATTTGTCCTATAAATAGCACCCATCTTCTTCTCATTTCACACACCAAAACAAGAAAATCAAAATAAGAGAGAAAAAGAAAGAGTAAGAGGGTTCTTGTGTTTGGAGAAATTCTTGCTAGGAGAGGAGAATTTACTAGGAGGAGAAGCTCTTGCTAGGAGGAGGTGTCCTTTCTAGGAGCTAGGTGTTGGTTCCATATTTCTCATTCCCAATCTTCAAAAAGGTGGGTGATCCTATACTTTCTAATTGTAGGAAATGCATGCTATTTTGATTAATGAGTAGTATATTTTTTATGTGAAAATTAGAAGATAAATTCATGCTTTTATGTATGACAAATTGTAGAAATTTCGTTATTTATTAAGAAACAAAGTGTGGACATGTTGCTTGGAAATGAGAACAAAAATAAGGAGTAATTGTCATTTGTAAGTTAATATAGAAATTAGTAATTGTGAAAATATTTGAAGAGATTTCCTTTATGGTTAAAAGAGGTTTTTGTAAAGTAAAATGGGTTTACATTGCTCATTTAAATTGTTGTAAGAGAATAAAAAAATTTCTAGTTTAATTAAAATAAAGAATTACAACTCATGTAATAAAAAGAAATAGATTGAAATTTGGATAGATTATCAAATATGAGTTTTAAAATCCATGAGTTTCTGTTAGTAAGTAAATTTCAGTCTAAATGAATTATTAGTAAACTAATGAGAAGAATAGATCAAAAGAAGAATCAAGTGTTACTAAATTAAACAACGACAAAAACATTGAACAAAAGAATAATTTTGGTCCTCATGCCAATCAGTCGCAATAGACTTTCTGGTTAGTTTAAGCCGTTTAAAATCGTTACTGTAGCAGCCTGTGGGTTGTGAGTTCGAAACTCCATAGCCCCCTTTCTTTTCTATTTCGGTTTTAAATAACTTACAGACCGAGTTCTGGGATAAGAGAGATCGGGTTACCCTATGTGACAGCATAGTCACTTGGGACTTTTGGCTAGCAGCTAACTCCTTGGGCATTGGTTGAAGGTCACGGGTTTGAAACCCTGTGACCTGAAGTTTGTAACTTTTTTTTATTTTTTTTGTGATTTAATGAGTTTAAATGCATCATAAAATTAAAAAAAAAATTGGGGAAAAATCCTAATGTTTATAAAATATGATGGAGAATTTATTAAAATAGTTTCGAAGATTTTCTATGTATATTTGAGGAGTAAAAGAGACATTCTTGAGATAGAATAAGATTTTGTTCTCAAGTTAAATTATTTTTTTGAAACATGAGTTTCATCCTTAGAAGTAAGATTTTGATGTGAGAATTAGTTTCTTTTGTTAAGATATTGCAATTATGTTGAATGTGAAATTTCTAGATTTCTATATGTACTCAAATTGACAATGAGTTTAAAATTAGATGAATGCATGAGTAGAATCATTGATTGGAAAGAATTAAGAGTGAAAAAGTAAAACATGATTAGTGCTAAAAATGAGACATTGATTCGTGCTAAGGTGAAACATTAATTTAAGTTGTGAATTATTTTCTCTTGAAGAGATTGTATTTGATTAATTGGAGATACTTCATGAGTTTAAAATTTGCAAATGAAATTGCTATTGTAGTTGATTCACTAAGAGAATTATGATTGATGTTAAATAAGACATAAATCAAATTGTGGATAAGTTAGAGACATGAAAATATCTAAGTTAAGACATGTTTATTAAAGGGTATGTGTACCTATGATTTTCTTGTACATGATAAGTTATGATTTAGAGTTAGTGAGACCTCGGTACCGGCATTATTGAATTGAAAAGAGTTGAGATATGAATTGAGATATGGCCGTGGAGCTATCTCGTAATTTTTGTTGATTAAGTCCGGTAGGAGGTAAAACTAATTCTAGGTATGAAAATTTATTCATATCTTGAACTAAATAATTATGTACATAAGTGAAAATGTAGTAAACCTGGGCAAACGTAAGTGGGTTGCTCTATATAGTCAGCGGTGGATATCCGTAGCTATAGACCCAGTCGGTAGACTGTGGTTGCTCTGTGAGAGACGGGCTTTTATATTTGAATCCGGAATTATAAGGACGGGTCAGCGGTGGATTCCAGGATCTTAAGTAATCGGGTAGATAGTTTTTATTTTGCCGTACTCCAATGTATATGCGTATACCGGGACTAGAGGGGCACTTGCAGGATGATTCGCACGATGTGGTATCTATGATAATAGTCAGCGGTGGACTTCGGGGCTGGAATTCAAATTCGTGGAATGATCTAAACCTTGTCTTATTACTGGGTAGTTGTCATGGCGAGGGATCGAACCCTTTATTGTGGAGTACGTAGGCACTTGCCCTCGGACCTATATAGTATGGGTTGCATAGAATCCGAACAAGTGTGTATTAGTATCATTCTAGTATAAAAACGTGTGCATTAGGCATTAAGGCATGTCATACACTTACATATTTAGCGTAGTCACGATTTATCACTTTATGTTCATTCAATTTTGTGATTTTGATAAAGTAATGAGATCGTTATATGTACGGCATAGAGAGGATAGCCGAGTATAACACTTTCGTCAGTTGTAAGTGACTGACGTGCCCACAGGTTGATATGCAGGTAATGGACTATTCATGAAGGAATAAAGCTATTTTGATGCAATCGATGACTTATTTGATAAAGTTGTACAAGTTGTATATTGTTATCAATGTTGTAATTTTTTTTCTTCTACTATGTAAATGAAATGTAATTGAACTCCGATGTTGTTGAAAAAGTTTTAAATTTCCTTGTAAAATTGTACTAAGTGAAGTAAAGATCATGTGATATCTCGAATTCGGTCTTATTTGGAATTTGGGGTGTTACAGATGGTCTCGGAACACGCTTCACAAGTAGTACAAATTTATGACAATGACACCTTAGAGTGGACATTAGAGTGTGAGTTCAGTCTATAGAGATTTAAATGTAAGTGTTTTACGTTTGTGTTGCTCTATACACTGATGTTTTCTCTTCCTTTTTTTCTTTTGGATGGCTGGAGTCGTGAATGAAAGTTGTTATTGAACTTGCATTCAACTTCATTCGTGATGCTCTTCTCGTATACATTGATGTGAGATTATATGCGAGCATGCTCTCCCTGGGTATCAAAGTGGCAGAGTGGAAGCGTGGTTGGTTGACCCTACATTCATGATACCTTACACACTTCCCTTTTCAATTTTTTTTTCTTTTTGAGAATTTTATCATAATACTTTTTAACATTTAATATTTTTCAAATGAATATTTTCTTATACTATTGATCACTTGAATATCTATTATTTTGTTTATTTTCCCTAGTCTTGATCTTTTTGAATTTGTTTTATCTGTCTTCCAATTTTAAAGATTTGTCCTTCGTGTTTTTGTGTCACTCTATATTTATCCGTTTACATTTGTTATTACTTTTCGTATTATTTCAACTATTATTTTCTTCATTAATTGTGTCTATTATATTTTAAATTTTGCTTATGAATTTCGCTTACGTGCATTCATTTTATATGACTTGATTTATGTGATACTATATTATCTTATCCTATATGTTTTTGACCTACAATTTTGTTTTATTATCTACACTCAATACTATTGTTATTGCATATTATCTACTAATTTGTTTTGTTAATGATTGATCCGACAGAAAAGGGATAGTGAAGAGATCTTGGCAGAATTGCCACATATGAAATCCAAACAATTTTTTTTTTTTGAGAAGGTGACACCCGGATTTATTATTAGTCGCCACTCAATAATTTTGTGATTTTATGCTTCTTCAATATAGTACATACACTACAAAATTATCGTTTTTATTTGTGTTTATGTCTCGAGCATATGCTTCACACTCTTTTCTTCTGAATAATATTAATCATTTTTCATTTCTACAAATTTTGTATATCCTATATTTGAAGACTATTTTAATATTTTTGTCGTTGTAATTTCCTATTTCATTTGCAACATTTTCATCCATTTTTAGGTCACTAATTTCGAACATAATACTATATTTTATTAAACACCCAATATCCAAGTATACATGGAAAATTACATCTTTCCATCTTTCGTTTTGGTGCAACCTAATATCGAGAGGGCAAATCTGCAAGTAGACGTCAATGAGAGCAAACTGCAACTGGACATCGGGGAGGCAAAGTATGCAACCGAATGTTCAGAAGGAAAACTACAATCGAATGTCAGGGAGGCAATTCTGCAACTTGAGATCGTAGAGGCAAGTCTGCAGTTGGATACCAACAAGACGAACCTACACCAGAAGAAGATTGCCTACTTTAATAAACCCTATTTTGTTTTCTATAATGTTTACTTACCACTACACTATTTTTGTCCTAGCTTATACTATTTTACAACCTAGCATTACATTATTTAAACTGATTTCTATCTTATGTGTGTATTTACTACTTAGTATCAACTATCGTCATCCTAATATTTTGAATCTTTCAGCATTTCATACTGCTTTATCGCATTTCACTTTGCTACTAGCTTATCTTGGAATTGGTGTCTACTCACCTAACAAAAAAATTTAATAAATAAATAAATAATAATAATAAAATTTGGTATTTATACTTTTCTTTAAAGTTGTTTCTATATGATTAGTCTTCGCATTATTTCAATAATGTATTTTACTACTATGATGTTTTGTTTTACTCCTACAAGTCATCTATAATTTTCGTTTCACCTTATGTTTTTGGTGCCTATATACGTATATAATTTTGTATGTTGGTTTTTCCTGCTCTACTTGACAATTTAAAAGTATTTCGATGTATGCATTCTAATTTTCAAATTGTATGTATAATTATCATATTTTCCTTACAAATTATTTTATAATATTAATTGTTATACAAAAATTATTTTTATGTTGTCTATACTTTTAACTAAATCTCATTCTCATTTATTTTTCAAAACCGTTATCCAATAGTATTCTTTTAAATTGCCAATTCAAAATTTTGTCATACGGTACCAACTTAGTTTTGCGATTTTATTATTCTATCGCTTACTACTTTGAAAGATTTTGACTACTAAACTCACTTATAAATTATCTCTTAGCTATGTTTCTCTTCATTGCATTGTTTTCCGAACTATTCCGCAATTAACGACTTAATTGATTTGTCCTTTTGCATGAAATTTTTTTTTCTCTCAATCCATCCAGCCTTTTGTCACACTTCTTTCTTATGTTACTTTTCGAGTTTTCTTGTTTCATTTTTATAAAATTTTGATGCTCATAGTTTTCGTATATAGAGTTCGTTTTGTTTTCCTTGTTGCGTATTCTTTAAACTACTATTATTTCCTTGAAGTTTGCAGTTTTCTAAATTCATTATGGTATTTTTTTGGGTATTTTTTTTTGGCGTGTACAAAATACAACCTTTATCCTAGCGAGTTCCGGGGACGAACTAGTCTAAGGGGGGTGAGTGTAACACCCTGCAAAATTGGAAATGACAATTTTGCTCTCGTGTATTATGCATGTGTATTTTGTACCGTTCCTAGTAATATTTATAACGTATTTTCGTTACGCATTTTGATTTCCAACTATCTATGCATTTTTCTTATTTTGATTAAAATATTATTATACGTATAATGCACGTGTTTCCTACGTACGTAATAATTACGTCGTGGGATATATAAAATTAATAAATATATTTTCTTATTTTGTATTTTCATTATCTTTAACATTTTCCATCGATAAAACAAAATTTCGTATTTTTATATTTTACGTGCAAAGTACGTATTTTTCGCTGCGCGTATTTAAGCATATTTGTTTTTAATAAATTTCGAAGGACGTGTGACACCCCATAATTTCAAAAATAATATAGACATATATATATGGGAAAAAGGGGTATGAGCAACTTGCTCATTTAGTAAATAAACAATTGATGATGTGGCATGCATGTGATTGGAAAATTCTTAATAGGGTTAGTTGTCCAATGTATCACATGCATGCCACATAATCAATTACTCATTTACTAAATGAGCAAGTTGCTCATATCCCTTTTACTCTATATATATATGTTGAAATGAGTTGGCTGTTGGAAAATTTATGCTTGATGGCATTATGCTTAAAGTAAATGGTATTAGAATATATAGTATATGTATGTAAGATTATATGTTCAGATTTGGTAATAGTAAAAATGTGTGAATATGTGTAATAAGGGACCCACGGTTTGTATAAAAACGTTACAAGAATGGTCTGTATGTATATTAGCTTGGAAAAACATATAAGATAATATAGTGCAAATATGTGTAAGTGTATTATAGATGGAGGGCCCACGGGTAAGTGATGGCTGATAGTAATAATATGGAATTTTTTCCCAAAATGACCCTTTTTTTTAAAAATTTTCTCAAACTGCCCTATTTTTTATTTTTTCCCCTAAACGACCCATTCGCTTTTAGAAAAAGCGAGTTTGGTTAAAAATAACTCGCTTTTTCAAAAAGCGAGTCTGGAACTTTTAATTTTCGAAATGTTAGATTCGCTTTTTGAAAAAGCGAGTTATTTTTAACCAAACTCATTTTTTCAAAAAGCGCGCTTGGTTATTTTGGTAATTATTTTTAAAAGTGGGTCAGCTTGGTGAATACTTTTAAAAAGTGGATTAGTTTGGTAAATAATTTCAGGAAGTGGGTCATTTTGGTAACAAGTTCTTTCTATATCACATTGTCACTTTATCTTCTTTAGACCACTATATATGAAATCGTTTGTCAGGACTTTCTATATCACATTGTCACTTCATTTTCTTTGGTCATGATTTTATAAATTTAGCAACTGTTTAGCAGTAGCAGAGAATATACATAACTTGACATTATTTCAGTATATACATAATTGGTGTGTTTTAAGTTGTCGAGAATGAGCCCATAGATACTCTCAATCCCTGGTATACACATAATTGTCTTTTGACCTATCAATCATATGCGCTGAGTTCTTGCGCCAAAAGTCTCACACTCGCTTTCTGAAAAGCGAGGGTGGTTAAAAGGGTCAATGATTTTTTTTTTGTATTTCACATTGGCGGAAATGACCAAGTTACCCCTTTCTTCATATAACCAGATTATCACCTTAGGGGTAAAAGGGTCATGCGGCAGGGAGGGATGGATGAAGTTCATCCGTCTCTCACTTTCACAAATTTTTTTAATTATAAACTTTATATATTTAATATATATTATTTATATTTAAAGTATTAAATCCACCGAGAGACAGAAGATCTTCATACATAAAGTTATTTATATTTATAAAGTTTGCAACAGTTTAGCAGTAGTCGATGATATATATAACTTGACATTATTTCCGTATACACATAATTGGTGTGTTTTAAGTTGTCGAGAATGAGGCCATAGATACTCCCAATCAATCTTAGCTTTTGGCCTATCAATCATATGCGCTGGGTTCTTGCGCCAAAAATTCTTATATTAAAAGGGTGGTTGTAACTTCGTTCATGGTTGCTGTTATACATAATGGTAGACCACAAAAGCCTGACGTGGTAATTGATGAGACATTGTTTTCTTGTTCTGAATATTGTCAGCAGACTAAGGTTTGCTCATAATATATTGTTTTGTATTTCTTGCACTTGTTTTGAAAGCCCGAGTTTATTTTTTCCTAACAAAGAAGAAATTTTCTCTCTTGATCACTTTTCTTTCGTTTGTTTATATTGTTGTTTATGAATTGTTCATTCTGTTTATGATTTGTCCATTGATTTATTGGTAGGAGCATCAACATATGCCAATTCAGTATTTGGATGGATAAATGTTAAGATTGTTGTCGAGGCTCATATCTGTTAACCATTGGATCTGATTTCTAAGATCGTGACCTAATGGTGAACTATTTTGGTTGATAGGTGTGCTGATGAAAAAGAGATGAGATTTTAACCACCCTCGCTTTTTCAGAAAGCGAGTGTGAGACTTTTGGCGCAAGAACTCAGCGCATATGATTGATAGGTCAAAAGCCAATTATGTGTATACCGGAGATTGAGAGTATCTATGGGCTCATTCTCGACAACTTAAAACACACTAATTATGTATATACTGAAATAATATCAAGTTATGTATATCCCCTGCTACTGCTAAACAGTTGCTAAATTTATAAAATTATGACCAAAGAAGATGAAGTGACAATGTGATATAGAAAGTCCTGACAAACGATTTCAAATATAGTGGTCTAAAGAAGATCAAGTGACAATGTGATATAGAAAGAACTTGTTACCACAATAGCCCACTTTCTAAAATTATTTACCAAACTAATCCACTTTCTAAAAGTATTAATCAAGATGACCCACTTTCAAAAATATTTACCAAAATAACCAAGCGTGCTTTTTGAAAAAGCGAATTTGGTTAAAAATAACTCGCTTTTTCAAAAAATTGAGTCTATCATTTCGAAAATTAAAAGTTCCAGACTCGCTTTTTGAAAAAGCTAGTTATTTTTAACCAAACTCGCTTTTTCAAAAAGCGAGTGGGTCGTTTAGGGAACAAAAATAAAAAATAGGGCAGTTTGGGAAAAACTTTCAAAAAAAGGGTCATTTTGGGAAAAAAATCAATAATATGTTGTGATTTGTATGTGAGTGGGGGGGGGGCACGGATTTTATGATATGCAGCAAAAGGCAATGTGCAAGGTTGACTTAGTCAGCATATGATGACGTTACTGCTTCTCTGCTGGCTCACGGAATTCAAAGGAGAAGAGAGAGTGAATGAGAAAGTTAGGGTTTGGATTAGGTGGGGAGATGAAAGGTTGGGAGCTTAGGAGTTAGGATATTAGAGAGTTTGAGGGAGGAGTTGAGAAAATGAAGGTTTGGAAAAATTAAATTGAGGTGTTAATTCTGAACCCTAATTTGTCCTATAAATAGCACCCCTATTCTTCTCATTTTACACACCAAAACAAAGAAATCAAAATAAGAGAAAGAGAAAAAGAAAGAGAGTAAGAGGGTTTTTGTGCTTGGAGAAATTCTTGCTAGGAGAGGAGAATTTGCTAGGAGGAGAAGCTCTTGCTAGAAGGAGGTGTCCTTGCTAGGAGCTAGGTGTTGGTTCCATCTTTCTCATTCCCAATCTTCAAAAAGGTGGGTGATCGTATACTTTCTAATTGTAGGAAATGCATGCTATTTTGATTAATGAATAATATATTTTTGATGTGATAATTAGAAGATAAATTCATGCTTTTATGTATGACAAATTGTAGAAATTTCGTTATTTATTAAGAAACAAAGTGTGGACATGTTGCTTGGAAATGATAACAAAAATAAGGAGTAATTGTCATTTGTATGTTAATATAGAAACTAGTAATTGTGAAAATATTTGAAGAGATTTCCTTTATGGTTAAAAGAGGTTTTTGTGAAGTAAAATGGGTATACATAGCTCATTTAAATTGTTGTAAGAGAATATAAAATTTTCTAGTTTAATTAAAATGAAGAATTACAACTCATGTAATAAAAAGAAATAGATTGAAATTTGGATAGATGATCAAATATGAGTTTTAAAATCCATGTGTTTCTATTAGTAAGTAAATTTCAATATAAATGAATTATTAGTAAACTAATGAGAAGATTAGATCAAAAGAAGAATCAAGTGTTACTAGATTAATACAACGACAGAAACATTGAACAAAAGAATAATTTTGGTCCTCATGCCAATCAGTCACAATAGACTTTCTGGTTAGTCTTAGCCCTTTAAAATCGTTACTGTAGCAAACTGTGGGTTGTGAGTTCGAAACTCCATAGTGCCCTTTCTTTTCTATTTCGATTTTAAATAACTCACAGACTGAGTTCTGGTATAAGAGAGATCGGGTTACCTTATGTGACAGCATTGTCACTTGGGACTTTTGGCTAGCGGCTAACTCCTTGGGCGTTGGTTGAGAGGTCACGGGTTAGAAACCCTGTGATCGGAAGTTTGTAACTTTTTTTTTATTATTTTTGTGATTTAATGAGTTTAAATGCATCTAAAAAAAAAACATTCAGGAAAAATCCTAATGTTTATAAAATGTGATTTTGTTCTCAAGTTATCAAAATAGTTTCAAAGATTTTCTCTGTATATTTGAGGAGTAAAAGAGACATTCTTGAGATAGAATAAAGTTTTGTTCTCAAGTTAAATTATTTTTTTGAAACATGAGTTTCATCCTTAGAAGTAAGATTTTGATGTGAGAATTAGTTTCACTTGTTAAGATTATGCAATTATGTTGAATGTGAAATTTCTAGATTTCTATATGTACTCAAATTGACAATGAGTTTAAAATTAGATGAATGCATGAGTAGAATCATTGATTGGAAAGAATTAAGAGTGGAAAAGTAAAACATGATTAGTGCTAAAAATGAGACATTGATTCGTGCTAAGATGAAACATTGATTTAAGTTGTGAATTATTTTCTCTTGAAGAGATTGTATTTGATTAATTGGAGATACTTCATGAGTTTAAAATTTGCAAATGAAATTGCTGTTATTGTTGATTCATGAATGAACTCTAAGAGAATTATGATTGATGCTAAATAAGACATAGATCAAATTGTGGATAAGTTAGAGACATGAAAATATCTAAGTTAAGACATGTTTATTAAAGGGTATGTGTACCCATGATTTTATTGTACATGAAAAGTTATGACTTAGAGTTAGTGAGACCTCAGTACCGGCATTATTGATTGAAAAGAGTTGAGATATAAATTGAGATATGGCGTTGAGCTATCTCGTATTTTCTGTTGATTAAGTCCGGTAGGAGGTAAAACTAATTCTAGGTAAGGAAATTTATTCATGTTTTGAACTAAATAATTAGGCACATAAGTGAAGATATAGTAAACCTGGGCAAACGTAAGTGGGTTGCTCTATATAGTCGGCGGTGGATCTCCGTGGCTATAGACCCAGTCTGCAGACTGTGGTTGCTCCGTGGGAGACGGGCTTTTATATTTAAATCCGGGATTATGAGGACGGGTCAGCAGTGGATTCCGGGATCTTGAGTAATCGGGCGGATAGTTTTTGTTTTGCTATACTCCAATGTATATGCGTATACCGGGGCTAGAGGGGCACTTGCGGGATGATTCGCACGATGTGGGATCTGTGATAACAGTCAGCGGTGGACTCCGGGGCTAAGATTCAAATTCGTGGAATGATCTAAGCCTTGTCTTATTACTAGGTGGTTGTCATGGTGAAGGATCGAACCCTTTATTGTGGAGTACGTAGGCGGTTGCCCTCAGACCTATGTAGTATGGGATGCATAGAATCCAAATAAGTGTGCATTAATGTCATTCTAGTATAAAAACGTGTGCAGTAGGCATTAAGGCATGACATACACTTACATGTTTGGCGTAGTCACGATTTAACACTTTATGTTCATTCAAATTTGTAATTTTGATAAAGTAATGAGATCGTTATTTGTACAGCATAGAGAAGATAGTCGAGTATAACACTTTCGTCAGTTGTAAGTGACTGACGTTCCCACAGGTTGATATGCAGGTAATGGACTATTCATGAAGGAAAAAAGCTATTATGATGCAATCAATGACCTGTTTGATAAAGTTGTACAAGTTGTATATTGTTATCAATGTACGAAGTGAAGTGAAGATCCTGTAAAATCTCGAATTCGGTTTTATTTGGAATTCGGGGCATTACACTCCCGACATCCCGAAGTCCTTGTTCGTGACTGACCAAGGCCTGTACTACTACCGGGTCATGCCATTCGGGCTGAAGAACGCAGGAGCTACATACCAGTGCCTAGTCAACAGGGTCTTCTGAGATCAAATTGGCAGGAACATGGAAGTCTATGTGGACGACATGTTGGTCAAGAGCATTAGAGGGCAGGAGCATGTCCTGGACCTCCAGGAAGCCTTTGGGGTGTTGAGGAGGCACAATATGTGGTTGAATCCGAGTAAGTGTGCATTCAGAGTTTCTTTTGGCAAGTTCTTAGGGTTCATGGTCAGCCAGAGGGGCATAGAGGCCAACCCCGAGAAGATCCAGACCATACTCAACATGGCCCCCCTAATGTTAAAGATGTGCAGAGGCTCACTGGGAGCCTCTGTTGTTCAATCTAGGCTATCTAAATAACAGATCAACTCGACACAAATTTAAAAAAACCTCGCAAGTGTACGAATCGTTTAGAGAGGCGTAGTGACGAGCAAGGGTCGATCCCACAGAGATTGTAGAAATTAACTTACTAACCAATAAAAAGAAATAAGAATCATGAAGTGTTGTTCTAAAAGAAATTGAGAAATTAAAAACTATATCAAGTAGTTCTGAATCACAATGTTTATTAAGTAGTTGGGCTTTGATTTCCACCTATAGTCAGTAATGCTAAGTCACCTTCTTCACTACTCTAATTACTCATGTTCGTTCCTTTAAGGGCATGGTATCTACTCCTTAAAGTATTGTTTCCCTAGCCAAGAATTAGGCATGGTATCTACTCTAATTCGTTTCTTTCTTTAAGTATTTAGCATGGTATCTACTAAGTTGTGCTTAAAGAAAACATAAGAACAATGGAAACGAACAAACACTCGAAATTCTAGAAATTTGTATCAGATCTAGATCCTTCAAGTTGATTAAACCAAGAACCCCTAAAGATTCCTGTGTTACAAGTTATGAGCACGAGATACGGGTCGTCTCTATACTCATATAACAGATTCAGATTTATACTACGCAAACTTGATAATCTCAGGTTCTGTATGGCAGTCGACTGCTCTTAGAATTTCTGAACAAGTTTGTATATTATAAATCTATACCAATACTCACAGGTTTAATCAATAAGTAACAGAATAGTATTCAAAAGAATATAAGCATTACATAACTACGGTTTCAATCTACCCAACTATGAAATTAGTTCCACATAATAAGACTTTTATTGACTAACAGTTTCGAATACATGATGAAAATAACAGAACTAGAAAGAGAAGAAATAAACTGATGTAGTTCGGCCAGATAGGTCGGCTGGCTGTCACACAGTCGACCGGCCCGTTCCTTTTGTTGAATACTTGATCTCCTCTCTCTTTGATCCTGGTATCTTGATGCTTGCTGTTGATCTATCGATGGCTCCTTCCCCCCTTCCTCTTGGTTGATATTTATAGAACACGGGAAGAGAATTAGGGTTTGCACTTTTTCAAAAAAAGTCCTCTTCTTTTATTTATTTCCTTCCTTATTTGATTGGCGTTTTATTTCTTTCTCTTTTCTTCTTTTCTTCCTTTTCTGCTAACCACGTGCTCTTGCCAATCCCCTGTCTCTAGCTTTGATTTGTTGGAGAAGTTATTATTCGCATATAACCTGGGTTTGGATAACTAAATCTTGCTTCGTATTTGGATGAGGGCGGATCTTCAATTATCTTATCTTTTCACTCCGCCGGATGCAGTCGACTGGTGTTGAATGTAAGTCGACTGTGCCGAGACATTTGTGGCTTCATGATTCATCAGTCAAGTCGACTGATGTTGGGGAAGTCGACTGTGCCGATCCCCAGCAATCTCTCTGTCCGGTCGACTGGTGAAGAGCCAGTCGACTGTTGCTCTGCAGTTCCCTGTATATCATCCTCTCAGTTTGTATTAGTCTGGAATTTGCTTCGTTTTGCTGCTTTTGTTGTTTCCTATGGAAAAGATAAAAGAAGAGTAAAATACCACATATAAAGCATTTAAATGTCTAATTGCACTAAGATTATTGCTCCTAAATGTGAATATTATTGGGTTCATCAAATACCCCCAAACTTAGCTTTTGCTTGTCCTCAAGCAAAGAGTAAAATTATGAACAAGGGGAAAATAATAATAGACTCAACCCATCACATCAAGAATTCTCATTATGCAAGCATCAAAATTTCAACATAAACAATTGCAAATAAAGTAAAAACAAGCATACCCACTTTCTCCAGTGCAATTGTCTATTCATAACTCCAAACCCAATCATATTTGTCATGCAATTAATTATAGTTATAGTATGTAACACTCCATCTGTGATTATCCCTTTTCTCTACTACAAACTGAGTAGCAAACTAGAGTTTTTTTTTAATTTTTTAATTAGTCTCTTCTTTAAGTCGTCACTTGTCTTTTGACGCGAGTGCAAGACATTTGTGATGAATCCACCCGGTTGCTCAACAAGTCACAAACTTTAAGTGCTTTGCATACTCATATTTCAAGTTGCCGTTTGACGTAAAGGTAAACATTGGTGATGAATACCCCTAGTTACTAAGCAACTCAAAACATTGGAGTAGACTGACTTTATTCAATATATATATATATATATATATATATTTTTTTTTTATGATACTCTATTTACTTAAACTCTGTTTAGGACTAGATCAAAGAGGATAATCACTAGAAGAAACATCACATTTGTTTTTAATGTATAATAGCATGACTCCTACAATTTTGTAAGGAATTATGAAACTCAACAATCCTAAAGTAAATAAGTATCCTTACTCTTACTTTATAGGAAATTGTTTATCCCAAGAAAAATCAAAAGACTCCAAATGTAAATAACTACCCCCAAACTTAGATGGAACATTGTCCTCAATGTTCGAACAAAACTTAAAGTATAGGCATGTGTTACCAGCTAGTTTGAAGGAAAGAAAATAAAATAACGAAATAAAAAAAAATGATTAAAGAAATAAATAAATAGAGAGTGTAAGTACTCCCTTGAAAAATTGGGTTGCCTCCCAATAAGCGCTGTGTTTTTTGTCTTCAGCTAGACTTGATGAGTTCATGCAATGTAATGGATGGTTTGAAGATTCACATCCTCCTCTTTCGGCTCTATACTCATCTCAATGTACGGCTTCGCCCTATGCCCGTTCACCTTGAATGTTTGATTTTTCTCTTTGCTATGAACCTCCAGTGCTCCATGTGGAAAGACTTTTGTAACAATGTATGGGTCATACCATCGTGACATAAGCTTACCTGGAAAGAGTCTTAATCTTGAGTTGTATATTAATACCTTCTGTCCTTCATAAAACTCCTTCCTTGCTAGCTATTTATCATGGTACATCTTGGTCCTTTCTTTGTATAATTTTGCATTTTCATATGCGTCGTGCCTCAATTCTTCAAGCTCGTTCAGTTGCAATCTTCTTCTGTCGCCTGCTTGTTTCATGTCAAAATTGAACCTTTTAATGGCCCAATAGGCTTTGTGTTCCAACTCCACTGGCAGATGATAGGCTTTTCCAAAAACCAAACGGTATGGTGACATGCCGATGGGTGTCTTGTATGCCGTTCGGTAGGCCCATAATGCATCATTCAAGCGTAGCGACCAATCCTTTCTCCTTGTATTCACTGTCTTTTCCAAAATGCTCTTGATCTCTCTATTGCTAATCTACACCTGCCCACTGGTTTGAGGATGATATGGAGTACCCACTCTATGTGTTATCCCATATTTCTTCATCAAAGAAGCAAATGAAAAATTATTGAAGTGACTCCCTCCATCACTAATTATTGCTCGTGGTGTACCAAACCTAGTGAAGATGTTCTCCTGCAAAAACTTGACAACAACTTTGTGATCATTAGTTTTTGAGGGGACAGCCTCGACCCATTTAGACACATAATCCACACCCACAAGAATATATAAATAACCAAATGAGTTAGGAAAGGGACCCATGAAGTCGATTCCCCAAACATCAAAAAGCTCGATTACTTGGATGTTTTGCAGTGGCATTTGATGTCTAGAAGAGATGTTGCCTGTCCTTTGGCATTTGTCACAAGTCCTGCAAAAAGAAAAAGCATCTTTGAATACATTAGGCCAATAAAAAACAGATTGTAATACCTTTAGTGCTGTTCTTTTTGGTCCAAAGTGTCTTCCACATGTATATTGGTGGCAATGTTGTAGAATACTCATTTGCTCTTCTTCTGCCACACATCTTCTTATAAATTGATCAGGGCAGAATTTGAACAAATAAGGATCATCCCAATAATAGTGCTTGCACATGGCCACCAGTCTCTTTCTTTCCTGAATTGTCATACCTGGAGGGAAAACATGAGCAGTAAGATAATTTACAATATCTGCAAACCATGGAAGTTGTATATTTATTTCAAATAAATTTTCATTTGGGAAATTTTCATTAAGTGGGGGAACAATTCTTTCTTCCCCATGCAGTAATCTGGACATGTGATCTGCTACAACATTATCACTTCCTTTCTTGTCTCTAATCTCAAGGTCGAATTCTTGAAGCAACAGCACCCATCTGATCAACCTAGGCTTAGCATCCTTTTTAGCAAACAAATATCTCAAAGCAGCATGGTCAGTGAAAATAATGACTTTAGAACTAATCAAATATGATCTAAACTTCTCTACAGCTAAAATGACAGCTAACATTTCTTTTTCAGTAGTGGAATAATTCAGCTGTGCATCATTTAAAGTTCGAGAAGCATAGTAAATAACATGGGGTACCTTATTGATTCTCTGACCTAAAACGGCTCCTAAAGCATAATCACTTGCATCACACATAAGCTCGAAAGGATGGTTCCAATCTGGTGCCATGACAATAGGTGCAGAAATTAGAAGATTCTTCAATGTAATAAAAGCATTTGTGCACTCTTCTGTCCATGCAAACTCAATGTCCTTAGCCAACAATTCACAAAGGAGTCTGGAGATTTTTGAGAAATCTTTTAAAAATCTTCTATAGAACCCTGCATGTCCAAGAAAACTCTTAACACCCTTGACTGTAGTAGGAGGGGGTAGCTTTGATATGATGTCAACTTTTGCCTTGTCCACCTCTATGCCTCTTTTTGACACCACATGTCCCAAGACAATACCTTGTTGTACCATAAAATGGCACTTTTCCCAATTCAGTACTAAATTGCATTCTTCACATCTCTTAAGTACAAGCTGCAAATGGTTAAGGCATCCATCAAAACAAGATCCAAAAACACTAAAATCATCCATAAATACCTCGATGAACCTTTTCACCATGTCTGAAAATATACTCATCATGCATCTCTGAAATGTAGCTGGTGCATTGCACAATCCAAAGGGCATCCTCCTGTATGCAAAAGTACCAAAAGGACATGTAAAAGTGGTTTTTTCTTGATCTTCTGGAGCAATAGCAATTTGATTATAGCCACTATAACCATCTAAAAAACAATAATGACTATATCCTGCTAATATTTCTAACATTTGATCAATAAAAGGAAGAGGGAAGTGATCTTTCCTGGTTTCGTTATTCAGCTTTCTGTAGTCAATGCATACCCTCCATCCTGTGGTCATTCTAGTAGGGATAAGCTCATTCTCTTCATTCTTCACCACTGTGACTCCACTTTTCTTAGGCACTACATGTATAGGACTCACCCATTTGCTATCTGAGATAGGGTAGATGATGCCAACACCTAATAGCTTCAAGACCTCTATTCTTACCACTTTCTTCATGTGTGGATTAAGCCTTCTCTGTGCTTTCCTGCTAGGTTTTGCATTGTCTTCAAGAAGTATTTTATGCATGCACTTGGATGGACTTATTCCCTTGATATCTGCAATGGTCCATCCTATTGTACCTTTGTGTTCTCGTAGTACCTTCAGCAGCTTATCTTCTTCCTGTGCACTCAAATTTGCAGCAATTATCACTAGGAGCGTCTGGTTCTCACCCAAATATGCGTGCTTCAGATGTTCAGGTAGCGGCTTAAGCTCCACGTTTGGTGTTCTGGTAGCAGTCTGAACAGTCGACTTGTTCTGTTCACCAGTCGACTGGTCTGAGGAAACACAAGTGTTATCAGTCACAATATTTTCAAATGCAGGTGCGAGTTTACCTGTATATGACTTTGGAGTTTCAAGGTGATGTACTGTCTCTGCAATCCTGCAGTCATCGTATTCCTGTTCAACATGAGATAGAGTTAGAGATTGTGTAATTGTGGCTTGTAGTGGTTAAATGCTATGTACCTGAAATGTTTGATCAACAATCTCCTGTACCACATCAACATTATAGCATTCATGATCATCATGTGGTAATTTTAGTGTATCAAACATTTTAAATTCAACATTTTCTCCATTTATTTTCATACTTATAGTACCCTTTTTAACACAAATTTTTATATCAGCCGTACTCATAAAGGGCCTACCTAAAATGATCGGTAAAGAAGATGGCATTGAAGAGTCCTCCATGTCTAACACAACAAAATCTGCAGGTAAAATGAAATCATTTACCTGAACTAGGACATCTTCCAAAATACCTCTAGGTCTTTTGATGCTGCGATCAGCCAACTGCAAAGTGATGGATGTTGGTTTGAGTTCTCCCAATCCTAGCTTTTCGTAAACAGAATAAGGAAGAAGATTGATGCTTGCCCCCAAATCTAGCAGTGCCTTTTCAAAGAAGTGCTCACCAACCCTGCAAGGAATGGTAAAACTACCTGGTTCCTTCAATTTAGGAGGTAATTTCCTTAACAAAACAACGCTCACTTCCTCTGTCAAGGCCACATCCTCCCTAACCTGAAATGTTCTTTTGTGAGTACAACATTCTTTCAAAAATTTGGCATACGAAGGAATTTGTTTAATAGCATCAAGTAGGGGGATATTGATTTCTATCTTTCTGAGAGTTTCAAAGATATCAAATAAATGTTGTTCTTTCTTTTGCTTGACTAACCTTTGAGGGAATGGTGGCAACACTGTCCTTTCTTTTTCACTTACCTTGTTGGAACCCAAAACTTTTGATGATTGTGTATCTGCTTCTTCTGTGTGTGTTCCAACCTTGTTGTCAATTGTCTTACCACTTCTTAGAGTTGTTACTGATTTGAGCTGTTCTTGGCCTCTAGGGTTTGGTATGGTTTGTGAAGGGAGTTCTCCTGCCTTTCTTTCACTCAACTCCTTTGCAATTTGCCCGATTTGAGTTTCCAATTTCTGAATTGCCTGCCCTTGTTGGTTGCTTGTTTGATGTTGTTGTTGGAGCAATTGAAGGACGGTGGATTCAAAATCCAACTTCTTCTGTTCTTGAACTGGCCTATCAAACTCACTTCCCATCTGGAAGTTCCGTGCATGTCCTTGCGAAGATTGAGTGCCTTGATTGTTGCTCCATGAGAAATTTGGATGGTTCCTCCACCCTGGGTTATATGTGTTCGAGAATGGGTTGTTCTTTGGTGGAAACACTCCTTGTCCCACATAGTTTGCATGCTCCTGATCTGTGAAAGAAGACATGGGACATGTGTCAGTTGTATGGTCAAAATGAGAACAAATTGCACAAATTTCTTTTGTTTGATTTTTTACACTTTCCATTGTTGTCATTGCATTAACAAGCATATCAATTTTTTTGTTCATGTTTACCATTTCTAATTGTATGTTATTACTACCAGAAATTTCGTAAACTCCCTGTTTTTTAGAAATGCTTCTTCCCCTTGTTGAGAATTGCTGTGAGTTCTCACTGAGTTCTTCAAATAATTCGATGGCCTCCTCACCACTTTTCCTCATCAAGATCCCGTTGCAAGCTGAATCCACAATTGCCTTGTTAGTATCATTTAAGCCCTCATAAAATGCTTGTACCTGATCGTCTTTAGGCATGTTGTGCGTAGGACACTTGAGAAGCTTGTTCTTGAAATCCTTCCATGCTTCGAAGAATAAATCTCCATCTTTTTGTTGGAAGAGTTGAATCTCCCTTTTTAGTTGTTTGGTTTTCTGGGCTGGAAAGAATTCTTTCAAGAATTTTGTGGCCAATTGCTCCCATGAATTAATTGATCCTGGTTCCAAAGAATTATACCACAATTTAGCATTAAGTTTTAAGGAGAATGGAAACAAGATTAACTTGATTTGTTCAGGGGTGAGCCCTTGGACGCTCTGTGTTCTGCAAAGGTCAAAGAAGTCTTGCAGATGGAGGTGAGGCTCCTCGTCTGGTTTGCCACTAAAGTGGGGAACCATGCTAAGTAGTTGGGGAGATAGATGCATATTCCCTGTGACATTAGGTTGATAAGCAATGCAGGAAGGTTGCTCAATATTCTTAGGCGTGAATTTGTCCTGCATTGGTACTCGATTTGGTACTTCCTCAGCCATTGTTGCTCGTGAATTGGGTCTCTGTGCAGTCGCCTGGTTCCTTGTAGCAGTCGACTGGTTGGTCGCAGACAGCCGACCTAGCCTGTGCAGAGTGCGTTCTGTTTCCGCGTCAATAGGTAGTAGCTCTGGACGAAGTGATCGCCTTCCGTGCATCCACCAAGATCCTGTAACCTAGAAGAGAAAATATTTATTAATTAAATAAAATAAAATAAAATAAAATAAAAGATTTACTGATTTGTAAGTTAAAATACTAACAATCCCGGCAACGGCGCCAAAAACTTGTTGTTCAATCTAGACTATCCAAATAACAGATCAACTAGACACAAATTAAAAAAAACCTCGCAAGTGTACGAATCGTTTAGAGAGGCGTAGTGACGAGCAAGGGTCGATCCCACAGAGATTGTAGAAATTAACTTACTAACCAATAAAAAGAAATAAGAATCTTGAAGTGTTGTTCTAAAAGAATTTGAGAAATTAAAAACTATATCAAGTAGTTCTGAATCACAATGTTTATTAAGTAGTTGGGCTTTGATTTCCACCTATAGTCAGTAATGCTAAGTCACCTTCTTCACTACTCTAATTACTCATGTTCGTTTCTTTAAGGGCATGGTATCTACTCCTTAAAGTATTGTTTCCCTAGCCAAGAATTAGGCATGGTATCTACTTTAATTCGTTTCTTTCCTTAAGTATTTAGCATGGTATCTACTAAGTTGCACTTAAAGAAAACATAAGAACAATGGAAACGAACAAACACTCGAAGTTCTAGAAATTGGTATCAGATCTAGATCCTTCAAGTTGATTAAACCAAGAACCCCTAAAGATTCCTGTGTTACAAGTTATGAGCACGAGATACGGGTCGTCTCTATACTCATATAACAGATTCAGATTTATACTACGCAAACTTGATAATCTCAGGTTCTGTATGGCAGTCGACTTGCTGTCACTCTCAATCGACTGCTCTTAGAACTTCTGAACAAGTTTATATATTATAAATCTATACCAATACTCACAGGTTTAATCAATAAGTAACAGAATAGTATTCAGAAGAATATAAGCATTACATAACTACAGTTTCAATCTACCCAACTATGAAATTAGTTCCACATAATAAGACTTTTATTGACTAACAGTTTCGAATACATGATAAAAATAACAGAACTAGAAAGAGAAGAAATAAAATGATGTAGTTCGGCCAGATAGGTCGGCTGGCTGTCACACAGTGGACCGGCCCGTTCCTTTTGTTGAATACTTGATCTCCTCTCTCTTTTATCCTGGTATCTTGATGCTTGCTGTCGATCTATCGATGGCTCCTTCCCCCCTTCCTCTTGGTTGATATTTATAGAACACGGGAAGAGAATTAGGGTTTGCACTTTTTCAAAAAAAGTCCTCTTCTTTTATTTATTTCCTTCCTTATTTGATTGGCGTTTTATTTCTTTCTCTTTTCTTCTTTTCTTCCTTTTCTGCTAACCACGTGCTCTTGCCAATCCCCTGTCTCTAGCTTTGATTTGTTGGAGAAGTTGTTATTCGCATATGACCTGGGTTTGGATAACTAAATCTTGCTTCGTATTTGGATGAGGGCGGATCTTCAATTATCTTATCTTTTCACTCCGCCGGATGCAGTCGACTGGTGTTGAATGTAAGTCGACTGTACCGAGACATTTGTGGCTTCATGATTCATCAGTCAAGTCGACTGATGTTGGGGAAGTCAACTGTGCCGAGCCCCAGCAATCTCTCTGTCCGGTCGACTGGTGAAGAGCCAGTCGACTGTTGCTTTGCAGTTCCCTGTATATCATCCTCTCAGTTTGTATTAGTCTGGAATCTGCTTTGTTTTGCTGCTTTTGTTGTTTCCTATGGAAAAGATAAAAGAAGAGTAAAATACCACATATAAAGCATTTAAATGTCTAATTGCACTAAGATTATTGCTCATAAATGTGAATATTATTGGGTTCATCAGCCTCGCGGCAATCGGGCATTTTCTCTCCAAATCCAGAGAGAAGTGCCTCCCGTTCTTCAGGGCCTCAGGGGGGCTAAAGGCTTTGAATGAGGGCAACAGCAACAACAGTCCTTCGACCAGGTCAAGGTGTACTTAGACAACCCCCCACTTTTGAGCAAGCCAAGGTCCGAGGAGGTCCTCTACCCATACCTCGCCGCTTCGGAGCAGACACTCAGCGCTGTCTTGGTAAGGAAAGAAGATAGGACGCAGAGGCTCATCTACTACGTGAGTAAGGTCCTCCGGGACGCTGAACTCCGTTACCTGAAGCTAGAAAAGATGGCCCTTACCTTGATTATGGTGGTCCGAAAACTCCGTCCTTACTTTCAGTCTCATTCGGTGGTCGTTCTTACCGACCAGCCGCTGAAGCAGGTTCTCCAAAAGCACGGGACGCTTGATGAGGTGGTCCATAGAGCTGAGCCAGCATGACATCAGCTACCGACCTAGAACCGCTATCAAGGCACAAGCCCTAGTGGAATTCATTATGGAGAGCACCATTCCTAACCCCTGCGAGTCGTCTGCCGAACCCTTGGTGTGGACTGTTTATGTTGATGGATCCTCGTGAGCCGACGGAAGTGGGGCTGGCGTCATCCTAACTAGCCCAGACGGTTTCGTTCTGCAGTACTCCCTTCGCATAAACTTTCGTGCATCGAACAACGAGCCGAGTACGAGGCCCTCATTGCAGGGCTCTGCATGGCCTGCAAAGTAAGGGCCAAGCGTATCCAGGTCTTCTATGATTCGTAGCTAGTCGTGAATCAGGTGTCGGGGGAGTATGAAGCAAGAGGTGAGCGCATGGCTAAGTGCCTGGTGAATGTAAGGGGACTACTGGATTTATTCGAAGATGCACGACTCCAGCTGGTCCCCCGGGAGGAAAACGCATAGGCGGACGCCCTTTCAAGGCTCGCCTCCTCCTCCCTCTAGGGTTTGGAGCGAACCGTATTGATAGAGGTCCTCCTCAGGCCATGTATTAGGAAGAAAGCTTAGAGCCGATGGAGACTATGCCACTCACTCTTGGGGAGAATTGGATGAAGCCCCTACTCGAGTACCTTAGAGATGGAGTTCTTCCAGCCGACCTAAGAGAGGCTAGAAGGGTCAAGACCAGAGCTGAGCGGTAAACACTCCTTGAAGGAGCCATGTACAAACGCTCCTACACTCAGATCGACGGCAGACCATACCTAAGGTGTCTTTCCCCCGAAGAAGCACTCTATGCCCTGAAGGAGGCCTATGACGGTATGTGTGGTGCACACTTGGGAGAGAGATCCCTCGCTCGTAAACTCTTAAATTACGGCTACTTCTGGCCCACGTTACTTAGTGATTCCGAAGAGTATGTCCGCCAATGCGGCGCCTGCCGAAGATTCTCTACGATCCGTTGCCTGCCACAAGCCCAACTCTCCTATTTAGCCAGTCCGATCCCTTTCGCGATGTGGAGGATGGACTTGCTTGGACCGTTCCGTCCAGCGCCAAGCTAGCTGAAGTTCCTGGACGTGGCGATAGAGTACTTCTCCAAGTGGATCGAGGCCGAACCCCTTGCAACGATTACTAAGCACAAGGTCTAAAAGTTCTTTTGGAAGAACATTATTTGCCGGTTCGGTGTACCCCGTATCCTTGTAACCGACAACGAGACTCAATTCACAGGAGCAACCTTTCGCAACTTTTGCATTGACCTCGGCATCCAGTAGTGGTTCTCCTCAATATCCCACCCTCAATCCAATGGCCAAGCGGAGAACGCTAATCGACAAATACTCTCCGGCCTGAAGAAGAGACTTGATAAATCCACTAAGGGCTTGTGGGTAGCTTCCCAACGTGCTTTGGAACTATCGCACCACCAAGAGGACTCCGACAGGGGAGTCTCCCTTCAACCTCACATATGGCTCCGAAAGCCACCATCCCCATAGAGGTTGGCCTACCTTCGACCCGATTGATTGCCTACAGAGAAGAGCAGAATGCGAACCAGCTTCGCAACTGCTTGGACCTCATAGACGAGGTTCGCAAAAGAGCTTCCATCCGACAAGAGACCTACCGGCATAGGATAATGCAATCTTACAATAAGAAAATCTGACCCGCTAATCTCAAAGACGGGGACCTAGTACTCCGGAAGCTATCAATCTCTGTTCCTAGCAAGAAGGGCATGCTAGCACCCAATTGGGAAGGTCCGTATAGAGTCTCTCCAGAGTTGTTCGCCCTGGCGCGTATCAACTTGAAGACCCGGGGGACATGAAAATACTGAGGACTTGGAATCCTAACCACTTAATCAAGTACCAAGAGGGTGTTGTAACACCGCTCCAAGCAACTTCAAACAACTCTTGAGTCGAGCAATTTCTATTCGATGTTTTAATCTATCTTGTTTTTTCTTTTCAAAATGTAAGAGTGGCTTGCAACTCAGAAGCAGCCACTCAAATTATCTTTAATAAATGCGAGTTACTTCCTGGGAATTTTTGTCTATAATAACCTATTTGGTTTGCTTTGAGACACGCGAAACTCTAAGATCAATCGCTCGGAGTCTAACACTTGGTTCAATTCCGCTTCAACTACTTGCTTTTAAGCGAGTACGAAGTGGTTCACCATTCGGAATTGATTCTCTAAATGACACGCTCGGAGTCCAACACTTGGTTTTATTCCGCTTCAACTACTTGCTTTAAGGCAAGTACGAAGTGGTTCACCATTCGGAATTGCTCCCACAGCTGTTGATATTCTCTAATCAATCGCTCAGAGTCCAACACTTGGTTCGATTCTGCTTCAACGAAGTGGTTCACCATTGGAATTACTCCCACAGCTGTCGATATTCACAAAAAAATGACATGCTCGGGGTCCAACACTTGGTTTGACTCCTCTTCAACTACTTGCTTTTAAGCGAGTACGAAGTGGTTCACCATTCGGAATTGCTCCTACAACCGTCGACACTCACAAATACTTACAAAATACTCATAAGTCCAAGAAGTAAGTGCTATTTCATTAAAGTTTGAGGTACAAGTCTAACTATAGACCAACAACTCTTCTTTACATCGAGATACAAAGCTCAAGCGAAACAAAGATTACAAAATTACAAAGGCTACCCTATCCCCTCCTCGGGAGTGGGACACTTCCATTAAGAGACAACCGAGGTCGGCGAGCGCCGCGCTGTTGTGGCCTTACTTCCGTGGAGATATCCAGACCGGCGAGCTGAGTTGCATCTTCGGTGCCTAAAAGCCGAAGTGTCACCTCAGCAGATGCTCTGCTCGACGAGCCAGCCGCTCCGCTCTGTGCATCCCCGGGGCACCTCAAGACGGGGGCGAGCATAATGCCAACTCATGGAACGACCTTCCTTGGTAGTATTCACCTCGAGGACCGGAAGTGGTTCAGACATTGCTTCCCTCAGACAGCCGTCATAGCCGATGGTTCTCTGCCTCTAGCTCCACGACCCGTTCCTTCAGCAAGTCATCTGTCACTCTGATCTTCAGGCAAGGCATTCAACTAGAGCTGCCCTGATGAGATGCCTCGGAAATAGCCCTCCGAAGGTGCACCGCTTCAAAGCTCTTCTCGAGCACGA
Organism: Hemerocallis citrina; assembly: GCA_017893485.1. Taxonomy (NCBI): domain Eukaryota; kingdom Viridiplantae; phylum Streptophyta; class Magnoliopsida; order Asparagales; family Asphodelaceae; genus Hemerocallis; species Hemerocallis citrina. Next base: position 79,697,641 of record CM030365.1, on the reverse strand, counting down.
CATTCTTCAACCCCTCTCGTACGGCCTTGGCATCGAACAAAGACCAATGAAGATACTTGAGCTGCATGCCTTGGCCGAACGCCATCGAGGGACACGTCTCCTCTCCATCGGGGGCACTTTGCGAACCTTCTCTTTTAAATGCTTCATCTCGGAGTCACGACGAGCCAACGTCAGCTTAAGATGGTTCAGCTCCGACTCGGCTTTGAAAAGCCTCTCTCGAGTTCGAGCGAGGCCTAACCTTGTCACCCCTAGACCAGACCAGAGGCGTTCTACTTCAGCCATTGGAGAGACTTCATCAATTTGTAATGCTTCGGTGATCTGAAAAAAGCAAGGACATGAAGGTACTATGTTTAAACGGTTCCTACAGGACAACTCAGAGGCAAAGTTCGACGGAAATGCAACACTTAGTGAAAAAGTTTCTCGTTTCATTGAGTACAAAATGCGGTGGCCAGTCCACAACAAGGCGATACAAAATCAAACAGGAAAAATGATGAAAACAAAGTTAAGGAGCCACCTCGAGGTGCTGCTCTGCACTATCGCTCGGCACCATCACGAGGCCCCCTCCAGATTCACCACCTCCTCCATGACCCCTTCTACTTCTTCTTCCCCTCCTTTGGCCTCGGGTTCTACTATGGGTATAACCTCATCGCCTTCGATCGGGTCGTACAGGTGATGCCCCGAGCTGTCGAAGTTGGGGAATCGAGCTGCGACATGCTTGAGGGCTCGGGCATAGGACTCCTCCATGTTGGTGAGCTTGTGGGCCTCCTCCTCGGCTTGGATAGCCTTTGTCAGCTTGGTCACTGCAGCATCTCGCTCCCACTGCATCTCCTCCGAGGCCTTCAGGGCCTTCTCCCTCTCCAGCTCGGCTCGGGTCCTCTCCTCAGCCACCTTCGCCGCTGTTGCTACGATGCGCTCATTCACCTTGGCCAAAGCCGCCTCTAGAACGACGTTCTCAGCAGCTCGGGACTCCGAGAGCCATTGCTCGGCCTTGGCTCGCTCAGCCTAATCCCTGTCGCTCGTCGCCTTTAGTTCCTTCTCCTGCTCGGTGAACTGCCCTAACATGTGACTAAAGTGACAGGTAATCTGAAAGCCGAAAGAAAAAAGGCATGAGTATCAAAAACCACAAACTTCAAAATTTCGAAGAGCACAACGAGGGCACTTACCGACATCGTGGCCCAGGCATTCTCCAGCGTGTCGTTGCCCACCGTACCCACCTTTAGAGCCGCTCGGTCCTTCGGGGTCGGCAGCTGGTGCACGGCCTGCATGCTCATCGCTGTGTCGCCAAGGAAGCCATCGAGCTTCATCACCCTCCAACCGGGGACGAAGAGCTTCTTGTGCTCCTTGGTCAGGATAGCCTCTACCTCGGCGGTGAGGGGCAGCACTTCGAGCGCTAACGCGGCTTCGACGGAGAACGCCCCGGCAGAAGGCTCAGAAGTCGTGGTTGAGGGAAGGGCCGCTTGTGGAGCTGAACGGGAGGCGGAGACCAAGTCCACAACGGGCGTGGAAGCCGATGGTGCCTGGGCTGTTCGGCCAGACGGGGGTCTCGTCGTCGTCCTCTTCCTCTTCTTATTATCTGGTCCCTTTGTGGCGCCTGCACCCTGCTTCGCCAACATGGCTCTGAAATCCATACTGGAGACCTCTGAAAAAGAAACACCGAAGAAAGTTAGCACACGAGGAGAATGATAGTTAAGAAAGAAAAAAAATAGACGGAGCATACTAGGGTCAATCGGACTGAGACCCCCACCGAAGAGGACCCCTTCGGTGATATGTTTCCAACGCAGGGTCGGAAGACCGAGGATCTTCGACATGACCTGTTCCTCCTCCTTAGTCAGCACCGGCTCGGCCTTCGCCCACTTCGGAACATCCTCCTTCAACCTCGTCGGGAAACCCCATGGCTTGGAACCTCGGATCATAAAGTACTTCTCTTTCCAATGCTTGATGGAGTCCAGATTCTCGATCAAGTTAACCCCCTTCTTCAGAGATAGATAGTACCGGTACTCCATCTTGCTCATACGGCAGATCCGGTAGAGACTGCGGAGCAAGACGAGCCGAGGCTCGACGCCTACGGCCTTGCATTGGAGGATGAAGGCGATGACGTGCCACCACATATTCGGCATGAACTGCACCAGGCTCAGGCCATACCACTGTAGAATTTTGACTACGAACAGCGGAAAAGGCATCAGAAGGCCGACGTTGAGTGCGTAGTAGGCGAAGACGCAAGTGTCGGGCGAGGTCTCCGTGCACGCTCAGAAGCCCGGACCAGGGAGGAGCAAGGTGTACTCCTTCGAGATCCTGAACCCTTTCCTGATACGCTGCAGGGCCGCCTCTGTCAGAACCAAGGGGATGTCATCGACTTCTGAAGGATCCCTCAGACTATTTTCCTCATAGGTGGCCAACCTCCCATACACCGCCTTGGACAGAAGGTCGTCAGAGTACTCCCTCACCTTCCCGAGGCTTGATAACGTGGACGGAAGCCGTCCTAACGCGCCAGCTCCCCTAACACTCTCCACAGTGGTCTTCATGATCGCTGACCTCGCTACTTCCCTCCTTTTGCTCACCACTGAGGAGACCACTAACGGCCGGTCACTGTCTCTGTCCGAGGTGGAGGTCACACTTCCCGACAGCACTTTAGACATCTTTAGATACAAATTAAGATATTTAATTACCTTGATGTGATGGCTACAGTCAGAATAGTTCGCCGAAAAGGTGATCGCCTGGCCACGACCACTAGCAGCGCCACTCGAGAGCAAAAAATAATTAAGAGAGTGAAAGTGAAAGTGAGAAGTGAGAAATGAGGGAATGGAGAGAGAGCGGTAGAAACTTATAGTACAAAGGGGGATTCGGGTGGGCTTTCAGGTGTCTTGGGCCCCCACAGAGGGCCATCAGAAGATCAAACGGCTCGGATTTTGCCACGTCGCCTTCCATTGTGATTCACGCCTTATCCCTCGTGATTCATGCCTGATCTCCATTAGACAGCTCAGATCTCCCCGCGTCGCTCGGAACCTAAATCCGAGCAACCAAGGCACCGAGCTGGGTATTGGGAAAAAATTGACTATTCCCTCATGATTCGCGCCTGATCTCAATCAAACGGCTCAGAATTCGCCACGTCGTAGACAATCACTCTTTTCTCGTGATTTACGTGAAATTGTTCATGATTCGTGCCTGATCTCCATCAGACGGCCCTGATTTTGCCACGTCGCTCAGAACCCAAATCTGAGCAACCGAGGCACTGAGCTGTGTATTGGAGAAAAACGACCATTCCTTCATGATTCGCGCCTGATCTCAATCAAACGGCTCAGATCTCGCCACGTCGTGGAAAATCACTCTTTTCTCGTGATTCATGCCTTATTCTTCGTGATTCGTTCCTGATCTCCATCAGACGGTCCTAATTGTGCTACGTCGCTCAGAACCCAAATCCGAGCAACTGAGGCACTGAGCTGCGTATTGGGGTAAAACGACTATTCCCTCATAATTTGCACTTGATCTCAATCAAACAGCTCAGATCTCGCCACGTCGTGGAAAATGACTCTTTTCTCGTGATTCACGCCTTATTCTTCATGATTCATGCCTGATCTCCATCGAACGGTCCTGATTGTGACACGTCGCTCGGAACCCAAATCCGAGCAAGCGAGGCACTGTGCTACGTATTAGGGTAAAACGACTATTCTCTTATGATTCGCGCCTGATCTCAATCAAACAGCTTAGATCTCGCCACGTCGTGGAAAATGACTCTTTTCTCGTGATTCACGCCTTATTCCTCGTGATTCGTGCCTGATCTCCATCAAACGGCTTAGATCTCGTTGCATCGCTCGGAACCCAAATCCGAGCAACCGAGGCACTGAGCTACGTATTGGGGAAAAATGACTATTCCTTCATGATTCACGCCTGATCTCAATCAAATGGCTTAGATCTCGCCACGTCGTGGAACACCACTCTTTCATCGTGATTCGTGCCTAATCTTTATCAGGCGGTCCTAATTGTGCCACGTTGCTCGGAACCCAAATCCAAGCAACCGAGGCACCGAGCTGCGTATTGGAGAAAAATCACTCTTTTATCGTGATTCGTGCCTGATCTCCATCAGATGGTCCTGATTGTGCCACGTCGCTCGGCACCCAAACTTAGCAACCGTGGCACCGAGCTGCGTATTGGAGAAAAATCACTCTTTCATCATGATTCGTGCCTGATCTCCGTTAGACGGTCCTGATTGTGCCACGTCGCTCGAAACCCAAATCCGAGCAACCGAGGCACCGAGCTGCATATTGAAGAAAAATCACTATTTCATCGTGAGTCGTGCTCGATCTCCATCAGACGGTCCTGATTGTGCCACGTCGCTCGGAACCCAAATCCGAATAACAAGAACCGTCCGATCACTTCAAAATTTGCGTCACAATCGGATCAACGGTCCAGATTCAATCAGCCGCCAAGCACCGATCCATCGTCTGTTCATTCAGATACTCCCGCCAACAGCTGATGAACATATCAGATCATGCCACGTCATAAATACGGTGATTAATTCTTTTTTTATTTATTAATTCGAATTATTTATTTAAAAATTGAAAAGAATGATTAAAATTTTAGGAAAATTAATAAAAAAATCTAAAAAATAATTGTAAATTTGGAGAAATATTTTTGAGCCCATGGGCAAATAATTATTGGTTTGAATAATTAATTGATGCTCTCGAAAAATAAATCATCGCTTTGCAAAATGGAATAAATGGTTCGAAAAATAATTAAAAAATCGAGAAAAATCACCATGAGTCCAGAAGAGCCTAAGAACAATCTTGGGCGAGTTACCAGCTTAGAAAAACATCGTTACTCCTCAAACAGGATTCAAACCCTTTTTTAAGAACTCCGATAAAATCATGTACGCCATTGAAGCAGCAAAACTATACCCCCTAAAGGCTGTAGCAAACAGTTTTCGGGAGTGGGGGGCTAGAGATATGGCTAAAAATAGGATTAAATCGAAGACGTTCAAATGGGGCACGAATCTTAAAGCTTACAGGGGCAAAACGGTAGTCTTACCTACAAATGAGTCCGAGATGGGAACTGGGTCTCTTCTCTAGTGCCCAATAACCCATGAACGGATCTGCTTAGTTGGGTACGGGTCCCAACCTGTTAAGAGATAGTTCAAGAATATAGGGAGAAATCTTTATCCGTCCTTATCCTTAGGAGGTGCTTCTAACCACTTCTATCCAGCCACACCGGGGAGTAGAGATTCGTTCTTATCTCAAAGCAGATCCCCACGGCGACTATAAGAACCCCCTACCTCCTACCGTTACATGGTGATCACTCTTTGCCTATCTAAAGCTCTTTCATATTCTTTTCTGAGTACTGACATTAGCGTCGGAGGGTTTGTCATCGGGATCAACCCCGGTGTTTCGAAATTTCGTGCAGGTCAACGGGAGCAGCTAGAGGACAACCCAACAACGGTGGAAGAGGTCTGATTTGAACCATTCAGTTCCTCTCGAACTCACAAATTTATCTAGTTGCCCCCACACCGAAATTAGCGGCAACATAAGCTTAGTAAGCAAAATTAATGAAAGTAATAAGAAGTAGAATAAAAAATATACATGAAGAAAAAATAAGGATCGTAGTGCGAGAGTAATAAAGACACAAAGGTAAGACAAAAAATTAGTTAAAAAATTTGTGGGGATTCTTGACTAAAGTAGTGAAAGAGTTAAGAAGAAAGATAGTTAGAATTATAGTGAAATTAACGCAGTTAAAATACAAAGTAAACATATAAAGTATAAAATAAAAATAGAAAGCTTAGCTTAATAGAATATAGTAAAATTTTAAAATAATTTATGCAATGGGGAACAAATGACTAGAAAGAAAATAAGAATTGAAATACTATAGATAAATTTTAATGCAGTAGGAAAATTAGAAATAAATAGATTAAGAGCATAAATAAATATTAGATTGCCTTAAAAAATTAACTATGATAAGAAGAGTAGTATTATGATAATAAACCAAAATGCCAGAAAAATATCGAAATATAAAGTAAGTTGGTAAATAATTTGAAACAGCATTATAATTGAAAAGTGGTTAGTAATAGCTAAAAAGAATTTGAAGAAAAAAAAATTTAAAGGAAAGAAATGTGAAGTGTAGAATGATTAAAATCATAAACTAAACTAAGACTATATATTAAGAGATAAAAAGAAAGTAGCAATTTGAGATATGTCTGTCAGGTAAAAATCAGTAAAATATATAAGTGTCAAATTTAGTTAAAAAATATAAACAATATAAGATAAGTAGAAATTAATGATGTACATAAAAATAATAATATAAAAATTTCATTTGTAAAAGTTATTTAATAACTATATATATGATTTAAAATTAAATATATAGAATAGTGATTAGTATATATCAAATTATCAATAAATTGTTAAGTATAGCAAGAAAATTAACATATAATATTATATACGTAAATAGATGTAAAAATATTTGATGAAACAAATAATACTATAAATATGAGAATTATAAGTAGTTGTAGTAGTAACAAGGTATAATAATAGTATAAGTGATAATATATCATTGAAATATTATATAATATTTGCAACCCCCCGATTTCTGTAGCCGGGAATTCGTGAGACGAGCTAGAATCTTTTTCTTCAATTATCCACAATACACAGAAAAATAGAAAAATTTAAAATTTTTTATTCAATACAAATGTATTACAAGTCTGAATGTCATAAAACATCAATACATTACATTAGTGTTACAATAATTCTTACAAGTCCAAGTGTTACAACTTCTAATAAATTTATATCAGAATACAACGAATAATTAATAACAATTGGTGCTTCACTTGGATGCTTCTCAACATTTAATAAATTACAATTTGCGGTTACAATTTGAAATAATAACAAACACAGGCGCTTCACTCGCCTGGAGTCCTCCTTAATCCTGAATCACTGGTCCTGCATCCAAAACCTAATTGAGTGGGGATGACAGTACATATACTGAGGCTAAATGCTGATTACAAGTAGCAGAATCTCAACTTAAAACAACAGATTGATGAAAAGAGAAATGTGTATATATAATTTGATGTGTCAGTGTATGCTATGACTTACTATAATGCAAGGTCAATTAATGCAAAGATGCACATATTCTAATGCAAGTCAGACTCTGAATAGTATGCAGCCCATAAACACATACGCTCATATCAATCCGTTTCTTCATATTTAGGGATTTGAACCCGTGCCATTAATTCTACTATTGGACCCAACCTGTTCCTGACAGATACAACATGACTGATAATGTTGCCTTGGACGGTTTAATCCCGCCAATGTAGTAGCATAATGGTGACCATGTTTTCCACTATCATCCGGTGACCTCACTCAAAAGGCAGAAAAACCTAGAGTTACCGCTCCACAGGATAGCTCGATGCATCCCCTGTGGTGTCCTTGAGTCATAGAACAGTAGTCTATGGCCGGTTCGTTTCTCCCTGACATAGAACATGACAGAATTCTGGGGCCATCCCCTCATTTCGATAAGAGAACTTATCCCGTTCTTATCATGAAACTTCAGAAATTAACAGCCGAGATACGGATCCTGTGCTCCCAACTCGTGAGAAGGCACAGACCGTATCCATTTGATAAGAAGGTACAACCCAATAACACCACCTAGTGGCTGCCAATAGGACAAGTCGGATCATAAGGTATCACCCCTAATACCAACACTTTCCCTTCAGCGAAATAATAGATAAAATTTTTAAGTAACAATAGGTACAAGTTACTACCCTAACGATGTCACTAACACGAAACAATCCGAGGGATGACAACAATGTCAACACAACATGCTAGGTCTCAATCTAGACTTCACAGCACAACTTTGGAAGGTATTCAACCTAGGCTTCCCGAGATAACTATGGATCCCACTCACAGCCTATCAATCCAAGACCCCGACAATACGAACTTACTCGCTTGCTACTACCCTAAACTTGGATTTCGTCTACATTCCTGTCCAGCGATCAATCTACACCGGTTAAGATCTGACAACACACGAGGAGTGATTAGTCCACAGTCCTCAAGGAGTAAAATAAATACACGCCTGGATGGTCGATGGCCCCTAGGGTAACGATATCACCTTAGACGAGCACAACAAGCTGCGTACGAGCTAATAAGCTATATATGAGCCAACAAATCACATACGAGCCAAATGAGCTACGTATGAACCAAACAACCTACATACGAGCCAACGAGCTACGTATGAGACAACCAAAAGCTAATAATTAACCCGAACCAATTTCCAATATAAAACATGTTATTACATGCATTATAAGCAGAAGGGAATACATCAAAATCCTAAACACGTGTTTGAATAGCGAAAAGCAACAAAAACAACTGCACAGCGAATCAGGCCGACAATCAAGCAAATGCTGAAATCTTGTAAAATTCATTATAATTCCTACGCTTACTGGAATCTTATAAAATTTGACCCTATGGAAAGGTAGTAAGATCTAATACAATTTTCTAGTTTACAACTTTCTCAAATTCAACCAAAAAAAGGCTAGAAAAATCCGTAAGTCCCAAACAGTGAACTCAGCCCAAAAAGGCAACTGCTATTCAACTTGTAAAATTCATAACCGATGCTACACTTATCGGAATCTAAAAAAACTAGAATTTTTAGAATGCTATGAACTTCTACTATAATTCCCTAGCTGAAAACTATCTCGAGTTCAGTTAACAAGAGGTAGAAAAAGCCCTTAACATATCAACAGTGAAGTCTGCCTGAAAACTAGGCTGCTGTTGAACTAGAAAATTCATAACACATGTTATGCTTATCGGAATCTAACAAATTTAGAATTTTTAGAAAGCTAAGAACTTCTACTCCAACTCTCTAGTTAACAACTTTCTCGAGTTCAGTTAACAAGAAGTAGAAAAAGCCCCCAACATATTAACAGTGAACTCAGGCAGAAAAGTAGGCTACTGTTGAACTATTAAATTCATAACATATGCCATACTTGTAGTAATCTAACAAATTTAGACTTTTCAAAAAGGTGAGAACCTCTACTATAATTCCCTAGTTGGCAACTTTCTCGAGTTCAGTCAACAAGAGGTAGAAAAAGCCCCTAACATATCAACAGTGAACTTAGCCTGAAAAGTAGGCTGCTGTTGAACTAGAAAATTCATAACACATGCTATGCTTATCGAAATCTAACAAATTTAGAGTTTTTAGAAAGATAAGAACTTCTACTACAACTCTCTAGTTGACAACTTTCTCGAGTTTAGTCAACAAGAAGTAGAAAAAGCCCCTAACATATTAATAGTGAACTCAGCCAGACTAGTAGGCTGTTGTTGAACTAATAAATTCATAATAGATGCTACACTTGTCAGAATCTAACAAATTTAGACCTTTCAAAAAGGTGAGAATCTCTACTACAATTCTCTAGTTGACAACTTCATTCAGTTCTAAGTGTACAAAAAGTTATACTAATTTGAATTTCATCTTTTCACTTAAAACAGAGTAGTTTTAAGGAAACTACTGCTGAATCTAACAAATGCTACCCTTATCGGAATCTGACAAAATTAGACTTTTTAGGACGGTGGGAAACTCTACTATAATTCCCTAGTTGTCAACTTTCGCAAATTCCTTATAGAACTCAAGTTATGCATTTTTTTAAACCCATGCTTAAAATCTCCAAAACAGTAACTTCTCTTTTACTCACTGTTTTGAGGAATTGGGCTTGTTTAAAAATTATAAATTAACCACAAAAAAATCCATAAAAAATAGATAATGATAAAATCATGTATAAGAACTTCTCATATTAATATGGAGTTAAATTTCCAATCATAGCACAATTTATTAAACTCTAATCATCAATGACATACAATTTTATTAAAAACTCAATCTTTAGTGTTTTAGTCAAGTTTTTCAACTTTAATCCGCGTATGTAGATATTCTCAATCCATCCATTTTCATATGCACATGAATTTAGTCAAAGTAGTTACATTTTATTAACAACAATAAAACAATGATAAAAAAACAACACAACTATTAAAGATTTGATCTTTTATTATATTTGTTGAGTTCTACAACCTCAAACTTGGTATGTAAACATTCTCAATCCACCAATTTTCATATGCACATGAAATAGTCCAATTTGTTAACTTTATTAGCATAGATAACAACAGTAACAACAAATAACAACAAATAACAATAACAAGTATTAAAGATTCAATCTTTATGTGTTTTATTTGAGTTCTACCATTCTATCCTTTTATGTGATCATTTTTGATCCACAACCATTCCTATGTAAAAGATTTTAGTCCAAGTTGTTCTTAAAAAAAATTAACATACAATAAGAAATAAACAACACGAACTGATACAACTACGTTTAGTCAGGAGAATTGATACAACTACGTTTACCGGGATATTACAATACTGCCTCCTTAGAATAGTCCTGTCCTCAGAACTACGTTTAGTTAGGAGAATTGAAACAACAACACGAACTGATACAACTCAAAATAACTCGGTGAGAGAAAGCTTATACGGCTTTCCGGCTCCCAAGTGTCTTCCTCCACGAAGTGGTTCTCCAAAGAACCCGACCTTGTTCCCCAAAGCTGCCTGCACTGCCAAAATTAAGATGTAACTCTTGAATCCTGGTCAGAACCACTAACGCTTGCACTCCATGCTGCTTCATTATGCTTTCAATGTAGACTTCCTCTAATTTCTCTAGCGACTAAGTCATCTTCATCGGAAGAAAAATGTGCAGACTTCATCAACCGGGTCCCCAATAACCCAAATTGAGTCATTCATTTTTGAATTCCTGGGTAACCCTGAGATGAAGTCCATACTGATGTTCTTCCCATTTGCACTCTGGAATGGGTAATGGTTGTAATCAACCTCTGAGTTTCTAATTTTCTGCTTGAATCTTCTGACAATTAAGGCATCTAGCCACAAATCTGGCCATATCCCGCTTCATTCTTCTTGTAGTTCCCTTCCTCTGGTGCAATTCGGCGAACTCCTGTAATGCGGTTCACAAATTTGCCTTCTCGACTTCTGGTTGCAGCTTTGTCTTCTGGACATTCGGTTGCAGATTTTATCTTCTCGACACCCAGTTGCAGGTTTGCCTCCATTAACGTCTTGTTGCAGATTCACTTCTTTCTTGATATTTTTCCTCAGTTCCTTATCCTTTGGTACGCACAACTTGTTACCACACCTATGTGATCCTTCTTCCGTAGTGAATTCTAAAATTTTTCTTCATTTACTTGCTTCTTCAGTGTCCCAATCTCTACATCTCCTACCTAAGCCTTCTTGACTTGCTCACCTTAACTTAGTTGCAGCTCCAATCATGCCTAAGACTATGCTCAAATCTTGAGTAATTACTTCAATACTGGCTTGCCTGATCTCTTCATCTAGCTTCTTACTTCCTTCACGTTTTTGGCTGAGGCTAATACTTCACTACCTCGATCTTTTGCGGTTCTGTAGCCACTCCCTCCTTAGAATAGGACATGGCCTAAGAAAGCCACTTCAGACTTCCGGAATTCACACTTGATGATTTGCACAAGCTGATGCTCCTGTAGTATCTCAAAACTGATGTCAAATGCTCAGCGTGCTCTTCTTCTTGAAAAACAATTCAGACACGAAATAATATGAAGAACCACAATTGAACAAAACACTTGCCTGGATTCCATATATATATATAAATTCATTCGGTTACAAAAAGTGTTACATCATATATTACTTCTTAGTCCAAAAACAAAATTCAAAATACAACTTTTAAACTTAATTGTAATTCCACATTCACACACTGGTAATGGCTCCGTTGCCTTCTTCAGCTTCGTCTTTAGTAAGTGCGAACACTTACACTTGGTGAACAGACTCCTTTCCTTTACCAGCAACCTTCTGAAGTTTGGAACATTTTGGCCTAACATGACCAATCTCCCACAATTGTAACATCTACGGGTTTCATTCTGAGGGTTCTTCCTTGGACATTGAGACTTAATATGTCCTCGCTTTTCACATAGGAAAAATTTCTCGGCCTTCTTCTCGATCTTGGAAGCTGGTGCAGATCCTTCCCCTTTCAGTTGTGGACAGTCTGGTTTCTTATGCCCGGCTTCTCCACAGTTGTAGAAAGTGACTGCTAGAGCTTTGTTCGGACACTGACCTTTGAAATGCCCTGGTTCCTTATAGAAATAGCATGCTACAATCTTGGTGGTCTTTTGGACTTGTTTCCATTCATCCTGCAGTCGTGCCAATCTGGAATTAAAGTATTCTTGCTCATCCTCTAGGCCTTCTATCATAGCACTGCAAGCATCATGCAGTTCCTAGCTAGACGACCTTTCCTGATCCTGTACTTCCTTATCTTCCTAATTCCTAGATGTATGCTAGCCACTACTGCTGTGCGTTGATCCATACTTAGGCCCTGTGGTGGTGAAGGCGAATCCATCTTCAGGTTAGCTTGTGGTGAAGTCTCCTTCGGCTCCTCGCTCAAGATCATCGGACCATCCATCGAAATCGGTCCACTCACTTCCATTAATATATCCTTGGTCAGGATATCCTTGAATACCATCCTTCAAACACATATATATCAATTAGTCTAGATAAAGAAAAATTATAAAACATAAGTTGAAAAAAGCAACATTATGAAATAAAATAATCTATAACTAGCTAAACTCGACTCCAATAAGGCATCCAAGTTTATTTTCCTACTGTGATGGACTATAAATTGAAGTCGGCTCTGATACCACTCTGTAATGCCCCAATTTCCGTAGCCGGGAATTCGTGACCTGAGCCAGAATCTTTTCCTTCAATTTTCCACAATACACAAAAAAACAAAAAAAATTTAAACTTTTTATTCAACACAAATGTATTACAAGTCTGAATATTATAAAACTTCAATACATTGCATCAGTGTTACAATAATGTCTTACAAGCCCAAGTGTTACAACTTCCAATAAATTTATATCAGAGTACAACGAACAATTAATAACAATCGGTACTTCACTTGGATGCTTTTCAACATTTAATAAATTACAAGTAGAGGTTACAATTTGAAATAATAACAAACACTGGCGCTTCACTCGCTTGGAGTCCTCCTGAATCCTGAATCACTGGTTCTGCATCCAATACCTAATTGAGTGGGGACGTCAGTACATATACTGACGCTAAATGCTAATTACAAGCAACAAAATCTCAACTTCAAACAACAGAATAATGAAAAGAGAAATGTGTCACTACAACAGTTGATGGATTTACCGGCGTATATTCCTCGGTGTTTTACCAATCGCACCGGGATAGGATAAGCCCAGAATTGGGTCGCAAAATCCTATAGTTATACACCGGCGGTCTGTACAAAATGCCGGTGAATTATAATATTCACCGGCATTTTTTTAAAAAAATGCCGGTGAATAGAAAGCGATAATGTGCCTTCGCAATTCCTTTCCCATTCACCAGCGTTTATTAATAAAAACACCGGTGAATTTACTGGGATAAATCTCCATTCCTTCCGCGAAACCCTTTCATTTCGTTTGATTTTGTTTTTCCCAAACCCTAAATTCTTCGCGCCTCCTTTCGCCGTCGCCAGTGGGTCTCCTTTCGCGCGACGTCGGGGCCTCATCGCAAGTACTCTCTCTCTCTCTCTCTTTACTCCTCCGATTTTATTGTTCGGCGGTGGCGATTTAGGGGTTAAGGTCTCTGCCATCGCCACTGGGTCTCCTTTCGCGCGACGTCGGGGCCTCATCGCAAGTACTCTCTCTCTCTCTCTCTCTCTATCTACTTCTTGATTTCATTGTGATGCGGTGGCGATTTGGGGGTTAGGTCTCCGCCATCGCCACTGGGTCGCCATTGTGAGGCAGGGTCTCCTTTCGATGTTGGGATTGTCGTTATTATTTGGGGGTTAGGGATTGTTTTCGACTAGTGATGGAAATTTTGATGTTGAAATTGTGTAGGGTTTTCAGTTGAGGTATTTGGTTAATTGTTGTTGCTGTTTTCAGTTGATGTTGAAATTGTGTAGGGTTAGGGATTGTCGTTTGTATCAAGTGTTGATGATGATTATGGGGTAGTTAATTGCTGATTGTTGGATTTTGATATGAGGGGTTTATTTTAGTAATTGGAGACCTTGATTTTGATATGAGGGGTTTATTTTTGTAGTTGGTTACGATTTAAATGTGGCGGTGAGGATGACATTGGAATGGATTGATGTTGGGATAGGTAGGTTGGAGATGGGTTTGGAGATGACTTTGGAATCAATTATAGTATGTTACTTTTACTTGGATAAGGAGATGGGTTTGGAGATGGGTTCCGAAGTTGTATTGATGGTTAAGGGTTTAGTACTTATATTCTAATAATACCTTGAACTTTAAAAAGTAGTCGAGATCAGTTAATGCTTTGTGGGTTGGTTGTCTATAGCTTGCACAACTTCGACTCTCTAGTTTCAGTAGCCGGGATTAGCATGTGATTTTGCTCTAGCAAGAACACTCTTCTGAAGTTGCACACTATGATTTTTTGAGGAGCGACTAGTGATGGAATTTTTTTATCTAAACTTTATATACAATTATATCATGATGTCTACATGAGTATCAGTTTCTAACGTAATGTTCATGCTTGTTGCTTGGGTTTGAAAATGAGATTGTTCTTTGCCGTATGGTTTTAAGTGATGATGAGATGGATTATGTAACTGAAGTTGCATACTATGATTTACAGAGGAGTGACTAGTGATGAAATAATCCTGTTTGAACTTATGTTGTGATTTCAATTGACAGTTATTTCACGAGTATTATAAAAGTATAAGTTTCATTTTAGTTAGTAGAAATTTTGCCTGCATTTGGCAGTCAAAGTATTCTTTTTCACTCTTTGTAATTCAGTAATTTGAACTCTATATTCTGGTTTTGATTGTAAGAGTGCTGCATCTTTTTATATAAAAAAAAAATATATTTTTTAAATTTATATACCTACACCGGCGTTTGTAAAAATGCCGGTGTAGAATGAATATCAGGGAGAAGAGGGCAGTCTTCAATACGCCTTACACCGGTGCTTTTGCGACCGCCGGTGAATCTTACAGATTTACCGGCATTTGTAAAAATGCCGGTGTAGACCCCCCTATACTGCGATGCCTGATTCGGCGGCATTAGCACCGGCGATTTTAAAAACACCTGTGAATTATTCACCGGTGTTTTAAACCGCCGGTGAATATCGAAAAAAATGCCCGTCTATCCGTTGTGTTTTGTAGTGTGTATAAATAATTTGATGTGTCATTGTATGCTATGACTTAGACTCTATTGCAATGTCAATTAGTGCAAAGATGCACTTATTCCTATGTAAGCACGACTATGAACAGTATGCTGCCCATAAATACATATGCCCATATCAAGTCGTTTCTTCATATTTAGGGATTTGAACCCGCGCCATAAATTCTAATATTGTACTCAACTTGTTCCTAATAGATACAATGTGATTGATGAGGTTTCCTTGGACAGTCCAATCCTGCCAATGCAGTACCATAGTGGTGTTCTTGTTTGCCACTATCATTCGGTGACCTCACTCAAAAGGCAGACAAACCCAGAGTTACTGCTGCACAGGATAGCTGGAAGCATCTCCTGTGGTGCCCTTGACTCATAGAACAATAGTCTATGGCCAGTTCGTTTCTCCCTGACATAGAACATGACGGAATTTCAAGGTCCATCCCCTAGTTCCGACAGGAGAACTTATTCCGTTCTTATCATGGCATTTCAGAAATTAATAGCCGAGATATGGATCCCGTGCTCCCAAGTCGTAAGAAGGCACAGACCATATCCCTTGGATAGGAAGGTACAACCCAATAACACCACCAAGTGCCGACCTATAGGACAAGTCGGATCATAAGGTATCACTCCTAATACCAACTCTTTCTCTTCAGCAAAATAATGGATAAAATGTTTAATTAACAATAGTTACAAGTTACTACCCTAACGATGTCACTAACCCTAAACATTCCGAGGGATGACAACAATGTTAACCCAGCATGCTATGTCTCAATTTAGACTTCGCAGGACAACTTTGCTAGGTGTTCAACTAGGCTTCCCGAGATAACTGTGGATCCACTCACAGCCTATCGATCCAAGGCCCCCGCAATACGAACTTACTCGCTTGCTACTACCCTGAATTTGGATTTCATCTACGTTCTCGGTCCGCAATCAACCTACACCGGTTAAGATTTGACAGCGCACGAGGGGTGACTGCTCCACTGTCCTCGAGTAAAATAAAAACACGTCTTGATGGTCGATGGCATCTAGGGAAATGATAGCACCCTATACAAGCAAAAAAAGCTGCATACGAGCTAATAAGTTACATACGAAGCAACAAATCACATACGAGCCAAACGAGCTACGTAAATAACCTACATAAGAGCCAATGAGCTACGTATGAAAACCAAAAGCTAATAATTATCCCGAACCAATTTCCAACATAAAACATGTTATTACATTAATTATAAGCACAAGGGAATACATCAAAGTCCTAAACACGTGTTTGAATAGGGAAAAGCAACAAAAACTGCTCAACAGTGAATCAGCCCGATAGTCAAGCGGCTGCTAAAACCTTGTAATATTCATTATAATTTCTACGCTTACCAGAATATTATAAAATTAGACCCTATGGAAAGGTAGGAACCACAACTACAATTTTCTAGTTGACAACTTTCTCAAATTCAACAACAAAAGGCTAGAAAAATCCTTATCTCCCAAATAGTGAACTCAACCGAAAAAGGCAGCTGCTGTTCAACTTGTAAAATTCAAAACCAATGCAACACTTATTGGAATCTAAGAAAATTTGACTTATTAGAAAGCTAGAAAATTATACAACAACTCTGTAGTTGACAACTTTCTCAAGTTCAGTCAACAAGAGGTAGAAAAAGCCCCTAACATATTAACACTGAACTCAGCCAGAAAAATATGCTGTTGTTGAGCTAATAAATTCATAACAGATGTTACACTTATTGGAATCTAACAAATTTAGACTATTTAGAAAGCTAAGAACTTCTACTATAACTCTCTAGTTGACAACTTTCGCGAGTTCAGTAAAAAACATGTAGAAAAATCCCCTAACATATAAACAGTGAACTCAGCCAGAAAAGTAGGCTGTTGTTGAACTAATAAATTCATAACAGCTGTTGTACTTGTCAGAATATAACAAATTTAGACTTTTCAAAAAGGTGAGAACCTCTACTACATTTCCCTAGCTGACAACTTTCTCGAGATCAGTCAAAAAGAGGTAGAAAAAGCCCTTAACATATCAACAGTGAACTCAGCCAGAAAAGTAGGCTGCTGTTGAACTAGAAAATTTATAACACATGTTATGCTTTTCGGAATCTAACAGATTTAGACCTTTTAGAAAGCTAAGAATTTCTACTACAACTCTCTAGTTTACAACTTTCTCGAGTTCAGTCAACAAGAGATAGAAAAAGCCCTTAACATATTAACAGTGAACTCAGGCAGAAAAGTAAGCTGCTGTTGAACTATTAAATTCATAACAGATGCTATACTTGTCGGAATCTAACAAATTTAGACTTTTCAGAAAGGTGAGAACCTCTACTACAATTCCCTAGTTGACAACTTTCTCGAGTTCAGTCAACAAGAGGTAGAAAAAGTCCCTAACATATCAACAGTGAACTCAGCCAGAAATAACAACAGTAACAACAAATAACAAAAAATAACAATAACAAATATTAAAGATTCAATCTTTTTATGTTTATTTGAGTTCTACCGTTCAATCCTTTTATGTGATCATTTTTTATCCATAACCATTCATACGCACAAGATTTTAGTTCAAGTTATTCTTAAAAAAATTGTAACATACAATAAGAAATAAACAACAAAACAACAACAAACAAAACTTATGAAGAGAAACCCCCACCTTGTTTAATATAGTAGGAAGAACTAGCCTAGATTTCTTCTCTTTCCTCCTAGCTCCTACTTGAACCTACAAATGAAAACTTTCAAGTTAATACTCTCTTTCTTTTGCTTTCTCTTTCTATTTTTTTTCTTTTGCTTTCAATCTTTTATTTTTGGCAAATGAAGCAAAAGATGAAGAGAAGGGGAATTTATAGGAAAAATAAGAGAGTGAGTCTATGAGAGGGTGAGGAGGTGAGTTAGGGTTTTTGGCCTTGCCTGCCTTGGGATATTTGGCCGGCCAATATGATGGGGGAGGGGAGGGTGAGTGTATGTTTGAGTTAGCTTAGCTATGAAGAAAACAATTATTAATACAATTTATAATACAAATAAACATATAATGTCTATATTTGTCCCTCCCAATTCAATCCTAACCATTCATTTTTTATCAATCATGACAAAATAAAGATATTTTTGTCTAAAACACATACTAAATGATTTCGTACAAATGTACGGAATTGATATAATACGTATACGTATATACTATTTTATATACTGATGATTCTTATTCGTCAAACCAAACAATCTGCACAAAAATAATTTAATTTCGAGAATAAAATAAAATAATAATAAAAATAATCTTATTATCGGCTCGGAAGATTTCAATACCAAATTGATACAATACATATGCATACAGACTAGTATATATACAGATAATGATTATTAATTAAACTGAGTAATATCTAGCAAAAATATTTCAATTCTGAAAAAAAAAAAATAATAAAAATAATAATATTAATATCAGCTCGGGATATTTATAGTACGAAATCGATACAATCGTATATATACATACTAGTATATATACAGATAATTTTTATTAGTTAAAATAAACAATCTTTAAAAAAACATTTTAATTCTAAAATAATAATAAAAATAATAATTTTTAATATCAGACCGGAATATTACAGATATTTTCTCAAAAACGCAGATTACATGATTTTGTACAAGTGCACAAAATCGATACGATACATATATATGCATACTAGTATATGTATATAGATTACTTTATTAGTTAAAACTAAGTAATTTCCATAAGAAATATTTTAATTTTAAAAATAAAATAATAATAATATAATATTCGACTGGGATATTACAATATTAATGTAAAAGACATAAATTGTAAATAGTAAATTAAAGTATAAATAATAAAAGTCATATTATATGAGTAGCCACCAAATATAAGATAAGTTAGCAATAAAATAAAAATAAGATGAAGTGATATAAAAATACAAGAATGCTAATACATGAAAAGATAAAGTATATATACAAAATAATAATAAGAAGATAGCAAAAACACATAATAGTAAGCAGCAATAATATAGGATGAAAAATAAAATAACCATTTTGGGATAGATATAAAAACAAGTATAAATAATAAGGTAATTAATTAATGTGTATATAAGTATAACTGTAATGTAAATAATAAAGTTGAAATGGTGTACGCTAAGTTGTAAAACATTATAAAATGGTATAAACTAGTACAAAAGAATGGAATAGTGGAAAGTGATATATAAAATCTCATTTGTTGTGGGTTCGTCTCATTGATGTCTAGCTACAGGTTTACCTCCTTGACATCAGGCTGCAGATTTGCCTCTACGACATTCAGTTGCTGGTTGCCTTCTGGACATTCAGTTGCAAATTTTTGAATCCCGACATCTAGTTGCATGTTTGCCTCCATTGACGTCTAGTTGCAGATTTGCCATCTCGACATCTGGTTGCACCAAAATGGCGAATGGAATGATGTAATCTTCCATATATTCTTGGATGTTGAATGCTTAATAAAGTATGATTTTAAGTATTGAGATTAGTGATATAAAAATTGAAGTAAAAGTACGAAAATAATAAAATAAAGCAATAAAACTAATAAGTTGTTATTAATAGTGAAGAGGAAATATAACAAAAAAAAGTAAATAGTAAGTAATAGCAATGGCACCAAATATAAGCTGTAAAAACAGAAACATTAATTAAATAATAATTATAATGTGTAGAAGTATATTATATTTATATGAGTAAAAATATTCAAATCATGTTAAAATAATTTGAAATAAATACAAGAAAAGACTTATAGTATCACAAAATCAAAGCATATGAATATAAATATACTAAAATCAAAAATTTCAAACAGTAAATGAATAATAATAAAATAAAATAATGGCAAAATAATTTAAAAGTAGTAATTTAAAAGTAATAAAATATGTAACAGTAATAACAAAATAACTGAGTAATCATAAAAGCACATAAAATTATGAAGCACAAAAATTTAAGAAAGAAAAATAAGTGAGACAAAAATTTTCAAGTTATGACTGAAGAAGGTATATAAAATAATAATATCAACGTGAATTACTAGTAAAAGGAAAAGAATTTTTTGAAAGAAACATATTCAGCATTAAAGATGAAAAGTAGTATAAAGAAAAATAGACGAAGAAAATAAAAGCGGAAAGTTAGTTTACATAAAAGGTATCATAAATGCTAGGTTTAAACCAACCATAGCACTAGTGATACAAAGGAAAAGTACTCGCATACAATTTCACATCAATGTATATGAGGAGAGTTTCATGAATGCAAGTTTAATAACTACATCATTCATAACTCAAAAATGACACTCGCACATCTAATGTCCACCCTAAATTTGTTTTCCTTATAATTTTTGTACGACTTATTGAAGTCGGCTTTGATACCACTCTGTAACGTCCCGAATTCCAAACATAGATAATTTGTAGCACAAACAAAATCTTTACTTCAATTTCGTATAAAATACAAGGAATTTAATACTTTTTCATTACAATGCTATTCTTTACAATACGTAGTGAAAATTTACATAAAAGTACAACTTATATCACCAGGAATCTTCAATCTTGCAACATCCCTCGACAGCAAACTCATGCCTACATCGCTCGCTAATCCAATCCTGTAAAACTTGAGAACTACGGGCACAATAGTTGCATACAACTGACACAATGCTATAATACAGTGATCCTTTATTTTAATACTCACAAACTTTGATGCATAAAACAAAAGCAAAAATGACAAGAATAAATAAAAACAGAAAGTTAATTTAATCTAAGTGTATAAGTGTATGCCATGAGATAGAAATCAAAGTGCATAAAACAATGGCATAAAACAAGAATTCAAGAAAACAACAAATGCACAGAATGTACACAAATGCACACTTGTTCGGATTCTATGCATCTCATACTACATAGGTCCAAGTAAAAGCCCTTAACGTACTCCTCACTATAGGGTTCAATCCCTCATTATGAAATCCTACTACGGTAACAAAAACAAAGTTTAGACATCCCATGAGTATGGATTCCAGCCCTGAAGTATACCGCCCGACTATATTGAATCCTCGTCATGCAGACATCTCGCAAGGGCTACTTTAGCCCAAAAATTGTTAGAGATCTGCCTCCTTTCTGCCCAACTATTCAAGATCCCGGAATCCACCGCCCCGCCATTCATAATCCTGAAATTAATTAAGGCTCGTCTCGCTCCGCAAGCAACCATAGTACCGGAATCCACCGCTGGACTGAATCTATAGTTTCGTAATCTACCGCCAAACTATATAGAGATGCCCCACTTACGTTTGCCCAGGTCTCATTATGTCTCCTTTTCTAGTGCATGTCCTTAATTCAATTATAGTTTTCATGACCTAGAGCTAGCTTACCCTGCTAGACTTAAACTAACACATCGATAACTCAGTCCCATACTGGTCATTCCTCAAAATTTACTATACTTTGCCGGTCACTATGAATCTCGCTCAGCTCCTAGAAACCACGCATCTCAAATGAGAGTTCTTCTAGGGTATCCTTACTCTCATACATAAAATTTCTCATTTATTCATTCATAAGTCTTTTTATCCTCTTATTCATTTTCTTCAATTAATCAATTTCAAACAACTAGATCACTTCTTACCCATTATAATAAAATTTCAATAAGATTTCACATAGACAAAACTTTACTAAAATAGCAGAAGTCAAAATTTTCAAATTCATACTTTGGTTAACTCTAAATTCGTCATCTCAAATAATTTACATAAACTCCACATTAAACTCGTTTTCAAAAGATATAATTTCTAGAAAGAATCTAGATTAACACAACAAAATATCACTCTTTTAGTCAAACTTAATTTAAAGCAAATTAACTCAAAAACTTACTTTTTAATGTAAACTAGTTTACAACATAATTTGTCCACAAAAACAATTCTTGAACTAATATATATAATCTTGTCAAAATATTCCATTAATACCCTACATTAATTTAAACTTTTTCTCAAAGAAAAGGGTTTATAAAAAATAATAACAAACCGACACCATGAGGGATCGATCCACAACGAGCGCCACCCGCTATAAACCGAACTTAACAACCAGAATTCTAACTTACTGTTCGTAGTTCCTATATGTTTCTGTCCACCGTTTTAACAATTTCTAAAGATCTCAGAAAAGGAAATAGCCCCAAGAATCGAACCTGCGACCAACCAGACCCACACCAGCCACACACGCGATGACCAAGATGCCAACCAACCACACTCTTTATAATAATAACATAAATCTTAAAAGTGTAAACTCTATGTTTTGATGTTCTATTATTCAACGAGCACGATCAAGATTTAATCTTGCATTATCTCTCGCTTTCTAATAGCATATATACGATTTCTAATAAACTTCCAGAGAATAACCCTATTTGAACTAGTATAATTTGGCATTAAGTTATGTATAAATCAATTTACATTCGTTTAGCATCACCTTACCATACAAATTACATGCATAAATTGTCACAATCAAAACTTAGAATTTCATACTTGTGAGTTAATCCATATGAGCAAATAACCAATTCAATAATTAGAATTTCTAGAGGGAAACTACATACCAATTTCAAAAGCATGAAATTTAATTAAATTGTATGCAATTCTTAAACATGATCCACACTACGTCAATTTCAACAAAATCATGAGAAACTTCTGCACACATTCATCCTTTTCATGTCTAATTTTAGCCCTCATGTACATATCTACAACTAGCATGAACAATTCTATAAAAGTATTAGAAATCTCGGAAACACCCACACATATATATTTATATAGCATGCAAATTCTAACAAAAGTAAATTAGAAATTCAAGGAATGTCCACCCAAATGTTTCCGATAGGCTCAAGTTGATGTAGTTATAACGATGCCGATTTCTCCTGCATGCAAATTGTCGTTGTGCTCTGTTTCGTGCTACACTTCAAGCAAGCATCGAAGAAAACAGATAAATAGGAGATGGAGTTTTAATGAGAAGGAGTATATATATATATACATACACACACCACTTCATAATCATACTGCATGCATATATATATATATATATATATATATATATATATATATATATATATATATATATATATATATATATATATATATCTATATCTATATCTATATCTATATCTATATTTATATTTATATAAGTGTGCAGTGAGTAGATGGAGAGAGACTGGGGATGAAGGAGGGAGAGAGAAGTTTGGAGAGTTTTCGGGAATGAAATGATGGAGAAGAAAGATGATAGTGGGTATATATATATAGAGAGAGAGTATGTGGTTTTATTTCAAAAAAGAAAAAAAAAACCCATGGTATAAGAAACAACCACCCATTATGTGCCAACGAAGTGCGGGAAAATGCACGGGTTTCAAAATGGTCAAAACTACATGAACTACACACAAAATTTGATCTATATACAATTCCATATTCTATCCAAACCAATAGGAATTAAAGTGAGTTAGTTTAATTAAAAGGATAAGAGCATGCATGGGTTTTGAATGGGTTTTTATGCACATGAAAATACACAATACAATATTTTTAATTGTTACTTAATATAATCATATATTCTACCCAAGTTAATATGAATTTAAAATAGAGCCAGTTTAAATTAATCATAAAGAGAGAAGTTTTTATGCATATTTCATTAATTCTATATTTGTATACAACAATATAATCAACACGTGCATACAAAAAGGAAAACACGTGTGGGAAAATTATTTAAAATAAAATATTTTTGCGGAAACAACATATAATTGAGTTGGCTTCAAATAGGAGAAATGACTTCAATTTATAAAAATAAATTCGAACAAGTTATAAAATAAATAATTGGAATACGTAGAAAAT